>OX463757.1:103204630-103804630 GCA_949824845.1 Rhingia rostrata
ATCTTGTCGAAGGGATAATTTGCATTTTTTATGCAGATGTTTTGAGTTATAGAGTTTCGGTGGAGGGACATGTGTTTAGTGGAATGCGAATTTTCATGAGGGAGTGGTGAAAGATACTCTTTCAGTGGAACTATTTGGAGAGTTGATTTATTATGAAAGTGACATTCTTTGTGAGTGATACAAAGTAATGTGTGAGTGATGTCAAATGGTTGTGGCAGACTTGTCAATTTAAGTTGTTACAAGCTATGGATAAACAGAAAACAAATGGCGATGGAAGGATCGCAAATCAGTTAAGTGGTAGACGTTAAATTGTTTTCATTTTTTAGTTGTATGTTTATTTTTGTATGGAAAATAGAAACAGGGCTGTTGGCGAAGTTGCAATTGTATCTATTTTTGCGAAAAATATGACAGGAAGGTTTCGTGATGCGATCAATTTGTTTTTTAAAAAAACTTTGTATCCCTTTGATTATTCTAAGATTCTTTCTATTATTCATGTTATCGTCTTAGATATTCATCAGACTGGGGGCAATGTTCGCAACATGATATTGCTTTTCCGTACATTGAACAACATCTTTACTTGAAACCTTGAAACGCAATCTTTCTTTGACAATTAAAATGTTGATGTGCCCTGTTTGATTCCTCTTTCCGTCAAGACAATACTTTAAATCAAATTTAATTTAAACCTGTAGCCTGAAATTTAGGGACATAATTTGGTTGGGTCTTACTTTATATACATGCCGATTAAAAGAATTAATATGCCTAAACCTAAAGCGAGAGCTAAGGTAAGAAAATCTAGAGAAACCTCTGTAAGGTCTATGTTCATCCTAAACGCAACACCCTTTAAGGAATTTTGTAAGTTAAGTTTCAGATATGCAGATACATTATGTTTCATCAGCATTTCGGTAGTATGTAAATAAATCATGGAGGTTTTTTTAATATTGGTAGTGGTAATTACATGGTTGACTTCTTTTCAGTATTGGTAGGTTGTTCTTGAATTTTTTTGTTGTATAATTGGCACGCGCTTAAGGGATTATAAATACCCGTATAATATTTGAGTACAACGGGGGCATTAAGGAAATAAAGATACCGATGTGCGCAAATTGTAATGGAGAATGAAAACTGAGTTTGGTAAAGCCTTCCACATTCGCGTTGTTCGGTTTAGGAATGAATGTCTATCGGGTTTTTCAACAGGGACGCTACAAAAGTTGAGCGACAGGGACAGCAAACGACGCCATATTTCTTGCCCTTCTTTTGCTATTTCTATTTAGTAAGGTTTACCATTTCATAATGGAAAGATATACGATCCAACAACGAGTCAAAATTATTTAAATTAACAACCGAAATTCGGAATCATTGGCCTCAACGTTAAGAGCGCTACGTCCAAATTATGGTCGTCATAATCGTCCTTGCAGATCAACAATTAAGCGTCTAGTGGAAAAATTTGAGTCCAAAGGCACAGTACAAAATGTTCCCGTGCCAGTGAGACAAAGAAGTGCCCGTAGTGTCGAGAACATTGCTGCCGCTGGGGCTTCAGTTGAAGAAAGCCCAAATGTGTCTCTCACACGTCGTTCTCAAGCGTCGGGCATCTCTGTGACGTCGTTGTCGCGAATTTTGCGAAAACGTCTTGGCCTACATCCTAACAAGATTAAATTGACGCAAGAACTGAAGCCGCTTGACCACCAGAAGCGTCGTATGTTCGTGAATTGGGCTAAGCAACAACTTGAAAATGATTCGGATTTTCATCGGAAAATCATCTTCAGCGATGAGGCTCATTTCTGGCTGAATGGCTTCGTCAATAAACAAAATATGCGGTATTGGTCAGGCGGCAATCCACACGTACTCCATGAGTCATCATTGCATCCCGAAAAAATTTGGTGTGGTTTATGGGCCGTACTTCTTCCGTGATGATGAAGACCGGCACGTTACTGTGAATGGGAATCGCTACCGTTCTATGATAACCGAATATTTTTGGCCCCAATTGGATGATATGGACTTGAAGGACATGTGGTTCCAACAGGACGGCGCCACAAGCCACACAGCGAATGCCACAATCAATTTATTGGAAACCAAGTTTGGAGAACGTGTTATCTCAAGAAATGGTCCAGTCGCTTGGCCGCATCGGGCGTGCGCTTTGACGCCGTTAGACTTTTTCCTGCGGGGCTACGTCAAGTTTATTGTCTATGCCAACAAGCCAGCGACGATTAATGAACTTCGTACGAATATCGAACGTGAAATTGCAGCAGTATAGGCCGATTTATGCTTGAAAACCGTGGAAAGTTGAGTTCAGCGTCTGGACTTCTGCTAGAGTGCCCGGGGTGGCCATGCAAAAGAAATCGAGTTCCATACATAATGGCATCGAACGTTCTTTCACAGGAATAAAGAATTTCATTGATATCCAAAAACGTTTTTGTTTTATTTAAAAAAAAACTTTTGTAGCGCTCTTATTGAAAAACCGTTTATATTTCAAAGTTTCAAAGATATGCTTGAGGGTGAGCTGATTGGCATTAATGGCGTGGGGAGTATTACTAGCATCTGGCTATTAAATGAGATTTTTCTACGACGTTCGAACGAAACTTTGGAGTTCGCGATGTTTGGGTCTTCTTTGAATTTTATTGCATGTTTTCGATGTTTTGACTGTAGGTACCTCGTCTTATGTGGGCGCTGAACTCAAGTTTAAGGCGTATGCACGCTTTTTAATATTAAGCCACATCAGAAGAATTTTTTCGCGATTTCAAATATGTGATCGTTTCAACGGAGGTAACATAGATACCGAGCATGAATAGTTTTTCGGTTTCGATGATGCAAAGCCATTTATAGATTATGGGTGTAAAATTTGCTTTCGCTTGGATGACAGACGACAGTATTGTGTTTTGGAATCATTAAATTCCACTCTCTTGGATTTGCCCCATTTATTTATTGCCTGTCGAGTTCGGAGTTTAATAAACTCAAAATATTTTCTCGTTATTGTTCCACGTCCGAAGGTGAAGTGCGTGAATTCGATAAAGAATATGAAAAGCTAAGGGTACTGTCATCAACGAAGGTTGGATTAGAAGTTGCAGACAATATTTCATTACTAAAAATGAGAAAGAGTGTCGTAGACAAAACGGAGCCTTGGGGAATACCAGCATTTTTTGGTGAGTAGCAGACTTGAAACCGTCCAAAACAACTTGAATTGAACGTAAAATAGGTATCATCGATTCCAAAAGCACGCATTTTCGACAAATTGCTTGATGCCAAACCCTGTCAAATACCTTTGAAATATCAAGTGCAACGATCTTGTTTTCGCCACCAAGGTGGATTGTTTGGTTACATTTTTCGGTGAGATACGACACCAAATCAAAAGTAGACCCGTTTGCTAGAAGACCATTTAAGTTATACGATTCATGCATGTCTTAGATTCATAGATACAAAGAAAATTGTTCAAATGATTAGAAACATCGAAAATTTAATTTTTATTAAAATAAAGAAGAATCTTCAGAGAATTGTTTGTCTCCAAACATACCGCCATGGCTTAAAGGAGACTTTGTGTGACAAATACCAGAAGTTGGTGAACCAACATGTACACACTAACATCAAAGATACATTTGCTCAATGAGCTTGTTAAAGAAAAAAACAAGAAAAAAACATGTCTATCGGGAGAACTATTTCATCACCACTGGCGAGCAACTTATCACCTATAACGAGACACACTGCTGCGGCGCCTTTCTTTCAAAATCCAAACAACAGTTCCTTTCATCGGCCTCAAAAAAAACAAGTGCTTCGTTTGAGAGGATTTAGGCACACACAACAAAGTAGTCACAACAGAATCCCATCATACTGAAAAATAAGTACCTCCGCTCTCAACTGCCAACTAAACAAAGACTTGAGCGAACGTTCGACGCAATAACTCTCGTCTCGTCATGAGGTCATTTGGCCTGCGCTTTAGCAGCAGCAGCAGCCTCTCCCTTGTATTTGCACAAAACGAGACAACAATTTTCTAGAAATTGGTCATAAAAACCTTCCAAGCGGACATCAGGAATTCACACATTCACCCGTGTCTGTGCAACAATGTTGGCCTAACCAACAAGATGACAAGGTGTGCTTAATTTTTGCCATACACTGATCTTCGTTCGACAGAATGCGCACCTATTGCTGGACGAAACGCTGGCCAATGCCAATGCCCATTGATCTCATCTATCTGCGCAGTGCAGACAGTCCGATGATCGGCACAAAAGGTTCGAAGGTTATGTGTGTGTTGTGTGAGAGTGTCGTTAATTTATTGGCACATATTCTTCCCTAGAAAAACGTCGTTCCTCCGCCCGCAGTTCGCCGGCTTAGAGACGCATTTATAATTCGCAGGCTTTATATCCCATCCGGGAGGGACTTTTCACACAATCCGCGAGGTGATAAAATATTCTCCGTGCGCACAGCAATATTCTCAATATTTTTTATTTCGATATTTTTTTTGGATTTTTTGCTACGAAATATTTGTCCCATCCGTTCTTCCTGTGACCAGCCAGGTCTCTCTTTAAATTAATCGACAATGTTTGCGTGTTGAAGGACGTAGACGACGACGATGGTGATTCTTCTTCTTACATACATGCCTGTATATATGTTTGGCTACTCCTGTCCGGCATGCGCAATGTTTATTTTGTCTGAAGATGGACGGGATGTGTCTGGTGGGCTATTTTTAGGTGGCAAGAATTCGCGGGGCCACCATCAGCAGTCGTCGTGTGCTGTAGTCTAAAAGATCGCTGAGAAGGTGTTTATTGGTGGTTGAGCGCAGTAAGTGCATGTTGGAGGCGAATAATAAATAAATAAAGTTTTTCGTCCTTTTTTTGTCGAATGCTTCCTTTTTTTTGCATTCGGACATGATGATGCACAGTAGCTGATGGTAAAGTTTGTTGGCTTAAACGCACAGCCAGAAAGGGCAACTTGAGATTGGATATCAGGTGTGCATGCTGGCGGTTTGATGGAGGAGTCAATTAATGGAGAATGATGTTAAAAGGTTCTCGTGGAATAGTAAATTCAATTTTTGTTCTGTAAACACAAGATTAAGTAGAGGGAAAATGTATGCGGAGAGGTCCTTGAGAGGGGCATAGTAGGGACTTCATACTGTATTCCATTAGTCATGCATGATTATTTAAGTTTTTCGTCTTGAAATTGTTTTGGAAAACAAATTAAGAACGCCATGATGGCCTTTGTTAGCCGATGTATGTATGTGAAGGTTGTAATCTTTTGTTCTTAGAGAAATGTACACCTCCATAGTTAGGACAAAGTATTTCACGTGTTTGATCAATTTAGCTTAAAACCTATTCTTGGAACATTTTTCGTCGGTAGAAAGAAAGCCGAAAGTACCCTGCAGAAAGGTCAAATTCTAGGACTGCCCCGATTCAGTGAGTCCTAGGATTAAAATGTTTGAGTCAAACTACAGATCGCAGAGAAGAACTGACTGAAATGCTAACAAATGCAAGGTCGTATGGGCTGTATACCAGAAGGGAAGTAGTCTAGCTCACAAAGGCAATAGTCCCTGACAAAATAAATTACTAAAGAGCTTTATAAAGCCAGCGGAAATAACTTGCTAAGTAACATACACCAACTCATAAGCCAATTCTAGTCTTTCAACCGCCAGGATTTGGACAGAGAATGGATTGAACCTCAGCATCGTTTTCCTGATCCACGAAAGAAGGAGACCCTTTTTTATGTGAACGCCTGAAACCGTATACCAACAACCTGATCGGCTCTTATGAGTGTGATTTTAGGACAAGAAAGTCCACAACGGATCAAGTATTCACACTTTGGCAGATCGATACCCACCACCTATTCATCGATTTCAAAGCCGCATAGGAGAGCATTTATAGAGACGGACTATACAGAGCCATGTCCAGCTTTGGTATACCGCCCAAACTACTCCGTTTGTGTAGGATGACGATGGATAATTCTAGCTGCTCCATCAGGTTCAGAAACGAACTCAGCGATACATTCGATACCCAAAAAGGATTAAGGCAAGGCGATGGGTCTAAATCTGATTCTTGAGAGGATTGTGCAAATCTCCCGGGCCAATACCAGAGGCACAATTTCCCAAAAATCTGTGCAACTACTAGCATACGCCGAAAGTATACAAATCATTGGTAGGCTCAGCGTGATGTCATAGCTACATTTGCTAGCAAGAGATGGAAGCTGAAGAAATGGGATTTTAAAGTAAATGGAGGAAGACTAAGTAAATGCTGTCAAAACGAAAGGACATACAATATCGAAGAATCGAATATAACATTGAGGTAGTGCCGGACTTTGTCTTCGGTTCCGCGTGTGCTCTGACAACAAAATCTCGTCAGAAATTAAAACGAACAACTACTCTTGCCAGCCTCTGTTTCTTCGGGCGAACAAGGCAATCTAGCAGTAAAGCCCTGAATCGAACTACTAAGGAGATCCTATACAAGACTCTGATCATTTCAGTCTTGCTCTACGGCTCTGAAGCATCTGACGTACCAAAAGTGGATGAAGAAATCCTTGGACGTTTCGAGAGGAAAACTTTTCGAAAAATCTTCGATCCCGTTTGCGTTGACGGGCTCTTTAGACGAAGATTCAAACATGATTTATACAAGCTATACAGCGCAGACCACTAGACAAAAAAAAAAAAACTCCGCATTGGACGTTTAAGAATGCTAGCACATGTAAAACGAATGGACACCAACACTCGGGGTCACAGAGTCTTCGATTCCCATGCAGACGTCGAACGCAATAGAGGAAGACCTCGCTTAAGTTGTGTGCTTAATTAGAAACCGACTTCAACCAACTTGGAACAGATGGAGGCAGTTAGCTAAGGACCGTGGTAATTGGAGAGGCATGTTGGTTGAGGTCCAGGTTTGTACCGGACTACGGTGCCACTTAAGCAAGTTGGTATGAAATAACTATGAGATACTGCTTTTTTACGGCCCATAAATGTTCTCAAACCTAGCTTATGAAGAGAACCTCCTTCTTAACTCCAAATCTGACAGCAGACTTTTGAATCTTCTCACCAAAGTGTTACTCTAGGAGGATTAGCAGACTTTCGAAAGAGGTGGAGTATTGAAAAAATCGAAGGTGTTGTCACTATCGGGATTTGACCCAGGGACCCCCGCGGTTAGAAGTCCAACGCACCAACAACCACTATTGCACCTCAAGAAGGTAGCTAGCTATATGCTTAAGCTATATAATATGCCCTGGTTTCATAGAGTTTTGAGGTCTCCACGGCACTGTCCAACATTTTTGATTCAACTATATTGGATCCCAGAGGTTTTATGGCCGTTTGACTATTAACGTTACTGGATATATCATCTTCTAATATTTTGATACCCTAGCCGGTTCAAAAGCTTCGAATATGGATAAGATCTCTGCTTGGAATAGACTGCAAGAGTTTACTAATCTTAGGATTGTTGATCCAAGAGCCCACTCCGATTTATATTTTAGACCCATCGGATTTTAGAAAAGGTAAGATATGCTTGTCACACTACTTGGGGGTGTCCCAAATTTCAAGAGAGTCCAAATATACATTTTGCCTAAAGGTATTAACATCTGGTAATAGTTTAGAGTCATAAACTACTGCTTCCTACCGGTGTCTGCAATGCCATAAACGGCGCAGTCATTTTTTCTTGCGTTACGGATACGACAAAAAAAAACATAAAACGTTAACTTAAAATTATCGGATATCTTCAGAGAAATATCAGCCCTACCAAGGAATTCTTACGGAAGGATTTCAGAAATTCAGTTCCAACCGGAAGCATTCAATTACGTTCGATGAAATGCGCAACAATTCTCCGTTGGAAAACTTTAGAAGAAATTCAAAGAGTAGTTGTCAAAAATTCTTGACTTAACCCATTACTCCGCGATTACGTGCGATATATCTTAGAAGCATTTCGAGCATTGAAATGCTAATCGGAACAGAAACCTCGGTAGAGAATTCTTTTACTTCGAACAAATCAGAGAAATTGTTCCTCCAAACGGATGCCTTGATAGGCCCGTATTACACCACAAAAATGCAAAAACAATTTTAACATTATCTCAGAGATACGTACGAACTAAATTAAGCTGCTTACAAATATAGTTGCTCGCTTAAGACTTCTCCCTCATCCTGGTCTTCTTCATCGATAGAGTTGTTATCTTGATCTCAAACCCAAAGATGGGAAACTTTCCTCCTGTAGGAGTTGCCATCTTCGCCCTACAAGTTATAATTCCAGAAATATGTTCCAAAACTGTTGTTTAACAAACATAACTAAACCCTCATTTACTAACAACAAAAAAAAAACTCGCCCAATTCCGCAGTTAACATCAAAGCATCTAAACATCTTCAATCCTCGCACTGAAAAACAGCTCTTTCCCAACTCTAAGCCTCTGGCATTCTAGTCGATGTAATCTACCGATTACCACTACAATTCCTTTCACAGAAACTGTAACTTTGTAATCCTCCCGCACTCCTTTCTGCACAATCACACATCAATTATAATCCTCGCAAAAGCCACTCCGTATATCCCATAGAATCCCATTAAAACGGCAAAAATTTGCCATTCGAACTAAAACTCCAAAAGAAGGATCGTTCCTGGCGGCAAAACTTCACACACACCAGCCCCATGCATCGGGCAAAACTATTTCGCCCGCGCGCGTTGAATGAATCCCAAAAAAGGAAATCCACTCCAATTTCTATTTGGCCAATAAATTTCCTGTTATGTAGCGAAAGTTTGTCCACAGCGAGAACGCCATAATAAGTATCTGTGCACCCCAGCTCTCTTCATCGGTCCTCGTTCGCGGTGGTACTGGCTGAGTGTATGTATCTATCGGGTCAAACAATTTGCATAGACACACGGTATGGCCGTCGCGCGTTGATCATCATCTACTCCCCACACTACATGGCTTCCAGGTAACAAAAGCCCTGCATTCACTCCTAGACGCCTCCTGCTGTGAAGGAGTACCAAAGCAAAGTACCGCCAAATGGCAAACATACACTTGCCTCTCTACCCCTCGGTGTTCCAGCACCAGCTCTAGCTCCATGTGTAATTCGACCGAAAAAGGCTTAATGCCGAATTATTTTCACACTGTGGTGCTAGAAAATAAAAACGTCGGACAAAATGGGGGAAAACCAAAAAAAATTCACCACACAGAATGCGGTCATAAATAAAACGGCCAAAGTGCTGAAACTACCATCAAGAGAAGCATGGTACACAGCAGCAAGAGATTAAATGACCAAAAGACAACCGCTCGCTTTGGACGCCGTTGCGACGACATGTCCCAATCTAATGCACACCGAAAGTCACTGGAAGTTCTTCTATTTCGCGCGCCTGATCTCGGTTTAAGGTTTCCTCATCGCACATCACTGCTTGCCATAGTCGGAATCGGAACAATGAATGCATCGATGTTCTTCTCCAAGAAGCGCACATGTACCGCTCTCTGTTGGCACTTGGCAATGGAATCGCCAGTTGCCTAATCCGAAAGAGGAAGTGCATTTTTAATTGGTAAGTCGCGGTGGACATTAAAGGATGCGCGCGCGAATGTTTTATGGGAATTCTAGAACACATTGGTGGTACCCCTTGCGACGCGCTGCTGTCCTATTTGGAGCGAGAGGGAATGTTTGGAAAAAGATATCTTGTGTCATTCGGCTGCCGTTGGGAATTCACACTCGCGTTTATCGTTGGAATATTAATTACAGCAAGCGCGTTGATGACAAATTAATAGATTATCGCTGAAATAATGGCGTGTATAGCGGTGGGAGGCTGGGATGCAAAATTTGTTGACCATGTTGGATAGAGTTCGTTATCTGATCCGAAAATATTGCAATTTACTGCAATTTGAAGCTGGTGGTATCGCGATAGATGTGGACACGGGAGGGTATAGGCATGCAAATTGTGTGATTGTTTGCGGTTTTTCGATCGCAAATTTTGGCGAGCCGCTTTAAATAGGTGGGCAATGAAACATGAATCAGAAGAGGGTTATTTATGATTCACTACGTTGCACAGTAATTTAGTACCAATATCGAACAATTTCCTTCGAGGGTGTTTGATTAATCGGAACTCACAAGTCAAACGCTAAAAGGGGATATCTTTTCAGGACAAATGTCATTAAATAAAAAAATTCGCAAGAGACTTTCGCTAAGAAACAGAAAATGTTAACAAAATAAGAAGAAAAATATTTTTGAACGATTTAAAAAAAAATCTAATTAAAGCGCTAAGATGAAGAAGGGATTTAAGGACATTTTCAGGAAATTTTGCTTTTAATCGACAAAAACAATTTTTTTACTTACATATAACCTTGATTAAATAAAAACGTTACTCTTAGAAAACCGTGGGTCTACACTTTATGTTGTTCCTCAGGTACTAATCAGAGTCGTTTATATAATCAAAATTAAAGTTCAAAAACTTTAAGCTCAAGTATCTCGAAACTCTGCAAATGTTAAGTGACATTCTTCATCTAAGAGCTTCAATTTATCATTTTGAAGTGTCTCACACACACCTATTCCATATTCAAGACGACGGCGAAAGAATACCCAAAATGGACTCAACGGTAACGTCTCTAGTTCCTGTTAGGATAAATAAACAACCTACATGGGCTGCTCCAAAATATTCAGACAAAAGTCCATTTAGGAATCTCAAAGAGTAAGTCAGGCCATTTGAACAGAGATGGTGGTGAATGAACCGATAGGCAGCGTTCAGTCCAGTATGGGATACTAATGGACCTGTGTTCTAGAAAAACAAATGAAAAATTTAGCATTAACTGCTCATACACGGCCTGAAACTTAAATTCTTCATTTGTGTTTGTGAAACTTTTTTTTGACACGAAGAAGAAGACCTCCTCTGCTTAACCCCAATTCCGAACTGAAAATTTGAGAAGCTTCACATATAACAATGTTACTCTTGGACTTTCTTCAGACTTTCGCAAGAGATGGAGAAGTGAAAATTGATTTGAACCGTTAGCAGTTATACCACAGCACCCACTGTCCTATAGGTACATATTTAACAAATTTGTATTGGGCCTCTATTTTTTTGTTGGGCCTTGGATTAACTCCGCAATCACTTAAAACCCCTATGGTTACAAAGCAACCAAAAGGCTTTAAAAGGATTGCTTGCAATGTTGATGATAAACAAAAAAAAAGGTTAGCCACGTTCAATTCAGTATCTGGAATGTTTGAGTACTTTAATTAATTGCGCAGCAGAACACCTTGCGGAAGCCCTAGGCTGCTGCTACAGAGCAGACATTTCCGCCATTAGAAAATACAATGGGTCGACAAAAATAGGATACAAAAAAAAAACATTATCTAGTGGTTGTATCCGAAGATACAGGAAAAAAAAGGAGTGTGAGTGCACAAGCGGTGCACTGTTTCATCTAGAGTATTTACCTTTGAGTCTAAGAGTTCTTAACAATTATACACAAGCAATAGGTTACTTTTTTAGAAACTTCAATTACAAAACTTCTATTCAACACAATATCACAACCGAGAAGGACTCATGAATTTAGTAGGGTACCTATTCAATGGTCCTATTCGACAAATTCCTGAAGAGGCAAAGCCATGTTGGTAAAAGGGACCAGTTATATCAATCATTGAATAACTTCTTTGGAACATAGAACATGATGGAATTGAAATTTAGCCTCCATAGCTTCTTATAGGAATCACTGGAAAACTCCGTTTTATTTCGATTGAACGACAATCATTACTTCACAAAAATAAATCTTGAACAGTGAAAAATAAAAAGTGATTTTCTGCGGAAACCATGGTTAAAAATTTAAATATTTTGAATTCCATAAGCTCTGTTTTGACACCAACCCGCCAATGATTGAATTTATAAAAAAAAAGCCGCAAGATGTAAAAGAAAATTTCGAATGAAGGTTTTCAATGATGGCTATAACTAGGCCCTAACGCCGACTTAATTGCATTTAAGGGAAATTCAGTCAACTCCAAAAAATCCCAAGCAGCCATTAAACATAATTAATAAATAATAAGACCCGTTTCAGGGTTCAAACCTAGGTTCTACATGCATTTGCGAATTTATATTTTTACATTTCAGTGTGAAGCTGATTCCGAACGACAAGTTTGAGAAGCTCCTCCTGATAGTAGTATATTTTGGATGTTTTTTTTTTTTTCAAACTAAAACCCGGGTATTACATTTCTGTGCAAAAAATATATTTTTCGCACAATGAATTGGACTTTCCTAAGCCGATTTCGATCGGCAAGTGTGAAAAGCTCCTCATGAATGGTGTATACGTTTGGATGTTTGTCACACCATCGAAAGAAGTGAGGCATTGAACGAAATTGCTTTGCAAAATTATCTAGGGATCCCTCTTAGATCCAATTTTTTAACCACTTTGCAAATGCACCTATTTTTCTTAGATTTGGAATACTAAAAGAGGCCTTCCAGGTTAAATAAAAAAAGGAGGGGATTAAACGATACAGATGAAGACAAGAGTAACGACATCGAGCGATTATAAAAAAAAAACAACAACATTAAGACATATCAGCAATTTCGAAAAAATTAACCAATTTCACGGTTTTTAAAGACTGCAACTAAAAACGGTAGCTTTACTGCAAACAAATGTGTAAACACAAAAACTAGTATCGTTAATCCGATCTCGTTTTATGTTTTACCCATTTGCATTAATATGATGATGAGTAAGTTATAACGATTATCGTTTTTACGTAATGTGAATTACGGGCACCTGCTTTCGAAATGAAAAGGAAGACGATTGCCAAACGACAACCAAGTGTCCGACATTAGAAAGTACAAACCTAGTATCGTTTAAGCTAAAACGATTCTCGTTTTATATAGTCACATATTAAAATAAAAAGCAGGAAATTCTAACGATATTCGTTTGATGTTAAAGGGCCCCTGGACACCTTATTTCTCGGTAGCCCTTGCTATCTATAGAACTCGAACAATACACGTTTAGAACACCCTTCTCTAAAGATAGGCGTATCTGGCTATTCTAAGATTTTCATTTACATTTCCTTAACATATGGCACCTGAACTCCAGAACGGTATAGATATTTCATTACGTCAACAAAAACTATTTCGATTTTTCGATTGGCAGAAGTCGATGGTGAACCTAAACACGTAAGAGGTTACCTATGAGTCAAAAAGATCTACCAGCGATCCGTGTAATTTCGTATATACAAGGTGGCGCAAAAATAACCTTCCGATGTTTTTTGGCTGTAATTTAAAAAAAAATGAAAAATTTTGATTCGTCTTGTGGATTATTTTTATTTGGTGTTTCAATTTTTTTTTACATCAAGTCGAGAATATGATGTCATGTAAATGGCCGCCGCCACAGTTGATCGGCATTTGAGCCCTTTTTATGGCATTTTCCATCACTTTGGCTAAAACTTCCGGGAATAAGTCCTCACATTCTTGAAGGATATTGTCTTTAAGAGCTGCAAGAGTCTGAGGCTTGTTGACATAAACCCGCAACTTCAAAAAGCCCCACAAAAAGAAGTCTGGAGCGGTCAAATCAGGCGATCTTGCTGTCCAGTGCAAATCGCCAAAACGGGAGATTAGGCGCCCGGGAAATGCATCCTTCAGCATATCGGTTGTGGCACGTGCAGTGTATGCCGTTGCACCGTCCTGTTGGAACCACATGTTTTCCAATCCCAATTCATCAAGTTGCGACAAGAAGAACTCGTTGATCATTGCTCTGTAGCGCTCACCATTCACAGTAACCGTTTGGCCCGCGACGTCTTCGAAGAAAAAAGGTCCGATGACTCCTCCAGCGAAAACATCACACCATACAGTGACTTTGAGCGGGTGTAATGGCTCTTCGTGGGTTACACGCGGATTTTCAGTGCACCAGAAGCGTAAATTTTGCTTATTTACGTACCCGCTAAGATGGAAATGGGCTTCATCACTCATGATTATTTTTGATGAAAAATCATCTTCCTCTTGGTGGTGATTAATGATGGCTTGAGCATATGTTAGACGCGATTGGCGGTCAGCAGCTAACAGCTGATGCACCGTCTGGACTTTGTACGGAAACGTTTTCAAATTTTGTACCAAAATTCGCTGTAAAGACCGTCGACTGATACCCATTTGCGTGGCACGTCGTCTGGTCGATGTCGACGGCGCTTCCATGACATCTTCGGCTACAGCAGCAATATTCTCTGCAGAACGGCTACTCCGGGGTCTGCCACGCCTGGCAGCATCTCGTGTTGTGCCAGTCTTTTCGAGGCGAGCGGCTAAACGTCACAGTGTTTCACCAGTAGGCGTTGGACGGCTAGGAAATCTGCGACGAAATTCACGTTGTGCCAAAGTTACCGACCGATTATTGCTCAAATAAATAGTCACCAATATTCTGCGTTCTGGAGCAGTGTAGCGCAACATTGTTTATTAACGTGTATTTCGCATGTGTTTACTACACAAATGTCAAAACAGAACTGACATTAGGGGCCAATCGCAAATTTTTTTAGCATTTTCTGATAGGAGGATTACTTTTGCGCCACCTTGTAGAACAAAATCAATGGATGAAAAGTGAAGTCTGGCAGCTCTTTTTTTTTTTAATTTTATGATTTTATATATTACAAACTGCTCCAACGACTAGGTGCGGATGAAGACATAAAAAAGACAGTCTTTCGATCGGGTTGAAGTTCCTCACTATTGCAAAAGGTTCCCTCGCGATAACACCTCTGCACTGTCTTTCAATAATTTTTCTATCCATCAAACTTACAACAACCAACAAATTATTTTTCGTTATATAAAACCAAATTCACATCGTTCCAAAAAAAAGTTTCAATTTGGGATCTTCAGCATATCTACATATAGCAAAACGAAAGTCGGTCGAGACAGTGCTTTACAGGCGGAGACACAATTTTTCTAGGATATACATTGGAAGGCAATACAGTCGACGATAACACGAATATTTAAAAACTCGAATGAAAACTTTACATGTAATTTTTTTTGATAACTCGAACTTGTATTACTCGAACGTCTTGATAAGTCGAAGAAATTATTTAGCGTCACCATCGATAAGTCGAATTCTGAAGGGGAATTCCCAAAATCTGTGTGTTTTTACATGTTCGTATCGTATTGCTTTCGGGCAGTCTGTTTGTTTGTTTCTATGGCCTAGAATACATACCTGTGGATTCTCCCTTAACTTACATCTCAGAAATAAGCATGCCAATATAAAAAAAGGATTTTATGGCTGCTGCAGATTGTAAGAGACTATTTTGAAAAAAGTAATTTCAATCACCTTTTCAAAATAAATAAAACTGTACAGACCACAGGTCCTCCCTAAGACCAAGTGACGATTAAGTTCCGTAAACCTACTTTCACTAGTGGATAATAGATAATAGCTTGCCATAGATTTGATCATTTAATCCTGACAAACTTGATAGAGTACAAATGTTCCTAAAATAAAATTAGCTAAATCGGCTCTCTGAATTATTGATATCTTCCTCTCATCGCAAGTCCCAGCTCATAGTCACTGTTTTCACACGAATCTATCAGCCCCTTCACCACGAACCGAACAATGATGTAAATCCCAAATCATACATCCATCATATTTGATTTGGACAAGTTCTTTTCAAAACACTGCCACCACTTTCATCCACCAGCCCTAATCTTCTTCGATTCCAAAAGAAAAAGCCCACACCCATTTGCATACTCGCACCAAAGAAACTCTCGTCTGCGGTTCCTATCACCTCGCTACTAGTTTACACAATGGGACCCTAATGTATTCCATGCTTCCAATAAAAGTGAGTCGCCGGCGGATCCGGAGCGCGGTAATGCTAAACTCTTTCAACTAAGTGAAGGTGCCAAAATAATCCGCTTACAGTTGAAATAGTAATCCTCAGCCTCACCGCGACCGCGACGATACAATTGTATAACCTGACGTTCGCTCATAAATGAGCCATTAACAAGGGCGCTTATGTGCTTATACCAAAGTCCCGAGGAAAAAATGTCATCAAGTTGGAATTATGATGTTTTTTGTTTGATATATGGACGCGTCCGAGATTGCCAACGGAAAGAGAGGAAGTTCTTAGGTAGGTTTGTTGTTTTTTTTTTTTGTTAATGGAGCCAAAAGGGCCTAAGACGACCGCTGCTGCTTCTTGGGGTGATGAAAAGTTAAGATGATTATGAGGAGTCGGGATGCTGTTGTGTGTAGAAAGAAATAGTTCAGGTGTAATGTGATGATGGCTGGAAGTTGGAGGTTTTTAAGGGCTTGACTTCTATCGAAACTGAATGCTTTGACGGTGGGTCTTAGCAACGATTAATACGAGTTGGGAGCTATTAGTTTCTTGAATGAACCAAACTAATCGTTTTGGGTGTAATTTTGAGGATCAGATACATGATGAGCGGTTCGTTGTACTCATATTTCAATGGATGGAAGCAAGCTTAGTGGGAGAACGGACCAGCAAGGACTTGGGGGTTTTGTGGAAGAGATTTTACTTCAAACTGGTATCTAAATTAATTCATGTAATTTAATTTGTTACATTCACCGAATGCATTGCTACGTCATTTCGATGATCTTTTATGATATCTTCTCGCAACGTGGGGTTAGGAGCACCTGCTATATAAGTTTCTTTATGGAATCTGATTGTGACAATAGTGAATATAAGGTTGATACTCGTCCCTATCTTGTACAGGTTGTTTTTTTTTTTATTTTAACTGGCTGCTGGCGGCCATTTGGTCAGCTGTCAGGCGATTTATTTTTATTTTGGTTTGGCATTTCAACATGAATAGACGACAGAAGTCTGAACAACGCTTCCAAGTTGTGTAAATTTATTTTGAAAAGTATGGTTCTGTTCGCGTATCGCGCACTATGTCCATTTTATGGTCCACATAATCGTCCATCAGAGCAATTAATTCGATTAATTCTTCTCACCACATTTACTCTAATTGATAATACGCATCCACGCAAACACAGTGTACAGTACAGTGCGTACAGAAAAAGTCATTGCTGCTGTAAAGCGTATCGTAGAGGAAGACCCGAATCAGTCTATCCGCCATCGTCCACAGGAATTGGATATGTGTCCATCCACTTTATGGTAGATTTTGCGGAAAGATCTTGGTTTGCGTGCTTACAAAATCCAACACGTGCAAGAATTGAAGGCAGAGTATCACCTAACAAGGCGTAGATCGGTGAATGGGTCCGAAACAAGATTGCCGTTGATCCCAAAACCAAATAGACAAAAAATATGTAGAAGTCGGGAATAATATTTCAAAAGAAAGTTCAAGTGAAATGTGATCCCAAACAAACATGGACGCTCATCAATGCAGTACTGGGACGAAGAAAGCAGTCGCTAGGCGAAACAATTTTGAACAAAGTTTCACCCAATACGAATTTTGTTTGATTGGTAGACATATTTGCAAACACATTTTCAGAACTAGCAGCATCATTAATCCATGTATATAGCAAAGCAACATCCGGTCAACAGAACACACTTTGACTGTGGGGAGGTTGCAAATCTTTTAGTCCGCTTAAATATCCAAAAGGCACCTGGGGCAGATGGTATTAGAGAAAACGACATAAAGTCAAATGCCGATATTTTTGCGGCCATAGTTACGAATCTTATCAACATGAGTCTTCGTACGACTACGGTGCCAAAAAAAAAATTTAAAGAGGCAATTGTCAGACTTATCTACAAGGGTGGAGCCAAAAATGAGGTAGCAAACTATTTTGTCGGATTTCAACATTGCCGCCGATAGAAAAAATCTTGGAGCAAATCATTGCAGATCGAATATGAAAATCTATTGATGAGCATAAGCTAATCAACAAGAATCCGTTCGGGTTCCAAAAGGGGAAAAGCACCAACCAACTTCTCGACTATTTAGCAAAATTGTTTAACACCAGCCTTAACAAAAGTCACCACTTGTTAGTGATTGTCTTGAATTTTACTAAACCATTCGATTCCCTAGTAGTATCAATTGTCAAGAAAAGCTTATCTTGAATTCGCCGTTCGGAGTCGGCATAAAACAGGAGGTCCCGCCCTGGGAAGTAACGAGCCTGTTGCGCTAAGAATTTGTATTTTTTTGTTATTTGATTCCCGAGACCAGAATAAACTCATCGCTGCAATGCAAAAACAGGGAATTACAGGCGAAATGGTAGATTGGTTGAAAGATTATCTCAGAATGGCGACTTTTCGAATGGAAATCAAAGATTACTGCAGAATAGCCAACACAGTGAGGTATGGAGTCACACAAGGCTCTGAGCATGGTCTCCTATTGTTCATATTGTACACCAACGAACTACTAAAAACATTTCCTTCGCATATGCAGATGACACGGCTATAGTTGTTTTCAAAAAATCGGTAGTAGAAGCAATCAGGAAGATGAAGGCAGAGTTTGAAGAAGCAGGGAAATTGTGTCATGATAATGGGATCGTTATAAATGCAGCAAACGTAAGACCGGAACCAAAAATGAATATAAAAACATTTAACTGCAAACAACGGCCAGATTACAGATGTCGTGGATAAGTACAAATATCTGGATTGACTCCACATAAACGATCTACCAAATAGCTGAAAGGATCCCTGCTTCCACTGGCTTCACTGAAGTATAAGTCTCCAAGTTGTGTGCAAAAACTAGTATACCACGCCTTTTTCTTGCAGCAGATTGTGCAGTGAAACAACCTCCACGGAAATAATCCCCGCCACGAAGAAGCATTAACCCCCACGGGTGTTATTGCCATTTGAAATTGAAATTCTATTCAAGTTTGGTGAAGGCAAAGTTTGAATGTGAGTGCAACCCCCCCTGCTTAGGCTTACTGTTGTGAGGGAATACACCCCACAAGCAAAAGATATTAACAGCTGGACTTATTTCCATTTCCAAAACGAAATAAGCCTTCAGTGGCATCAGCGTTGGTGTACTACGGCGATGAACGTTTTGGAACTCAACACCAGAAGACGAGCTTATACCGCCTACCATCATCCCAAAACGGATACGGCAAACAATCTCCCTAATAATTTGCGAGATATAAATCACATTAACTTAAAAAGAAAAGGCTTAAGGGATATTTCCTAGAACCTAATACTTCATTTTTCTCACTCGAAATTCGAAATGTTACTTAGTTTTGTTTTTATTTAAAACAAAAAAATGTATAACCAACAATTAATTATAAGCAAATGTTTAGTTTATATGTATAGGTATACTCATGTCATTTATTAAAATTAACTGTCATTATGACATTAGCAATACAAATAATTGAATTTTGAAATATCCTTCTGCAAATATGCCATGTGGCTTCACATGATTGAATATTGTACTAGATCTAAGGCAGTACAAATATCTGGATATGCAATAAATTACAAAAGAAATTGTGACACTTTGAATACAAACGGTGTATCTACGACCCTTCTCGCTCCTCTGGAGTGGTTTGGATACCATTCCTACTAATAAATTCCCTCACTAATAATCAACACAACAATCTTCATTTAAACCTTAAATATCGCCTACTTATTCCAAATCTAATTGTGGATGTCGACGGAAAAAACCTAGATGTTGTCGTCGTAAGTTCTCGGAATCATTCCCCAATTAGTGCCGTTTAATGCAAAATACGTTAACTATGACCATAACTCAGGCAATAAAATACAAATTGATTCAAAAATTAAATTACAATTATCGCCACCCCTTAATACCTACCCTGCCGCGCACTGTTCCAAGTCGTTGATATAAAAAAAAAAAATCACCAATTAATGAAACCTAGAGTGCCAGACATTTTTCTCTCTTTCGCCGTGTGCCGGTAGCTTCATCCAGCCGCTACTCTTGCTGGCTGCTCATTCGAAGGCAATCCTGTCGTTTTTTTTTAATTTTTAATTAAATTACCCCCCTCAAACTGGAACCCTCCTTCAAAAAGGTGGCAACAGGTGTCCTGTCGTCGTACTCAGTTTTATTCTTTCATTAGTTGCCTTCTTTCTATTTTTGTGTTAAATTGTGTTTTTTGCTTCCTTTACCGGTAGAAAGAAAGAAAATGGCACCTTGTTCGGTCTGGGTTGGGATTTTTTATTTCCCAAGCTCTAGTGAAATTAAATTAAAAGAACACACACAAAACCGAGAAAAGAATGAAACTATACAGCCTCAGAATTAATAACTGGTTTGTCCGTATCACGTGAGAGACGACAACGACAAGGACGAGGACTACATCGTCCAGCAATAGATCTGTTAAGGAACAATTTCTTTGCCATCGACATAGACCCAGACCGAGAGACACTCGTAAAGCTGGCGATTTTATTGGAATTTTATGGAAACGTCTACAGCGGCGAAATCTCTCGGGTCTATGCTTAGGTCAAAGTCTCTGCGCCACACTTTTGCGCTCGATGGTGGGGTTTGTCCGGCCCGGCTTTAAGCATTCAATTAAAAGTCCTTGCACATTCGTAAATTCTAATAAACCTGTGAGCTATGGCCATTTGAACACAGCACAGGCATATCCCTAACACTGAGCGAGCAAGCCTTGTTTGGAGGCGATAAATTCGGATTTCGTTGAGGGTTTTATTCGCATTTGTAACTAATTTGTTCGGTAGATGTCGTTAGGGTGTCATAAATAAGAAATGCTTGCGGAATTTAGAGGCACTTTATCATGGCTTATAAGAGTGGACCATTAGGTTTGATGTTCAATTGGTTAATTTGTAAAGTGGGAGTGGATAGTAAATATTAGAGCGGTTCGACATTGCCATTGGAACTGGAACTGGTGGGGATTATGGGAGAAAGATTGGCAAAACTGGGCACAGGTGAAACGTGGATAATTGGCAATGAATGGGACTGGTATTTCCAGTTTTAATGACATCGATATGAGGTTATTTGATCTGGGACACTAGAAAGCTTTGAAATTTGGAGAAGGCTTGCCTTATGTGAAAAAAAGTGTGGCGCAACAGTCATAAAGTCATACAGATGACGCACTGCATACAAGAAAAAGTGTTCTTTGGCGGGTAGTACTGGCACAGCCCGCCATATTCCTGGATCTCGTTTCTCATGTGTGCACGTGCACACCACCCGCCCGTACCGTGAAGCTGGTGAGCAAAAGTTTCTGTGTTTAGTTCTCAAAGCGTCATCTGTATGACTTTCTAATCTTTCATGACCCTTAGGTCACTCGTAAAATAAAGGTTGAAAAGGCGAATGGAATTGACGAAGGATACTGCGAGGACATTTAGTAGCGAGGACATAGAAGGTGTTAAAAATACAAGCATTTATGAAAAAAAATCTGATTTTCTACTTCATTCCATTTTAACAGTTAAGGCAGTTATGTATGAATACACCATATGTCAAAGTGTCTGAGGAGCTGCCTTGGACTTCACAGAACACCAGTATCTGACTACGCAAAATACTATTCCAACCAGGTCCTATACAACGGGGCCAACATAAACAGAATGGACAATTTTCTGGTGAAACTCATTCGGTTTCACGCTGCAAGAGCGATGGCTTCGAAAAATAGTCTCATGTTTGGGGCCTTCTATCCCAATGATGAATATTTGAGAGTGCGCGTTTAAGCGGCTTTATTCCGCCCGAAGCTTTCCTATATTTTGATAGTCGAGGGCTGATACAGGATAGATCGGCGGTTCCGCTAATCTACCACGTCTTCCGACGAACTGTGGATAGGCGGATCCTATACGACCGAGACGTCGTCGCTCAAGGCGGAGGAGAGCGCCTGCGGTTCAGCAGGAGTGTGTCCGATTGGGACCGTCGGAGTAGGTCATAACAGGAGAACATGTTGTGGTGGTTGAATGAGTGTTAAAGATAATTGACTTAAAATTGTTATTTTATGGCCGACTTACATAATTTTAGTCTTAGGTTTAGGTGCAAAGCAGTCATGGTGGCACAAAAAAAAACGCTTGCTGTGGCTGTTCTAGTTTTTAAGTTATTTTTAGGTAGTTTTAATTAATTTTGAGTAGTTTAAGTTAGTCGATAAGTTTTAATTTGTATGTAAGTTTAAATAAAATAAAAAAAAACGAGGAACCAAGTTTTTCAAAGTTTTCTTGGTAAAAATTGTGTTACTTCTACATTTATATATTAGATAATAGGCCGAAAGGCATTAGAATTAAGTTATCGTATAATTTAGGGCGCCCGCATAGGGCAAGGAAGTTAGTTAAGTAGTTGATAAGTAAGCTATTTTTTTATATGAATTTTTGTCTAGCATGTAAGTTAGTTTTAAGAAAAATAAAATAAAAATGAATTAAAAAAAAACACCATATGTCAACAGTGATCCAAATTTCGCGCGAATTACCCCAAATTGTCGCCCATTAACTATGAAATCCTTTAGGGATTACTGCCATGAATGTCAATTGTGATAAATTGGAAGAAATTTGAAGGCACTTGACCTCATTATATCGCGAGTTCATAAGTCCTGGAAATTTTTTTTCGGAAAAACAGGTCAATTTACCATGCGCTGCGTGACATGTGGAATTATATGGCTGATGCGTAAAATTTTATGGAATCCATTATTTGGACTAAGACCTCAAATTTTGCTTCTCCATGATGAGTTTGATTTATATTCTTGGATTGCAATTGTTCGTTTGGACTAACAATCAGAATTGGTTGTAGAAGGTGCTACATATGGATACGACAAGACGTTTTTGAGGGGGGCAATGTTATCGAATTAGTACAAAGGAAGGCATTGTGCAAGCGGTTGCCTCATCATCATATAGCGTATTTATTTGAACAAGAGAGTCCTTCGCAAACCACAAAACCTCAATTATTTACGCTATCAATAACTGCATATTCGTAAGGAAGATAAAACTCATGTATCTTTTGTGACCGCAAAAATGTCCTCTAGGCTGAAAAGATGTTGGTACACGACAAGGTTGGGCTCTTCGCTGAGAATGGTTCAAATGGTTCGGCATTGTATAGCGTGTTTTTTTTAGAGGTATAGAACTCCCCATTTAGCTGTCATACTAATAAATTGTCGTTGATTTTTTTTTCAGTATACTTTGGCAAATTCCCATGGAAAGACTTACACCCGAATTAAGTTTCCAAATCGTGAAAATTTATTTCAAAAATTCGCGCTCTAATCGCCAAGCTTATAGAACACTTTGTGAAGTTTGCGGGGCGCATAATCGTCCATCTGAGCAGCTACTACGCAATACTATGGATCGATTCATGACCACATCTACTCTCTTTGATAAAATTCACTCAAATCGAGCAGCCGGTACCCGTCCACAACATGGAAAATTGTGACGGAAATTCTTGGCCAACATACATATAAGATCCAGCAAATTGAAAAAAAAAAATGTTGGCTCAACAAGTGCCTAGGGCCTAGCTTTCTCACAACCATCCATGTGTGTGCACTTCTTGCACTATGGCGGGACCTCCTTTTTTATGCCTACTCCGGATGACTAAATTGAGCCAAGCTTTTCTTGACAACTATTCACGAGAGTTGTGCCAGTGAAAAATCATTTAAGTGTTGCTACGGCTGGGAATCGGCGGCAGTACTTTGCACTAATCATCACGCCACTGAGCCCGTTAAATCCAACTGGTGCAAGAATAAAAGCCAGCGGACAATCAATCATCGCCAAACGCTAGGTGATCGAATCATCTCAAGAATTTCCTCGGTGAATTGGCCACCTCGTTCGTCTGATTTGACACCTTTTTTGCTTTTTGTTGGGTTATGTCAAATCTCTGGTCTATTCTGATAAACCAGCATCAATTGATCACTTTGAATCCATCTTTCACTATTGACGAAATTAAACCGAGAATGCTCAGAAAAGTGGTGCAAAATCGGTCCGACAGACCGTTCATAGGGCACAGTAGTGGAGGCCATATACCAGAAATTGTTTTTAAACATTAAATGCCATGAAATTTGTGAGCTAATAAAATTAAAACCTTGATCACTGCGTTGAATTTGTTTTTTTATTTTTAAAAAAAGAGTGCTATGCCTCTAAAAAACACCACACCCTATACAATATTGACTCAAATCATCTAGAGATACAAAAAGGGCCTTCAGACGGGTGTCCCTAGCAAATTTAAATCGAATACAATGTACACTTACAGATAACATTAGTTTGGCCAAAATTCGTTTCATAAATTTCAAGATCACCTGCACATGTCTGTAACCAGAGTGAGTTTGAGTAGGATTAACGTGATTCGATACTAGCAGAGATTATGAAGCCATACAGATGACGCATTGAGAACAAAAAACAGAAACTTTTGCTCACCAGCTTTATGGTACGGGCGTGCGGTGTGCACATGCACTCATGAGAAACGAGATCCAAATATATGGCGTTCTGTGCCAGTATGACCCACCAAAGAACTTCTTGTATGCCGTGCGTCATCTGCATGTATTCATAATCTTTGATAATAGTTAGAGCTAAATAACATTACAACTACCTTAGCATTTACGAACGCTCATTTACTGCGAAAAATTTTATAATCAAGCCGGTCCATTAATTCCCTTTGTTTTTGGGAAATTCAACAAGCTCAAGCCTAATATTAGATTAAAACCTTTTAGGTGTAACAGATTTAGTAAATTCAAACACATGTAGTTGCTATAGCCTGGAACGTAAGCCCGTCGCAACATAGTCCAGTCTAAACTTCAACAGATATCCATACCTGGTGACTTGATTTTTTCGACAGATTCGACGAATCGGAAAACAGTCCATAATAGCAAATGCAGATAAAGTTTTTGTAAAGAGTTTCACGGAAATAATTTGTAGTTCCATGGAAGAAAGAGAAGACAGTTTATTTCTTGCTGGATGCTTGTTGACTATGCTCTCTGCCGATGGAAAATCTCTGGAGATGATTTAGTGGATTATTTTGACCATTGCTTTCCTGCAAGACAACACGAGGGAGTGTTTAAACATAGTGCTGGTACCCGTTTAATGCCAGTCAATCCCAGACAGAAGCCATGAAACATTATTAACTTCTGTCAATTCATAGTTTTGTAAGTCGAATATAACTCCCGTCACTACCTCGGCTTTTGTAACAACTTTCGTCACATCATATTTTTCCTAACTGTGATAGTTTCCAATATATCACTTCGATTTTTGTTCACAAACTCTGCAAATTCCCGACAAAAAATAAAATCCTTTGCAAAGTTAAAATGTTATTCGTACATTCATTTGGCCTTAAAAGTTATCGAACATGGATAGGTGAATATACAAAAAGCTTAAGTAAAGGGTGATCCATTTCGAGGTTCCCTACTTTTTTAAAGAAAAAAACACAGAAAATTCAAATTTAATGGAGAATGTTTGGTATCATTTGAAAGAACATTCTTTGGCATTTATTTTTTGAAGATTATGTCTATCAAATGTTGGCCGTTGCTACGTCGCAGATGGTCCATCCGTTGAGTCCAATTTTCGATCACTCGTTCGAGCATTTCGACTGGTAACTGGCGAATGACACGCGTGATGTTTTCCTCCAAGGCCTGAAGCGAAGCGGGTTTGTCGGCATAAGCTTTTGACTTTACATATCCCCACAGGAAAAATTCTAACGGTGTGATATCACATGATCTAGGTGGCCAATCGACCGGCCCAAAACGTGAAATTATGTGCTCACCGAAATGTTCTCTCAATAAGTCCATTGATTGATGCGATGTGTGGGAAGTGGCGCCGTCTTGCTGGAACCAAATGTCGCCGAGATCACGAGCTTCAATTTCAGGCATCAAATAGTCGGTTATCATGGCACGATAACGGTCGCCATTGACGGTTACGTTCGCACCGGCATAATTTTTAAAGAAATATGGACCGATGATTCCACCGCCCCGCAAACCACACCAAACCGTTGTTTTTTCTGGATGAAGTGGCAGTTTTTCAATCTCTTCAGGTTGCTCTTCGTCCCAAATCCGGCAATTTTGTTTGTTTACATACCCATTGAGCCAGAAATGGGCCTCATCGCTAAACAAAATTTGCCTCGAAAACGTCGGATCTTCTTGGAACTTTTCAAGAGCCCATAGAGCGAAGCGATGTCGCTTGGGAAGGTCGAGCGGCTTCAGTTGTTGCACAAGCTGTATTTTGTACGCTTTCAATTTAAGATCTTGACGTAAAATGTAAAAATGTGACTGACGTACGTCAGTCCGAGTTGCTGCGAACGGCGCCGAATCGACTCTCTGCGGTCTTCGTGTACACTCTCAGATACGGCCGCTATATTTTCTTCACAGCGTGCTGGACGTGGTCTATTCGGTCGAATATTATCCAATAATGAATGCTGGGTCTCAAAGTGGGTGATGGTGTTGCGAATAGTACGCTCAGTAGGCCGATTATGTAGACCATAAGTTGAGCGAAGTGCACGAAACACATTCCTCACAGAACGTGAATTTTCATAATAAAGTTGAACAATTTGTAAACGTTGTTCACGCGTAAGTCTTTCCATTATGAAATGCCAAACAATACTAAACAATAATAACATGACAGCATGACACGACTCACACGTGATCTGTCAAAAAAGGCTATTGAAAAAAGTATCTCTACTTGGATCACCCGTTATATTTGATACGAGAAGCAAAGACATACGAAAACTAATATTAGATAAAAAAAAATATATATCCATGGCATTGAATAGCTTCCATATGACCATTACATCTGAAATTCCCAAAATATACTCAAACCATAAGAAAATAAGATAAGCACATCCGCGAATTGCAAAAAAGCGCAAATTCATGGACAATTCTGTATCTCAAGCATACCAAGAAAAATTCCTCCACCCTATGGCACGTTAAATATGCAACAGGTTGCGAATTGAACACGACAGTGATTTCTAATCGAACAACCAAATAAGGTGGCATCCGGCATCCAAATGAGTGCCAATTCAATTGACCAGACCCGACCGTGACGGGTGCCGGTTTTTTCTTCATTTAATTCCCATCGAAGTTTGCATATTTTTGCATACAAAGTTTGGCTAAACATGAAAAAAAAAAATTTACGAACCAACCTTGATGCACGCCACTAGTACTCCGCAAATAAAATTTCATTTAAATGTTCGAATCGACCTTTCATTTCCTTTAATCGTATTCCAAGGTTTCTCGAAAACAGCCTCATTTAATGGCAAGAGATTCCCTGCCTGAAATCCATTCGACAAACCACTTGGATGAGGAGGATTACACTACTCACATGTGTACATAGCCGCAAGCACAATATAAATATGCAATTCCCACATCCGGTGCACATGTAGATATGAGAGATTTCAGCTCTTCCCCAAGTAGATACATATGATCGGATCATTGTGTTCGTTTTAATCCCAAAGCACTGGCGATCATCATCGATTATGGTATTTGGTTTGATTCTCACACCATGGGGGAAGAGTTAACGTATCATAAATACAAGATTTAGCTACACCAACAAATAAAGGTCTCTTCCCGATGGATCCAGGAACTGCAACTGCAGTCTTCTTTTTTGCTGTTGTCTCTAAATATTGTCATGTCGTGTAGACATGTTGACATTTCAAAAGATCTGGATCTTTCACTCACTCCACGATCTGTGACATTTGACAAGTTGGCGGCGATTTGGTTTAATAACCTCAGGGCGAGCACATCCTATATCATGAAGCAATTGTTTAAGGCGGCAAGCCTTTGGGTAATAGTTATCTGAGAATCGGCTTGACTGCATGGATTACTTATTATGGATGGCTCAACGGATTCCCTGGCGCAGTGGTTCAACAAGGAATGTGTGCACCAAACGATTGTCGTGTTCGATGTTTTTTTTGTGACAATTTGCGGCGGGTAGCTGTGAGTGCACATTCGACCCAAATATGGCGATTTCGATCGTAACAACCTATGTCAAGTACAGGTTAGGGATATGCGCTGGTTTGGTGTGTTTTTATTGCTGTGCATCCCCAAAAGATACTCTGCGAGGAATGGTGGACAGAGTCAGGGAGATGTAATAGACGATTGGCTTTAAATTTGGATTGAACTTTTCTTTATCGTGATACTCAAATATCTGCTAATACT
Organism: Rhingia rostrata; assembly: GCA_949824845.1. NCBI lineage: Eukaryota > Metazoa > Arthropoda > Insecta > Diptera > Syrphidae > Rhingia > Rhingia rostrata. Next base: position 103,232,426 of record OX463757.1, read on the forward strand.
CGCATTGAAATCAGAAATTCCAAACTGAAGAAAAAAATGTTTATAAAACTAAGGCAAGATCCGCACATGGTATTCATAAAACTAAGGTTTAAGGAATGTTCCGAAAAGTGGATTTTGTTCGGTAGTATAGAAGGCTTGAAACTGACGCGACTGTGGGTGATGAATGACCATCATATAATAATTGGTTTGCTTTTTTGATCTTATTTGATAGACGATAAGTGTACTCCTGTAAACAAAATGAGCAAATGGGGGATCATTAACAAAACCCTCGACCGAAAGTGGTTATAATTCCCTGAATTTTCAACAGCTTGACTTTTACTCGATGTAGTCTCGATTTTGAGTCGGAAGATTTTTATTGGAATCCATTTCTTGTTCGATTGAAAGATGAATACCCTGCAGTCGCAGAAAAAGCTCTTATGGTACGCCTTCCATTTGTATGAACTTAACGATTTGAGGATGGGTTTTCAGCTTACACATACAAAAAAAAAACAAATACAGAACCAGACTGTACGCGGCTCCAGGGCTTCCCATTCATCTGTCGGACATTAAGCCAAATTTTTAAGATATTTTAAGTAGTTATGTGAAAAAAATTTCATTCTTCACACTAAAAAGTTATACCGTAGCTTTGATGCACAGTAAATTTTTTTTATAAAACTTCAAATTTTTGTTTTTCATTTTCTCTTTTCTTGTCAAACATAAAAATATCTAAACCGCACTTCAAGCAACAATGTTTTTTGTTAATATCAATATGGGGGTCCGCCAAAAAAAGTTTGATCATAGGGTTCCGAGACCTGGACTGTAGACTTCAGGAAGCCCAATAGAAAAAAGTCCATGAGAGTTAAGTCTGGTGACCTTGACCCAAAGTGGCCGATATGCTTTCGTGGGGAATGTTCAAAGAGCAACATTTTAAAGGTTCTGGTAAGATGCGGCGGCACTCCATCTTAGTGAAACCACGGTTTGACGAGTAAGATGAATATGCTTGCAAATTTGGTCAGAAAAAATTCATGGTTTGCTGATTCGGTTCGTCGATAAAGCGAACCGAACAATAACTCTTTGGCAATGTTGGGGCCGTTAGTGTTTCAGTCGCGGATTACCATTTCGTGAATTCAGTGGCGACAATTTTGTTTATTTAGGTTTACATCGATAGAGGAACGGATGAAATGTTGTCTTTATGGGAATTTCGTGAACTATACTTTTTGGAGGTGCCAAACCGGGGCCTCTCTTCCACACTCAAGACGTGCGTTTTCACGCAAACTTCATTCCACCGTTTGATTGTTTTTGGTGCTCATTAATGTTCTGTTGGGCCCCGGTTAAGAATTGTTTATAGCTGAAGAAGTTTCGGAATCAATGCACGTAAGACCGAATCAAATTCACTGTTTCTGCATCGCGGAATCGCCGAATATTGAAACGTGAACAAAATTGTCGGCGTGCATGACGTCAGAATCGCCACGTTTAAAAAACGCATGGATATGGATTGTTTCTGATTTCTGGGTTAATCAAATGGAACCCCTTCCCCAAAAAATAAATCTGCGACCCCACGCTATTTCAAACTTTTTGAGATATTCGCAAAAAAAAATTGAAAAAAAAAATCTGCGACCGGACAACCCAGATCCAGGCTATAAAGTAATTTTAAAAAAAATGCAGCCTACTCATTAAGTTGCCGTTGTAGATATGATTTGGACGTTTTTGCTTGAGTGGGTCTTTTTGGACCATTTTATATTTCTCTCTAAAGAAGGCCAGGCCAGTTCAGTTCTTAAACTGTTTATATACTTCCCAAACACTGCGATCACCACGACATTTCTATAAGAACCACTTTGCATACCTTATCTATACATGAACGAGTAGCTTAACGACTTCAAAATTCAATAGAACAGGCGACAGAACACTTCGTTGTGGCATACCACATGTGAAGGGTATTTATTCGACGATAACGATAATTTGGAGAAATATTTTATGTCCCCAGGTAGTTGACTGAATAATAATCCTAGCGATGTATATACCGCGACTACATGAGGTGGACCAGTTGGTATGCAGTAGAGGAAATGGGGTTATGCTCATTCTTATCAAGATTATAAACTCGTCGACAGCTTTTAGAGATATACGCAAGGAACTAGAAAAAAACATTTACTTGGATCTTAAGAGCATCGACAACTTCAGCTCCAGCTTGAAAGCTCCTTCCACATTGAGATAGGCAACCATTTTACACCTTCAGTCTCCGTGCTTCTCTAAAGCTACGCATGTATTTCAAACGCTAAACTGTGTCAACCTTCCAAATGATCAATAACCACTTTCGAATCTGGCGAATTCTATCCCCAACGCAGTCGGTACCCACGGTTACTGCCTACAATGTACATGTGCGTACTTTTCTTCATTTGATTATCGCGCGCTGGCGCAAAAAAAAAACGGAAAATTCCTCCGTTTCGATCAAAAACTCCATAAATTTACGTGATTTGCAAGGCAGATTATTTTAGATTCGAGAAAACATTCGAGTCTCAAGAATTTTCGTGTGTATCTGCCCCCCCGATGCTCGTTTTGTTTCAGTCCGTCTTGCTGCAGCACAACACTCTCGGAAGGACAAAGTTGTGATTTCGGTTGTGTTGTATCTTTTTGTTCCACCTACCGGCGGACGGCACCGCAATCTAGACTCTCGACAATTCGGTGCTCTATTCCTGCATTGCGCGAGTTCGCGAAAATTTTCTATAATGTCCGAATCACGAAAATCCTATTTTCCTGGTTCAATCGTTTTATTCGTCTTTCGTGTACCCTAGCCCATGGAACACACCGAAATGAAGAAAAAAAAAAAACAGGAACGACAACAGCCTAAGATTCTCTCCCGCACTAGCTGGGATTGTACCTCTGTACGAGGTGAGGCGCACCACCGGGACCGTGTTCAACAATCTTTTCGTGAGTCGAAATCAATGTTGGCTCGAGAGTGCTGGAGAGTATTATGCGCCTCATACAAGACGATGATCATCGTCATCATCATCCGGGTATCCAAGGCTTCATCCTGGTCCACAGCACTATAAAGTGCGTAACAATTAAGTCGTGACGCGGCCGACCGGACCGGAGTTGAATTCGCGTACCTAGGTATACAGCGCTGTTTACCCCCCCAGTGTATGGATGCAGCGCAGTTTCTCTGACAAGTGGGTAGTAGCTGTTCCATCACGACTAAGCGCAAAGCACAATGTGTTCCTGCTGCCGCTGCTGTTGATGTTGCAATGGTTGACTGGGTTATTGCCTGGTTTCGGTACAATAGACTGTTTCTTGGTTCATTTTTTTTCCTGTTGGCCGGTTCGCTCTTCCGTGGAATCTGTAGCAGGAACGAAACATTTTTGAATGAAATTATTGCGAACACGTCTCGTTGATTTATTGAATAATCGGGAATGAGTAATGGGAATGTGTGCGCGCTCCACCAGGGTGGGTATATATATGTCGCCCCCTTGAAAAAAAAAAATGGAAGACAAAGAGACAACCAACCAGCTAGGGAACAAACGGATGACAATGGCCAAAGACAATTGAAATTTAGAAGCAATTAAGGTAGCGAAATGAAATTCTTTTATTGCGATGTTGTGTGCGGTACAGCGATACGTTTTTGGAGCGCACAGCGCCGAAATCTGGCCAACAAATTTGGAATTGTCATGGTGAAACGTGTTGTTTTCATCAAATCTTGAAAGGAGGGAGGCAGGCGATGATGGTGGTGGCAGGAGCCAGAAAATGGAACTCGAGCATTTGTCATTTTTATTTACGCTTTCGGTGGAATCGTATGTTTGGATGGAGAGATGCGAAGACGCGACAGTCTGCATCTGGGAGGATGAAGTGAATTCGTTAGTCGTTAGGTGGGTTGAGGTATTTATGTTCCGAAAATTGAAAATCAGCTCAGCGATACGAGTATACATGGGGAGTGATGGAGATTTTTTTGCCCTCCAATGCGTTTGGTATTGTAATTCAAGTCAGGGTTCGAAATAATTCCAAAGGAATGTTCTAGATTTTAACCAAACATGGAGACTTGAATGGGAGCATATAGCTGGTCTCAGGGATCGATTTCGAATTCGACTTAGAAATGTTGGCATTTTAAGAGCTCACATTGTTGGATCCTACAAGGGCTCAGAAATTACAGATTTATGAGAGGAATACTTTGAAAATTCGTGAGAACAATCCAAATCCAATTATGAGTAATGGCGAGGGATTGTCATACAAAGAGTAATGAAACAAAAAGGATGACTTATGACTTGCATACAATGAAGGTTCAAGGAACATACAAAAATCGCTTTCAATCTGATAGTAGATTTAGTCCCAGTGGGTTCTTTTAAGTTTCCAATAGAACTACTAAGTAGCTGCCATACTTGGAAGAGAAAAATGGACGGATTTAATCAGCTTAAAAAAATCTTGATGCCTGGAGCCGGATCATGCTCTAGGTAACTAATAGCAAATGGTAAATACTGCCATAGGTTAGTCGCAAAAAGCAATAACGGGTCCAATGACAACTACAAGTGCGCAACGGTGGGCACTAAGCAAAAGACCGGACTATATAGAGAGGCACGTTGGCTAAGGTTCAACTTCATCTCAGAATGTAGCGCCAATAAGTAAGTCCATGAACAAGTGTGATAAAGAGAAACGGCAGACATGGCTAAAAATATTGCGGAAAACTGAAGGTAACACACAAAAGACCGGAATAACTTAAGCGGCATGTTGGTTAAGGTTCAGCTTCTTCCCTGAATGTATGGCCACATAAGTAAGTCCAGGACCAAGACGCAAATGAAAGAGATTCTAAGGCGATTCTACGCATAGATCTTGGTTTGAAGGCAAACAAAATTTAGCTGACGCAAGAATTGAAAGCGGCTGACTTTCCGTTGCACCACCGTTTCAGTGAATGGGCTCTCGTGAGACTTGCTTAAGATTCACTGCTTTCTACCAACATTTTGTTCAGCGATGAGGCCATTTCTGGCTCAATGGATTCAATAAGCGAAATTGCTGTATAGGGGCCAAAGAAATACCGGAAGAGGTTCAAGGACTGCAGTCACATCCAGTCACAGTTACTAAACAACCGTGTTGTGCGGTTTATGGGTCTGTATTTCGTCAAAAACGAGACTGACGCCAACGTTACTGCAAAAAAAAGGCTCGGTATCGCGCCATGATAATGGACTTTTTTTTGTCTGAAATGGAAACCTCAGATCTCGAAAAAATTTGGTTACAACGAGACGACACTACTCGCCACACAGCCCTTGAAACAAACGACATATTGAAAGACCGCTTCGGTGAATAATAAATTTTACGGTTCGGACCAGCGAATTGGCCAGCAAAACTTTTTCCTTCGGAGCTACGTAAGTTCTAAGGTGATTGTGGATAAGCCAGCTACGATTGAAGCATTGGAGCCAGCATAACCCGTGTTATTCGCGATATACCGACGAATATGCTCGAACGCGTCATCGGATATTTGAACGTCCGCATGGACGAGCTACGCCGCAATTGCGGCCAACATTTGAATGGGATTCTCTTTGAAGCGTGAATGCCAATAATGACTCTTTAGACTTATAATAAAGATTTCATGATATATTTGAATTTTGTTTGTGATGTGGCAGTTAAAAAAAATACCTCGCCTCTGCGAGTATCCATCGTCAGGACCACCGAACTTCTCAATATTCGAGTGTCAAAATAAGACACAGGAGCTCTGTTATAATCGGTGGTGAAACATACAGAAACAATATCAACGAACATTTGGTTCTTAATTTAAATTCAAATGCAGAGAATCATGTGAGGATTTAATTAACAAGAATTCACTTACATTGTAGGAAATTCAAAGATCTTCATATAAGGAAGACAACAGACAGATACTATTTCGTATCTTCTTGCCACATGATCACTATATCAAGAAATAGTAAGTTAATCAAAGGAAGAGTAGCTGCATGAACAGGAAGAGGTGCCTTAAGCCCAGATCAGGCGTTACGACTACATACCGCGATGGAAGAATTGCCTTTTCGAAGCGGATGTCCAACAAATTTCAGTACAAGACAAGTATCTGCCTCTTGTCTATAGGCGAAAAGTCTCCAGACCACTTTCCAAACAAACGGATATGCTCCAAAAGTTATGAAGTTCGCGATACCTGCAGTAAGAACTCGTCATTCTAAAAGCTTTAGCCTACTTTAGATACTCTTTGAAATCAAAAATTCATTTTTCGTAAATTTGTATAAATTTTATTTACTTCACCAGGCCACAAGATGTCGCAACAATCCGCTTCTTTGGTTTGCCATTCTTCGAACCATACTCTTGAAGGGCGGATAAAATTTGCAAGCCCTCGACAACCTTCCCGAAAGCCACTCTCTTTCCATTCAAAACCGTCAGAGGCTTAAAACTGATACTGAATTGCATTGACCCATCTGTGCCTCGTTCCAAGAGCGCCAAAGTTCCAGACTGGCCGTGATCGATGTGTGGGTTAACCTTCTGTGTTGGATCTAGCTTTGATTCGCCAGCTATTTCTCCTTCGATCCAAAGATTGGGATATACACGATTAAACTTCAAAACGTTCTGTTCTTTCTTGCACATTCTAACCAACTGCAGAACCACACTCGGAGCAGCTTCGGTGCACAGGACAATGACCAATCGACCGAAATGTCCAACTTTATCCACCTCTACATCGATGAAAATTCTGGGCCACAAAAGTTTAGGAATTAGATTGGGATTTTGCACGGGCATGACAGATTTATAGTGTTCATAGAGTTCCCTTCGATATTGTACCTGTTCCTGTGAGATCTGGCGAACATCTCGTGGTTTATATGGAGTTCTGGTGCACATTGTCGGCTTCATGCAAAGCAGTTTTCTTCCAAGGACCAAGTTTTCCATTTCGATCTTGTTTAGCCACCTTTCTACGTCATGAATCCGGGTTTTGCGAATTGCAGGGCTTTTGTTGTACGATTGAACAGATCCCCCGATTAGTTGGATTTTATTTATCCTCTCCAGGAGCTTCATATTTTCACCAATGATTCGCTTAAAGCATCGATTGTCCTCCTGCATTTTACTGCTTCGAAGGTAGGTATCGACTTTGAACTGTGGTGGACGCGTGTCGATAATGCACTGGGCTTTGGAAATTTTGCAAAGGTGATCCATATCCTTGGGTTGCATATAAAATAAATTGTTTTTTCGAGGAGAAAAAACGAACAAATAAAACTAATAAAATGTAAAATTCCGACTCTTATGTAGCAGGTGCCTACGATCGGGACTGGCAAGGTACCCAAAAAAAAAAGAGGGAGTAACTGATTATAACGAAAACAATCCTTTTTCGATCCCATGTTCGTCCTCCTTCTTATTATTAGGAATAACAATGAATTTGAATAGTAATGGGGGACAAAAAAAAGGTATAGGTACATGTACCTTCTTCAAAGGAACTCTTCATTGCACATGCGCAACATGATCGGGCGGATTTTCAACTCTTTTTTCGATAGAACTGCTGTAGGTTTAGTTTTATTTTTTTTTTAAATATTATTGGAAAGGATCGGGGATCGCCTGTCAAATCAAGGGTCTACAATAAATTTATTTTATTACATCATCATCGCTCCTTGGATCGATTGATCGTTCGGCCGCTTTATGGACGGCCAACTCTTTGTGATGTGAGGTGCGGATCGGCTTCACTGAATCGGGAAATTGTTTTTCAATCGTCCCGTGAAATTTATCCTAATGTTTTCATCGACTTTGTGCCCCCCGCTTCATTTACTAATGAGCTGGGTACCAGTGAGGACAGGGAGACAAAAAAAAAAGTGTGACTATAATTATAGCATAAGGCAGCCATGCCATGTGAGATCAGTTGTCAAACGAGTGGCAATGATCAATCACCTGTCAGTGGGTTTGTTCAGTAAGTCGTAGCCAAGATGGGGTTGACTTGATGTCATTTTCGTCGAGTGGTGGATAAGGGTTTAATGGGACATATGACAACTGGTATGCATGAGCGATCAACTAATTTATGGGGGAAAATAATGTTTTTTTTTTTTGGCGGAAAACTCATGTAGTAACGCGGAAGTGATGGTCTTCTCAGGCAGTTACATGGATGGCAGAGCGGTCTAATTGAGATATGCAGATACGAACGGACATTATGGGATATTAAAGTGGTAAATTTGTAGTGGGTTTTCTTTTTATGGCGTGGAAAGGATACAACAGGAAATTGATGTCATTTAGATAGAGGCGGACATCGTAATGCCATAAAAATGGGTGACAGATATATTTGTTTAGTACGCCTTTGGGTGGGATGACCACAGACAGATGGATGAATGCTGACAGCCTGACACTATTTATGTGAAGTATATTTGTACCGGCTTTAGGTTGTGTAGAAGTAGTTGCATTATTCTGCTAATTGTTTTTGAAAATGGTGTAGGAAAGAAAAAGAGAAAACCTACACATAAAATAAGTTAAACATCCACAGGACAGACAGTATGATGCAGTTGATACAAAAAGAAAACGCCGGATTGACCAGCTCGTTGCTGGTAACTAAACTCGTTCACTACTCGTAACTAAAGGCTTGAAGGCAGCACATGAGAACGGGGGAAAGACGAGTACTCACACGTGTATGCGCACATTTTAATTCCGGAAGGCAGCGGAAGAACTGCAACGATAGTGGCGTCAACAACCCAGTTAGAGTAGACTAAGTGAACAGCCTATTTGAGCTGATTCGACATATTCCCACAATATGTCACCTAGAAATCTGAACGATAAGTCAGGCCCCTTGAACAGATACTGTGTCGGATGACCCGAAAGGCCAACGGTAGTGGTCCATCCCGTAATGGGTACTGATGGCCCAATTCCTAGGGGTGCCGCCATCAGTGTAGTTTTATTACCACCAAAGAATGATGTTATTTATGAGAGAGACAATCTCGCATAAAGGATCAACTGCAATACCAACCAGACGACCCGTGTCCCTGGGGTGTCGAATAAATTGAAACTGGAATTGAACCAAGAGCTTGGAAAGGACTCTCTTATTGTTGACCACCATCTAAAAAAAAAAAGAAGGAAAACGAGGTTCATATCTGCACCTGTGATGTGAGAACGTTAAGCAGGAGAGGTACAGATAAGCAACTAGAGGAAGTCCTAGGATGCTACATAGCAGACATTACTGTCATCCAGGAAATACGATGCGATGGGACGGAAAACTTTGACATCTACAGGAATAGCGACTATTCGGATGTGGATACGTGCTAGACTCAAGCAAGAAGTCTTGTATTTTTGCCAGACAGCGCCTTTCGCCACCATAAGCCCTATATTCTCTCACGATCCTACGGAGAAAAGATAATAAATCGAAAGACTGGTAGAAGCGATATTAAGCTCGTGGTTGAAGATTTTAACGCAAGGGCAAGAAGGGATGACTTCTTTAGCACTATTGTCGGAAAACACGTCTGGCAACGGACTTATGCTAATTGACTTCGGTATGGAACGAAATGCCACTATAGTCAGCACGCAGTTTTCCGACCTCGATATTCAATAGGGGGAAATGGCGATTTCAAGCTCGGCAAATGAACAATCAAATTGATCACATTGCTATAGACAAGCGCACGCATCCAGTATTTTGGTTATCAAAACATCCCGAGAGGATTTTAAAGGTAAGAATGCGGTATCCACCATACCACAACAAATCAGAAATTATGTTAAATGAATTAATATCGAAAGACTGCATTTGTAAGAGGCCGTCAAGGCCTCACGAATAACACCATGTAAGCATTAGGACAATGGCAACGATGCCAACATGCCATTAGATCAGACGCGACTGATGTGCTAGGTTTTTGGTGCCTACGACCGAGAAACCCTTGGTTTGATGAGGAATGTCGACAGCGAAGAAGAGCCAGTGAGCTCTATAGGCAAAGAAGGAGGGAAGAACATCGGCTTTTCAGAAATAAGAAAAAATAGCAAGACAGAATATTTCTGGGGTTTCAATTTAAGAGGATAGAGTCGCAATTTACTACCAAAGGAATGGAATTCCGAAAAGTGCTCTTTTGGCGGCCATCTGCCATTATATGACTTTTGACCATGCTAACATGGATTCCGAAAAAGTTGACTGTCAACCCACTTGCACCTCAAAGGACCGTTTCAGCCTTCATAAATATTCCCACTTAGAATCACTCTAATCTGCCTTTCATTAGAAAACTAGATAAAAGTTATATAATAGCGGTCAATCCTAGTTTTAAAAAAACACTCACATTCAAGGCTGCATGGAAATGAAGCAAACTCAACTGATTTATGTTCCGCAAGGCCAGAAGCTGAAAAAAATTAACAGGTCATGATCCTGTGATGGAAAAACGTAGATATTTTTATAAGTCGTTTGACCGTGTTTAAATGATCAGCCTTATCGAGGTATCTGTTTGGAAGAAGTTCCGAAATGAAAGTCAATTCCAATCGAAGCTCAGTTTGCTTTCCAGGTATCCGTTGCGGAGCACAATAAATAAAGCTTTCAATAGCGTTCAATGGATTCTGCAAAAATTCTTCGTCGGACAATTTCGGAAAACTTTCAAGGCGTTGCTGTCGAAAATTGTTGACTTAACGCATTATGCCGCTGCGAGATCATGTGCGATAGGTTTCGTCGAAAGATCAGTTCGAAATGCCAATGGGAACGGAAACCTCACTAGAGAATTTTTTGATTTCGAACAAACTTCAATACTTCGGTAGTGTTGTATATCTATTATGCTACAGACCCGATTTAGGACAACCTGTATTCCACACTTATCAAGCTTTTCAGGAAAAATTTGGCGATGCCGATTGAATAGGACACAGGGCCTAGCTCTTTCCTACATCCATTTACGTGTGCAGGCATATTTTTTGCCCCATTGAGGAACCTATAAGTGTATCCAAAATCCAAACGGGTGGGCTGAGATAATCTTTTCGCGAAAGTTGATACTAGTCGCATGATTTGTCAGATCTTTGCAAGAGGGGGGGCCAGTGAAAATTACGCTGGTGTTCTCACGATTAAAGATCGAACCCATCTCAATTGAACTGAGCTACTGAGGCCACTGATGGGAGGGTTTCAGGGTGGTTTTATAGGCAAGCGCATGTCTGCACGAGTCTTTTTAATAAAATATTCTTGAAGGCGTTCATAACATCAATGCAAGAAACATCTATCTAAAAGGTGAACAAAAATATCCACTTTGAATGCTTATGCTGGGTAGGGCATGTAGTGCAGATTGCACTTTAATACGGTAGACCTAGAAAGCAAAAACCCCTTCGGAATTAAAAAAAACAAGGATATAGACCCCCGCCCCCGGCAAGAGTTTATTTCCTTTTCGAAAATAGATGGGTTCATGCTGTACATACATCCTACCAAATCAGAAAGCGGTACCAGACCAAGAGCCAACTATTACAACATTACTTTCTCTTAATGGGTAAGTGCATGTCCAACAAATGTCTAGGAAATATAAGATAAATATCAGGTATTCACGGATTACATAGGGAAGACCGTCGTATCCTGTAATTTAGGTGTACAAAGTTATAGTTTTTAAAAAACGAAATGGACCTATAATTTTACAACGATTAGAGGCACATAATTGCAGTTTTGTTATTTTGGGTGTTTGTCAATCTTTCACTTACAAAACTCATGAAAAGCCTTTTAACATTGTGGGTGAGCTAACCAATCGCTGGGTAGTGTTACTATTTTGATTTAATCCACCTTGGCTTAATAGTTCAATGAACTGTCCACGATCACTTGAAGAGGTAATTTATAAGTTACCTTAGGCATGACCAAATAATTCGATTTTATCTACTTCAGTGTTCATTTAAATCTTATCTTCTAGATCCATCCAAAAAGATTACAAAAACAAGCTCCATGTTCTCTTCACATCCTTGACCTTCACATACGTCCAAAGCACTCCTATCTATGACAACAATAAAATCAAAAAATTCTTTGAAAAATTCCTCAAATCCACTCCAATCCCTGATCGTTGATAAAATACTCGTTTGCACCGCGCAGTCCATTCTGATCACTATGACTAGCCGACTCTCGCTTTCTTTTCACTCTCCTCCAGATATTTGTCGACCTCGTAATTTGTCCATTGGGACAGTGTCTTACGATCAAAAGAACATTTCAAACACGCCAACATCCCATGCCCACACCTGCATTTCAGTTTACCAATTTTTCTCCCCTAATTGGAAGGGGGGACCGGACCGATGCACCATGTCCGGTGTAGCTCCAATCCAAATATCTTTTTGATCTCCAATCTCTCGATGGGCCGAAGAGAATTAGAAGACCACCGAACCAGGCAAAGCTATCATCGCTTCATCGTCATCTCCCCACAGCAAGTCCCCATAGAGAAGAAGACGACCTGCGCGATTCTCCTCCTCAACCGGCTTGTGAGCCTCGAGAGTTGTATATCATCGTAATCGCCATCACTGTCGCTGTGGCCGTTGTGTCCGTTGTCATCGTGCGCTTGGAGCCTCCGTCTGTCCGTATAAATAATTTAATATTGTGGAAATGTCAAAAACATCAAGTTAAAGTGCGGGCAACTTGTCTCCTTATTTATGCAATTAAGTTGGAATAAGAAGACACGCGAGAGAGGCTCCAGCAGAAGCGCAACAAGCCAGTTAGCATGGGGATGCTGGTTGGTTTATCGTCAACGAACGAGATCCCCAGCAATGTCATACTTCATCGTTTGCCCAGCAAACACAAAAAAAAAAAGTGAATCTCTTTACGATGCGTAGTTAGATAGATACCGAGTGCGTTGTGGAGTGTGTGCATGTGGATAGAGATTGCGCCAGAGGAACGCAGTAGGCCAACATGGTATTGAAAGAAGGGCGGGGGAAATTTCTGAAAGGAGTTTCACTATCTTTGGCGATGGAGGAAGTCGGAGCTATGATTGTGATTGCAAGCGGATTGAGTGGCTACTTTATAGGCGCCGGTATTTAATGAGAATTTAAGCCAATTAGGTTCCAAATTCATCTAAATTAGGGTTGTAGCCCAATGTGCGACTGGTATGTCAATGGGAATCGACCTCATCAGGGTAGATTATTGAAATTCCTCACCTTAAATACGATTGCACACTGTGAAGATATTCAAGTGATTTATTTAACTATTGCTAGTGGTAATTGGAGGATTTGAAAATGCAGGGATTACTTTGGTAATTGTCAAGTACCAAGGGACAAGCATTTAGGTGACACAAATACTTTGCTTTGTTAAGTTTTTGTTAATTTGTTTAAAATTAAAATGTAAATTTAAGAGATCGGATGATCGTGTTGTTAAATTACTTTTTGAGAAATGTCAGTCAATAATTTGTACTCAAGTTGCCTACCGGCAATTTTATGGCGATAAAAAATGCAAATGCTGTGGTGGTCAAATTTGAGCAACATGTGAACGTTGGTGATATGAGGCGTTTGCGCTGCCCTCGTTTTGGACAAGCGATCGAAAACATCCAAGTAGTAAGGGAAAGTGTTGCAACCGATCCTGAAACTTCGACACGACGTAAGCGACGTTACGTAGAAAACATTAGGCATACCGAGTAGCATAATTAATCGGCTTTTGATTTTGGGTCTATTATCTTACAAGATCAATCCAACAGCTTAATTGTGGTGAACCAACAAAATTCTGAATTGATGTAGAATTGTCGTTAATCTCAATGAAAATGACGAAGAATTTTTGGAAAATTGTATGATAAGCGACGAAGCACATTTTCATCTGAACCGCAGGCCTTGTTTTGGACGATCGATCGAAAACATCGGCACGACGTACGTGACCCTACGGCATACATTTAGGCATACCGCGTAGCACAATTCATCGGATTTTGATTTTGCACCTATACCCTTACAAGATCCATCCAACAGCTTAATTCTGGTGAAACAGAAAAACGTATTGCAGTATTTCAGACTGCAGAATTGCCCATAATATCAACGAAAATGACGGAAGAATTTTCGGAAAATTTTATGATAACCAACGAGGCACATTTTGATTTGAACCGGTTAATGAATAAGCAAAACTTGCAGATTTTCGGGCACGTGTGAAATAATCTCACGTAAGATTTATAGAGGGCTCAGTGGCGCGATGGTTAGTGCGTTGAACTGCCGCGCAGAAGCTCTGGGTTCGATTCCCAGTCGTAGCACCACCTAAATGATTTTTCACTGGCCCTCCTCTCGCGATGATCTGAAAAATCACCCGAGTAGTATCAATTGTCATGAATAGCTTATCTCAACTTATCCGTTCGGATTCGGCATAAAACAGGAGGTCCCGCCATCGTGCAAAGAAGTACTTACACACACATGAATGGTTGTGAGAAAAAAGGCAGGGCTCTGGGTACTAACGAGCCTGTTGCGCCATATATTTATTTTTTTATTTTAAGATTTATAGGTCATATTTCTTTGGGTGGCGCTACAGAATAATGCTTCATGGCTTCCTCTAACCACTAACGAAACCGCATTATCTCAAAAAATGGCGAATTTGAATGGCCGCCGCGATCACTTGGCTCCGCACTTTTTTTATGGTGTGATCCTTGAAGGAAAAGGTTTACATTAACAAATCACACACTGTACAGAAGATGAAACTCAACATTTGCACAGAAATCGCTCAAATTACACCGGCAACACTTCAAAAAGTCGTGGGAAGTCCCATTAAAACAGCCCAGGAGTGCATGTATTCTAGTGGAAACTATCGGGTTTTTCAACAGGGACGCTAAAAAAGTTGAGCGACAGGGACAGCAAACGACGCCATATTTCTTGACGCTCTTTTGACATTTCTCTTCAGTAAGGTTCTCCATTTCATGATGGAAAGATATACGATCCAACAACGAGTCAAAATTATTTAAATTTACAACCGGAATTCGGAGTCATTGGCCTCAACGTTAAGAGCGCTACGTCCAAATTATGGTCGTCATAATCGTCCTTGCAGATCAACAATTGAGCGTCTAATGGAAAAAAATTAATCCACAGGCACAGTACAAAATGTTCCCGTGCCAGTGAGACAAAGAAGTGCCCGTAGTGTCGAGAATATTGCTGCCGCGGAGGCTACAGTTGAAGAAAGCCCAAATGTGTCTCTCACACGTCGTTCTCAAGCGTTGGGCATATCTGCGACGTCGTTGTGGCGAATTTTGCGAAAAGATCTTGGCCTACATCCTTACAAGATTAAATTGACGCAAGAACTGAAGCCGCTTGACCACCAGAAGCGTCGTATATTCGTGAATTGGGCTAAGCAACAACTTGAAAATGATTCGGATTTTCATCGAAAAATCATCTTCAGCGATGAGGCTCATTTCTGGCTGAATGGCTTCGTCAATAAACAAAATATGCGGTATTGGTCAGGCGGCAATCCACACGTACTCCATGAGTCATCATTGCATCCCGAAAAAATTACGGTTTGGTGTGGTTTATGGGCCGTACTTCTTCCGTGATGATCAATACCGGCACGTTACTGTGAATGGGAATCGCTACCGTACAATGATAACCGAATATTTTTGGCCCCAATTGGATGATATGGACTTGGAGGACATGTGGTTCTAACAGGACGGCGCCACAAGCCACACAGCGAATGCCACAATCAATTTATTGGAAACCAAGTTTGGAGAACGTGTTATCTCACGAAATGGTCCAGTCGCCTTGCCGCCTCGGTCGTGCCTGTCAAGTCTTCGTGAAGTCTATGGTCTATGCCAACAAGGCCAGCGACTATTGATGAACTTCGTACGAATATCGGCCGTGAAATTGAAACATTATCGGCCGATTTATGTTTGAAAACCGTCGAAAATTGGGTTCAGCGTCTGGACTTCTGCAAGCGTGCCCGTGGTGGCCATGCAAAAGAAATCGAATTCCATACATAATGGCATCGAACGTACTTTCACAGGAATAAAGAATTTCATTGATATCCAAAACCGTTTTTGTTTTATTTAAAAAAACGTTTGTTGCGCTCTTATTGAAAAACGCTTTACTTAACCATTTGCCGTACATAATGTAAAAAATTAGCTGGAATTCAAATTTTTTTCCTGTAATTTATTTCTTAATTTTTTTGTTTCAAAATTTATTCGGGATATAAGTAGGAAAACGACTTTTGCGGCACCCTGTAGTATCGATCTAACTTGGTTATATTTACAACCAAGCTGGCCTCACATTGGGTCGTAGCAGAAAGATAAGTTTGAGTTGTTACTCACTTTTTTTTAGATCTTTTTAAGCATGTTAAGCGAAAAAAATTATACTGACCAATTTAGATCTCATGTTGAGAGTTCGATCTCAAAGTGCTAAAATCGATCTCAAATTGAAAGCTCAAGGTGAGAGAGGGATAGTTTTGATATAGAAAAAGATAAAAAAAAAACGATTGATTGCGTGAGAGCGATTTCATAAAAAGATGATCATGGTATTTATCTTTCTCAGTTCTCATATAAAACGGTGAATTTCGCCGAATTTAGCAAACCTCTGTAACAAGTTGAGGTTTTAACAATAAAAGGTGTCCATCTGGTCAACATTTTTAACGGGTGTATCAGTTTAGTGAAGAGGGTGTGCGATTGTGAACGGAACACTTTTTAGGGTTTGGTTTGACAACACATAGTCGTGCTTTGACAAATGAAGAAAAAATGCAACTTGTTTCGCAGGAGACTAGGAGTTCAAATTGGATTGATTGAAGATACTGGATTACAGCAAAACACAACATATATCAAGGGGTATATATCAAGTTTGGAAAAAAAAAACGCAAGCCATATACTTTAGAAGAAATAGGAGAAGCAGTCAGTGTTAGTATTTCCTTATGCGATTGGTGCTCTTGATTATACTCATGTTCGTTTGATAAAACCGCAAAATAATCCTAATAAAGGATTCTACATGCTACATGCTACATGCAACGCAGAAGAAAAATTCACTAGTATTGAAGTTTTTTTTTTGGCTTGAATCCGTTCACTACTCTTATTTAAAAAAAAACTTATCTACTTATTTAATCAGATGAACAATAATTCATCAGTACTCCTACTAGGCGATGAAGGGTATTTATTAGAGTGGTCCAATTTGTCGTTAAAAACATTCAATTTTAATTTTCTGTAGGGATTTTACTTTAAATATTTTTTTTGCTGCAAGGAAATCGTAATCACAACTAATTACAACAAAGAGATTTAAGGTCGATCTCCACTCTACCGAATCAGAGCCGTTGAGAACGATCTCACTTTTGTTTGCATATAAGACTGAGCCTTAGTTCCGCTTTGCACGATCGATCTCGATGTTTTCAAGCTCGTCAGCTCTGACTCTGAGAACGTGCTCATCTTTTTGCAAACGACCCAATATTTAATTTATTGAATTAATTCATATTCCATATCATAACTATTGATAACGGATATAACATGACTATGTCACTCCTAAATGGATGGAATTTCGAAAAATTTGCTCTTAGGACCGGTTTTAACCGTTTTTTGTTGGTTAACTCTAAGTTACCCAGAGTTAACACCGGGATAAATTTAATCCAGAGTTAATTCATGAAGTAGTTTTTCAGTGCGAAATTAAATTTGACTTCGAGTTTGGTGATTTTATTTGGTAGCACTAATGGTTTGTCGATTTTGCTGTCAAAAAGTTATCGAAATGTGTAGAATCTGTAAGAGCTCAGTATCAGCTGCTTGGTTTCTATTTCCCCAAACAAATGAGAATGCTTTTGACCCGATCTTCCAAGCATTTTTCTTATTAAAACAATCAAACTCAATATTTCAAAAAGTTTCGAGTACACGTATTTTAAAAGTTTGATAAAATGTCCACACAAATGAAATTGAAAAAAATTATTTGTTTGATGTTTTATCATCTGTCAAAGACATCTGATCATTTAGTTCCAGGGTTAACTCACCAAACTAACGCTGAATTTAAATTGATTGAAAAATTACTTCCGCGAGTCAACTCGAGTCTAATCGCAAAACTAGCATATGATTTAGCCCTGAAAAATCGGGCATTCGAGATCCCAGAATATGTATACTGTCCAAAATGTATCAAAGGCGTATATTTTACAGCAGTTAGATTTGCATGTTGTCTTTCAATCAACAGGAAACCCTTCTCCTATTATATATAAAGATTGTTCAATCTCCCTACTACCACTCTGCAATATAATTTTTCACACATATTTGGTATTTGGGTATCAAATTCTCCTCCATTAAAATAAACGCTTATTGGATTTCAAAATCATTATAAGAACGTATTTTCAAACTGGTTGCCTTTCCCAAGACACCCGATTTTACTACCCGCCCGAAATACATATTGTATCGACCATTTATGGACGACTTTCACCGAACCCACGATTTTCATTTCAACTTCATCCTTCCATATAATATTTCATGATTTGTCTTCCCAGTCCAACATCCTTCCTACTGAACTCATAATCATTTCTCCCTCATCGACTCCTCTCTGTTCGGCAATCATCCTACACTCATGACTATTTTGTGTTTTTGATATCTTTTTTTGTCTTTTTAATCTTTTTTGCATAAAAACGATTCACATGCAGCTGAGGATTAAGCTTTCATTCGATTTTGATGTAAGGGTTATTCAAACAAGAGCCGAAAATATACTGAGATTCGAAAAATAACAATTTTACTGCGTGACTTCGCAAACATTTACATGCCATGGAAATTTTGTTGTCGCTGGTTTTAGATTATAAAATAAGTAACTGCATTTCGAATGATGTACGAAATTTTGGATATGATTCGATAGATGACTCGATAGAATGTCTTGAATAGGACAAAACAGGCATAATGAGTGAAAGTTAAAATTACAATCGTGTCTGGGTATAGTGAACACGTGTTTGTGGGCGAAAGCGCCATACATATGTACATTACTATTTTCCTAAACTTTTATTATAGTTTACATACACAAACGTGTTTACGATAAACAAAAATTCAACCTTGAAACAGCGAACCACCTAGATACTGTGAACAGGCCTTGCAATAATTAGTTCACTATATCCAGACACGACTGTAATCGTTTGGGAATCTAGTAATCCTTTAAGAAGAGCTGTGTAAGAAATTACAACAAACTAACACGTCTTTTCTTCAAATCAAATTTTTGTTAGCTTGTGTCGTAAATTCTGAAATGATACCCAGAAATATTATGATCTGTCAAGTCAGGTACATACACCTGTGTCGATGGTAAGACTTCACCTAGACCTACATTTTCAAATTTATTGGAATCCTTTCTTCATGCGGGACCAACTGTACCAACTGAGCAGTCCTCTCCCAGTTTTATAGGTTAATCAAAGAACACCGCTGCCCCGTTCTAAACCATAACTAGGTCATAAACGGATAATTCCCATCCCTTTTTTTCGCTGAAGACTACTCCTTTTTACCCTCAAAACAGTTGAGCGATTTCTGATTGATGCATGCCGCAACCTTTTACAAACAGAAGCCGTGTTTTGGGAAGATCTTATGTTTATGAACGTGTTTATTGCCCAACAACAGACACATCGCCTTTGTGATCACCGTCCGCAATGACTGATTTTTGAAAAAAATTACATCAGGTCGCGTCGGTCGCGGTCATATCCCTTCAAAAAAAACAAGACAACAATTGATGTGATAATTGCAGTCCATCTAGTTATATCGTGTCCGACCCACTGGTCAAAGGTACTCATTAACACCGTTCGAGTTCCAGTGTCACTGGACACCCTTCGCTGGAACAGTAATTACGATTTTCGAAATGTATTCCTCTGCGATGGAAGCTTGTACACTGATCCAATTAGTGGATGACAGAAACCAGTCAGAGCGCAACAAACATGCACAGTATCCGTACTGCCATACACCATGTGAGCACCTCACTTACTGTAGGGTTAATGAATTTGTTGACAGTCAATTTTGACGCCAAAGTCACGTTGTCCTCTACTCGTACAGCTTCCTCGTTTGGATACTTTGGGGGTATTGTGTTCGACTTGGCCTTTGCAGTCCCTTTTTTCTTTCTTTTTTCTGTCATGACATTTATCGCTTCCACATGAATGCATCTTCGATTTTCGTCGAATGTGCGACGAGGGACTTCCATATCCATCTGGATATTACACTAGGATTGGAAAACTCATTTCATAACCGGCTTAGAGGGTCAATCGAGGCGCATGTAGTTATGATGAAGTGATATCTACCACACGACCGATAGTGAGCTACAAGATACGAGTACGACTCCTATCCGAGTGCACGGTCATCATGGATATGGAATTTATAATTCGATTACATGATCTGTCGGAGGTGTGTTGGATGCACGAATTAACCTGGTGGCATTTCATAAGAGCAAACACGTTCAAAATTAAACTCGAGAGAAAGATGAAAAAATGTGTTAATAAAGAGGTTCCAGTGCGGGACAGGTGGGTTCAAGTCTCCAAAAAAAGAAATAAAGCCAAAGACAGAGAATGCGTTGGAAACTGTAGCGAATTGACACTAATTGACGATTGGGTTTTCCAAAGAAATCAATTTATTTATGCGATCCTTTTCAAGCAAGGTGTTTCGAAGTGTGAAACTACAATGCGAAGGGGTTTCGTTTGAAAGGAGCAGCTTACAATAGGTGTTGATCAAATTTGGGATGGTAGAAGGTGCATAGGCTGGATTTAAGGCGGCGCTTGGACAGTTTTGAAGCGACATATGAATGATAGAACAGTGGATCTTCAAAAAAAATTAAAACTTAATGGTCTTTCAAGAGGCACTTCCGAACTTTGACAAATGCTAGCGGCCATATTGTTGCGGCTGCATCTGTCAAATATTCTGTCATTCAGTCTGTTTTGCCAAAACACCATGGACGGATATAGCGTTCGACAACACGTGCAAATGATAACATTTGACAAGGCTAGCGGCCATATTGTTGCAGCTACATCTGTCAAATATTCTGCTTTGCCAAATCACCATTGACGGATATAGGTCGGGCATCGTTCCTTCATTTTACCTTCGCAATAATAGTCCTACCCAGATGACTATTCGCAGTGTGGTGGATAAATTTGAGTCTACCGGTTAAGTAAACAAACGATAAACCAACACCCATTAGCCGATAAAAAGCAAGATCTGCCGAAAACATCGCCGCTGTCCGTGAGAATGTGCAGGAGTACCGAGGCAATCGGTTTCTCATCGCTTACGAGAATTCGACCTTTCGCAGACGAAATTTGGCGAAATTTGCGTCGTGACTTTAGCCTGCACCCGTATAAATTCGATTAACCTAGAAGCTGAAGGAAACCGACCATAGACAGCGACGTGTGGTCGCTAAATGTGTTCACCGGAGCAGTTGGAAGCCTAGCCTTTATCGGAAAATCATCTTCAGCGATGAGGTCCATTCCTAGATAAAAGGGTACGTCAACAAAAAAAATTGTCGAATTTGGGAGGATACCAATGCATCCTAAAAAAAGTCACTGTTTGGTGTCGATTTTGGGTTGACGACTATATCGGTTCATAACTCTTTGAGGATGACGTTGGCCAGGCCATCACGACCGCTATTGGTCAATAATCACCAACTTTCCACCTGAATTTGATGACATGGACACCAAAAACATGTGGTTTCAACAAAACGACGCTACGTGCTGACTTCGCCATATTGGAAACTCTAAACGGGCGATTCGATAACATGGTCATCTCACGTTGAGGTGATGTTAGGAAAATTAAATTAACGAGATCCTTGTAATGCATTGACGTCTTAGACCACCTTGAGCTTACACGAAGGCCTTCTTATTTTAAGAAGCTCAAAACAGTAAAAACAAAGTTAAGCCTTCAATTTTTTACATAAACTGGTCAATGAATGAAATTCTCATAAAACCCTCCTTTTCTGAGGGTCTGGACTATAATCTCGCAAAAAAAAAGATTAATTAACATCAGCACACATTTCTCTGTGCCAAAAGCCTTTGCATTTAATCAATCATTTTAAATACATGACTCAAGGCTCTCGTCCTGCTTGCATCCCAACCCAAATGAATAACATTTTGCTGCATTCCGCATTACTCTTCCCATTATCAAGACCATCCCGATATCTTAAAAGCCGACCCACATCTTTGGCACATATTCCCCCTTCGATAAAATGCTCATCACTTTAATGAAATAATTGGCAACCCAATAGCCAACGCATCCTGCCATCATAACCCATCGAAGCTTATCCCATCAACCACTTTTCTTCCTGACATCACTGTCATTAATTTGTATCTCATAAACTGTCGCATTTTCGTGGTGCCTTCGCATTCACTGCCAAAAATTATAATCATTTCGCGATATAAAAAAGCAAACGTCCGATAAAAGTTGAGTCCCTATAATGGCACCCAACGGCATACCAAATGCGCTTCTTCAGGTCTGTCCATCAAGTGCAGGACGTGCGTACAGTGTACATCACAATTTCAACACACACAACGCGCGTTGCAATACATCTTTGTGACAACATTCGCGCACATAACCATAACTTTTAATGACGCAATTGCCACTGGCCATCTCCGCCGAGGCAGGGAGGACGACTAGCAGAAGCTACCAAGAACCGGCAGGCAGGCAGTGTCAATCTCATATCAATACGTCATCTTTTGCGAATGATATAATACACGCCCATGTAGAAATTGATAAATTAGAATCATCATCTTTGAAACGGGGGCAGTCAGGGTAAGCAGGGGGTTTGGAAAGATACGCACCGCTTTTGAAGAGAGTCCTTAATGTTGCTGTGTAAGACGTTTTTGCTTGTTTGATCGCTCTCGGTACATCATCATCGGCATTGTTGTTGTCGTCGTCATCGTCCTCATCATCCACGTCGTCGTTTGTTGTCGTCGGTAATTTCAGCACCATTTAGTAGTACACGCACGTCACCTCATATTATGAAAGAGACACCGTGTGTGCAGGCTTCAAGATCAGAGTTTGGCTGTACTGTGTTATGCGCGGCTTTCCTCGAAGTCATTTTCCATTGAAATATGGCGCGATAACGAGTTTTCCTTTTAGCTTAATGCCTCCGGGGGCTTAATGGTGGATTTTTCCAAAGAGGAATTAATCCATCCGACTTGTAGATACCAGCAACAGCGCTTCCATTTTGCGGGAGGGTATCTCTAGATGCGTGTATTGGCGGCGTTTACCGCACCTTTCACTTTTCGAAATGGCGACGTTTTGATGGGTGGTGGTTGCGGCTCTCCAAGTGCCTATGGGTTTTCTATTATACGATCGTCGCCTTTTGGGAAGGATAAATTAAACATTTATCAAAACGGTTAATGGCTGGTTTGGCTGAGTTGGGAATTGGGTAACAAGTGAACATGTAACATGAAACATGCGGGATATTTTGTCTTTATAGACTTGTCTCTAGCAGACGTGAAGTTTAGGTTTTATAAGGTCAAAGGAAGTATGCTCTTTGATGTGGGACAGATTTCCTTAAAAGCGGTTGCAATGAGTGGCGATTTACCATAAGTATCTTTTTAGTGTTGGAGGTAGCTTTCATGTCTTGAGTGTGGTTTGTGAAGGCGGCGGTGGATGTGGCGGTTCCTATACATTTCTGGATTGGAGGGGGAGGCAAAAGATAGCGTGGAAGTTTATACAGAGTAAATAAAAGCATGTTTACTCATCGGGGGGAAAAAACATGCAATTGAACCTACCAGAGCTTTCAACAACGATCCAAAACTCGAAGGTTAAAATGTTTCAAGACAACTTTTACAAAATTACCATGTTAGCGGGCTCCATCTCAGTTTGAATGTGTGAGGTCTAGAAGAGATCTGTTTCTTTGAGATGAATTTAGCGGTTACAGACCATCTTCAACAGAGGCGACAAACCTCCACAGATAACACAGAAGAGAAGCACGGGCTAGCAATAGCCAACATTTGCAGAAAGTTGTATAGTAATGGATTTAAAGTAGAATCGGGTGCGAAAGCTGGTATGTATCTATAGAACCAATCGACAAAGCTAAACACCAATGAGAGCAAATCCTAGTGCATTTCAGACATAACGCTTCATTCAATATTTCGCCAATAATTTGTAAACCTATGTAAGTTTGATGCCTTAACCTACAGAGCTGTACATATTTTTCGCGCAAATTTTAATGACGTGCGGTTATACCTGAAATAATACTTTATTTGCTCTCGTTTTCATGCATAACAGATTTATATCCACTGCCCTTAGTTCAGATAGGACTTCTGATGAATTATTCAAAGCTCAGCTTATATGAACAATCCCTTATATGTAAACTGGCCTTAGCTCAGATAGGACTGGTTATGAATGATTCAAAGCTTAGCTTCCACGGGCCTTATTCCACTGACCTTAGTCCAGATAGGACTGATGATGAATGATTCAAAGCTAAGCATATGTTAACAATCCCTTATATATCAACCGGTCTTACCTCAGATACGACTGATGATGAATGATTCCAATCTCAGCTTATAGGATCAAAAGCAAACTTTTTTGGATTCCAGGTCAGAAGGAAATAATAAAAAAAGCCGATGAACTGCCAAGTGCAGAGAAAATCATTTTTAAGATCCTGAAGCCTTCTGCTGCATTTCCAGCATCGAAAGCCAAAAGAAACCTAGGAACACATTGATTCTATCGCATATTGGGGGGAAATCCTTTCGAAGACGTGGCTACCATTCATTTTGTGACTAAGAGTTCATATGGGTGCCTGGCTATGGGAGACTATTTCAGGAACAATACCGTTCAACAAGGTCTATCATTACAGATTACAAAAAATCCTCATACAAGTCATCCAATGGATGTCGGACGGTGATGAATACTACAGAAGCTGATGCCATAATATCACGTCCATGCATTTTGATCATAGGACTGACTTCTAAATTTGCGTTGGGATAAAATGGTGTATACGCACCCATTTACCCCTCTTTATAGTTACAAACCATCTTCACGAAGCCGGTATGCCTTGCGCAAAACGCAACAGGGTAACATATACTGCATTTACGAATGTCCAGCCTCTACTCTGTATTAGCATGAAGTCCATTAAAAAACATTTGAGTACCGCAAAAATTACAAAAAAAAATCCTCTCTTTGTATCATAACCTCCAACTAGTCAAAGAACCACTCAATGCTTTGTCAAGTCAGAAGGCTCAACAAAATATCTGTTGGGTAGGTACCAACCATTCTACCAAGAAATTTAAAAAAATGTACCGCTTTACACATCGAGACTAATTGCCGTTAAAATCCGCATCGGTGATCATCATGCTTACGGCTCTGATGTGAAACAAAAAGTATCGCAGCACGTTTCTAACACAACCGGTAGCTATTTGAAGTACCAAAACACATGCTACCCAAACTACAAACAATAGAAAACAACATATGCCGACAATTTCTAATGAACTTGTTTCAGAGACGCCGCCAAACCATCATGCACCTTATAATTATTTCTGCTGTTCATTTTTTTTTTCTCAAAATCTTTAACCAAAAGACGTCTCACTCGGTAGCGATATCAATTATCATCCCTATTATCACCTCATCTGACCTCGACGAAGGCCAACGTTTGGTATGCCTTTACGATAGACCTTAACCGATCCTTAATAATAGCATCCTAATTCACTGCGTAAACACACAATCGCATGCAATTAAACAAAAAATAAACACATGACCAAGTACGGACCAAAGGGTTACCTGACACACGAAAAACTTTATGATTTCCACGTAATAGATACGCGGCACATTTCCCAAACAGTAACAGACGTCCGAGAATAAAGAGTTTATCTGGAATTTTCGCATCCACTAATTATCGCTGAGGCCGACGAAGAATGAGCGGAATCTAACCCAAGCGCAATGTGTACATCTATTGATGATGCAGTGGCCCGCCATGGGCAGCCGGACAGAGTACTGCAATCCCGATCACTGTAGATATGCGGAAAGCCAAAAATACCGATTGAACTAATTGTTATGGCTGTTTAATTGTTATTGTGTACCTAGACCATTACCCACTCTGGAGAGCGAGAGATACTTTGGCATACATTAGAAAACAATTTTCTCTGAATGAAAATCGCATCGAGATACTGCGTATCTATGTGTGTGCAGCGAGACTGCAGTCGGTTGGTATTTAAATATCTCTTAGAGATATAGACAGAAATGCATTCCAGTGCGGTTTAACATGTGAAGCATACCAAATTACACTCATCAGCCTACGCTTAGCTGCAGAGTTACAACCCCGGTCGCAGCCCATCTACAATCCATTAGCTTCTGGGTGCATTTTAATTACCATAAAAATGTCCAATGTTGTGTATCTCATGGATACGCTTACGCATTACAATTACCCGCTGCCGTAGATACTTTTATATTATTTTCCAAATCCGAAAGGTCATAACACGTATCGCTTCGCGGTGCCGATTGTGGAGCAGCATATACATTACCCCAGCCAACACTAAGCCAAAGCCAAGTAAGCACATTAAAACCACAAAAACAAGGGAATGTATCTAGAATCAGAAAATCCGCCTCGCCGTGATTTCGAATAGGATTTGTTTGATCTTTCGTGCACGTTGGATTGGAATGAACACACCGAGAGAGGGGCGATGGTGTGAGGCAATTGAAACGAGACTAGACTTAGTGGCTTCACATCAACACTGAGCTAGAGAAAGGAGGGCTGATTATATGCATTTTGTGCTGTCCTAAGACTCTGAAAAATTCCAAAGCGATAAAGGCGAACCGAAATAAGCAAGGATATGGAGTACGAGTTGGGGATGGTAAACGAGAATGCGGGTGGAATTCTTAATTTGGAACACGATATGAATCAGGATGTGGGGGAATTGTGTGTGCGGCTAGATGGTGGACTACTAAGTGGACGATTTTCGTTGGGTTTTGTTTTTTTTTTTCAGTGGATGCGGTTGGTTATGTGTCGACAGCGTGTCTGGAACGATGTATAAATGTATTGAAAGATGGAAATCAAACATTTATTGGGAATTGACAAATAATTTCTGTGGGAATCGATTGTTTTTCTTGTTGAAGGCATTGATTGGAAAATGACAGGAGGTTCTGGGGATGGATGAAGAATTTTCGGACCCACTTACTGTCGCTAGCTGTCGTTACAACGTGTATCATGGCTGAATTAATTTTACTATAGGAACGTGTTGCTAATATTTATTAGCCATGGTATAAAATAAATGAAATAAAGAAGGCCCTTAGTGGGTTCCTTAAGGAACTTCATGAAAGGATTTCTCTTGGAAAGTTTAATTGCTTGTTAAATAAATGAAAACTAAATCAGGCAATTCGTGGGTTCCTTAAGGAACTCAATGAGAGGATTTCTCTTGGAAAGTCTAATTGCTTGTTAAATAAATGAAAACTAGATCAGGCAATTCGTGGGTTCCTTGAGAAACTCAATGGAAGGATTTCTCTTGGAAAGTTTAATTGCTTGTTAAATAAATGAAAACTAAATCAGGCAATTCGTGGGTTCCTTGAGGAACTCAATGGAAGGATTTCTCTTGGAAAGTTTAATTGCTTGTTAAATAAATGAAAACTAAATCAAGCAATTCGTGGGTTCCTTGAGGAACTCCATGAAAGGATTTCCTTGGAAAGTTTAATTGCTTGTTATAATTGAAAAGTTCAGTTTTTATTTGTAGATAATAATTTGCCCGACTGTTTAATCGACTACCTTACTTGACGGCTATTCTATTGCAAAATTTCACGGAGATAAAATTAAAGAAAAACGCACACTTAAGTGATATTTTGCTCCGCAATGATCTTTCAAAGGCGATCTTATCAAAGGCATGTTATATTTTAAAGCTTAGTCAGCAGATGGAATATATATTAAAGAGAAAACAACTTAAACTATCACTTACATCTAAGCGACGTGTTCATTTCAATACTTCAGATGTTGGACTCACCTGTAAAGACAAAAAAATAATTCTGATTAGTAATTTGGAAAATATAGTTTAATATAACTGAAAAGCACAAAAACTACATAGAAAGGGTTTTTCAATATGAGCGCTTCAAAAGTTTTTTTTTTGAATAAAACAAAAACGATTTTGGATATCAATGAAATTCTTTATTCCTGTGAAAGTACGTTCGATGCCATTATGTATGGAATTCGATTCCTTTTGCATGGCCACCACGGGCACGCTTGCAGAAGTCCAGACGCTGAACCCAATTTTCGACGGTTTTCAAGCATAAATCGGCCGATACTGTTTCAATTTCACGGCCGATATTCGTACGAAGTTCATCAATAGTCGCTGGCTTGTTGGCATAGACCATAGACTTGACGTATACTTGACAGGAAACAGTCTACCGGGGTCAAATCGCACGACCGAGGCGACCAAGCGACTGGACAATTTCGTGAGATAACACGTTCTCCAAACTTGGTTTCCAATAAATTGATTGTGGCATTCGCTGTGTGGCTTGTGGCGCCGTCCTGTTGGAACTACATGTCCTCCAAGTCCATATCATCCAATTGGGGATAAAAATATTCGGTTATCATTGAACGGTAGCGATTCCCATTCACAGTAACGTGCCGGTCTTGATCATCACGGAAGAAGTACGGCCCATAAACCACACCAAATTTTTTCGGGATGCAATGATGACTCATGGAGTACGTGTGGATTGCCGCCTGACCAATACCGCATATTTTGTTTATTGACGAAGCCATTCAGCCAGAAATGAGCCTCATCGCTGAAGATGATTTTCCGATGAAAATCCAAATCATTTTCAAGTTGTTGCTCAGCCCAATTCACGAACATACGACGCTTCTGGTGGTCAAGCGGCTTCAGTTCTTGCGTCAATTTAATCTTGTAGGGATGTAGGCCAAGATCTTTTCGCAAAATTCGCCACAACGACGTCGCAGATATGCCCAACGCTTGAGAACGACGTGTGAGAGACACATTTGGGCTTTCTTCAACTGTAGCCTCAGCGGCAGCAATGTTCTCGACACTACGGGCACTTCTTTGTTTCACTGGTACGGGAACATTTTGTACTGTGCCTGTGGATTCAAATTTTTCCACTAGACGCTCAATTGTTGATCTGCTAGGACGATTATGACGACCATAAATTGGACTTAGCGCTCTTAACGGAGGCCACTGACTCCGAATTTCGGTTGTAAATTGTAATAATTTCGATTCGTTGTTGGATCGTATATCTTTCCATCATGAAATGGCAAACCTTACTGAAGAGAAATGTCAAAAGAGCGGCAAGAAATAGGGCGTCGTTTGCTGTCCCTGTCGCTCAAATTTTGTAGCGTTCCTGTTGAAAAACCCGATATGTAATGGGTGATCAATCAAAAGGATTTTTTTTCAAAAGGATCTTTTTGACAGATGGCGCGTGAGTCGTGACAAGTTGCCATGTGTTTTTCATTCAGTATTCATTGACATTTCGTCATAGATAGACTTACACTCGAACAACGTTTGCAAATTCTGTTAATGGGAGCTCGACATACCTGCTGAAGATCCACCAATATTTTTTTCAGCGATGAGGTCCGTTACTAGCCCAAATGATAAGTCAATAAGCTGAATTGCCATATATGGCCTGAAGATCAACCGGAAGAAGTTCAAGAGCTGTTACAGCTTGTCCTCAGACAAGCCATTCTAAAGATGTCGGCTGGTAATATATAATAGCTGTTGGCGATTAGTTGAGGTCAGGTCAATAGTAAAATAATACGTCCATGGCTTTTGATCATAGTACTCATATATCGTGCTCTGTATTGGCAGTGTGATCCATCCTTATGCGAAGCATGCACAAGAACGCCGGTTATGTCGGACATGTGGAACATATACTACATTTACGAATGCCTAACCCTTACTGGTTGTTAGCATGAAGATCATCAAGAAATATTGGAGTACCGTAAAGATTAAGAAATACTCTGTTATTAGAAAAACCTCCGACTAGTCTAAGTACCATTCATTGTTTGGGCAAGTCAGATGGCTGAAGAAAATATCTGTTGGCTTGATGCCGACTAGTTTGATAACGAATGTAACAAATGATACTCTTTACGCATCGAGCCTAGTTGCCTTTTTCTATCCGCTTCGGTGATAATCATGCTTACTACTCTTGTGTGAAACAAGGATCTGAACACATTTTTGACACACGTGGCAGCTATTTGAACGGCGGTGGTATCCGTATTTCTTCAAAAATAAGGATGGCGCCAACGTTACTTGAAAAAGGGGTCGTTATCGCGCCATGACAATTGACAATTTTTTTTGCCTGAAATTGATCTCCCAGGATTTCGATAACAAGGAAAAAATCCAAGTACAACACAATGACCAGCACTAGATATTCTCGTTTAACTTCTACCCATTTTGGGCAAGCAAATGGAAGCCAACTCAGCCAACCGACTTAAAGCCATCCAAAAGTGGTCATATATACAAACTGGCCACTCAACATTTCCAAGCGAACACACATATGTTCCTGAAAACACCGATTACACCCTTACCAGGTTAAACTTTGAGAAGAGTTTTCTGGTCACAAACCCAAACAGACCGTCATGGGTAAGTGAAGAATGTGCACGGAGTGGGTTCTTGTATTTTTTAAAACAGGCTAAATCTCAGACTATCTTTCCGTCTTCCTGATCATTGCAGATTGTTACAGACGGAACTCATGACGATCGAAAAAGCCTTATCTCGGCTAAAATGGAATGCAATATCTGCCAAGGATATTCGCATTTTCTCGGACAGCCTATCAGCCATTAAATCCCTGGGACCAGTCTCAACAAACTCATAGACAACCCTAGATTTCAACTCATCTCTTCAAAAGATCATCAGTTTAACATTCACCTATGGTGGGTGCCTGATCATAGTGGCATTCCAAGGAACTGTAAGGGTAATGAACTCGCCAGATATGGAACTTAATTACCAGCATGCTAACAGCAAATCAAGTCTCAGATGGAGTCTTGGCACGAAGTGTCAAATAACCGACCAAATCTGGACCATGTTGGATGTAAGGAGATCCAAGGGACTGATCTCGCTTGCAAGACCATACTATAGCGCCACCATAGGTTTCATGACTGGACACTGCCTAATAGGTAGGAACGCACAAAAGCTAGACGCACAAGACCTAGACACTGCCTAATAGGTAGACACACACAAAAGCTAGACCTTCATTCAAAAGACTTCTACAGGAGCTGTATGGACGAAGAGGAAGAACAAACAATACATCGTCTTCTTTGTAACTGCCCTGCCCTGTCTAACAAAAGGAAGCTTCAACCTGGAACTTTCTCCTTTCAAAATCTCATTGATTTGAAAAAAAAAACACGCGTCAGAAGTCTCCTCCGTTTCATAAATAGCTCGGATTGGTTTTCAAGGTAGAATGGACAATATCCACGTGATATCACAATGACCCAAAAACTGGTCTAGGTGTGCTGGTGAATCGCTGGCAACCACTCTAAACCAACCTTAACTACATGGGAAAGATACGGATGTTTGAGAGGGGGTGCCTCTAATCCTGTTTAGGATTTCACCTATCGCCAGAATTCTAGTACACGAAAAATTATCGCAACAATGTCCTAATACGGTGGGGCTCAGATGATAATTAGAGACAACAGCCTTATATTCGGGTCGTACTACCCCATATATATGAAGAGCATATGTCCGGCTTTATTTAATCAGAGGAATTCCTCTATATAGACGCGGTAGGGTTACTTCAAGAAAAGATTGGTATACCGGTATTATATCACAAGCGGCTGATCCGCGACATGTACGTCGGTTATGGAGCTTCTCCGCTTTTGCATGGCGATACCAGATGATGCTGATAAACAGCGCACAAAACGAAAGAACCATAAGACAACAAAACGTCGGATTATGTGGTATCCCTGTGGTATGCCATGTTGAAAACACCAATACAGTCTGCAAAATAGTAAGGGTACCATCGAAAGGTATTTTCCAAATTAATTTGGAATATTATCGGACCTGCAACCGTATTCCTAAGGTACACAAACATTTTTTTTTTAAACATCCCGCATTTCTGAATTTAAATCAGCCCAAAACTATTTCGAATTTTCTAACATGAAAGCCTACCGCATACTAACGCGTTAATTTCATAAAAATATCTCAAATTTATTGCTTGCTTTTGCACACCATCAAAACCAGCAATTACTGCATTTCATCCAACCACCACATTCTGTGCAAAGAATTTAAATATCGAGCACACCAAAAGGCCATCAGCAGCAACAGCATTTTTCAAGCACACCGCGATGACATTTTTCATAAACATTTCGTCGCCTTAATATCTCTCGCCGATACCCTTAACACATCGTCACAAAAAAACCACTAAAAATTAACGCAACCAAGTCAACCACCTTCGAGACCATTTAAGTCCAAAGCTATGCTGCCCAGCACTGCGCTTTAAAATTCCTCTGCAGTCAGTCTGTGGCGGCACAAAAACCCAGGCAATCTCTCAACTCAAATAAAACACATAAAGTGCGAGAAACGTAAACACACGAAATGCCAAATGTCATTAAATGAGAGATTCCGCTTTTTAATTTGATCCACGTCTCTGCCCTACACAGTAGCAACCGATGCCTTGCAAGTTGCAAGATCACAACAAAAACCTGACCCATCAATCCGCGGTCCATCATCTTTGCAATTCAATGCCATTGGATGCGTCCCTCATCACGCTCAGACATTATCACCGCTACTGCTGAGAGAGCAATTGGCATCCCCTCAAGGTATGCTACGAAAAATACTTTGCAAACAGATGTGTAGATACTTTTTTGTGTGCATTTTGTCAACACACATCCACGGCACAGTAATTGTCCTTGCATTATTGTCATCATTAGGGTGGAAATATTTCGGAATATTTTCTGTTAGCCAAGTTTGAGGTCCGCTTCAAGGCTTTCGACATTTATGACTTTGGAGTCCTTTGGCTCGGTGGAATTCTCTGCACATCATCAGATGGAATAAAATTTAATATCGCGTCAGTTTATTTGAGCTCAGGCGAAGGGACAGAATAACTTCACCATACCAGAAGACCGGGACAGTATGTGTGGATGGTATTGGACGGCAGCGATATGGAAGTCTACACCGGTAGCCCAGGAACCCGACGAAAAATCCAAAGGAAAACCACAAGCAACTACAACACCGAGGATGAGAGACGTAATGACAACACCGATAATGATGATGGAACACAGCCTGCATTGCATGCAACACAGTACGCAAGCACGAGAACCTCAACGTATCTGTAGATACATCCAGGCTTTTGGGGTGTACAGAAAAACGCTGTACATTCCGCTCGATGTAGCCGCATCAAGGAGGATAGTGCAGAGAACTTGAAGGAACTGCTGAGTTTTTTTTTTGTATGGTAGATGTTGCTGATTCGATTGGGCTGTGAATAGTGTGGAGGGGCTGTGGTGGACAAGAATGGAATACTCAGTATTCTAGTCTTTCGGATATACCTAACGACATGGATGGGATGAAGGGAGTCGACTATTAGTGGGGCTAATTTTTTTTTACTCATTATACGGTAGGCTTTAGCTGCTCTAACAGAAACATATCTGTAGCACCAAACATAATTTGAAACTTAACATGAAGGGGAATATAGCAAAACAAAACGATGATCAAAAGGGATCATAAAAATTTGCACATTTATTCGAAATGGAGAGACAACAAGATGTTCTGAATGTGTTATCTGGGTGACTTTATAAACTCTGCTTACACATACCTCGCGAGCTAGACTACACATAACTATGGAAAGCCTTGAAGTCCATAAGGGACCCCGAAATTCACTCACCACCAAGAAGAAGAGCTAACGGCGAATGAGTAAAAGGAGACAAAGAGAAAGCGGATTTATTTGCGGATCATCTAGATGAAACGTTCAAGCCTTGTGATGGAAAACCTTTAAGCCAACCTCACAACTATAAAATAAAAGCTGTATACCTGTCTAAGCTTCGAATGACAATAAGAAAGTTGAAAAATAACAAAGCTACAGAATATGATTTAATTACTGGCGAAAGGAGCTACCGAAAAAGACGTTAGTTAAGTTGCTCTACATTATAAATGCTTCTCTGGGACCTTTATATGTCCCAAGACAATAAAAAGTCGCCGAAGCCAGTTTGGTTCCGAAATCGGGGAAAAACGCAAACGGCAAGAAGTCAAACAGACTCATTTCGCTCCTGCAGATAATCAACCCTATCGAGGTATCCGTTCGGAACAAAATTTTTCTCCGATTTGTTCAATATCGGAGAATTTTGTAACGAGGTATCCGTTCGGATTTGCATTTCGAGCAGATCTTCCGACGAAATGCAGCGCACATGATCGCGAGTCGGCTTAATGCGTTAAGTCAACAATTTTTGGCAGCTACATGTTGAATTTCTTCGGAAGCTCTCCGATGAAAAATTGTTGCAGAATTTTTACGAAAATGGAAATCACCCCAAAATTGTTAGTAAAAGAATAAATAAAAATTTTATTTGTAGTATTACTACAAACTCGTGCTTCAGATAAAAAACAAGAGCGCAACAAGAAATATTTGTTTAAATATTTTTTTTTTCAATCTTTTCACTTTTCACATTTATAAAATTACACAGCGTTTGTTAAACATATGCGAATGTATGCTTCATTTATTTGGTTCTGTAACGGATACTTCGATGGTAAACTGAGTTCCGATCGGAACTGACTTTCGTTTCGGACATTTTTCCAACGGACACCTCGATAGGGCTGAATATCTAAGGTTTTCGAGAAAATTATGCAAAAACGATTACAACCAGTAGTTGAAGAAAGGCTTGACCCCAGATTATCAATTCGGCTTATGGGTCAAACATTCCACAATCGATCGGTGTATCGAATAACGAATGGAATTGAAAAAGCTTTACAAGCTTTCGATGAGGTACGGCACGAAGGTCTGAGATTTAAGAGAAGGACAATCCTACCGTAAAATTTGTAAAAATACTGAAATCCTATCTGAAAAACAGACTGCATACTAAGAATTGAATAAAATCCACGCCGGTGTTCCGCAGGAGGCGTTCTCTGCCCAAAACTATTCCTGCTCTACACAGGAGATATACCAAAAGATGAAGGGACTATCGTAGCAACGTTCGCAGACCATACGACTATCCTCTCAATGGATGAAACAGGCGTATCGTTAACGGGAAAACCCCAACGGGTTGAGTTAACAAAGATCCAACGAATCGCCCTTAACGAGACCATGTCAACGCATGCCGTACGTACAAAAAGATTAACAACCCAAGAATTTTGATTACCTCAAGACAAACGCCATACGCAAACGACCAAATTATCTCCGAAAACTTAGGTGGAGGCCAAAAGTTAAAAAAAAAGCGACGAAATCAGAATTAGAGAAATGAATTGGCTACTGTGAATGTGCCTTATAAAAAGTGGAAGAAGTAATCCTTGGTCGATTTGAGAGGAAAATTCATCGAAAAATTTTCCTTCTTCTCCCGGTTAAGTTGACGGCTTATGGAGACGAAGATTCTACCAAGAACTATACGAGCTGTACAGCGACATGCCCCTGGGCAAAAAACTCCGGATTGGACGTTTAAGATAGCTAGGACGTGTAGAAAAATGGACACTGCGGCTCGCAGACTTCGATTCCCCGCCAGACGTTGGACGTAGTATAGGAAGACCTCGCCTGAAGTACACGAGTAGAAACCGACCTCAACCAACGTGGAATGCACAGCTGGAAGCAGTTAGCTAACGAACGGGGTAATTGGAGAGGAATGTTGGTTGAGGCTCAGGATCGCCACTTAAGTAAGAAAGTACTAGGAAGATACTCGAAACGAAGTGCTAACTGCGAAGCAAGTGCTAAAACCTCTTTGGACATATGGTATACAGCTTCACTGTTGAACCAAACCAAGCAATATTGCCATATTGCAAACATTCCAAAAGATTACACTAAAAGCAATCGTGAATGCTTCATGCTATATAAGAAAGTGTTATTCACAGAGATCTAGGAATCGCTACCGCGAGTAACGAAGTAAAACAACTCGTAAGCTTTTTAGTCGTGTTCAAGTTCATTGCAATAAACACATCATCCTTACTCTTGACTTGACGAACCGTGAACGCGTACTTATAAGAACAAGACCGTTCGACCAGCGGCATAAGGAAAAACCGCATATAATGAAGGTATTAGCAGGTGCGTTCGCTGTAGAGCTACCTAACAAACGCGATGAACACTACGGAAACGTAAACTACTTGTTAAGATAACTTATTTTCAATCATCATATTTAAAAAAAAAAAAAACAACAAATAAAAAATCGAGGAACGCATTTCATACTACTATCAGCCCGTGGCCGGCTGATAGGTGAGGGGTGCCTCTGAGGGGTGAGTTAGGCATACATTCTGAACTAGCGCAGCGAGGTATCCGTCGGAGCGAAAAATTTTCCGCAACGCACACTCTGTCGGAGGTTTAAATTCCAAAGATTATTTCACTACAATTTGTAAACAAATTCCGCGAAGAAATTGTGTCGGAGGAAATCGGAAGAAGAATTGCACTTAGCTGTCAAAATTGCACGAAAAATGCACCTGAACGCACTTCAACGCATTTCGCCGGGGAGCATTACAAAATATCGGAAAAATATTCCAAAGAGCTTTCCGGAAGAAAAGCTCGAAGTTAAAATCCTTCGAATCGTACAAAATCGGACAATTTTCCGCTCCGACGGATACCTATCTAGGGCCAATTGACTGACACTAATGGCATTGTCAGTCCAAAAAATATATGAATCGGACATAACGAATAGTACGGAGCATTGGTATCGTTGAAGGTTCCTCACCGCCAGGCGCAACCAAAAAAGGAGACAAAAAATATTCTCATGTGGTATCCTTGAGGTATCCCATTATTTTCAGAACAACAGCACAGTGGAAACTATGCAAGTCCAAGCTGAATATATTTGTTTCAAAATTGTGAATCATATCAAATTGATTGAAACGCTTTAATTTAGTTGGTCATAGAAAAATACCGTATTGCACAAGATTCGGTAGATGGTACATTTGTGTACCAAATAAAATCCACAAGGAAGACACAAGAAATCGCCCTTTCTTCGATATTCTTGATACAACAACAAAACAAAACACTTAGACGTTCCACAAATTGAAAAAATCCAGTAGATAATCCATTTACTGATCCCTCCTCATTCGCTTGAAAATCTCTAGCGATGGAAATAGTTTAAGAACGCAAAGCACGACTTTACGGAAAACCCCCCCTCGACAACAAGAAAACCACTTCATCCACGAACACCCTACCAAGTACCAAATCGTGTGAAACACAACAAAATGTATCTGCAGCTCAGATTTTCCAACAAATTTATGATTTGTTATACCTTCCTGCCAACCGTCAATAATAACAACAACAACAACCACGACAGACCCACTGTAAACGATCTTCTGTCGGCAAAAGATCATTGATCATCTCAACTACCCGGCGACAAGAGTTTAAACGTTTGTTATTGCCCATCAGTAACTGAATCACCACTGTCAATTCATTTCACCCATCCGCACATGCCCCAACCGAGATATGGATAGGTATACCATCAGCAAGAAGTATCTCCACCCAGCTTGTTCGCTTGTTAGCATCATAAATCCTAAGATTCAAAGATCTTCGTCGATCTGCTCGATCTGCTGTTGTTGTAACATAAATGCACTGCCATATCAGTTGAACTAAATATGATGAGAGATATAATATGTGTCCATTGGGGATTGCGTGTATGTTTACACAGATACGCGTGATTCAACTTTCCGGAGCTTCCTGACGACTGCAAAACGATTTATGCCCCCTGGCGTATGTCTAAGTAAATTCTGTTTGCCAAAGAGAGATATAGCGATGTATTGCAAAAAAAAAAAAAAAAACGCCGGATGGACATGCGTCGTTTTTAATTGTTGGCGAAACACCGACAAACGCGATATGAAATGGAAGCGAACACGGTGGTCATGTCCAAGTTTCCATTTGACAGGATTACACCAAATCAGATAATCTTTTCTAATTATGAAAATTAAAAAGCAATATTCGGTATACTAATGTATCTGCACCTGCAAAGACCGTATCTGTTACTATAGATTATCTTTTATAGCCGTCCAATTACGATTATTAATTTAAATGCTGGCTACCAATGTATCTACACCTACTTAGACAGTATCTGTCACTTCAGATGATATCGGAAAGCTTTCCAATTATGATTATTAGCTAAAAAAAAATCGAACGCTACCCGCTGAGAGCAAACTAATATAACGCCTCACAGCGTATACAAATTTAAAACTCGTCCAGTTACTTTGCTTCCTCATCGAAATTGTGCGTAGGCATGCACCGCCCATTCGCTCCTAAATACCACTGACTGCGTATACAAGCATTCCATAGAAATTTGAGATATTTTCCGGAATAAATTTCGAATTTCCCATTCCTGGGTAACTTCCTCTGCGAGTTCATATTTCACCTGTCAAATTGGCAAAAATGCAGTCAGAGATACACTCGAATTCCGGATGCAAAATCGACAGCTGTGTGCTGCGGTACTGTGTGCACTATATGGATGGGAAATTCCTCTCCTATGCGCATCGTTGCATAATGTAGATACATTTCGATTCAATGGCCAATGGTGAATCTAAATCACTAGGTTAGATTTTTATCAAAAGGATTAGTTTCCACCTCTCTTCGCTTTCGGTCCTCCGTAGCAGTACTACCTGTTCTAAAGCGATTTTGAATGCAATCCAGCCCAACCCAGCTAGTACACACTGAAGAGCGCATCACAAATGTTTGGCTATTGTTGTCGTATCCTTATCTCACTCTCTGGAGTGCTGGTACAACTGACATTGGCACTTGTACTATGTATACTGAAGTAGTTCTTCCTGGGAGATAGAGATACATTATCTCGATACAGGTAATGCTTAACATCCTCTACAGCTGACTTTTGTCTGAGTGTCTCTAGTTTTGTTTTGTCTTTGGTTTTCAAATTCATCTTGTTGAACAATCTTGTTTTATAAATTGGACAGATATAGATAGCTATGACATCCATAATTTAAAGAGGATGGGCTATAGAAATGGACAAGAAAAAAATGAGAAAACATTTGAAACGACGCACGATGATGATGATGCAACTGAAAACAAGAAAAGGTAACGAAATGAAACAAAGAATTGTGTATCCAATGGATACGACTTTCTATCACGTTGCATATCTTCAAATGGGAGATTGAATGGAGAGAGATTTTG
The DNA here is from genome assembly GCA_949824845.1 of Rhingia rostrata. Lineage (NCBI taxonomy): Eukaryota > Metazoa > Arthropoda > Insecta > Diptera > Syrphidae > Rhingia > Rhingia rostrata. The sequence goes on from OX463757.1 coordinate 103,271,314, forward strand.
TTTTTCCTTTTCGATTGTTACAAGGCAACGTGTGAAAATTTACATCGAAATGATTTGGGTACAAGTTGTCGAAAAAAAAAAAAAAAACTAAATCAATACGAGAACATGATGTCGAGTGTATCTGCATACATATACGATCATGAACATGATCACAACATACAATAAAGTAGAAGATGAATTGGTGATTAGTGATCGCAATGTCCGAAGACATTTTCGTTGCGATATAAATGTTCCAAATAAGGTGTTAAAACAAAGAACGGATGTAGTTTTCTAGACGATAAAGTGGGTTGTTTTACGTAACTGCAAGGGTGATCGGTGATCGAGACATGGAACATTTTGAAAAACTGGACTAAGACCTACTAGAAAGCGTGTCCAAAGATCTGTTTGAATGTTGTTGGGACAGATGGGACTCGCCAGAGCTGTGATCACTGATCGTGAGAAGAATTTGATTCTGTTGAAGGGAAGAGACAGCAATCTATGGGTACAAGCAATTATGTCGAAAAACAGTCAACGGAATATTCCTCGAATGAGCCGAGCCTACATGGCGATTAATGATCATGATGACTATAAAGTGATCATCGCAAGAATGGCTCTTGATCAGACTCTAGAAGCAATAACGGTTGGACAAACCTACGAAATACGATGGCATATTTGATATTCTCATGAAAACAGGGAATCATTAACGTTGTGATCACTGATCGTAAGGTGATTCTGTAGAAGGAAAATGTAATCCAACTACAGCAATCTATGAGTACAAGCAATTATGGTTAGATGACAAACAATGATCATTACTATAGAGTGATCATCGAAAGCGTTTCTCTTAATCAGAGATTCGATGGCATATTTGTTCGTCTCAAGAAAACTGGGAATCCTTAGATCGCCCGGACACAGAATTAAGAACATGATCGGCGATTGCAAAAGTATCTAATACGTGAAGATTATATATTTTAAGGAACCAATTTAGTTGCAGACAGTCAAAAATATGTCTTTGTTGCCTGAACATGGATATAAAACATATTCGGGAAGGAGTTATAAACAACCTTTGGAAAAACGTCACCAGAGAGAGTAGGATTCATTTGATACAATATCCCTTGTTTCCTTAAGAAGTTTGAATGATAAAAAATAATTATTATCACTATAAATATCTGTTATGCCGCGAGATAAAAAAATGGATATTGCTGATCATACTGATTTTTTTAATAACAAAAAAATTGAGGTCACCTTTATCACGGTCAGTGATTCCAAATTAAATATTACTACCCGTTTTTAAAGGCGCATTTTAATTAGCTGTTGATAGAGATGAGTGATCTTGTCAAGCATTTTTGTCTTTCAAAAAAAAAAAAAAAAAACATAGATAGCTAAACAGTTAACCGATCAGTGATTTTGTCATGCGTATCCATCCTGTTGATGGCTTACATTTTTTTTGAAAACACATGTTGACTATATACTTTACAGATCAATGATCAACACGTGAATATTTCGGTACTTCCCATTGATACTTGAATCAACTGAGTTAAATCCTAGTAAAAACCCAAAGACTATGTGCATATGGAGATTGAGCAGAGCACTGATCATGTTAAGAAAATCGCATAAGTACGCGGATGTAGGTGTAGATCGCTGATCACGCAGAGGAAATTTTCAAAAACTCATGTGTTTACATTCAGAAAATCTCATAACCATTCGGATATAGGTGAAGGTGACTGATCGTGCTAAGTAATTTATTAAAAAAAAACCATAAGGTGAGGATTTGTACCCTTGGTAAAAACCTTAATAGGTTTACTCAGCAATGATAAGTAAAAGATTACTGATCGCGTGGAAGCAAAAATATTCCCACGACAGGATCAACTGAAATTTTAAGCTGGTATCGGAAACCCTAAGCGTATAAAAACAACAATCACATTATTTTCAATGTATCTACAATGACTTTAAAACAATGACCGCTTAAAGAAAATTTCATAAATTAATCATTTTAAATAACAACCACCATTCCTCATGGAATATCCTCTTTGTTACATTAACAACGACAACGCATTCCTCTGACAGAACAACAATCTGTTTTAATGAAATTTCTTACATCCTCCCTCATTATTTCCAGCAATTTATAATTTGCTTTCAGACGATTAAAATAAAACTCGATGCAAATATGAGATGGAGGTTGTAATAATCGGCCTATTTTTGGAATCGCATTAATCAAGTCCACTGCGATTAATACTAGCAATTATTTTTATTTTATTTATTTGTTGGTTAAAATATCCCTATACACACAGGACCACAACCCAGTATCGAAATCCATTCAAACAGACAAGGACCAGCATCAATTTGATTCATCTCTTGATGAAACCAACAATGGCGATTTATTTGACCACAATAGTACCGAATAATGATTCGTTTAGCGTCAATTTGTTTTGTATTTCGCTAGCTATTTTGTGGACATTTTTTGAGGGGGGAAATTGTCGATTTTCTTTATTGTCTGGGTGGAACAATGGAAAAAGTGCGGAAAATCAGCATGAAATTGATGGGAAACCAAATAAAACGATGGGAAATGTACTCTTGAGTAGTTTGTATCTCTTGAGTGGAATTGTCAGCATTTAACTCAGCATGAGAGCCATTAATGAGTAGGTTTTACAAATCAGTTATGGGATTAAAATATTTAAAAAAAAATTCTAATCGGATCAATTGAGTGGAGGGGAAATTATGTGTTTTTTTTTTGCCCAAGAAATGGTTGAGTTATTTTTTTTTATTTGTGGAGTTCTAATTGGAAACAAATTGTGGATTGGTGAAAGCACTACCACTCCACACGAAAATGAGGTGTAATTGGCTTTTTTTTTCCTTCCAAAAAGTGTATCAAGATATCTCATATCAGCCTGGAGCTAACTATCTAACCATTTCAGTCTAGATAGCTTAAAGTCAGAGGACTATCAGGGTCAGAGTTTCTAAAAGATAAATTGATTTACCTACCACCGGATCTGCTGACATAAATTTTGTCACACAAGTCCAGAAGTGAACCATTTAGATGGAAATGCACACCTTCCAAATCTATTTGATGTATGGGAAATAACTTCAGAGGACTATGTTGGGGTATAATATTCACTCGTACTCATGAGATAAAAAAAATGTTTTTTTTATAAAACAGAAAAAAAGAGAAAGGGTAGTAGATACATGATCTATAGGGATTGATCTCGTTTTATCGCATTCTGTCACAGCCTTAACCCTATAAATACATTTTTAGTTGTCTGCAATAGTCAGAGCTTTTATAAGCTTTCATTCGTAAACTCTATATATTCTATGCTTTGGATTAACTTCATGCTAAGCTCCACCGAAACATCTCAATATATGCCTCCTATACACACACATGCTTAAAAATAACGTTACCATTATATTTTTACTTATGCTTGCGAATTTTTCTGCAAAATGACTTAAACAGGATTTTACCCAAAATATCGACTGCAAAAATGGTCAACCACCGCGCAGAAGTTCTATATAAGGCCTACCGAAATAATTGCTTTTGGAAATTAGATTGTGTTTCCTTCCTACAAAATTCATAATGGAAAGATATATATATATATATATATGTGTCTCTCACACCTCGTTCTAAAGTGTTGGGCATCTCTGTGACGTCGTTGTGGCGAATTTTGCGAAAAGATCTTGGCCAACATCCTTACAAGATTAAATTGACGCAAGAACTGAAACCGCTTGACCACCAGAAGCGTCATATGTTCGTGAATTGGGCTGAGCAACAACTTGAAAATGATTCGGATTTTCATCGAAAAATCATCTTCAGCGATGAGGCTCATTTCTGGCTGAATGGCTTCGTCAATAAACAAAATATGCGGCATTGGTCAGGCGGCAATCCACACGTACTCCATGAGTCATCATTGCATCCCGAACAAATTACGGTTTGGTGTGGTTAATGGGCCGGCGGCGCCGTGATGATCAAGACCGGCACGTTACTGTGAATGGGAATCGCTACCGTTCAATGATAACCGAATACTTTTGGCCCCAATTGGATGATGTGGACTTGGAGGTTGGTTCCAACAGGACGGCGCCACAAGCCACACAGCGAATGCCACAATCAATTTATTGGAAACCAAGTTTGGAGAACGTGTTATCTCACGAAATGGTCCAGTCGCTTGGCCGCCTTGGTCGTGCGATTTAACGCCGATAGACTATTTCCTGTGGGGCTACGTCAAGTCTATGGTCTATGCCAACAAGCCAGCGACGATTGATGAACTTCGTACGAATATCGAACGGAAAATTGCAGCAGTATCGACCGATTTATGCTTAAAAACCGTCGAAAATTGGGTTCAGCGTCTGGACTTCTGCAAGCTTGCCCGTGGTGGCCATGCAAAAGAAATCGAGTTCCATACATAATGTCGGTATTGGTAACATTGGAAGTGAAGACTTTGGCTGCAAAGCATTCGCCATTGAAGCATTCGATAGTTCGGCAGGCATTCAAGGGTGTGACGAACACAGATACCAACCCCAAACAAATCGGTTCAGAATTTATATAATCAACAATTTGGCTTTATACAGGGAAATAACCCATACAAACATTGGGCATGAAACCTTAAAGTTGTGGAAGTTTTGTAAGGTCACACGTTGGGCGCCATTTCTTTTCCAAAACACTCAAATCCAACACCTTAGTAGGCATATAAACCCATTCCTTTTCATATGCTTTTGACTTCCCCACTAAAAACGTTTACTAAACGACCACAAAACCCTATTCATACAATACTGACCCAGAAAGAGCGCGACACCACACCAGTCCACTAATTTCCCCAATTAATAATTCGAACATCTTGTAAGCTTTCATATCAAAGACCACCTGTCACCCGCAGCGTTCCAATAAAAAAATGATATCTTAATAAACAGAAAATATTCCAATAGATTTATCACACCGTCACACCTTGAGCTTAAGCACGATCGTATTCCCAAGGAAATTTGATCTGAGCTTAGTGCATTAGCTCGACAAACGAGAGTCTAACTGCATCTACACTCGAGTGTCATTTCTCTAATCACACACACATATTTTATATGAAAGATCAAAATTTAAATATCCATTAGTATCCAGCTGGTTCGGAAAAAAAAACTCTCCGTCTCCCTCTCCTTGCTGGGGCTTACTGGTTCTCACCATGTTGCGATATTAATTTTCATTTGATCACAAGTTTTCTCTAGCCCCTTCTGAAAATACCTCTTTATGGTAATCAATTCCAAATGTCTCAGAGCACTTTGGTTAAGACACACCACTCAAGGTGAGACAAAGAATTCCAAAGACCAGCAGAGAAAAAGAATGGAAACTAATTTCGTGAAAAATTGCATCAATTCCCTGCCCATGGGAGACACAAATATGAAAACTGGACAAATTCGAAGACAAAATATTATTTACAATTAAGCCCGGGTTTGTTTACCCAAGCAAGGCTTTCAAATGGGTATACTGTTGGAACAACACAAAAATTTGAATGCACACAAAACAATGTATCGCAACAAATAAAATGTAATTTCCTAAACAGTTAGAAATGCGGGATTTTGCAAATCTCATGGATTTCTTTAAGAACAATTTCTACCTGTCACATGTAGGAGGACTTAGAGCCCCTGTTGTGCACTGGTCTGTCTTCAAATTACCTGTGTAAGAATCAAGAAAAGATGAAAAACACAAAAAAGACCAAAATACCAAAACCGATGAGGGAAGAAGATCAACAATGGCCTAGGGAAGAAATGCATTTTTTTTTGCACAGCAATTGGGTCACCTGTCATACAATATATTCTCGCGTAATCTCTGAGACCTTCTGAGATTGAATTTCATCCCATGCAACATAAACGAGATAGAAGACAACGAGAACACAAAAGGAAAAAATTCTGCAACCAATGTGCGCATGCATGCATTACTTTCTCACAGAGATACTTTTTTTCTGTTGAGTCAGATATTCGATGAGCCAAAGTGTGTGTACACTGAAATTCCTTCAAGCAGCCATGAGGAAAAATCAAGAAACGTAGATAGATGTCATGGTGTGTGTCTTTTCTGAAAGAAAAAAAAGGGTAAGCATATGATAGGAAACAAGTTTCGATTACCTGAAGTTGCAGATGCATGGCAACAACAACAAGCAACAGATTACCTCAATCATTGAGTGGATAAGTTACACACATGCATGGTGGGCTCTCTGAGAGCAAACAAAAGGAGATGAGAATGTGTGAGTGGGGAATTTCTCTTAGAAAAAGTACTCTCGTGTGAGGCAATGCAGTTTTTTTTTTTCAATACACTCGATCACATCACTCGATCACATCACTCGACGTTTGCATTGAGTTGGACTGGTAATGAGTGGAGTGAGAAAATTAGTGATCCCATATTGATGAGAAAAGTAGGATCGATACTACTTTTTGGAAAAAAAAAATATTTTCTTGTGGTCTAGTTTTACTATCATTGAATAACTTCATTGGAACACAAATTTTACCTCCATAGCTGGTAATAGCAATCATTGGAAAATTTCGTCTTATTTCAGTAATACGACAAAAATTACTTCAGAAAAATAAATTTTGATCAGTAAAAATAAAAAGAAATTATTTTCTGCGACGAGTTTCATTAAAAATTGAAATATATTTCCATAATCTTGTTTAACAATTTTGTGAGTTTTTTTTTAAACCAACTCGCCAATGACTGAATTTATAATAAGTAGCAAAAGTACAAGAAAATTTCCAATGAGGCTTTTTAATGATAGCTATAACTGAAGTCCATTAAACATTTAGTACAAGTAAAACTTCTATTGGAACGAAGAAGTGTAACGAAAAAGAATTTAACAACAATCTCTTGCTCTCTCTGTTTACCACCTACACAGTGTATTCATCACAATCTCTGAGAAATTAAGCAGAATCCGTGAGCTCAGGCTCGAGACTTTGAGCAAAATGAAGAGCTTTGTAAGACATGCAAAGCTAAGTAATTGCATTCGATAGTATTTTTAAAATTAAACAACAAGTTCATCAAAATATTTAAAAATACAAGCGTTTTACAGTTTTGTTTGTAAGATTTAGAATTATTTTTAAATTTAAGGGATTTTCTAAAATTTGACGTAATTTTGGATTGTGTTGGGCATTTAAATGTTGTTTAAAAACAGAGTAAGTTAGGTGGTTAGTATTGGTAAATGTAGAAGAGATCAGCTGTTCACTGATACATCTTTGATCTTGGATGACTTTCTTTATAGTTACGTATTTGAAAACATTGATTGGTTGCAGCTTAGCTTCTCTGTACGAATGGAGGTACAATTTCACATTCGCTTATTATTTTACAATCAACGTCGTTAGGGAGGTTTATCTAAATTATATTTAACCTACATTCCGTAGCATTATAAAAAATATCAGATGTTGGATTGATGGCCAATATATATAGACATACATCGTGAACGCTCTAAATACGTACTCAACAAGAATTTGAAATGTATTAACGAACATGGGGGCGGAATATTTTTGTTAAAAAGAACTTTCTCAACTTATGGAGGTAAACCATCACATTTTGTTGGTTCTACAGACAGCAATATTAACAGTATGAAGTCTTATAGAAACATATTGGCGTACTCCACAGGGTTCAGTAAGATTTCCTTTCCGAAGTTTTACCGAAACCTTACCGAAATCTAACCGAAACTAAAAAAAAATTAACAAAAATAAATTCAAAAATTCAAGTGTTGTATTTATTTTAAATATTTCTGTACCTACCTAATCTCCCACTATATTTTTTTATTTGATTATTTATGGTAGGATGATATATTACATTTAAACAAATAAATAAGGTTCTTACGGGGATTAGAACGCGGGTCTCTTGCCCGTCAGTCCATCACTAGGTCGTTCTCTGCAACATGCATGAGTAGTATCAATAATTAACCACTTAAAACGTGTTCTGCGAAACAATTCGCGCACTACACATTAATTTTGTATGATTACAGATCATCATCAGTTATAGCCATCAGTAAAAATTACACCGAAATGGGAAATATTTCATTTGTAATGTGGATTCGATGCGATTATAGAAAGAAATGGGTGTCATAATAATTTATAAAATTGAAAAAAATTCGAAACCACCCGCAGAAGGTCTGATAATTCATCGCAAACAAAAATAAATAGTCACAGCAGCTGTAAGCCTTTAGTCAGGAGCTGTAGGCATATTATACTTGTATATTACATCGGCAGAAGCTCTACCATAACATCTTAACAACTGTCACATGTATATATATCCCCGGAAACTCTATGGAAGCCTTAGATTTTTATATCATTTCACCTTCTATAAAGCCTGTGAATTTACATATAGGTGCATGAACAATTATTAAGTAGGCTGAACTTCTCCACACAAGTAAGCTCAATGGAAGTAATTGCTTCTTGAAATTGGAAAAATAAACTTTAGAGGAAAAAAATTGTTAGTTGGGTGGAACAGAGTTAAAATTTTCTATAAAAAGTTTTTAATTTGTTGAAGACTTGAAAAAGTGAATAAATGGCTGCCTTAGTTCCGTTTACGACAAACTTTGAAACGGTAGTGATATGATTTTAGTCAGAAAATGTTTTTTTTAGCTAAGGACAATGCTACTATTTTTTGAAACGAAACAAATTACTAAAAAGTGGCGACACTAATTTTGAGTCGGACTCATGAGTTTAAAACTCGAAACATAGCTCCAACTCCACTCAATGCAAATCATCCAAATATTTCAACAACTTCTCCTTTCATAGTATTCTTCTCGTCGCTTTAAATTGCTCACTGAAACTGCCAATTCCCACTCAGTTCGCGCACACAAATCCAACAATGGCATTGAGCGCCATCACCTAAGGCCCAACAAAAATAAAAATAACACACAAAAAGTAAACCACTCTCAAAGAGAACAATAAACCCAGGTAGACAACAAAATCCAAAGAAAAATAAAACCCATCTATCCATTCTTTCAATTGAATTCCACTCACCCTTTTTCATTCCTGTATAAGCCATCGTTTCAATGTGTTTGTGTTAAGTCATCATCGTCCACCGCATAGCCTCATGCAAGAGCAAACGAGACAAGGCTAAGTGACAGCGAGAAAAAACTCGCCTAACCGGTGGTTGTTTTGTGTGCAACGTTCAACTCACAAAACCAAAACCAAAAAAGAATCTTTGAGATACAAGAAACATATCCATTGAATCTACAACTCTCCGATCAGTTTATGAGAAGAATTCGAGTCGATCGGACGCGTAACCGTCGAAAGATTTTTTTTTTTCTGAAGTTTCCAATTCTATTTTGAGAATTTATTTTAAATAAGAAAATTCTTTTCGGTTGTGGAAAATTCAAAATTGCGACATCGACTTAGATACTTTTGTGAACTGCAAATAATCGTGACGGATAACGGATACGTTTCCCAAAACCCCCAAATAGTGCTCGCTAAAATGCATAAAAATGTTGTGAATTCAAAATAAAAAAAAAAAATTTTTCAAACACAGCGAGTTGAAAAAAAAAACAAATCTATCTAACGGAAAATTGAAATAAGAAAATGTGTACAAAAACCCCGATCATGTCGAAGACAATCCTCTCCGTACTGATCAACTTCATCATCCCCATTTTGGGGGCCGCGTTATCAAAGACCGTCCTTTACCAAGCGCCCGACGAGTGCCGCTGGTCCGGTAGCACAGAATCGGATATTGTGCTCGTGTGCCAACTTCGCACGATCAATAGCGAATTGGAGAATACAAACTTTAGTGTTATACAACCACAGAATACCATCCGACTGCGTTTGGAGTGCAACGATGCACTGTTCTTCCAGAGCAGTCTTAGTGCGGATAGTTTCCGATCGTTGATTGAATTGCGTGCGTTAACAATTGAATACTGCAAATTGGGAAACGTCACCGAAGGATCTTTCCGCGGACTACAGGAGCTGAGAAATCTCACAATTCGCACCCACAATGCCGATTGGTCGACGATGAGTTTGGAGATCGCGCCAAATGCGTTCACCGACTTCCGTCAACTCGATCGTTTGGACTTGAGTATGAACAACATCTGGCTGGTGCCGGATGGGGTTATCTGCCCGCTTAAAACTCTGACTCATTTGAATATGTCTCACAATGAAATTCAGGATTTGGGCAACTTCCACTTTAGCGCATCGCTGAGTACTAGGAAGTCACGCATCTGTGGATCGGCTATCAGTTTCCTTGATCTGTCAAACAACAAGATCGCTAATCTGCCATCAGCTATCTTCTCGGCGTTGGGACGAGTTAAGAAGCTAAAACTCGGTCGTAATGGAATGAATTTCATCGCCGATCGTGCCTTTGAAGGACTTGTCTCATTGTCTACAATCGATTTGTCGGAAAACCGGCTAACATCACTGCCCCCAGAGTTGTTCTCTGAAGCAAAGTACGTCAAGGAGATTTATCTGCGCAACAACAGCATTAATGTCCTTGCTCCTGGTCTATTCTCCGAATTGGCCGATTTGCTCGTTCTCGATTTGTCTGCCAACGAACTTAATTCGCAATGGATAAACGCTGTCACTTTTGTTGGTCTAAAACGACTAATCTTACTCGATTTGTCGTCCAATAAGATTAGCAAACTCGAGCAAAGTATCTTTCGCAGTCTGGGAAGCCTGCAGGTGCTAAAGCTTGAAGAAAACTACATCGATCATATCCCAGACAACACCTTTGCCGATCTAACCAACCTACACACACTGATCTTGTCCAACAACCGGATTACCATGATCGGTGCAAATACTTTGCGTGGTCTCAACAACATTCTCGTTCTATCTATGGATTACAATCGCATTTCTAAGGTCGATCCAATGGCCTTCAAGAATTGCACCAGTGTTCAAGATCTCCACTTGAATGGCAACAAACTATTGGCAGTCCCCGAAGCCCTTGGTCAAGTACCATTCCTGAAAACCTTGGATATTGGTGAGAATCTCATCACAACCATCGAAAACACCAGCATCAGCGTCATGGAGAGTCTATACGGTCTTAGATTGACTGAAAACTCCATCGACTACATTCGTCGTGGTATCTTTGACCGCATGACATCCCTCCAGATCGTCAACTTGTCTGGAAATAAAATCAAAGGCATCGAACCGGGTGCATTCCACCGCAACATTCAAATTCAAGCGATCCGACTGGATGGAAACCACTTGAAAAGCATCACCGGACTATTCACCGACCTCCAGAATCTAGTCTGGTTGAACATCTCCGACAATCACCTCGAGAAGTTTGACTATGCCCACATCCCAACAGGACTGCAATGGTTAGATGTTCGAGCCAACAGAATCACCCAACTCGGCAACTACTTCGAAATCGAAACCGAGCTCATGTTGAGCACATTCGATGCAAGTGCCAACCGGCTGACTGAAATCAACGCCAGCTCAATCCCAAACAGCGTGGAAGTGCTTCATTTGAACGACAACCTTATCGAGAAGATCCAGCCGTATACTTTCTTCAAAAAGCCAAACCTCACCAAAGTCGATTTGGTTCGTAATAAGCTCACAACTTTGGAACCAAATGCATTGAGACTATCGCCCATCCCGGAGGATAAGGAAATTCCAGAATTCTTCATTGGATCGAACCCATTCCAATGCGACTGCAACTTGGACTGGCTGCAGAAGATCAACACTGAAGCACGCACTCAACCAAAACTCATGGACTTGGACCAAATCTACTGCAAACTGTCATATGTCAGAGGAAAATCTCATGTCCCTCTGATCGAAGCCAAGTCAAATGAATTCCTTTGCAAATATGAAGCTCACTGCTTTGCGCTGTGCCACTGTTGTGACTACTTTGCTTGTGACTGCAAGATGCAATGCCCAGATCGCTGCTCATGTTACCACGATCAAAGCTGGACATCAAACGTAGTTGACTGCTCTCGAGGAAGTTACGATCGTGAGCTGCCACAACACATCCCAATGGACGCCACTCAACTGTATCTCGATGGCAACAACTTCAGAGAACTGGGAAGTCATTCGTTCATCGGAAGGAAGCGTTTGAGGGTACTCCACATGAATCACTCACGCATTGAAATGATCCATAATCGGACGTTCTATGGACTCTTGGAATTGGAAGTACTCCAACTGAACCACAACAACATAAGACAACTCAATGGCAACGAATTCCAGGGATTAGATAATCTCCAAGAACTATACCTTCAACACAACAGCATCAGCACAATTGATTCGCTGACATTCACTCACCTCTACCACCTGAAGATCCTCCGCCTCGATCATAACGTGATCGTGGAGTTTGGAATTTGGAACTTTTTGCCGCCATACTTGAATGAACTTCGCCTCGCGGGCAATCCTTGGACATGCGACTGCGTATTCATCGACCAATTTCGGAACTACATAAATCGACATGACTCTGTGCAAGATCGTAACAGGATCAAGTGCACGGTGACCGGTAAAGTCGCTGTGGGATCCAACGCAACAACCACCGTAAACGGTGAAACCTTCTCGATCTACGCAAACTCAACTGACTCCTCTAATGGCAGCCGTTTCATTGCCTGCGGAATCAACGATCGATTGGACGCGATTGCAAACAGTTCTGATGCTGAGAGTATGGCCTCCAGTGGAAATCTCACATCCACAAAAATGATCCTCAACCAACCACCGTTCCAGGACTATATACCAATACTCGTTGCAATTCTCACCGGGTTCCTGTTCGTGATCATTTGCACCCTGGTCGTCTTCATCTTCCGGCAAGAAATGCGTGTTTGGTGTCATTCACGCTTTGGCATTCGTCTCTTCTACAACGCCAACAAGGACGTGGACAAGGGTGAACGAGAGAAACTCTTCGATGCATTCATCTCATACAGCTCCAAAGACGAGGCATTTGTCGCCGAAGAACTGGCTCCCGAGTTGGAAAACGGTGATACCCGCTACAAGCTCTGCCTACACCATCGGGATTTTCCGGTGGGCGCATACATTGCCGATACGATCGTGCAAGCGATCGATTCTTCACGTCGCACGATCATGGTACTCTCCGAGAATTTCATAAAATCCGAATGGTGCCGATTCGAGTTCAAATCTGCTCATCATCAGGTACTGCGTGATCGTAGACGACGATTGATCGTGATCGTGCTGGGAGAAGTGCCACAAAAAGATCTCGATCCCGATATCAGATTGTACCTGAAGACGAACACCTATCTGCAGTGGGGTGATAAATTATTCTGGGAAAAACTCAGATTCGCGCTGCCAGATGTGCCGAATAACCAACGTCGCCCACATGGTGGACACTGTCCAGGAGTGCACATCCCAATGGCGCCACACCATCACAACCCGCATCATCATTTGCATCATTTCCAACCGCAACCGCATCATTTGCAGCATTCCAGCTTCAGGGGCAACAATATGCATCATAATTTGATGGGTGGAACGACGAGGCAAAATCACAATCGGAATAATAATTCAAATCAACAGCAGATGCTGATGGTGCAACAACAACAGGAGCAGCAACAACGATCGCCACACATGCCTCATGTGGGGAACCCTGCACTGACACCACAAGGAGTGCCGGGATCAGCAATGCCGGTTAGTCAATGCCAACGCAACGCATCACCAAGAACTGTCGCTGTCCACATATAAGTGAAAGTTATTAAAAAAAAAAAGTGTTTAAAAAACAATCTTTATATCTAAAGTGATAAAACTAACAAAAAAAACTAAGTGCCACTTGGTGGAAAAATCCCAAAACGATCAGTGTGGAATGTAAGTTCCTTATTGCAACGCTGTACCAAGAAAAAACCAATCATAATGTGTTTTCTGTGAAACCTCACTCTGTTATCTTCGAGTCCAATACCATCGTGTGAAACTCAGTGAAAAAGTGACTATGAATGCCTAGTGCAGACCGCAAACGATCACTGTGGATCGTAAGTTTGTCAATTCCAAGCACGTTCGCTTTTCAACATCTCGTGCTACACGACTTCAGAAATTGTATAAAAACCGGCAAAAACAACTCAACATCGATATGCAAATAAGCATCGAGGAATCCACTGAACTGCAAGGAGTCGATTTCCTGCCACCAACAACAAGGCGTACAACAACAACAAAGACGCGCAGCAATGCTGGCAAACAAAGACTGATCATCATCATCATCATCGTCATCCTTTTGCTGCTTCTTGTAGTCTTTGATTTTTTTTTACGATTTCACCTCTGTGTTGCGGAATGGTGTGTGCGCGGTTTTCTACCTTTTCCTTCTACTATTTAAAAAAATCATCATGATCATCCAGAGAATGAACAACACAACAAATAGTCATAGAACAACCAGAATTAGCATACTTAATAAACATTCCACTCCAAACAGCACCAACATCGACGACAACAACCAATAACAGTTTGTAAACCTCATTATGAATTAATGTATAGATTACCCAGACCTCAGTATCTATCATTCATTAGGAATTATGAATATTCAAAAAAAAAAATAAAAATAACCAAGAAAGCAAATTTTGAAAGAAAAAAAAATTCAACAAATGTGATACTATATGTTGTGTAGAAGAGAATAGCTGTGTAATTTTTGTATCTAACGTTAGTCATTAGGTGTATCTTTTGTAAATAATTATAAAATTCACATGTAAATAAAAAATTCTGTCAAATTGTACTTAAAAATGGAAGAAGATACTTTATCTATAGAGGCATTTGCCTTGCCATATTCACAGAAAACAACACACAAACTGACTACCTTTAGCTATGTTAATAATTTATGTATATTTGACTGACTATGTTAAGATAAGTTTTGTAAATAATTTTTATTCTAGTATTTAACAGTTGTTACTAAAAAAAACCAACACATAAAAAAAAGAAAATTCTTTGAAAAAATAAAAGAAACCATAAAATAATTGAAAATTAAAATGAGAACAGTTTTTTTTTTTATTTGCTTTTGGGAAGTGGATTTTGTCTGGCATTTGAAAATATTTACTCAACAGATAATGGGTCATCAATAGCACACATGTTACGATAAAATCGAATGACGAAATTAAAAGAAAATAAACATCCACCAGTACCAGTTTGTCTCGTCCACATTCATATGTGAAGTATCTCTGACCACTTCCACTCGCATCTACAGGTGAAAAAAGGTACGCAACAACTCGTCAGACTTCACTTCTTGTGATCTTTAGTGATTGATAACGATGTCGGAATGGCTTCCAAGAAATACTCTCTTAAGAAAACCAGCCAGACAAAGGGCAATCAGATGTACGTTGTGGAGCTGATGCGCTCTTGTGTAAGTACTCGCATGTTGTATCTATGTATCGTTTTAAGTAGTTTCTTCGAGCCTCATCGATTGCATTATGAATACACAATTTTATTAACGTAAAAACGCGTGAAATTCTCTGTTTTAAGAAAATACTTAATTAGACGAAAACAGTCGGCAGTCGTTAGAAGCGAACACATAAAATTGGTTCTCACATATTTAGGAACTAATAAAAATTCAGATCGAAAATATTTCTCAAATTAAGATTCTCCACACGCACTCGTATGCGGTGAGCACAGGCAGATGGGTTGTGGATTAATTTATGCGGATTAACATTGTTTGGAAGGGAATATTAAAATTTAAATGACACAGTTTTGAATGGGAAAGAATCGGAATTGGAGACAATAGATACAAACGAGAACGAGAGAACTCGAGCAATTAAGGAAATTAAAAACAAAACTTCGAATTAGATTTTTATGATCGATGAAATTTTCAGAATCATTTCGGTATACCTGACAGATGGTTATCTGCCAATTAAGCGATGGCAGACGAATTTTAAAAACAGAAGTCGGGAAGTAAATTGATAAATAATAGGGGGGGTCCCAGTGAATGTCGTTGACGTAAATGAGAGTTTTAGTGGCATCACTTTGATTAGATGAATCGTCAGTTTAAGGTTGATAATGAGCATCAACCTAGTTTGTGGCTTAAGTATACTTTTGAGTAATTGCTTTCTATGTATATGTGCACATCAATACAAATTGTCATAAATAGGTGACAGAACCAAGTTCATGTTTAAAGAGTTCAACTAGATGTAGGACGGATGTCTCATAATTTACGATTAACTCTAATAGAAAATACACTTTTCTAATTAGAAAGCTTACATTTTGTATTGATTTTTTTTTTTTTTTGTTGAACTTAGACCATACAGATTGTGGTTATGAATGATATCGCACATCGGAAAAACGGCCGCCACGGCTTTGCTGGCAACTACGTACACTTTTATTGGCAGTTTTAAAGACCGTTTGGTATTAATGTGGCTAAATTTCAACAATTTCCTCTTTCAAAGCGTTGGTGGTCGTCGGCTTGTTTGCATACCTTCGACTTCCAAAAAATCCCAAAGAAAAAAGTCAAATGGGGTTGAATTGCAAGATCTAAATGGCCAATTCCGATAGCAAAAACGACATATTATGCGATTAGTAAATGAATCATGCTGTAGTTGATTTTTTTTATGGCTGCATAGCATGTGGCACCGTCTTGTTGAAACCACATGTTGGTTACATTCATATGTTTAAATTAGGCTAGAAAAACGAGGTCATCATGTCACGATAACGAACATTTTCGAAGAAGACTGGTCCGATAATAATGCTTCCAGCGCAAAATAAGCACCAAACAGTCACGCGTTGTAGATGCATTTGTTTCTCAAGAATTATGGATGGTTTTCTGAACCCCAAAAACGACAATTTAGCAGATTAACGAAGCCATCAAAAGTTAAATGAAATTCGCTGAAGAGAGCTTCTCGAAATACCCAATTTCTGATATCGGTGCCGAATTGGTGTTCCTGGACTGTCAGCTACACTCTCGCTAATTGCTTCGATGTTTTATGTTGACAGGTCACCCAGAGTACCTAAGATCACTAATTGATCCAGTCTCCCGGAATTTTTCAGTTATTCTCTTCACAGTTAATGGTTTTAAATCAGTACGACGCCAACGGCCATATTTTGAACGAAAATTGCGGATAGAAGCTGACAATTTTTTAAATATTGTCCAAAAATAAAAACGCGTTCTATCATATAGCGCTCCATTTTTACTAACCCCGAACTATCAGCTGTCACATTGTTTCCATTGGCAACATAAACAAATAAAATTCAAATTTCTGCAGCAATAGCCTCGTTAGTACCTAGAACCTAGGGCTAGTTTTATTACAAGTATTCACGTGTGCGTGTGTATTTCTTGCACGATTGCGGGACCTCCTGTTTTAAGTCTACTTGTGAGAAAGCTCGGCCCTGGGTACTAACGAGCCTGTTGCACCAAAAAATTTTATTTTTGTACAAATGGCTTAGTTGAGATCATTTTTTCTTGATAAGTGAAACTATTCGGATGACTTGTCATATAATCACGAGAGGAGGGCTGGTGAAAAATCATTTAGGTATTGCTACGGCTGGGAATCGAAACCAGACCTTCTGCACGGCAGTTCATCGCACTTAAAATCCCAGCATTAAGCCCCTCGTTTTCAAACAATACTACACACGAAATGATAGCACAGATGTTAAGACACAATAAGGGCAACTCTTTTCCTGCTCTGTCCCAGCCGATGGCATCAGTCGCCAGTGCTGTTAATTGTCGTTGCATTCATGTGCGAAGTACTGTGATGTCAATGTCAATGTCAAAGGGCAATTCAGAGAGTAGCCCGATAAATAAAAATATTTGTAGGTATCAGGTGAGTCCAGTACAACTAAAATCTTCCTAAACGATCGTGGTAAAGATGTGAATTTATAAATTTAATCCGTGAATGCGCGTGCAGTTGGCCTACTGGTAGTGCGTTTTCCAATTAAGCGCAATTTAAATCCCGAACTGACAACTCCTGCGAAAACAAACATCCAAGAGCATACAACTGTTTTGAAAAGCTTTTCGGGTTTGCATTTAGAAGTTGGCGTTAAACAGGAGGTCTCATTAGGCTTCAAAGTATGCGGCCTGTGCTTTTTCGTTTCATCATACACCATAGGCTGAATTTCTGCAATTTAGCACTTGTGAGGTCTAATGCAATGTCTTTTGCGATGTATGTATAGAGAAAAGTTAAAATTGCCAATTAACCTCGAAAACAACAGAAGTAGAACAAGATACTATAAGAAATTATGCAACTCTTAGCCACCTAGATGGTACAAGCTGTATTCCGCTGGCGATAAGAAGATAAAATGAGGTCTCGAATAAATAAGCAAGCTGTAGAGCGATTAGCAATGAGATGTCAGTCCATCGAAAATCTTTATTTGAAGTGTTTGTTGGTGTTTGTTTGGTTCATGCCATTTAATGTTTAAAGATAATTTCCTTCAAATGGTGCCCACGACTAGCTCTTAAACGTTCCGATTATCGATCACTCTTTTATGCATATCGGACGGTATTCCATTAATTTGTTATTCACTGAATGAATGTGTTTTTCACTGAATGAATGTGTTACACCCTGAATGAACACATTCATTCATTCATTCATTGTTCCTTAGACCCTCCCATCGCAATGGCACGAAATTATCAAATAAAAACCTCTTGGACTGTAAAGATTCTCAGATCAAATATGAACTACCGTAGCCATATTAGAACGGCTAACACGTCTATTTGCAAGGCAAGGTCAACTGATTTGGATAACAAAGCCGAAAGGATTGCAAAAGATTTTCACTCTTACAATTAATATGTATTGAGCTTCCATAGGGCTATCTTAGCGAAGTCATGTTATATTTTGGTTACAATCTCAATTTGGAGATGTCGCAAATTTTTAAGCAACTTAGAAGTTGTGATATTTAATTGAAATTTTATTAACGGATCTTAAGGGGTATCCATTAAGAATGTTTAATGCAAGAGAAAGCGACTTGGTGTTTGGCTGTTTGTGACCTTATTTCGATGAGAGAAACGAAAGCCATTGGACTGAAATTGTCTTGTGTTTGCAATCTCCAAATATAGACTAGCATGACAAGCTCTGAAAAATGGTATCGAACTAAAATTTCAGATTTGGGAACCAACATCGACTGCTTTGTCAAATACGGACTTGAAAAAGCCGTCGATTGCCACGGTTCCTGATATATTCGCAATGAACGAACATATAAACGAAACCTTTGGTCGTCATAATTTAAAAAAAAAAATTGAGAAACTTAGTAAAGATTTTTGGAAAAAGCCTCTGCCAAATTTTAACTTAATGTTCAACGCGTCTTTTTACAAGGACATCATGTTAAAGTGATTTGGATATCATAGCCTAAAGGGTTGCGCAAGATATTTACCATTTTCGTGATAACTCTTCATAAAAAGATCTTAGCGAAGTCATGTTATATTCTAAATCTTTACCAGCAGTTTTGATATTTGATAAGGAGTCAAGAACTTAAACTATCACTTACAATGTATGATTTTTATTTCAAAACTTTGAATGTTGGACTCACCTGAAAAAAGAAAAAATATATCGATTTATAAATTTTGCAAATACAGTTCAATATAAACACAAAATGGAACAATAATTAGAAGAAATAAATTTCGACCAATCACGAATAAAAAATTCAGTCGACCAGGCATGAAAACCAGTGATCTATCGACGGAAAAAAGATTTCTTTTCAATGAATTTCTGGCATCCTCGTGAACTAGTAACTACATGTTGGAAAATTACTTGTTAGAGGCATATAATTGTTAGCACGTTGGTTGACCTGACAACGTTGTAAGATATGGCAACCTTCTTTTTCTTAAGTGGCGCTACAGTCCGGAATGAACCTGGGCCTCAACCAACATGTCTCTCCAATTAGCATAGTCCTTAAGTAACTACCTCCAGTTGCGCACTCCAAGTTGGTTGAGGTCGGTTTCTACTTGTGCGCGCCAACTTAGGCGAGGTCTTCCTCTACTGCGTCCGACATCTGGCTGGGAATCGAAGACTCTTCGAGCCGGAGTATTGGTGTCCGTTCGTTCTACATGTCCTAGCCATCTTAAACGTCCAATCCGGAGTTTTTTGACCAGGGGCATGTCGCTGTACAGCTGGTATAGTTCTTGGTTGAATCTTCGTCTCCATAGCCCGTCAACGCAAACGGGACCGAAGATTTTTCGAAGAATTTTCATCTCAAGTCGACTAAGGATTTTTTCATCCGCTTTTGAGGCGGTCCATGCTTCAGCGCCGTAGAACAGGACTGGGATAATCAGGGTCTTATATAAGATCTCCTAGTAGTTCGAGTGAGGGCTTTACTACTGAATTGCCTTCTTAGCCCGAAGAAACAGCGGTTGGCAAGAGTAATTCTTCGTTTAATTTCTGACGAGATGTTGTTGTCAAAGTTAATAGCGGAACTTAGATAGATGAAGTCCCGTACTACCTCAAAATTATATCTGTCAATGGTGACGCTCTGTCCAATTCGTCGATGTTGTGTGTCCTTTCGTGTTGACAGCATATACTTCGTCTTGCCCTCATTTACTGCTAAGCCCAAGATATGGCAACCGTTTGAACAAAAACGACAGGACTATATCCTCAGATGATGTTTTCATCGAACGTTTTCCTCAATGAAATGGAACAACATCTAGGTTAGGTTAGGTTGGTGGATTGATAAGGTAGGCGGTGTACGTCTTCCCTCATCACATTCAGCTCAATACAGAACCATTGTGATGCCCGTTGGACGTCCACGTATGTGGTTGGTTCCTTTATTTAGTGTTTTCTGTCGCACCCGTGATTTGAGGTCACATAGAGTCGGTTTTACAGACTCGTCAGCATGACCAATGCTGATGTCAGATCCTTTTCTTACCAATTTATCAGTAATTTCATTGCCCAGTATGCCTCTGTGTCGAGGG
Organism: Rhingia rostrata; assembly: GCA_949824845.1. Classification (NCBI taxonomy): domain Eukaryota; kingdom Metazoa; phylum Arthropoda; class Insecta; order Diptera; family Syrphidae; genus Rhingia; species Rhingia rostrata. Next base: position 103,291,979 of record OX463757.1, read on the forward strand.
CGCCAGCAGAGCTCTTCATTATGTTGGACACCGAGAACCTTTAGCACTTCTTGACAACGTTTTACAAGCTTCGATTTAATTTCGACAGCAGGGATTGCTTTTATTGCAGCCTAACTGTCAATGAAGATGGATGCCTCTAATAATGCCAATATGTCAGCCTGAAAGGCACTGCTGTGCTCAGGGAGACGGAAAGCTTTATTGTTTCCGCAAACACTCCCGCTCAAACGGCTGCGTGCAGTTATGAACCATCAGTGTAGATGTATATGGTTTTGGTGTCCAATAAGAAAGTTTCGATGATCCAGAAGCTTTATATATGCTTCAGTACAATAAGAATAGATCCTTCGATCTTTATTGTTTTTGACAAAAGTGAGTACAAGTGCATTAAAAGGACACCACTCAAAGCCGTTTTGGACCTATACAGATGAAGTTACGTCACACCCGTCCTTCGTAGAAGGTTCGTAGAACGCTCGTCCCCACGTCTTTTTTACGATTCAGTGTAAAAATAAAATTCTCTTTTATTTACCAATATTCCAATTCGATTATCAAGTTTTGTACAATTTTAACGATTCGAATTTCGAACCCATTTTCGTAGCAACAGTGTGTGCCCTTCCACGAACTAACCACCACCGCACCTTGGTCCGAATTTTATCGTTTCATTACACGCAACCGGAGTTTTTTCAGAAACAATACCCACAAATGACTTATCTGATTGGTTAGCTAAACCCCTAAACTCTTGATAACCTACCAGCGCGTCTTCGGTACTTTCAGCAATTAAAGTACTTTATCTAATTCCACGTCGCCATCAATAAAATCGTTGGAGTCCCAATTTCTTATGAACACCAAACCCAGTGGATCGCATCATAAAAGCCTTTAAATTGTAATTGAGTCGAATTTAAATAGTCTTGCCTTCCTCTACCGCTGCGATGATGTGGCTCTTCCTGATTGGATCAATAAATATATTTTTTTGAAAGAGTGCCAGTGCCAGTGCTAGTGACGCGACAGCGATGACCACAATCATAAAAGTCAATTTCCCTTCGAATAATTCTTAATTTTAATTGCTATACCCAGAAGCTTCAGCTTCCCAGCACCAATGCACACACACAGACTTCATGAAACCCAGTCCTCTCACTCCCAGGAGTATTATCTCGCGATGGACGATACAACGGACACCGGAATACGAGGGGAGGCCTGCTCCGAGGTAGATGTGCATTGTGCACCCATTATGAAGCAAACTCTCATATTACCTCCCGAAAAATCGAAACCCACTTACATGAGAGCGCGGCAAGTGTGTGTGCGACTTTATCGCTACCGATCTCTGAAAGGCAGTATTACGCCGGCCGTATGCGTATCTTTTACCAAATAAACGTCGTACACAAAGTGCATCTGATCGATACTGCGCTCAAAATCGTTCATTTAACCACTGACCAACGGTGCACTGCAATAAATTGTTGTCCAAGCCGACCGGGCCGGCTTGAAAGTCTGGTTTGAGTAGCCCAAGCTGTCTATTAACGTCCATTTCGGGCTCCAACATATTTCGGGACAAATTTTTAATCGAAAATATTACTCATACATAATAAATCGCGTGTCAATGTGCGAAAAATAATACACCGCACGGAATATTGTGAACTGCCTACAGACACAACAGAGGGAAAAGTATCTCTTGCCAGACAAACATGCATTAAGCGTATCTTTTTGCATCTACTCGCGTATATTTACTGCGGTTTGGATTGTCCGTCGTGTGCAAGAGGTTACTTAGACCGAGGCGGCAAGTGAAAGTGGTCTGCGGTTTTTCTTACGCAGCCAGCTGTCTGTCCATTAAGCACATCTAACTCGCTGTTGTGTGCGCAAATTCATTTAGATAGTTTTGCTCGCACATGGTGTATGGGTGTGCGCATGTGGGTTTAATTAAAAGCGCCAACGCTGGAATTGACGTCAGGCGAACGCCTGCCATCACCGCATTAACAACAACCGTATGTCCGTGTGTGACTAACAAGCTCCGAAGCGCCCTCATAATCAGCGCGCTGTCTTGTCGTTCTCAGTTATTTCGGAACTCTTTCGTAGACGAAATTAATGCACTCGCATCCAAGAGCATTCATTTCATCTACTAATTCAATTTTGAAAATATTTTCTGAAGGAGCATTTAGACAAGGGAAATGAAAAATGCTTCCCAGTCCCCGTAGATACGTCCCTGGCTGGCAATCAAATGTGCGCGCAAGTAAGCACGCATATAATTCAATAACGCATTCGGCACTACAAGTACTCGACTCATGTAGTGGCTTCACATGCACAAGTGAATGAAAATTCTCTGAAGGGGTTTTTATTTTTTGAATTAAAATTTCCATCGTGTATCTAGATAAAGAAATTATTATTTATAAGCAGAGAATTGGAATGTCTTTGAGGCGAGTCTTTTGTCTCGAGTGGTAGTAATCATTTGAAAAATACTGCTTCACGTCATGTATCTATAAATAGTGCGGCCAAGAATAGATGTATCTACAACAGAGTCAGTGCACATTCACATGAGTTAAGTGTTAATTTTCAAATTTCCATGTTAATGGGTTCTAGGTGGATCAGCCTACCACTTACGGACAAACGAATGCACCTACTCAAGGTTGTCAAAAATACATGCACTCGGTATAGCACGGCGGTTCTGAATGACAGAGTGATTAAAAATCATAAACAAGGGTGGGTATTGGGAAAACGACTGACAGGCGGTAAGCACCTGAAAAATATGACGAAAAATATTTGGGAAACAAAAAGTTTTATTTAACTTTTTGGGAGGTTTTTTGAATGATCGTGCTTATGGGGTGGCACACTCGAACGTGATGTTTTCGAATGTCGTAATTGGTTTGCTGGCAACTAATTCCCATACAGGGGCTTAGGCGGGTGTAGTTCTTCTCACATCTGGATGTGTTTCACATGTGAAACTTTACAATCGGTCTTCCTATTTGGGGACGGAATAATCTTTTACTAGTTTGGAAGGTTATTGGGTCAAGTTTTGATTTCGTTATCTGGTGTTCATTTCATGGTTGGGGACATGTGCTAAGTGGAGAGTTAGAACGTCGTGATTCCCTTCGATTTTGCGGCAACTTTTAAGTGGTTCGTTATCAAGTTCCAATAATTTTTGAATGGCATCATACAAGGATGGAGCCGTACAACCAGGGGGTCTGATGATGTCACATTCACTGCATGAGTGTGGGCTGGAGATGATTAAAAATTCTGTTTTGAGACAGTTTGGCTAGACATGCACTTGGTAGAAGATAGATAAATGGTTTCTAGAACTCTTCACTTTCGAGTTATGCCGTGTGAAAAGAAGTAAAACCTGCAAGGGAACAGGATGTCGATTCACTTTCGATGACTTTGTTGGTACTACCACATTGATTTTACAATTCCTGTGGGGGATAGGGTATAAACGACTTTTGAGCGGGTTTTTTTTTTCAAGTTATTTATTTTGGGTGTTTCCATTGATGCCAAATTCGATGTTTTCAAATCTTATGAAGAGGTTTGCAACTTCCTTCTATAGAACTTTTCTGCGTAGTTAAGTATTATTAACTGAATATTTTGACAAAGCCAAGTAATAAGGCGACTCCAATGAACTAAGAACGGTGGAGGGTTTTTACATCCATGATGGACAAATGTAAGCTTAAGAATTGGTGATGATGCTTCTAGATATCTAAAGCATTTCGACATTCTGTGTAATAACGCTTAATTAAGCCGGAAAAATCGAACAAATGCATTGAAAAGCTTTAGTTCTGATTAAGCTTGTGCTGTTCTGTTTGCCTCACTTTGTAGGTCAAGACACAGTTGGTAGATATTGTTAGGTGGACTCTCGATACAGGTTACTACGACTACCTCTGACCTGGACTCCCTTGTATATCATACCAGGGTTGGGGATAACAATCAGAAGCATGCTTCTGTTGTAAATCTGATATAAATATCGCATGTTTTGAAAACCAGGCCAATGGCGACTGAATCCAATTCGTTTTTGCTCCCGGAATCTTTTACAGAAATCAAAGTGAAGATGCGATTTATTAGCCAATGGGGAAATCTAGAACGTGTCTCCGCAATTCGGAAACCTTGCTTAAAATCCTGTCACAGCTTGCTTATAATCCTTTATAGCTTGATTATAATTTTGTACCAAGCTTGCCTATCCTGAAACCAGTTTGTTAAGAATCCTGTTGCTAGCTGTTCCTAAATCCTGTTCTTAGCCTGCTTATCCTAGCTCCAATAAGTTTGCAGCCTTTATATGTTTAAAATTTTCATATTAAAGATTCTTCTCGTAAATAATAGAAATTGACACGTGGTATGATGAAAAATCGGCCATCATTCGCTATAATTATGTCACGAATCTCCTAGGCTGGCTATTTCTACTGTTCGGGTTCTTGACAGCTCTTTGCGTCCTCTATTCCGGCTTATTTTTAAGGTATCTCTTGAGGCAGTGATTCTGAGTTATGATCGCCTGATTTCGAAGTCCTGAAAGCTAGCGATTGTAACCGATGTACTCCCGTTTAATTTAATTGAAATTCACCAACCTGAGCCCAACGTTAAAGAGGTTCCCTAAAGCGCATCTCGGATACAAGACCCGAGTCTTAGTATAGTGCTTTTTTTAGAGGCATAGGATTACTTTACAAAAAAAAACTAAAAATAACAACAAATTCAATGGAATCGCCAACATTTAGGCTTTATTAGCTCACAAATTTCATGGCCTGCGACTGCACCGGAAGTACTCCATCCTGTCGGTTCAATTTTGCACAACTTTTTCCAACATACCCGGTTTGATATTAAGCGATAGCGGTGGCCAATTCACAGATTCGTTTCTTGATAAGATTCGGTCACCAAACTGTGGCTCAACAAAGTCATGGTTGCACCCGTTGTATGGCATGTTGCATTGTCTTGTTGGAGCAATTACTCCTTCAAATGATTTCCAATGACATGAGGAATGAAACAAATTACGAACCATTTGTCTGTAGCGTTCGCCATTCAGGCCTTCGGCATCGCCATTCACTGTACCGAACAGTGATTTCTTGGGATGTAATGGAGTCTCAACAGTTTTATGAGGATTGTGCTCACTCCAAAAATGACAATTCTGCTTGCTTACATACCCGTCAAACCAGAAATGAGCTTCATCACTGAAGATGATTTGACGATACATCTTTGGTTCAGTGGATTCTCCGTCCATTCCCTGAACATTTGACCAATGATGTTCCGCTGATCTTGCAGTTGGATTTTATTTGGACGTAGGTCAAGATCTTTCCTCAAAATGGACTGGCAGAGACCGAGTTGCTGAGAATGGTGTCAGATCAATAAATTCGGATCCTCTGTTACACTCGCGTAAAGCCATCGCCGCGGCTTCGATTTGGATGAATATTATAAAGAACAGTAAATGTGGTAATGAATCGATTCATTGAATTGCACCGTGAACTTGACGAATATCTCCATAAGTTTGGAGGATAGATCGCGAATTTTGGAATTAAATTTTCAAGATTTGTAAACGTTGTTCTGGTGTAGATCTTTCCATGGTGATTTGCTAAAATAAACTACAAAAAATTCAACCACAATTCATTAGTACGAAAGCTACTGGTACAGTTGTCCCTATAGAAAGTTCTATACCTCTAAAAAAATACACCCTTTATAAACGAAATGTTATTGATCTAAAATGACAACCCTGAGGTATTCCACTTTTTAGTAAATAAAAAGCTTGTTCTCCGAGTTACACATTTTTCTGAATCTCTGATATGTCAACCTTGTCCATTAAATCATTACATGATTTATTTATTTTATTTATCTAATTTAGAACATCAATTAAGGGTTTTTTTTTGGATACGTGTAAACTTCAACACGTTTCTTTGGACTGAGACTAAGCGACCATGAAATGATAGAATCAGTAAATACGATCCTGAATAGTATCACAAAAGCATTCTAAGCAAAGTTGCCAAATTGTACGATCAATTGGAAAATTACTTTTTATGTGACAGACACCATAACAGTCAAGATCTAACACAGTGCCATATTTTAAAAAGGAAACGTTGTATCGTCTAGGTTAGTATCACCTATATAGAAACGTCTAGGTTAGTATCTTGGAAACCCGTATCTCTAACCAGCACACTCTGACTTATTGACCTAAGCCTACAAACTTTAAGGAGATAAAATATACAACAGCTTTAGTAAACTAACATTTTATATGACAAACAAAATAAACACCAAGAAGATGCAACGGATATCATCTCAATTTGCTAGACACCCTGTTGTGGTTATTATGCTTTTCTCTCTACTTCAATTTTTTTTACCCAGTTCATTAAAAATTCATTCACACAAGCCGACCCCCTTAAAATGCCTCTCTTCGATAGACTGTTTATAAAAACTTGATAAGATTTATCTACCAACAACAGATGGTGCGTGAATTAAATCCCACGAAAAACAAATAAAAACAATTCTAAACATTTACCAAAATGATTAATAATATCGAACTCAAATGTCTGCCCTGTGGCACCCCATGATATATCGATGATATATTGATATATCGTACCCGTTCTCTTATAAATTTCATCTCAAACCCGCATCTAAACTTTTTCCGAATATCTATCGATACTTAACGAACAGCTACCAATAAATTTCCTTCATGAAACTCATTCACAACTAGTTCGGCTTTAAATTCATAAATATGATCCACCAGCAGGGTGCGCATAAAGTGAATAAAGTGACAACAATTTATTTAATTAAACAAACGCACTCTGCGTGCGTGCGAGTATCTCGAATTTTAAATTCACACTCAATAGAAAAATTTCGTCGCTGGTTACAATGAATCGAATGAATCGAATTAATAGAAAGCGGGAGTGATCATGATCAGTGCATGCCGAGAAGTACAACAAAAAAAAGTATCTTTCTCTTGCAAAGATGCTTTTTGTATCTATTTTTGTAAATTTTCTGTTTTGTCTGGTGTTGGAGATAGGCGCCGAAACTAATTTCAACTTATTGTCAGTGCGATGAGTGCTTGGTGCCGGAGAATGCAGTACCAATAGAGTTCTTTACAATCAAACAGAGATCAAGAAAGAAAAAAAAACCGGAACGTGGTAATCCTATCGCCGCCGCACCGCAGCGAAATTCTCTCTGCACTTAGTCATGACAAATTGGCGGGGCTAAAGTGTGGGGGGGGGGATATCCATCGCAAAGAAAGGTTAGACACTGTGTGAGAAAAAAGAAACAAAATAAGCGGGAAATCACCTTTCGACCTTTTATTTTGCCGTCACTCTCCCTTCGTAAGTCCGCAACGCGCAACCCAAAAAAAAGTGAAGCCACTCAACAGATCTCTCCTCATTTTCAGTTCCTAAAAGAATTTTTTTTTCTTTCCACGAAAGTGGAATCGGTTTATGGCTGATTTATTGGAGGGCGGTTTGGAGTTATAAATCAAAATCTCAATGCAAACTCTCGATTGAATCGAAAACATACATCAAACAAAGTTTTAATTAAAGAGTCGATAGAACGAGGGGATAGGGAACGAAATCGTAAAATTCATCTCCAAAAATGCAGATTCGTATGGCGGTTACCGTATCTTGCTAGGCAGTAATCTGTGCATAAATTTACAAAACAAGACGTCGGTGACGTCTTTTTGTCACCTTTTTAAACCCATTTGGCTGTCAAAATATTCGCCATTAAGCTGGTGTCTAATTAAATGTTGAATTTGTCAAAAAACAATTCTAGTCTTGTTGCCAGCCTGCATGGCTTTATGCTTATAAGGTCGGTGAAAAATTAACCTGATTATCAGAGCGACAGATGACATTAGACAGTGGACGTGAATGCTGATCAATCGATTTGATGATTAACAATCGTGGATTTATGCAGATTTTGGTGATTTTTTTTAAATTGATTGAAGAATGGGTTTCTTTGAAATGAATATGCGATATCTATTCGAGTGGATGTTTAATTTTAATTTTTAAATGGAATCGAATTTTTACATATTTGAAAGGAATACACTTTTTGCCGAGTTATTTATGAGTTGATTTTGCATTTGTTTTACATTTAAATGGGAACTGTGTTGACGAATATTCAGAAATTCGACATTCTGTTTTTTCACACGGCGTTATTTTGTCGCAGCGCAAAACCAAATCTCCGCTCGAAGACTCTTTGTAGCTAGGTGACTTTTTTTCTGTTCATTAGACAAGAACTATTTATTCTTACAGAAAGTAAATTTAGATCAGTAGAGTGTACGTAGGGCGTTTTATTTAGGTGTATAAAACTTCTGATAAGGATAACTGTAAAACTAACTTTCCTAATAATGAAGTGTGATAACCTTTTTTCAGTATACTTTGACAAATCACAATGGAAAGTCTTATAGAGCCTTTTGTCAAGTTTACGGTGCGAATGACTGTCCATCTGAGCAGTGAATTAACTATTTAAAGGATCGATTCATGACCAAATTTACTCTTCTTTAAGTTATTCATCCAAATAAAGCCAGTACCATGCGTACAGAAGAAGCCCACGCCGCTCAATCGAGTGCGACATAGGATCCGAATTTATCGATCTGACACCATTCTCAGTAACTCGGTCTCGCCAGTCCATTTTGAGGAAAGATCTTTGACCTACGTCCAAATAAAATCCAAATGCAAGAATTAAAGTCAGCGGAACATCATTGGCCAAATGTTCAGGGAATGGACTGAGAATCCCCTGAACCAGAGATGTATCGTTAAATCATCTTCAGTGATGAGGCGCATTTCTGCCTTGCCGGATATGTAAACAGGTAGAACTGTCATTTGTGGAGTGAGCACAGTCCCCTTAAGACTCTTGAGATTTCAATACATCCCAAAAAAAAATAAAATCACTGTTTGGTGCAGTTTAGATGTCGAAGGCGTCTAAACTGCCCATTTGTGATTAAATCAAAAACCCATACCAAGATTAGCCTGAGCGGCGAACGCTATAGGCAAATGCTTGGTGATTTTTTATTCCGCGTGCCATTGGAAATCATTTGGAGAAGAAATGGTTCCAACAAGACGGACAACATGCCATTCAGCGCGAGCAACCATGGCTTTAAAGAGCCAAACGTTTGGTGATCTAATTATATCAAGAAATGGAGCTGTGAATTGGCCACCTTCGGTCTACTTTTGGGGGGCACGTCAAATTGCTGTTCTATGCATAAGGAGATCCTGTATAAGACCCTGATAATCTCAGTTCTGCTCTACTGCGCTGAAGCATGGACATGGTAAAAAGTGGATGAAGAAATCCTTGTCGATTTGAGGGGAAAATTCTTAAACAATCTTCGGCCCCGTTTGCGTCGACGACTATACGAGCTGTATACAGCGACATGTCCATAGTTATAAGAAACTATGCATTAGACGTTTAAGATGGCTAGGAAATGTTGCAGGAATGGACACCAATACTATGCCTCACAGCCTTCGATTCCCAGCTAAACGTCGGACGCAGTAGAGGAAGACTTAGCCTTAAGTGGTGCAAATCAGTAGAAACCTACATAAACCACCTTAGACCGCGCAACTGGAGGCAGCTCAGCTTTTTGCCGCTTTTCCACTCTGCCGGTCTGTCGCTCAGTGCGTGACCTTAGCCTAATAACCTTTTGGTTTCGATCTCCAAAATTAAAGGCAGCCCTTCCAGTTTCGGATCACGTTGGAACTTCTTACATTGAATTGATCTTGTAATGCACTGTGATCAATTAAATGCTGATGTGATCCAGCTGGATATAAGTCCTGTCTTACATTTGCAATTAATTGACAATATTGACTGATATTGTATTTTTGACGAGGTAGGACGGTAGGATTTTTGCTCGAATGATAAACTGTGCCGATATCGCAATATTTTGTAAGTCAATCAAGCAACTTTACTCCTTTCCATTTGCGAAGGTCCTTGATATTTTGAGCATTATTCAATATTGCATCTTCAAATCCGTATGTGATCTCATAGATAAGTTAACACAAAATATAAATGAATACACACGACAATGAATACTTTTGTGTTCCACCCTATACGTGCTACAAAATTGGTGTACCACAGGGTTAAGGTCTTGGGCATGTGTTTTAATTTTTATAACGCGGATTTCCTCATAATTGGATGATGGAAATAAAAGTAAAGTGCATATAATTTGACGCATGAATTGATACAAATCTAGGTAACCCAGGATTAAAGTCTCCGACAAACGTATGTTTTAATATTTTGAAAAAAAAAACCAAACAGGAAAACGAAAAAAGAATACAGAGAATACAGACTGAATTCTTAGTCGACCCTAAACTAGGGATCCGACAAAACAGCTATATGCAACTGGGGTAATACAAAAAGTACTCAGTTGGCAATTCCAACATTTAAATTCAACGCACGATGCTCTACAAAACTGGAGTACTCCAGGGTTAACATTTTGGGCCAAGATTATTATTAAAAAAAACGAATACCTACTTTGAAAGGAGATTAATTTAATAGCACCCTATAATGAAGCCCCGCCACCAGAATTTAAAAATGAAAGCGAATGAAAGATATACTTCTAGATACGTACAAAGTACAGGCGCCATTTCCAAAGCCACCATCTAACGTTTGATTTGATCAAAAATCAATTGTGTCCCATTTTCCCAGGCCACCTTTTTTTGATAAATCTACCAATTACAAGAAAAAATCACCCCCTGCATAGGATATCGATCTTTTTAAATATCTATGTAAATACACAAGTGTCCTTCGAAATGCATTTGTGACCCACTCAACGTCATCCGGAGACAAACAAATGAAAATCTCTCAACTGTATCTCCTATCCATTAGTTTGCAGCTACCAATCTAAATCATGTTCCATTTGGAGATCTACAAATGAGAACCGGAACAAATACAACTCAAGATTTGTGTCTCCTATTTAACACGCATCTGTGTCCCATCCGAATGGACGCACCTACAGGTGCAACATTTAAGTGACCACTCGAGAAAAAGGCACAGAATCTACAAAATTTGTAAAACATTAATCAGATTTCAAATAGATACAAATCGAACCACCAACTATAGAGGAGAGTTGGTTTTTTTTTTTATTTATTTAACCATTCAGTGGTTGGATTCCTTGAAATCAGGTAGCAACCAGAAGGAGTTATCAGAAAACAATGATCACTCCTCGTTGTCGTCGCTCGATGAGGTTGTCTTCGGTAAGACAAACACCACGACATGTGTGTATCCAACGCGCTGAGAAATAATAATAGTAACCACTTTCGGTCGTCGTTGGTTTTGTTTAAGTGGAATTAATTTGTATTTACCTACACGACAGTTGGTACCTAGTTCACCGAGGAGTATCTGTGTGCATCGACACGAGTGGTGGGCCCTTCAAGTTGGAAATATGGCCTCTCCAGCTCAGCGATGATGATGATGGGGCACTTCTGAGCTGCCAACTAACATAAACACCAACACCAACACCACGGATGACAGTTCTATGAGATTTTTTGTTATTATTTCCCAAATCAAAAAACAAACATTTAAGTACACACACCGAAGGGGCAACAACAAAAAAAAAAGGCGCATCTTCCTCGCGCAGCGCCAACAGTGTCAAGTGGTAGTGTTCAAACACGAGTTTTCCCTAGAAGTGGTCGATGGATTTATACTTCTGTGAAAGACAAAAGATACTTATTTGCACATCGACAGACGCACAAAGCAGGGAGGGAGTATAGAGTAGCAGTAAAGGTGGAAAATGGTAATAAGACACATTTAGTTGTACGCACAGGAGTTCCTCGACCATTAACATTAGAATGAGTATCTCGTCCGAATGAGTGTCTATTGCTAGCACAACACTCGCCATAGATATGAACATTATCGAAGATGAATGGAATTGATGGGAAATAATGGGAATAATGAGGAATAATGACCACAAAACTCGAATCGATAAATCACTGGAATTGCTTAAATTAATTTCCTTGAGTTGTGCGGTTGAGATTTTCATAGAGAGGGTGGATGGGGAGGGAACGACTGTTGAGGGTGGCGAATGAATTAATTCTCCGAAATGTAAAACATTTTCAGTCTGGGAAATTACTTGAAATTTTCAAAATCAATTTCCTTTCGATTTGTAAATTATTAAGAAGGATTTCAATAGAGTTGGAGTGGGGGTTATCCTTGATTTATTCATTTTTAATCAATAGGTTGATTTAATCAAGTAATAGAATAATTATTATTATAGGAGGTAGTGGTTGACTGTGAATCGTCTTATCCGCCCTTATTTTGTTTCCCAACAGTTTGCTTTAGAATTTTTTTTTTATTGGATTACTTCGGTGGAATGTATTTTGATGAAAGATGTAGTCTGCGGAACAAATTATGGGATATTGGAATATTAAATATTTTTAGTTCTAGAAATGACTTTAAAAACCTAACCTACTTAAATTCATCCTATCTACGACTACTTTTAGAGGTAAAATAACTAACAAGATGTTTAATCTGCGAGGCATTTTTTGTTCTCTTGTAATGTAGCGAAAAAAAAAATACTTGAGAAAATTTTGAACTCTGCGGAGCTTCATATTTGGGATCTACGGCCATTTTAAGGGTATATTGCACTAAAGAAAAACACTCGGGATATTTCTTTGAGGATTTCAAAACGAGCTCGCAACACTAGTTTAAACATAACTTGCTATTATGGTACGAAGAATGGAACCTTCTGGGACTCCATGTTTGTAATCCACGTCCATTTCAATAACCGCTTCAGCTAAAAAAAAACAACAAAAAAACAGTTTTTGTCAGCCACATGAGAAATGATGTGCGAATGCTAGGTAAACATAATTGACGATCGTGGTACGAAGAATGGAGCCTTGTGGTACTCCATATTTGTTAACTCCGTCTTTAAGAGATCAAAAGGTGGATTGGGGGCAAAACTTATACCAACTTATGGGCCATTGTGCTACAAAAAGTGTTGTATCTAGACAGAACTACTTTTGCTTAAATAATGGACATTTGTGCCACAACATATCTACTTTGAGCATGAACCCGATGTCTTTGGCAAACAGTATATAACTGGCAACAAAATTATAACTGCTTTATCAGAGGAGGAACCAATTTGGAGCATAAGACATGTTGATAGATATCTGGGTACAATCGGGTTCACGGAAAACCAGATCGTACACCTTGCGAAAAATGTTTGTTTTAGAGTTGTCACAAGGAGTTGTCGAAGGCGGAAAAAATTACAGGGATGGCGAATGAACTCCCCCTTGAAGTCATATTTCAAATATGAATTCTATCGATAGAATGACTCAAAACAGTACGGAGAGGCTTAGAGATAATATCAACCGACTTAGAGACTCTTCCGAGCACCAAAGTCAGCATTTGAACTTCGCTGACTATCTAAGACCATTGGAAGGCTTTGAATTCATCCAGTCGCGGTTTTTGATTTTCAAATAGTTGATGAATAATTAAGAAGCTAAAAAACAGAAGCAAAAGGCTAAAAAAAAGGCAAAAGGCTCGAAAAGGAGACCCTCTGATCGGCGCCAACATCGCCTAAAGGGTCCCATCTGCCATAATATGTGAACTCCTGAATCCATTCACCAACAACACCCCATATATCAGTGTGGTTTTAGGCCAGGAAAGTCCACAACCGATCAAATTTTCACAATTCGGCGGATCCTGGAAAAAAAACCCAAGAAGTCCAAATCGATTACCACCATCGATTTCAAAGCCGCATAAGAAAGCATTTATAGAGACCATCTATACAGAGTTTTGGTGTACCACCGAAACTCGTTTGTCTCTGCAGGATGACGATGGAGAATTCTCGCTGGTCGATTAGGGTAGGAAACGATCTCACCGACACACTCGATACCAAAATGAGGATTTAGGCAAGGCAATGCGCTGCCATGTGACTTCTTTGACCTCATTCTTGAGAGGATTGTGAAAAACTCACGAGACAACGGCAGTGGCACAGTCTTCCGAAAATTAGTGCAACTACGATGCATACGGTGACAATATTGACATGACTGGTAGGACCCAACGTGATATCATAGCCACGTCTACTAGTACAGAGAAGGAAGCGGCAACAATTGGTTTAGCAGTAAATGAGGGTAAGACTAAGTAAATACATGCTATCACACGAAAGGAGACACAACATCTACGAAGTGTACAGAACGGCACCATTGACATATGAAACTTTAAGGTAGTACCGGAACAGGTCTATTTCGGCTCCGTCAGAAATTAAACGAAGAATAACTCTGACCAACCGCTGTTTCTTCGAGCTAAAAAGGCAGAGCAGTAGTTAAGCTTACACTCGAACTACTAGGGAGCTCCAGTAAAAGGTCCTGATCACCTCAGTCCTGGTGATCAAAAAAAATACAAATTTTTAGCGCAACAGGCTTGTCACCGCACCGAGCTTTCTCACAACAATTCATGTGCGCGTGTGTACTTCTTGCACGATGGCGGAACCTCCTGTGATATGTCGAATCCGAACGGCGAATTTTAAAGCTTTTCTTGACAACTGATACTACTCGGACGATTTGTCAGATCATCCTCCTTCCGTGATGATCTGACAAATCAGTGAAAAATCATTTAGGTGTTGCTAAGGCTGTGAATTGAACCCAGACCTTCTGCGGGGCAGTTCATCGCACTAACCTTCTCGCCACTGAGCCGGTCGGCGCTGAAGCTTGAACCGTATTAAAAGTGGATGAAGAATTCCTTGGTCGATTTGAGAGAAAAATTCATCGAAAAATCTTTGGTCATGGAGACGAATTTTCAACCAATAACTGTACGGAGAAAATAAACGAAGAATTTCTTTTCCAACCCCTGTTCCTTCGTGCTGAGAAGGCAGTTCAGTAGGAAAACCTACACTAGCACTACTAAGGATATCCTATATAAGACCTTAATCAACCTAGGAGCATGGACCATATCAAAAATGGATGAAGAAATTCTTGTTCGGTTTGAGACGAAAATTCTTCGAAAAATGTTCGGTCCCGCTTGAGTTGATAGGCTATGGAGACGAAGATTCAATCAAGACCTACACAAGCTGTAGAGCTTGTGTAGGTCTTGCATTGAATGCGCATTGAACGTTTAGGATGGCTAGGACATGTAGAATGAAAGGCCACCAATACTCCGTCTTGCAGAGTCTTCGATTCCTAGCCAGACATCGTACGCAGTAGGAAGACCCCGTCTTAAGTGGGGCGCACAAGCAGAAACCGACCTTAGTCAAGTTGGAGTGCGCAACTGGAAGCAGTAAGCTAAGGATCGGGGTAATGGGAGTGGCATGTTGGTTAAGGTCCAGGTACGTGTTGCTGTTTTTTTTTTTACTTTTTGCGGATATACTATAAAGTACTTTGGATTCGAAGCAATGATTGAATGAATGATAGTAGGACCTCTACAAAAACAAAAATATAGTGAAGACCTATCAGACGAATATCGACAATAACTGTTGAAATCCGTAGATATCTTAAAGTTAGTATCGAATGCAGAGTATGTAACGTTTGGTACAAGTGTCCATGTTGTCAGATAAAAGCAATGAAAGTCGCCAAACGAATAAAGAAGCGTTTACAATGCTGTCCAAGATAAGTAATACTCGCAAACTGAAAAATCAAACTCAAGCTAGGTCCTATCCATAGAGGAAATTTCTTGGCTGCGGGAAAGTTCGCCAATATTGTCATCATTAAACCAAAAGCGCATCTGAATTAGTACCTATGATACGTCTGCAAGGATCTTTGGACTAAACGCATTCTAGCACAAAGCGACATGAAAAAATAAGCCGGGTTACACTAGGCACCACACCTGAAAAATTATGCAAATCCTTTGAAAATCATCTTGCGATTCAATGGAATCAGCGCACTAAGGACAAAAGAAGATTCTTAACCGAGCCACACGTAAGTATATCAGTCCGAAAGGAGGTCAATTGGAAGCTGGAGAGAATTTTTAGACATTTTATGATGGTATGTTGGGTGCGTTAAAGTTTTGAGGATCTCAAGGAAACGTAGGAAATATATGAGTGAAAATACTTTGTAGAGAGAACCACTTATGTCACACCACATTTCCTCTTATCCTAGCACCCTTTTCGAAGGCGATTTTTTTTATTTTTTATCTCAAGTGTTGATATCAAAGGAACGTGAACCATATTTATAACTTTAGTTTGAATATTGTACCATTACATCCCCCAATGCTTAGCACCTATCTGCGACTAATTTCTTATAAGTCGCCGTTGAAACAATGGAACCCTGTGGAACTCCATACTTGAAATTTTTACATTTTCCGCTTCTTAATCAAATACAACTTTAATAAGACGATCCAACCACTTACAAATTCCAAAAAAAAAAATTCTTTAATTCCAAATTGATCCCTTATTCCTGTGGCAGAGTGTACGCACTGTGATGGAAATCCCAATGGCAATTTCGATAAAAAGTTTGGAAACTAATTCAATAAACAAACAAAAAACTACTGCGCATAGCTAAACCCATGTACCGCTGCCACCCGTCATCATCCCTGAAACATCTGCAGCTCTACCACACAGAGATCTAACAGAAAAAGGGGTTAACTCACTTCCGACTGGTTAAGCTTCGTATGTCCGAAGGCCATTTCACAAGCCGAAAGTCATAGTCGACTCCTTGCCCACAACCCCATCCACCACTTGAAGGTTTTGTCTAATTCATTCGAGGAAACAGTTCGACTACTCCACACACACATACAGCTTAGGCGGTTTGCGGAATAAAATATTGATTTCAAGTGGAAAACTGAAAAACTTCACCCATCGGATTTTCGAAAACCTGAAGGATAGGGATGGTGGATGGGGGAGTTTTGATCTGCTCTCGCACTGGGTGATGTTTACCCATGTAAATATTAAAATGGGAATTAGATTGAATTTCAGTTTGCTTTTCATCAGTTAAGTGGGATGGAGCCAGCTTTGGTTTTGGATGGTGTATACTACAACCGGACCAAGGCCAATCTATCTAAGGAGATGCCCCCAAAATCCTTCAGAAAATCTAAAATGGAATTTCAATCAAAAGAGTTTATCAAAACCATATTAGTGAAGGGAGAGAGTTTTTATTGAGTTATATACCCGATGGTCTCTCGGGGGAATTTCTTCATCGATTCGACGATTCAATTCGGCTCGGTGTATGGGTGGGTAGGTCGGCGGCGACGGTGGTGTAGGCCTTTCCAATTTATTTCCGAAAATCCGTTTCGGAAAATATGACATAAAATTATTTAATTGCCCAAACGTGCCTCCTGCGATCGATGGTTATGGCTATCGAATTTCATAATTTAAACTTGGACGGGTGGTGGTGCTTCTCGGTGTTGTGGGCTTTTCTTTCAAGCAGATAGACGAGGCACGGTCTTCTTCGTCTCTGTTTGGACGTGGGCATAATAAAGGAAATGGTGTCGGTGGGGCGCTATAAAAAATACTTTTATTGCTGGTATTTATGAAAAATTAAAAGAAGTTTATTCATGCTAATGGTGCATTGTGCCGGTGGTTTATGATTTTATTATTTACATTTACATGCACCGTATGTGTAAAGAGGTGAGGTGGAACCATGGGTGTCAAATGGGTTTGGGGGTCAAGTGCTTGCAGGAACGAAAGTTCAGTTATGGATTCAAAGGGATGTGACATATAATCGTGTGTTGAAAGTGTTAATTAGGAAATGGAATGGATTTTTAATTGTTTTGTTCAATTAGGAATTTTATGGTGTAAAAAAACATTGTAGGACGTTGTACGTACAAACGAATACAAATCAGAAAATTTTACTTTTTTTTCAGAAATCACGTAGCAAAGCGTGAAAAATCAACAAATTTTATAAATTCATACAAAATAATCCAAGCTAATAAGATTTTTAAAATGATCATTTGTTGACCTACTAGATACTTTTTTATTATGAATATTTGATACGAGTCTTTCAAGGAGGTGGCTGGATATTGTAGAACGCTGGCAAACTCTGATTGATTTAAACTCGGCAGTGTCCAGTGGTTGTAACTCTGATATCACATCAATTTTGCTTATTTGTACCTCCAAGTGGTAACAATCGGAAACTGGTCTCATCCAACCGGACGGACGTGACTTGCTTAAGGGTAAGTACGAGTGTTGATAACACGACGAAAAACAGCAACACTATAAACATAGCCTGTTCAGACTGGCATGGAATACCTGACCTGCTGCCCTAGGTAAATCTAGATGAGGTGCTTCCACATATTCGGAACACAGGTTATCTAGGAATCTGAAGGGCAAGTCAGGTGCCTTGAACAGCGATGGTGGAGGATGAACCGAAAGGCCAACGGCAGCGCTCAATCCTGTAGTAGATACGGATGGCCTCGTATCCTTGTCGTTTCTAATAAATTGGAACTCCAGGTTGGGGGTTGTGCTCTTTGGGTTATCTAGTCACCCATGGAAAAATTAATTGCTACGAAGCAACCAATAGGCTCGGAAAGGACTGATTTTATGTTGACGACCATGCAAAACAAAAAAGGATTACGACGCTCGTATTTGCACCTGGAATGTGAGAACATTTACCAGAAGAGGTGCAGGCGAACAACTAGCGGAAGCCCTTAGCTGCTGCAAAGCAGACATAACTGTCATCTAGGAAATACGATGAGCAGGGAAAAAGAGGATGAAATACTGTGACATTTACAACGGACCGTTTTATAGGGAGCAGAAACAGCGACTATTCGGATGCGGATTTGTTATAAGTGCCAGACTTAGGCAAGAAGTCTTATGTTTGCAAGACATTAGCGAACGCATTGTAACGATTCGCATCAAGGCCAAATTCGCCAACATCAGCCTTATATGCGCTCACGCCCCAACGGCGGAAAAAGATGATACAGCTAAGGATTGCTTGTACGAGCTTCTTTACAAAACCTATGAGCAACAACCGAAGTACGATGTTAAAATTGAACTGGGAGATTTTAACGCAAAGGTAGGAAGAGAAGACATCTTTAGCAGTATTGTCGGAAAACATAGCCTACACGACAACATGTCTGATAACGGACTTAGGCTAATTGACTTCGCTACGGAACGAAATGCCACTATAACCAGCACACGGTTTCCTTACCTCGATATACATAAGGGGACATGGCGGTCCATCAACGAAATTTCAACCAAATTGATCACATAGCGATAGACAAGAGGCACGCATCCAGTATTTTGGATGTCCGAACATTCCGAGGAGCTAACATCGACTCGGACTACTACCTTGTTGCAGCCAAGATTAGAATGCGGATATCCACCACACCAAAACAATCCAGAAATACTGTGAAAAAATTTAATGTCGAAAGACTGCAATCGCAAGAGACCGCCAAGACCTTCGCGCAACGCGTATCCCTAAACCTCTCGATTAACACCATTAGCATCGAATGTCGAAGAACAATGGCAACGATGCCAGCAAGCCATTAGGTATGCCGCAACTGGCAATGCTAGGTTTCTCGCGCCCACCAGCAAGTAAACCCTGGTTGGATGAGCAATGCCGACAGATGCTCGCAGCCAAGAACGAGGCCAATAAGGCTAAGCTGCAGGTGAAGACGAGAGCTGCCGCTGAGCTCCATAGGCAGAGGAGAAGGGAAGAACACCGGCTTTTCAGAAAGAAGAAAAAGAGCAAGAAAAGCGCGCGATCGAGGATATAGATAGGTGTCATTTCAAGAACGATGTTCGCAAGTTTTACCAAAGTGTAAAACGTCAAAGATATGGATACAAGGCGCGAACAGAATTCTGTCGAGATAAACAAGGAAATATCGTAGTTGAGACACAATCGATGCTGAGGATATGGAAGAACCACTTCTGCAGACTGTAAAACTGCGATGTCGACCCACAATCCACTGTCAGGCAGAACGAAGTTTGCCGGAAATGACTCCCTTCCCGCCGAGCTTTATAAAGCCGGCGGAGATGCATTTATAGAGGAAGTTAGCTAAAGACCGGGCTAATCGTGACAGAAAAACAAAAGTTCTAGAATTTCCCACAACTTTCGCTTTCTTCACCCATAACCCCATTCCAATTCCAACTCCCATAAGCATATTCAGTAAGCCTGCCCAGCTTATAGCTCAACCAACAAACCCCAGCTTAAAAACATATCTCACATACGCGCCCTTTTTTCCAGTGACAAATTTTCCATCTAATCGCTTCATCAGCTTTACAAAGTCCAATAAACAAACACCTCCAACACTCAAGAGAGGCTTATTCAAATGTGGAAACCCGCCAATGTATGCCCTCAACACACTCCATCAACTTCTTATCTTCGCCCGCCATCTAATTAACATCGATTCCGATTCAATCTTTCAATAAATGAAGATATATTGCCAAAAGCTTAACGCGGCGATATGGTTTGCTCAACTTAAATCTCAATTTACGATGCATATTTCAATTCTTCCAATAGATACTTTATTATGTGCTTTCTTAAATTTTTTGACACATCGCCAGGCGAGGAACAGAGAAAGATGAAAGCCATCCGTTTGTGATAAAAAGATGAAAAATCTCTCACCCATCCCACACACACCAAATACTTAACCAAAAATTCATTTGCATTTTATAGAGATGTAACATTGAAAAATGTATCTAATCGAGCGCGAAAATATCTTCTGCCAGAGATTGGTTTAAAAAGGAACAACTCAAACTAAAAAGCTCGTCATTAATAAAAAATTAAAATGCCGAGGCGACTTTTAGGCCCTGTGTACCACATAAATTGTAAAAATATCTTCTTTTTTTTCCCGTTGGCTTTACTGGAAAATATTTGAAATATCTAAAACGAAAGAATGGAAAAATTATTTATTCGACAACGGAAAAATATTTATACGCGGCGAACAAAACATTGGCATCTATCATCGGGTCCGGTGCATCCAGCATCACTTAATCATTAGCGCCTTCGGTGGCGGCTGTCGGCTGACGCATGCATGCAGCACCAGAATGTATTTTTGGTAAATTGTTTCAAGCCTTTGTTGCCTCCGAGGAGGAGGAGGAGGACGACTGATGTTGTTGTGTATGCCATTTGTTGTGACCGTAAATCAAAGAAAGATGCACGAATTTTTACACTCAGGCCACGCTGTTGTCAGGTCTGACGTTTTTGCCTCCAATCGCTCTCGTGGAGGAATGGAGTGGGCGGTCGGTTGAGTGCATGTGAATCGGTTTTAGCTGGGGCGCCCTGTAACGAGTGTGCCCCGCAGGGGAATATGCCGCTCGTAAAATTCAAAACAGAATCACTGGTCAGCGAGGGAAAATGGAAATTGGCGTTCGATTTTCCCTTGGTACCGCG
Organism: Rhingia rostrata; assembly: GCA_949824845.1. Classification (NCBI taxonomy): domain Eukaryota; kingdom Metazoa; phylum Arthropoda; class Insecta; order Diptera; family Syrphidae; genus Rhingia; species Rhingia rostrata. The sequence goes on from OX463757.1 coordinate 103,313,104, forward strand.
CGATACCGCCGGTAGAATCAATAAAATTTTATTTTTTATCAGATAAGATGCAGCGCGCACAGTAAGATGTTCGCTTTCGGTTTTTATTGCCATAATTCTTATGAGATACGGCTTTGCTCTGGGGTGCCGCATGCAACAGCTGCGCGGCACGGCAATTGAATCTTTATGATGGTCTTGGCGGGCGATTTTTTTTTTTTTTTCGTTGATACCGAATCCAAGTATCAATATCGGATTGGGAGTCTTCGCTTGTTCTGCGGGTGTGTCGTTGTTACTATTGGGATGGTGGTACACTGCATGTGCGAACAATTGACAAATGATGTCAATTGTGTCGGGGAATATTTGAAAAGTGCGAATTCATGTTGGGGTGACAATCGGGATTTTTTTTTATTTTATTTGATGACTCTTATTATTGTAGGTGTGGGGGAGAATGAGTTATGATTGTTAGATTGAAGTGTGACGCCGCATAAAGGGTGCGATGACAGTTTCGGAGGGAGTCAATTGCTTTGAAATAGTCAAAGGGAGGGAGTTGTCATAAGGAAGATTGTAATTTTATTGTTTTTGTTTGGGAAACAACGGCTTATAGAGCTTTTTTGAGGAAATGGAATCACTATATAAAAGAACGTTGGAAGAAGAAAGAAGGTTTACATTGGGATTCCCCTTAAGTTTGTAAGGTTACTACTTTCCACTTGCTACTTTTGAAAACAATTTGATTTCTTAACAAGACTGTCTAAGTTGGACTAACTGATAATGTTGTAGGGTTACTACTTTCCACTATCTACTCCTACAAACAATTTGATTTCTAAACAAGACTGTCTAGGTGGGACAGGATATAACGGGTGATCCAAGTAGAGATACTTTTTTCAATAGTCTTTTTTTGACAGATCACGTGTGAGTCGTGTCATGCTGTCATGTTATTTTTGTTAATTATTGTTTGGCATTTCATAATGGAAAGACTTACGCGTGAACAACGTTTACAAATTGTTCAACTTTATTATGAAAATTCACGTTCTGTGAGGAATGTGTTTCGTGCACTTCGCTCAACTTATGGTCAACATAATCGGCCTACTGAGCGTACTATTCGCAACACCATCACCCATTTTGAGACCCAGCATTCATTATTGGATAATAGACTTTTTTAGACTTTTTCCTGTGGGGATATGTAAAGTCAAAAGCTTATGCCGACAAACCCGCTCCGATTCAGGCCTTGGGGGAAAACATCACGCGTGTCATTCCCCAGTTACCAGTCGAAATGCTCGAACGAGTGATCGAAAATTGGACTCAACGGATGGACCATCTGCGACGTAGCAACGGCCAACATTTGATAGACATAATCTTCAAAAAATAAATGCCAAAGAATGTTCTTTCAAATGATAATAAACGTTCTCCATTAAATTTGAATTTTCTGTGTTTTTTTTTTTTTCTTTAAAAAAGTAGGGAACCTCGGAATGGATCACCCTTTACTAATAATTTTGAGATTTTTCGATTCCTACGATAGGATGTACTGCGAGACACATCCAAAGGAAGTCCTACACGACAAACATGCTCGCCGAATTTGCTCGTTTGCGTTAACCCCTATGTTATCCCTTTCGTGTTGATTCTTCAAACAAAAAAATGGAAATTTTTCGCCAATAGCGATCGGCTCGCGAACCAACCCCCGAAGAGCAAGTTTGTGGTTTAGGGCTACCTTAAAGGAAGTCCTAATGTTACTTAGGAGATTTTGCAGGCAAGGTTGCGATGTATGCATTCCGCAATTTGAACTAGCGACTAGACCCTCATGGTGTCAGGTCTCGGTCAAATGAACAGATAAGTATTGCAATAGTCGAAGTGTGACCACCTGTTGACAGTGAACGACGCTAAATCACTGTTTTGTACTAAGGAATTTATAATGTCGAACTGACGGAGTCAAGATGTCTGATATTAAAGTTTTGAAAACCTTGTATTGCCATCAATCGAATGCCAGAGTTCACAAAATCCAATGTAGTCTCCCGTAACGCTATACCCCTTTAACCCTGAACGGTTTAAAACGCGTCTTCGAATCTCAACCAGCCTACGGACGCAGTAGCGGAAGACCTAGCCTAAAGTGGTGCGCAAAATAAGAACTCAACCATCATCAAGTATGCAACAGGAGGCAGTTTGCTAAGAATCGGGCCAATTGGTAAGGCATATTGGTTGAGGCACTGGTTTGTTATGGAATAAGCAAAGATTATAAAGACCAGATTCTTGTGGTGGTCTCCCAGCTCCGAGTATAGTTTTCGCAAATACCTGACAAGAGAAGACCGAGAATTTTCTACCAATGTATCTGTTCCGATTAGCAATTCGAAAAGATCTTCCGATGAAATGCACAGCACATGGTCGTGCATCGGCGATATGCAATAAGTCAACCATTTTTGAAAGCTAAGCGTTTGAATTTCCTCCGAAGTTGTTCCACAAAGAATTGCTTCGGATTCATTGGAATGCGATAGTATGCCTTTTTTATGCCACAAGGGATATATCGAAAGCAAATCGAGTTTCGATTTAAATGACTTTCGTTTCGAGGTGTCCCTCCACTCGATAGGGGTGATTAAGATACGGTAGAAAGAAATATTTAGTATCTACATAGGTTTTGAGATGCATACATTGGCTTGTCTTTTTATTTTTTAGTTTTTTGCGATACGTTTTGATCCACATTTAGAGGTGGTGGTGTAAATATGCAGTTGCCAAGGTAATCGGCCCAAAATATGCTTTTAAATGAAAGGAAAATATCTAGCAAAAAGACCCAAACAGCGACCTAAGCCTAGTTTCTATTTCTATTTGTGTATGCGAAGTTTTTTTTTTTGCCACATAGATGATGACCTCCTGTTTAACGACGAATCCGAACGTCAAATTTGAGAAGTTTCTCTATATAGTGTTAAGTCTTGGCTGTTTGTCAGATTTCAGCAAGAGGTGGAGAAGCAGTGAAAAAGGCTTAGGTGTTGTCACTTCCAGGGTTTGCACCAGGGACCTTAGTAGTAAAACACATTAACCCCTTGGCCACTGCACCTACGAGGACAGGTCCCAGGTATTTTACAATGCCTTTTCGTGATTTGCAATTAACGATTTCATCAAAAGATAGACTCAAGCACGCGCAATCCACCATCACCAATATTTAATGTACCTTTTGGCAAATTTCACGAAAGCCAACTATAGCCCTTAAGTACCTGACATCACCATCCATCAATCAAGTACCCACTGTCCACCTAGACCTACATGAGTATACCCTGCAAAGGGTTAAGAGTTCACAACGTGTTTTTGTTCAACACAATTGTCTAAGCTTGAATGTTTACATACGCTCTTTTGAAACCATGACGCATCTTACACAATCGTGATAACCAACAAAAAAAGGTTCAAATGTTACGCACAACAACGAATTAAAATAAGAGATTGTTCCAATAGATACTCGGCAAAGGTAGAAACAAAACAAGATTTGTTATCGAAATAATTAGTTACGTGGACGGCAAATAGGTGAAATTTCGTGTACCTTACGAAAAGTCGTGCAAACAAGCTCCCAAATTGTTGTAGATCACGCGCAAAAGATGTACTCGTATCTTTGGGTAGTATCTGCTGTGTTTTATTTTAGATGTACATGGATTGTGGTTGCAGCTTGTGATTATTTATTTTATTAAAACTTAATAATGAAAAAAAAGATTTTTTAAAACTAAACTTCGAGAATTTTGTATTAAACTTCAGGAAGAACTTAATTTTTATTTAGGCCTTTAGCCACATCTTGTCAAAATCTTGTGAGAAGTCACGTCAAATATCAGAAGGTCTTGTTCAAAAGAAAGAAGATAATATGAGTACAGCCTGCTTCCACTTATTTTTCATTGGTGTGTTCCTTATCACTGTAAGAAGGGCTATCAAGCTCAAAACCTATTGTATCCTAGATTCTGCAGGATTCACCAGGTTTTCAGTAGCATTATTGACAGATGAACAGGTTGCTTAAAATTCAAACGGAGAATAGTGTCAACTTTGATGAATTTCAGTGTGTTTTCAGGATAGTTAAAGCAACCGTATACCGGACAATCATATTTGGGAAAGCGAATTTAAAACAAGAGCCATATGGTGTATCAAAAGATGGGATAAAGTTATTGGTTGAATGGCCCGTCAACTCAAACGGGAACGAAGATTTCTCGAAGAATTTTCTTCGCAAACCTAAACTTCCTCTCAAATCGAACAAGGATTTCTTCATCCACTCTTGAAACGGTCCATGCTGTAGCGCCGTAGAGCAGGACTGGGATGGTCAGGATCTTATATAGGATCTCCTTAGTAGTTCGAATGACGACTTTACTACTCAATTGCCTTCTTAGCTTAGGCCGAAGAAACAGCGATTCGCAAGACTAATTCTTCGTTTGATTTCTGACGATATATTGTTGCTACGACACCACGTTGAGTCCTTCTAATGATGTCAATATTTCCTTGTTTATCTCGACAGAATTTTGTTTAAGACTTGCTGCCTTGACTTTTACACTTTGGTAAAATTTGGGAACATCGTTCCTTGAGATCTGTATCCTCGATCGCATGCTCTTCTTGCTTTTTTTCTTCCTTCTGCAAAAAAACCGTGTTCTCGTCCTTTCTCATTGGCAGCTTCACCTGCAACTTATGTTTGAGGGCCTCTTTCGTGGCTAAGTGATTAAATAAAGTCCGAAGAGTTTGGCAGTTTCTGTCATCATCAAATATCTCTTCCCCACCATATTGTAAAATGTATTACATGAGATAGCTAAGACATCCATCAAGAGGTACACATTTGTCAATATATCGGGCTTATCAACAGGGACGCTACAAAAGTTGAGCGACAGGGACAGCAAATGACACCATATTTCTTGCCGCTCTTTTGACATTTCTCGTCAGTAAGGTTTACCATTTTATGATGGAAAGAAAGATATACGATCCAACAACGAGTCGAAATTATTAAAATTTACAACCGAAATTCGGAGTCAGTGGCCTCAACGTTAAGAGCGCTACGTCCAATTTATGGTCGTCATAATCGTCCTAGCAGATCAACAATTGAGCGTCTAGTAGAAAAATTTGAATCCATAGGCACAGTACAAAATGTTCCCGTGGCAGTGAGACAAGAAGTGCCCGTAGTGTCGAGAATATTGCTGCCGCTGCTGAGGCTTCAGTTGAAGAAAGCCCAAATGTGTCTCTCACACGTCGTCCTCAAGCGTTGGGCATCTCTGTGACGTCGTTGTGGCGAATTTTGCGAAAAGATCTTGGCCTACATCCTAACAAGATTAAATTGACGCAAGAACTGAAGCCGCTTGACCACCAGAAGCGTCGTATGTTCGTGAATTGGGCTAAGCAACAACTTGAAAATGATTCGGATTTTCATCGAAAAATCATTTTCAGGGATGAGGCTCATTTCTGGCTGAATGGCTTCGTCAATAAACAAAATATCAGGTCAGGCAGCAATCAACACGTACTCCATGAGTCATCATTGCATCCCGAAATAATTACGGTTTGGTGTTGTTTATGGGCCGGGGGCGTCATTGGGCCGTACTTCTTCCGTGATGATCAAGACCGGCACGTTTCAGTGAATGGGAATCGCTACCGTTCAATGATAACCGAATATTTTTGGCCTCAATTGGATGATATGGACTTGGAGGACATGTGGTTCCAACAGGACGGCGCCACAAGCCACACAGCGAATGCCACAATCAATTTATTGGAAACCAAGTTTGGAGAACGTGTTATCTCACGAAATGGTCCAGTCGCTTGGCCGCCTTGGTCGTGCGATTTTACGCCGATAGACTATTTCCGGTGGGGCTACGTCAAGTCTATGGTCTATGCCAACAAGCCAGCGACGATTGATGAACGTCGTACGAATATCGAACGTGAAATTGCAGCAGTATCGGCCGATTTATGCTTGAAAACCGTCGAAAATTGGGTTCAGCGTCTGGACTTCTGCAAGCGTGCCCGTGGTGGCCATGCAAAAGAAATCGAACGTACTTTCACAGGAATAAAGAATTTCGTTGATATCCAAAACCGTTTTTGTTTTATTTAAAAAAAAACTTTTGTAGCGATCTTATTGAAAAACCCTTTATTACAGTCTTACATTAAAACCTCCACAAAAGCATAACAAACCCTACATATAAGACTCCAGTCGTACGGTAATCTTAAGAAATTGCTGTCAAAGTTCAGTGGTCCAGTGGTTAGTCCTTCAAATTGACAGTGTGGGTTTGATTATCTACCAGAGCCACCGAAATAAGTACTTTGCACAGGCTTCCCTTACAGAATCTGACAAATTATCGAAGTAGTAGGTATCAATCGTAAGACAAAAGCGTATATCGATATCGGTATAAAATATGAGGTCCGCCATTAGTGCAGGAAATGCTCAAGTGCACATTTGTTTGAATTATTATATAAGAATGATCGATCCTACAAGTCTCAGAAAAGACATCTAAACATAGCTAGATAAGAAGTTGACTGACGTAGTGATGATCCAGGGCCATTTAGTAAACTTGCGTGTGTGCATGCAATCGCCAATTACGTCACTTTGCATGATCTGACGTAGAGTAGGTACGCACATGCAACATCATTTTCATAAACGTTAGCAAAGATTAAGTATATAGCTATTTAGCTTTGATGAAGGATTTCAATTGAATGCATGTTGATAGATGTATAGACAACGCCAATAAACGATTTATTTTCAAACTACTACTCTATAGTGTGTAGATGCTTATTCCCATTAATTTATCCACAACCCCATTTACCATTTAAAGCTAAATCTGAATAAAATTGATAGTCCATTTCTGGTGAAAACAAACCAAATTAGTTTGAGTCATTCTCAGACCCATTTTGCCACCATTCCCATTCAATTTTCCACGAAAGATACATTAAAAGATACGCATTTATGTTCGCTCCATCCAACAACAAGTCAATCTCAATGAAACCACATCACATAAACTACTCCATAGAAAGTGAATTTCAATTTTAAGTGCGGCTTTCATAAAATCACACACTTTAGCCACAAAAGCCAAGCCCCTTTACACCTTACGGAAATGCCCAAGATCACATCTAACAATTATTTGCACCAGTCTCACCTATACTCTGACTCACTGTGGCAGAGTCGACATGTATTAACACAAAAATGACAGAAAAAAAAAAACCTATTACTGTCTAAAAATCAAAATCCGATCGTCAGAAGAGAAAAAATTGACCATTTAGACACAACCATTAGTCCTATCATAGGACAGATCTACCTCCGAAGCTATTGTTTGCCACCTCACAGCGTTGATAAATCGCCAACCGATCGATTGTGCGCAACGACCCACACTTTTTCGATTCTCTCGCAAGATCCAATAAATTTCCACCGGAAAATTTTTATATGAAACCCATCTCACTAGTGCAAATGGACCTGTGTACAGTTACTTTATTTGCCTCTAAACACGTATAATGGGCAACAAAAGGGCGACCACAAATTTTCTCCCAAACAAAAGGGTCGCATCGAAGGCGAAGAGGTATGTCCGAGATACGGGCTCGTAGGTACAACCAATTTTTCACATCTATTCATGGCGTTTATTAGGTGGGAATACAAAAGCATTTCTTCTCAGACTTTAGAGCTGAGATAGATAAGTAGATGTGTGAGTCTGGATGTGGATTGTGGATACATGTGCGAGAGCTGGTTGACGGCTGAATGATTGTTCAAAGTCGAAGCATTTTTTTTTTTTTTTTGTATTTTGCTGCATCATTGACGATGTCTTTCTGGTGGTAAATTGGTTTTCATCTGCTTTCGTTCGTAGTCGTTCTCGTTATTGGTGTAAATAGATGAAGAAAAAGAAAGCCATAGCCGATGAAAGAAGTAAAATATTGGAAGTTATGATTGTTGTCTGGATTCTCATTTGGACCACACCAGTTGATGTGGTTCACGTTAATTGGGAATGTATGATTGTTTCTGAGAAACATTGATTGGTTAAGATGAATCACTTCATGCTGGATAACTGATTTATTGCAGTATCTAAGTGAGTAAATTGTTGCTCCCAGTGGTATCAACTTTGGCACGAACCAAAGGATGAATTGAGTTGTGGATACATTTGTTAAATGCCCGACTTTAATTGAAAGATACGCTCTTAAGCCATTATGTCCCATTGGCAATACATATAATTCCAAACTCTTTTATTCATATTGAAATTAAATTGAAGGCCAATTATACTGTAACGGTGATTTTGAGTGTTGCACCTCACACCAACAGATAGAGATTCATACTGCTCCGATATTCAGGCGTTTGGTGATCTCGATCGATTACCTGCCCGTGTATTAGTCTCTGAAGTTGAGAATATTTCAGTCTCCAAACCTACCGTTCTAAGGAAAGTAAACAAAACTAAACTTAGATACTCCAAGAATTGGGTCGACGTATCAATTTTCATGAAAATTGAAACAGGAGGTCCCGCCATCGTGCTAAGAAGTACACACTCACACATGAATGGTTGTGAGAAAAAAGCTAGGCCCTGGGTACTAACGAGCCTGTTGCGCCATAATTTTTTTTTTTTTTTTAGAATTGGGTCGACACCAATTCCAACCTTCAAAATCGTGAAATCGAAAAGAAGCTACTTATCAACAGACTGCTAAATCCCTTTTGTATGAAAATGTAATAAGCGCAGCAGACGCATTCGGTGCCGTGAAGTTACGCCGAACGAAATAAAGCCGAATTCCAAAATTCACTTGTAAAAGCGAAATAACGATGAACATTGCTTGTAAAATAAAGCCAAATTCAGAGAGAGAGGGCATCATACTTTACACACATCCGATTGCGAGTTTGGGTGTATTTAAAGTGTTAATACGGGTAGGGAGGCAAGGTGCCCCCCTGCAACCTCCCTGCTTGGGCTCACTGTTTGATTTCAGGGCGTGCGAGATTGAATTTAGAATTTGTATGCAACCCACTGCTTAGGCTAACTGGTGGTGGAAGCTTGTTTGTTCATATATCCAACCACGCACGCAACCCAAAGCCAACAGTTTGCCCAATCGGGGGGTTGCAAGAGGGCAGCATACCAATCCCACCCATATTCAAACAGTGCATACACCCAAACTCGTACTCGGATGTATTCAAAGAACTCAAAAAATGGGGGGCTTGGGCTCACTGTTGGATATGGGATTGGTGCAAAATTGGATGTATGCAAAGTGAAATAAGACCGAACATGGAAATTTGGCGCTATTTTGCCTTCATAAAGTGAAATTATACCGAATTTTGGAATTAGGCGTTATTTTGCTCGGCTTTATTTCACAACACTGACACTTCGCTCATAAATAAAATTGTTGTTCAAACTTATATGCCAAAAATCTATGAAGGAATCGTTTCATCTGCTTCGTGAGAGTCCTGGCAAAAACCTATTACACAATTCCATACCATATGCTTCCATGAAACCAATTGGTCATTTCAGTTTAAATAGTAGCAGCCATTTTTACTAAAATTTAATATTTCGCATTAAATCAAGCTTCTCTAGTAATTTGTGTGCATAAAGCTATTATTTTGCGATAAAGAAAGGGTCATTTTGTTTCAGGCCCAATCCAACTGAAAAATTTCAAAAGATTTGCATAGCAATGTTCATCTTAGTGTAGCAGCCTCTCTCGTCCAATCTGTGGTTTACAAAGTATGTACCGTCATTTATTTTTACAACCACACACGTCAGAGGCGTTTTCGATAGCATCTGGTTTTCAAAAGGTCGCCATATGTAAAAGACTGACGTTCCAGGAGGAAGCACAGCAATTCCAAAAATACATCTTTATTATCACTAACCACATGGGCATTGAAAACTCAATCACATCTAAGTGCTTCAATAACAGACTCCAGACATCAGACACACACCTTCTCAAAAACCACCCACGTCAAAACACATTTATGACAGACCAATGAGAGTCTAGTACCATCGATCAGTTGTCTTTCAACATTCAGAGGAAAGTAACAATTGTAGCCATCTACCCTGAAACCTCTCCGAGAACAGAATCTTTTTCAGAACATGCTACCAAATGTCGCATCCATATATTTAGCAACTTTCAGTGGATTTTTTACAGCGAAGAATATTGGCCTTCCTGAACTCAGCGATGAGTTTCATACCCAAATTTACTTATTGACAAAAATTTTACCTACTACACGTCACTACACATTCTTGGGGTACCGGTGCACTAACCTTCTTTATGCTTCTTCAACCAACATGCCAACACGAAACTGTCAACGCGACGAAACGACATCGCATACTAAGGTTAAATGACATACCAGACGCGTACTTCCTATAAAAGAACCTTTTTTGCACTGCAACTGTACAAAGCTTTGTGTTTTTCTCTTTTTCGTGACGCTTTTTCGTTTCATAAAACCGATGCACATCGTCCCAAAAGAAGTTTCATTTCAATAATATAACTCAGCGGGTGCTTGTCAATAGACGAAAGTACGATTCCAGAACAAACCATGGAGCCGATTCGATTTGGTTTCAAACTTTGGTGCATAACCGATTCCAATGGGTACATGAACTATGCGGAACCGTATTGTAGGTCATCTACCGAAATAGCAGAAAAAAGATATGGTCAAGGCGGGGAGTCGCTTAGATCTTCTTGAATGCGTCCTGTTTTTGTCAGGGACAAATCTATAATGACAATTTATTTACGTCGGTTGCCTTACTAGAGAAACTAAACAAACATAACATAGGAGGCACCGGAATATTGTGGAAAAATGGTTTAAACAGCAATCTGAATTTAGATGAAAAAAAAAAAGATTATCCAAGGGCAAACAAGATCCCACATGTTCATTTCATACGAAGATGCATATATTGGCAGTCAGATAGCTTGACAATGCAGTTGTTTCTGTTCTTACAAATCGCATTCCACTTGAGCCAGGCAAAACAAGCACCAGGTATTCAAGAGCTGATAAGAAGATTTCTCAACCTATCGTTCCGGGACCGATTGCAGCATATAATCAGCATATGGGAGGTGTCGATATTTGTGATCAATTCCTGTCAACTTACAGAACATTAAGGTTAAGAAAATAGTGGTGGCCTTTCTTTGGATGGGCAATAGATATATCTTCTGTTCAAGGTTTGATTTTGTTTAAAAGATGGGGTAACAAAATTCCTTTGCTGGAGTTCACACGACAGTGTAATTTTTTTCCTACTGAAAAACTTTGCTTTACAAGGACTAGCACTTCACCAGTACCAAACTCAGTTTTGAATTTCATTAGAACAGACAGGAAGGACCATGTTGTTACAAGGGGCGAATTCAAATACAGGCGCTGTAAGAATGTTCAAAACGGACTATTTTTCTATGCAAAATTGCAATGTTCGCTTGCATCCGACTGTTTGTTTTGAAGAATTTTATCGTTGTGGCTAAATCAATTTCATAACTACTTAATTTTTAGATAATTCCATAAAAAATAAAAATTGGTACAGATCCCGAAATTTTCTTTATTTGTCAATGTAAAGGCCAATGGCCCGATGGAAACTGAAGTTTTCACCTCCATTCTGAAACGCCAATTTATTTTGGTTTAAAAAACCTATACCTACAAACCTATTGATACACCATCTATCAAAAAAAAAAAACTTAAAGTTTACCATAGGGGAACTTTTTGATCTAATGGGTTACTTTATAAATTGCACCTCAAAGTGCTATCGAATGCAAAAACATTTACATTTACATAACCGAGATACGAATATACAATTTTCGCAAAATCTAATCAAAAGTATCTATCTAGATACGCAAATAGTATCAACTTACTAAACTCATCTGTTTGGTTTCCTACTTCTGTGGCACACCACAAAGAGGTCAAAATCACTTAGAAATTAATTAAACATAAGCTGTTTAGTTGATTTTCGAGCATCCCATTCATTCTGCACTAAATCCCATTAAATGCGGTGCAATCCGTATCCCCCAACTCGCCTGGTCCACTTAATTCATTAGACTGTTCAAATTTGGCTTGCATCTTGGTTTTGCTTGCACACTGGCACTGCTGCACTGGACCTCATTCTTTTGTGCTGGGGAATAGTTCCTCCAGCTGTGTCCCCCTACTAAACAGATGCAGCACCAGCATCCGCAACGTCTTTTGTCATTCTAAGGTCAATAAGAAAACAAATTAACGAGCATAATTCCAAAAAAAAAAAAAAAAAAACCGACATGGAGGCACACACTCTCAACTGAGACTGAGGGAAGGTGGCTCAATTGGATGAACGAAAACCTCGTGCAACAAAAATATTTGTTTGTCAAATGAAATCAGGTTTTCGGGCTGTTTGTTGGTCTATGAATTTTCCACCATCGAATGCAAGGTGTGTCCTACATTCACCTCCTTGGTTCGCCTCCTTCGAAAGGGTATCCGAGCTTCCCTATGTCAATATTGATTCGAAATTCTTCAGATGATTCGTAACGCAAACTACTCTGGAGCTTGTCAAACAGAAGTGGAAGTGGTTTGGACTTGAGAAGAGTCATCATCATCATCATCATCATCAACATCATCGCCGTCGTCTTCGTCGTCGAAGTCGTTGTCGTCTCCATTTTAATCGCGTTGTGTAAACACATTACCGCCACAACCAGCACCACCCGGTCCCGGTCATTTAATTTCAATTGAGTGCGCGCATATGGCCCGGAAAGCAGAACTAGAAGACAAAAAGAAAAATGTCGGTCGGCCAGTTCTAGTCCTAGTCGTCATCATGTTCATTCATGGGGTTCTACGCCAATGCAAATGACGCTCGCGTGTGTGTATTGGTGTATGTTGGGGGCTTCTTCTTGGCATCTTTCATACTTTGGCCCACAGCCATTTACTTATTCTACTTATTTGTGTGTTAACAAGTCATCATGTTATTACGTGCGGCTTGCAATGATAATTATGTCCACGGGAGGAAAGATTGACGCAATATCATCCCAGCCATGATCAGCAGATACATTCTTCTTTTGTTTCTACAGGCGATGGATGTGGCGCGCACGGGATGACTGTGTTCTGAAAGTCTGCACGATGTCTCTTACTCCTCTCCGGTTCTCTATGTTGCGGCGGTGGAAGACATGACGATGATGCAGATGACGAGCGATGAGCATGATGATGATGAACCACGCACGAAATGCTGGAACAAAGAGGCACGATCATCCGTGGATCACTTTGTTTGCGCTAGATATTCTCTGGGCTTGACTTTATGTACACACGGAATGATTGAGTGCGGCAAGCGGTGAAATAGCTCTTGGATTCGATTCACTTCTATCTATCTATCTATCTGATGCCTCGGATCTTTTTAAAAAGCTCTACTGGTATGTGCACGAGTAAGAGAGCGAACAAAGATGCGGCCTGTAGATCTTTGTTGGCATTTTTCCATTATCGCATCCGCTGTAGTAGACGCGCGCGTCAATGGTGTGCGGACTGTAACAGAATGGCCTTTGGTTCAATGTATCTTTGGGGGCCTTTAAATGAATTACTGCAGCGATGATGTGCTGATGCGCTATTATATTCTGTTTGTATCTATTGGTTTACAAAAGGGTCGGGGGAGGGGAAATGAATGTTTCACCAGAGTTATTACTTGAGGCAGGTCTGCATGGATTATCATTATTACTTTGATGGTGCGTAACATGGTTGAGGAATGCAGATTGTGGTAGACTAACCTAAAAACAATGGCAATGAGAAGTTCTATTTAGACTCAAGGTATCAAATCGATGATTTTTACACGGTATGGCAAAGTAAATTTATAAAACTTTTTCAAAATATCGACCAGAGAAGTCAATTGCACGGTATTATTCTTTGAATCGCGGGGAGAAAAGAATCTTCCTGTGAAAACGTAGCCTGACTAAATAAATAAATAAAAACAAAAAAAAATCGGCTAAATATGGTTATATAGGGATGAAGTCTTGCTCTTTGAATTGAAATATTGATACCTACTGCCAGTTTCACAAAACAGATTTGTGCCGAAATTTGTTCCTAAAGTCTTGCAAAACTGATTCGTGCCAAAATTCAGAAAATTAACACGGAGGGCTTGTATCGAAACTTAGGGATATCTGATACAAATCATGTTACGAACGACCTACAGAGCGTGAGCAATTCCGCAGTGACATTTATGATAGCCTCTCAAAGAAGGAGAATACCACAGGAAGTGTCTTCGCCAGACTTTATTAAGAAAGCTTAAGGCCAGGTCAACATGTGGTGACAGCTAATTTTGTCTTACTTTCCAAGAGTCGCTGAAACAACGAAAACGTATCCGTTTAAGAAAGGAAAAGGCTTGGGGCTGCCTGATATTTTCTGAGATATGAAAAATGGTGGAAGAAAGTTAATGACGTATCCGACGAACTTTGGGATTCTGTCAAATTTCCAAGAAACGAAAAGGCTTTGGCATAGGGCTGCGTGAAATTTTCTTAAGTCTAAAAAATGGTGGAAGGCAGTTCATGACGCATCCGATGTATTTTGGAAAGCTGTCAAATTTCCAATTAATCAAAATGCCAAGGAAGCTGACTGATATTTTCTGAAGTCGGAAAAATGCTGAAAAAATGACGTATCCGATGAAGTTTGGACGGCAGTCAAATTCTAAAGAAAGAAAAAGCCATTGGGACCAAGTGATCTTGTCTGAAGTCTGCAAAATGGTGAAGCTTATGACGTATCCGATGAAGTTCGGAATTCTGTTATATAATTCCCAAAAAATTAAAAGTAGTTAGGGCTGCGTGAGATTTTCTGAAGTCTAAAAAATGGTGAAAGGCAGCTCATGATTCTCGTGTAAAAATCTATGAAAATCCGATACCTAATATGTGGAGATAAGTTATAAAGTTCAAGGGAGGAAAGACAAGTGAGATGCCCAACACTGTCATCGATCATAGAAGATCGTTGGTGTACATCAAGGTATCATTTTAGGGCCTTTGCTTTTGATTACATTCATTAATTTTCAGCTTGAAAATTCCATCAGCCCATTAGTGTGATCTCGTTTTGCAAGCTCCTCCGAGGACACCGCGTCAATAAAAAACTTAAAACGGCTAACCCACCGGCTAACAGAACCCGTGATAGGACGTTTATCCAGATGCGTTGATGCTCCAAAATCTCCAAATCCTTCGCGATCATCCGGGCTCTGCTCCCACCTGACGCGACCAGACAAGAGGTCCATAGATCTTTATAAGATAGATGTGTCCAGAACTGGAGAAGTTTGGCCAGGACCACAGCTGGACAGTTGAAATGAATCAGTTTCCTAACCGTTTCCTGACCGCCACTGCGGTGGCAGTCGTGCGAGAATACCGATCGAACCGACATTCTGGACACAATTAGGTTCAGCAATTTTCTTCTTCAAACTCATAACTGGAGAAAGGTTAAGGAGGCTAAGAGAGATTTCATGAACGTTTGCATATTTATAAACGAGGCATCCCTTGCTGCTTTAGCAGCCGCCGATGGAGTCATGGGCTCAACTCCATTCTTCTGAACATCTCTAGGTGCAACAAACTGCAACTACAGATTAACCGAAGCACTGCAGTACTTCAACCAGACGTCGAAGATTTGTTTACGTAGACGATACGTTCAGATCAGTACTCTATAACAGACAGTTGAGAAATTTTGTTGGAACACGGATCAATACAACTCGTGGCAAAAAATGTATCTTTTCAGTAACACATGAGTATTTTCAAAATTTTCGACGTTTAATCAGTTTTCAAGAATTTACTAAAACTCACGGATACATGTCTACATTATTTACTTTTCGTAAAATCAGTGGTAGTGGTGATTATATAAGAACTTTGCAAAACAAGCGGATACCAGAGCAGATGCATCGTGTAACGCTAAGCCCAGAAGAAGCAATGAAACCCACTTTACCTACTTTAATGAAATTAATGAATTCTTCGACCACGTAACGTAGCTTTAATAAACCAATTTTTTAAAGAACCGACGTGCCAAATAAAAGGAAAAAATGTACACAACTGTCCTTAAAAAAAAAAAGTATCTTCTCCACAAAAACAGTGGTCAAAACAAATTAATTCGAAGGAACATTGTCAAACACTAACTGAGCACTCCCTTTATTTTGTCAATCTGCCTGACATCTCAGAGAAAAAAAAAGACAAATTATGAAAAACGTATCTAAACATAATCAGTCCCAAGAACCGCTCTCGAAATGTCAAAACATGTATCAAAACCCACGGAATACCAGTAGCCGCCAAGCACAACGACAAAATGGGCGATGTAAATCTACAAGAAAAAAGGTTTCCAATCATCAATTTCACTCGTGAAATTCATTTTTCACCCGAAAACCATCCAGCCAAAGAAATGAAAGAATGCCAACCAGATACGACGACCAAAAAAAAAAACCCAACCATTTACCTTTTTCATCACCTCGTACCATCATATATTCCCTCAACATGCCGCCAAGAACCCTTCTTCTCCAATGTATCTCAAACTCATCATTCAGCCGGTTATTCATGCATAAGCCGAAAACACATAAAGACAGAGCCGAATATAAAAAAATCAAACAAATGCCCCGATGCCCTTAAAAGTTAATTTCTGTCGATATTTTATCATTAAAAAATACGCGAACCGTTAATTTATCACGGGCCAAACGAGCCACTGAAGCTGTCCCGCTCCCAAAAATAAAGAAAAGGGAAAATCTCCGATTCGATCCGTACCAAGTCGAAATATTAATCAAAAAAATCTAAAAAACAGAACGTTCACCAGCCATAGCCTGGCACACCAAATATCTGTGGCACAGAAACACATTCCAAGATGCCATGATTACAGGATCTAAAGATATCAGTGATGTGTATGCGCGATCACACACTACCACAAGAGTAGGCCGTTCAAATCGTTGTCATATCTGGGCTTGCATAAAAGGAGGAACAGGAACTTCAAGCTCTGTTCATGGCTGATCATCATGATGATGACGACGATACTGATGGAGCACTGATGTTGATGATGGTGTAGCTGATGATGATGCTGATGATCTTTCGATCGAGATAGCTTGACAAACATTAATTAGGTACCTGTGCGTCGTCGTCGTCGTCGTCCAAGTCGACAAGGAAGATGTTGTTGTCCTCTCATCGTCCATCGTCATCGGTGGTGATCTTGCGCTCGCGTTGATCGGTTCCAATCCCGTATACGTAGATACGTGTTCTCCTTAAAGGATTTAATCGTGCATGGAGGATGTGTAATTTTGCATTTCTCTTCATTGAGATACATTTTTAGCGCATACCAACGGTTGCCGTCCCAGGGAAGCACCAACAACTCGCAAAACAGCCAAGAAAACCCAAAGATAAGATAAAAAGATACAATTTTTTTGTTTGTATCTAAATGGAGTTAATTCATGATACATGCGACAAAATTCTGAACTGGTTCTGACTTCTCCAATGGGGGGGAAAACAAAATTTTAATTAATAACTTGCCACAGCGAAAACGATTGTAATCGATATACGACGAGTAAGTAAGTATGTCCCGCGATTCGTGTGGACAGTTTTGTGGCCCGTTTTGTTCGCAATCAAATGGAATACATTATGAAACGCAAATCAGACGCATAACTTCCAATTATGAAAACAAATACGCATTTATCTGTGGGTATATGTTGTGAGGATGTCAACATATAAGGAGAGGAGATACTTATTAGCAGGGTGTTCTCATCGGGTATCAGTTTCTGTAGCTTCCATGGAAGTTGAGATATTTAATCTACATATAAATTAAAATAATTTAATTTTGTTAACCGGCGTTGATTACAAACGTGTGTGACTAATTTTGTATCTTTTCTTGCTTTAGATGCGGTGTCAAAAGATGAGGGGGATTTCATGCTCTGTCAGTGTGTTGTGATGGCTCAACTGCAATTGATGATGAAAATGTTTACGCAATACGTGAGTTGTTGGAAGGCTGCATGCAGTAGACATGAAGTGTATGCTGGTCTGTATGTTGGAAATCGCTTATTGAAAATTTAACCCAATTCAATGATAGCAGGAACTTCAGAATCGCAAAACTTTGGTCGCCTCTATGTCATATCAAAACCGAATGTTTGTGAAACAAAAATGTTCGACGGTGTGTATGCCTAGGTGAAGATACTGAACATCGTGATATGGGATATCAATAATCCAGAAATAAAAACCTAATTAGACAAACATATGCTCGTCAGATCTTACTTTCAAGTCGATCAATGAAAAATGAGTGAAATTTCTTCACAAGTCTTTTATAAATAAAGCTCAAGGCCAGATTAACATATTGCGAAATGAGGTAGAACTTAAGACTTAGTCGTTTGAATTGCACAATTTTGGGAACTAAAGCGAAGATTCAACAACAAGTCTATGGAGTTTTTTTTAAAGGCAAAGGCTTAAACTTAAACCCTTACTAAAAACTTTGGAATTTGGACACATATACAGCCATCGGATCCCACCCAGGTGGGATAAATGTAACACGCATTCCCATTAGGTAGTTTTTTTTTAAAAGAAACAGACGTCAACAAACCTGGTAGCCCACTTCCTTAAACGCTATTTGACATTTTAATCCTGGAAGCATTACTAAGGCAAAAAAAACGTACGCATGTAACCGAATCATCGGCAGATAGTAGGGACCTAACCCTAAAATAGTTCTATGAAAATTACGAGGTTGAGAGACCAACACTCTGTATAAACTGGTGGAAATCCTCGGGAAATGTGTGATGTAAATGCCCTTATCTGCTGGGTTAGATGTGATTCTAAATGTGCCCCCAGGACTTTAAAAGTAGAAATTGACTGATATAAGTGCCTTGAATCTAAAAAAAAACATATAAAAGGCTTCAATATGCTGTGAGAGTCGTTGAATACCCTATCCCATCCCATCCTTAAAATTAATGCACCCAAAAAGTGGGAGGGGTTAAAAACTGAATGTTCAGACAGTTTATCTAAATTCTTTATGGTTCAACAAAGAACCAATGTTTTTCTATTGCATAAATGTTATGTGGTTGGGTATACAAATGGTGTTTATAGGAAAAAGCCTCCAAAAAGTGGGCGTGCTTAAAATGATATAAAGGCGAAATGTTTGCATTAACATAACCAATGATTTTTCATCGACAATTTTAAAATTTTACCAAGAATTGTTTTTTTTTACTAAAAACGCCTCCAAAAAGTGGGCGTGGGTTAAAATGATTTATAGAAAAATGTGGTATTAATATTATCGATTTTTCTGCTGAGAGCAGCAAAGAGTACGTGTACCAAATTTCATCATTCTAGCTCAAAATTTAAGACCCAAATGCTGGGCAAACGGACGGACACAAATGGCCAAATGCACTCAATTACCGATACGGAGTCGAACCATATATTTTTAGGTATATCTAGCTAAATTATTTCTCCATGTTACAATCTATGTATCAAAACGAATATACCACTCTGGGATAGGGTACAATGAATTTTGACAAACGATGAGTTACACCACAATTGAACCACTGAAACTCCTGGTTTTGCTAGTCAACTGTTACCCCATTTTAAAAAGTGTATTTTGCAATTACTTACATTCGGAATAAAACGCTATTAACATAACAACATTTTTTAGGGGGGTAGAGGTTTGTTTTAACAACCTTCAACCAGTGATAGCGTTAAAAGTAAGAAGACTCACCTGAAATGAGAAGAGAATAAAAGTTTGGCATTAGGTTTAGGCATTATGTTATTGGTTTTCAATAAAGTGGACATAATATCATATAAAGCATAATATCGCCCCTTTTTAGTGGGTTATTTGAAAAAGTGCTGAATCCAAAATTCAAAAGCTTATGGTGTTTTAAAGAGGTATACATTCATAAATAAAAGGGTCATCATAGTTTAAATTAAGTTAAGTGGAAGTCGTATATTATTTAGTCCCTTTTTGGGGGCAATTTTTAAAATCGAAAGCTATGGCTATGGCTATGATCGTCTAGCTATGGCTCAATAGCGAAGACATTTCTAATCCAAGGGCATCACAAAATATCTACATTAATCAAATTATTACTAAGATGGTCTGATTGCTGTGAACCCATTAAGCCTAGCCGTACAATATTTAACCTATGCCCCAAAACTTGGCGAATGCAACTGAATCTCTGTTCAGGACTGTACTCAAAGCTAGCTCAGACTAGCCCAGTCGATAGCTTATCAGAAAGAATGTGTCCTCGACTTCGATTAAGGGGTATTGTTAATTCCAGTTGAAATCATTCTTAAATGCTATAGGTCGGAAAAAAAACAATCATTTTTGGACGAAGAATTACTACTTAAAATAAAGAAGTTTACATTGCGATACCACTGAAGTTTGTAGGGTTACTACTTTCCATTAGCTACACCTGCAACCGATTCGAATTGCCAACTATTCAGGTAAAGGGTTTTTTAATAAGAGCGCTACAAAAGTTTTTTTTAAATAAAACAAAAACGGTTTTGGATATCAATGAAATTCTTTATTCCTGTGAAAGTACGTTCGATGCCATTATGTATTCGATTTCTTTTGCATGGCCATCACAGGCACGCTTGCAGAAGTCCAGACGCTGAACCCAATTGTCGACGGTTTTCAAGCATAAATCGGCCGATTCTGCTGCAATTTCACGTTCGATATTCATACGAAGTTCATCAATCGTCGCTGGCAAACGAACTCGCCTTAAGGGCCACGCACAAGTAAAAATCAAACTCAAATGTCATGAAGTTCACAACAGGAGGCAGTTAGCTAAAAAAATTATGACGATCTAGGCTGTAACCGCAACAGTACCGTTGACCTAGCTTTTTCTCACAACCATACATGTGTGAGGGTGTACTTCTTGCACGATGGCGGTACCTAATGTTTTATGCCGATTCAAGCTATTGACAATAGATACTTCTAGACTTATTTGTCAGATCATCACAAGAAAAGGTAGGGGCAGTTCATCGCACTAACCATCGCGCCAATGAGCCCTGACCATAAGCAGATTCTTGTGAAATACGTCTTGGGATACGACGTTAGCTTTGAAATGATATATCATAAGTCATACCTACACTTCGATAAGCTATTCTCCAACTCCTTTCGTAGTAGAGAAAAAGGAAAAGTGATGAGAATGGAACAGGAAACGCGATAACCATTTGGAAAGGATGTCATAACCCTAAAATAAGGTAAAATCATCTTAGTACACAAGTTTCTTTGGCTGTAGTAGTCTGTAGTAGTGAGGTAGTCTACGAACTGCAACGCTGGCATGGTAATAGATCTGCCACATCATAAAGTGATTCGTCTTGTAGGTAGAAAAAGCAACCTAAAAAAACGAGTATTTACAAGATCCAAACGAAAGACAATTTCAGGTGAAAAGTACTTGCACTGACCACTTGCAGACTTGCAGCGACCATATCTGACTAAATCAGGCCTATCGTGAATTAATTTCCCCGGGAATTTTCAGATTTTAAATCAAATTGCTGAATGGGAAAAGTTTCCCAGGAAAATTTATTCGCGATAATCCTGAATAGAAATACCCTTACATACCGGGTGATCCCTAATGTCGCAACGCAGACGTCCGCTTGTTAGAATTACGAGCCATAGTCTAGTCCGTACAGGAATATTGAGTCCCTGTCTTAATAGCCGATCACTTATTTGAACAATTGATGTGTGCTGAGAGCGAAAGATGATTGGCCTGAGCTAATGTGGTCATGCGTCTGAACTCTTAATTCCATTTTCCTTACTTTTGGTATGAGACAATTTTCTTATTCTAGTCAGTAGTACTTCCTGATTCAGTGCGTCTATTAAACCGCATTCAGCACTTTCAAACCTATCCAACAATTAATTAAGGGAAGAAGATGCGCTACATGGAGACTGTCACCATCAAGTCCGTTTTAGATGCTAAAATGCAAGCATTCTAGAATTTATAGGATGCTAGAAGCGAGCTGCTATACGGAATTGGGAGTCAAATAGCATAACTCATGCAACCAATGTACCTACAGCTTTCAGCCAATTGACCAAATACTACTCAAAATAATTAAAACCAAACACTAGTTAACTTCCACAAAAAAAATTTAAACCCACGCAACAAAGATACAATTAAAAGATACACAAAAAAAGCCCCAAGTTGACCTACAAAAAAACCCTCTTCTCACTAAAAAGATACTCATTTTCATGTTCGGCGTAGTAAATCAAATTGAATTATCCGTAACTATTCGCATTTTTTTCGAAAAAAAAAGTGAAATTGCGTTAGAGAATAAATCTTTTTTAATGTATCTCTTTCTGAGGCGTATCCAAGCAAGCATCATTCGAATTGTATTTGAATTTCTAGGAAGAAACCAATTGCGAAAAAATCTGCCAGAGGGTAAAGCGAGGAGTAGGTACTTTCTGACGATCTCAAGTATGAGATAAAAATTCGTGAGAGAGTCGATTAAAGTGAAGAAGAAATTTTCGTGTTTCGAATTGAGAAAGAATTATTACAAGTGACTGGTAGAGAATGGAATTCATTATGAATCTATGGGAGATAGTTAATTATATTTATGGCTTGATAAAAAAAAAGATTTTTTTTTTTAAATGAGTTTTGCATGGCTGGGATAGAAGAGATGGCCTATTTCGCAATTAGATGCACGAGATTTATATGTTCGCCATCGATGGGTGAATTTATTGGCATTATGAATACATAGCAAGGGGGGCATTGAAGTAATACCCATCAACAAGGTATCTCTTCCACTCGAAAGCATTTTGAATTTCAAAACACCCTCGCATCTCATAATTGCCACCGCCAAGCATCTGCTTTTCGCCAAGAATGTCAATAAACCATTTAATAATGACAAACATTTTTTCGCGATAAAATCAATTGGAAACATGATACAGAAACAAAACTCTGGCACGCATCTCCTCGTGCGCGCACTCATTGTCAGCGCCATCATCATATCTTCGCTGCCCGCCGCCAGACACATTCGTAAGCCAATGGAGGAGAGATACATAATCTCGTGCAAAACTCTCGATTTCGCCAAGTCGTCTGAAGTCGACTAATAACCAATGACTCCCAAGTGATTATATCACCACCGTCAGTCGTTGTTGTCGTCGTCGTAGTCGTCGTTGTGGAGTTTCCTCCTGTCTCTCCGGTGTAACCGTTGGAGTCGACCGCCGCAGCACCATCTTGCCGCATATAACACAAAACTGATCGATGCTCATTAGCATTTTATCTTGACGGAAGAGCATCATAAAATATCTGACATCTTCATCGCAACTATAAAGCACAGATACAAATGATCGAACGAATCATAATTTTTTTTTGTTTTCGTATTTTTTGTCTCTTGGTACCATAGAGACATCTACCGCACAGGATTATGGGTTGGAAATTGGCCGGATTGGTAAAGGCACAGCACCAGTAGGGAGAACAGACAGAGTGACGATGATGATGATGATGATGATGGTAGTACTGGTGGGTGTCTCCAGGGACTTGGGGGGCTCAAAAAGACGCACATATACCGTATGTGTATTCCAAAGCGTACTCCATAACAAATAATAAAATCTGACAGATTTTTTATTCTTTAGCTGAAAGGAAAAGACTCACAGATACACGAGCTGCATAGCAGTATCATTTTGTGTTTTTCGGAAGCTCATTTAAAATCGAATTTATGTGTGGATGCAGTTTTCGATTTGTCTTCTTCTTTTTGGAAATGTCATATCGTTGATTATTTTTATCGATGCGTTGACAAGTGAGATGATGTGCGAGTAAAAGAAGAGCGATAGGGAGAGACGACTTTTTTCCCCATTTCATGCATAATCTGACATATTGAAATGGGGTGATGTTGTGGTGTTCTAGTGATTTAATTATATTGGAGGAGCGATGATGTGCAGCCATGTGAATGGACTGAAGCAGTGAGGAGAGTATATAATTGGAAGTCCAACTTGTTTGTTTGAGTTAAGAATAACAGAGGCGATGTTGATGATTGGGACGGGATTTCTTCATTAAAGGACTAATGTGGTTACTTGGGGTACTCTGAGAAGTAAAGAGTTTTACTTTAGAAGTATCATAGATGCAACAGATGTTTCTAAAATCCTGAATGTTCATTTTGTTCAAAAGGGCAAGCATTATTTCGGAACATTCTTTCGCTGCGGGATTCAGAGACCATTAATGATCAACTTGGCGAAAATGGAGTATGGCAACATTATTAAAGTGGTAGTCGAATCCACCCTAGGCTACCAAGCACTTCCTTGAAAAATGTTTGCTAGTGACGAAATGAGGTGAAAGAAGAGGGACAGACCTAGATGACGCGCCCAAAAACCAGGGCGGCGTGAGAATTATGCAAGAAGGGGGAAGAATGTCCTGCGCATGAAAAAAGCCAACTCTTTGTAAAAACTCAACAGAAAACTCATACAACTATCAGTTCGCTTCACAGTAGGAACCCAGGTACTACAAACAGAAATAGAAACCAACATTTTAAGGTGCTGATATATGGGGTATAATGCACAGAGTGATTAAAAACAAAAAAACTCCCACTCCGCTATGAAAAAAAAAGTCAAAAAGTTAAAAAAAAAATAAATATGAGAAGGCTACAATCGCCTGTGCGAATCATTGAGTACCCTATGCCATCCTGTCCAATGAACGTCCACAATATGTGGGCGCGGCTAAAAACTGAATGAATCTTGTTTAGACAGTTTATATAAATCTTTTATTGCTCGACCAAAAACGATGTTTTTCTATGGATATGACGCCCCTAAAAAGAGGGCGTGACAAAAAACTTCATATGGACGAAACATAGATATTGAGATTGTCTCAATACATGATTCAGACATTTCAAAATTCTTAACCGTTTAATAAAAAGCAATGTTTTACTAAAGAGGGGGCGTGGCAGTGGGCGGATTTTGAATTTGTTTACGCCTTTTCTGCTTGTCGGACAGATTCTATATATAAAATTTCATCACTCCAGCTTAAAATTTAACGTCCAAAAATCGGTGACACACAGACGGACAGACATGGCTAGATCGACTCAGCTTGCGATTCTCACTCGATCCATATACTTTGAGGGATAACTATCGAAATTATTTCTCTATAGTACAAACTTAATATCAAAACTAATATACGAATATCGGATAGGGTATAAAAACAACAGGTGCCGGAACACCAAGGAAGTTGGACCGCAGCATATATCCTTCCCATCTAACAGAAGGGCGATCACATGTCCTACTCCTATTGAAAAAAAATGTTGGCGTAAATTTTGGCTCGTTAGTGTCCAGGTTATAGCTTTTTCTTACAACCATTAATGCGTGCGTGTGTACTTCTTGCACGATTGCGAGACATCCTGCTTTATGCCGAATGCAAACCGCTATTTTTTGATAAGCTTTTCTAGAAAATTGAAACTACCAGGATGATTTTTCAGATCATCGCTAGATGAAAAATCATTTAGGGATTTCTACGGCTACTCCCAATTACTTACTTTAGTAGAGGATTAAAAATGAGCCTCAACCAACATGCCTCTTCAATTAGCTCGGACCTAACTGCCACCCTTTGCGGACTTCAAGTTGGTTGAGGTCAGTTTCTTCTTGTGCGCGACATTTAAGGCGAGGTCTTTCTGCGTTAAACGTCTGGCTGGGAATTGAAGACTCTGCGAGCCGGAATATTGGTGTACATTCGTTCTATATGTCCTAACCATCTTAAACGTCAAATTTCGTGGCAAGGGGCTGTCGCTGTAAAGCTCGTATAGTTCTTTGTTGAAAATCTTCGTATCCATGTATCCATAGTCCGTCAACGCAAACGGAACTGAAGATTTTTCCTCTCGAATCAACCAAGGATTTCTACATTCACTTTTGATACGGTTCAAGCTTCAGCGCCGTAGAGCAGGAGTAGGATAACAGGATCTCATATAGGATCTCGATAGCAGCTCGAGTGAGGGCTTTAATATTGAATTGCTTTCTTAGCCCGACGAAACAGCGGTTTGCAAGAGTGATTCTTCGTTTAATTTATGAACAGATGTTGTCAATATTAATAGCGGAGCTGATGCAGTAAGAGTCCCATACTGCATCAAAGTTGTATCTGTCAATGGTGACTTTCTGTCCAATTCGATGTTGTAAGGTGTTCTTTCGTGCTGACAGCATATGTTTGGCCTTGGCCTGAGATTCCCATTTTTGCCGCTTCCTTCATTATACACACAAACCCTGAATACCCTTTGAATGTTTTACAGTAAAAGTGTTAGAGAAGGTGAAGAAAGAGATTGATATGAAGGATTTTAAGTGTAGTGGAGGCTTACTCCATGCGTGGTATTCGGACTATCGGGGAGTCACTGCTTTTTGTGTTCGTTATATTCGTTGAACTGTTAAGTTGACGTAAACTTTTAGAAGTAACTACCGAACTTTTTTATTTGTTTGAATAAAACTTTCATGGATTTCGGCTGGGATTGAACGTGGAACCTTCCACTCAACAGATGAACACTTTACCACTACACCGCGGCTACCCACTCCGACCAATGGTGTCAATACATCGGCGTTAATAAATCCTTCGATTTATGGAGGATAGTGGTACTCCGAATACCAACTAATTTCGGAAGCAATATCCTATCTATCTTACTTAATGAACGTCTAAATCCTTTCTGCAACAATCTATCGGTATGTAGCAATGTAGGTTCTGTAGCGACAGATCGCAAAGCAAAATTTGGGAAAGACAAACGAATTTCAAGTTCATATCCATTAACGTTTAATCGACTTTATGGTCGCGTAAAATAGCAGCCACCGGCTGTAACTCTATAGAGCGATGGTCGAGTTTCAGGATTCCCTCAAAACTAATTCAGCTGTGGCCCTACTACTGAGGGACAGATGAAACGTTTAGTTTGAAAGCAAATTTTCTAAGCTTTTCGACAGGAGAAGAACTCTCATACATGCAGGGCGAAGATACAGGTGCAAGAGCAAGGCTTCGGATACTGATATATGCAGACAATAACAACATCACTTCAATCGTTTTAGAAGCATTTACTGCAATTGATGGACATGCTTAACGCGTTGGTCTTGTAGTATTGTCAAAAACCCTGGACAAAACGTCGTTGCAGATAGCAGCAACTTTCAGGTAGTTCAGGAGTTCATCTTACATCAACCCCATGAATGACACCTTACCGGAGATCCGCCGAAAATGTAACCTTAAGTTGAATCCTCCTTCCTTAAAGTCCTGTCCTAACTCAAGGGTCCAACTTCTTCCTCTAATCCTAAAGGCCAAGGGCTTACTTCTTTCTCTAATCCTACCCTGATCAAAAGATAAAAAAAACACGTTGACTTCAGCAGCAGTAATGCTCCAACCAAGAGAAATTACTAGTCCCAGCCCTCTGTTTCAAGACGGCAAGGAAGACTAAACCTTTCGGGTTAAATGATCAAGTTGGTGTTGGAAGCATTTAATGTGTCAGGACTCAGTTAAGTAGTAAGCCAAAATAAACGTTAACATTGAACATATTTCCAAAGCCGACGTGTGCAGAAGTTGTGTATGTTAGAAGGAAGAAACTACTCAATCATCACTTTTTTTAAAGCTTTTGCAAAGGAACCTAGATTTGTCAAACTTAGTGATTCATCCAATTGATACTTGAAAAATCTTACGGAGGTAGTCTCACAGCAAGGTAAATTATTTTCGAAGTATCCCTGCATTCTATCCCAAGGCAGGGCGCAGATGGTAAAACTAAAAATACGCTCCTAAATTTAAACTGAGGCGAACTACCTACACACATATTGCAAATTAAACAGAGTAAGTTAAAACGTTGACAAGTATCTGGAGATCCTGTATGTGAGAAAAAACCATCGCTTCTTAAATTAACCCACTTCAAGCTTAATTTGTACCAATCCCCGTAAACATTGCAATCTTTGTTCACTTCTGTCAGAACTAATACCGATCTACGAATATGACCACCGCAATCTCTACTCACATCTTCATCTTCAATTTTCACTTCAATCCCATTGCAAAATGGTACAGATAATGCCCTCCGGCAACCAGTTGCAAATGACTTTCATTTCGCTGCCTCATCTGAACTGATGTAGCACTAGAATCAGCTGCGCGAGCTCTCAAATAGTAAGTGCAAGCGCACATGAATGCGCGGTGATTTAATCAGAAAAAAGATACAAACATGGCAGAGAGCCAACATAATTGTTGCGCAGCACAACCGTACCAGGTCATTCACTCATAACGAAGAGCACGGCCAAAAGGGAAACCAAGGGAAACCAAGAAAACCCCATACCCCATTTCTCTCTTTCTTCAGTGTCTAGTCAAGTCATATTGGAGCAGGGAAACATCGTACACTTCACATCCACTTAGTTTCGAGGATGAATGTTCCATCTGAAGAGATTCAGATTCGCGAAGCGTAAAGAAGAACTGACACACGACGTACCGGTACCGTAGCGTGTGTGTTGCTGTTGCTGAGGTAAACTACACTCGGGGAGCATCTCAGCCAAAGACCAAGAGATGGTGCTGAAGATGGGAAAGGGATTCTACACCACAAAGTGAATGGCTGTGGCTACACACTACACTTGCTTTGAAAAGAAGTTGCAAGAACCATGTACCGAATGTATCCATCCGATCATTTTAGAGTATTTTACGATCGTTTTACGATTTTTTTTTCAGCTTTGAAAGTGGGTATGTTAGTTTTACTATTAGGTTCCCATATGATGTTGGTTTAGAAGATGATGTTGTGCACTTTACAGCAAATATCGGTACTTTCTAAAACAATAGATACATCGGGTACACTTCATACACTCCTCTTCATGTGTTTGTTCAATCAAGTGAAAGCTTCCTGAATTGTATTTGGGGCATATTGGAATGGAATGACACTGTAGCCGTTCGCAAATGAACGAATTGTTTGGTGATTGTTTTTATACAAGAGTATCTACGGATGGGCGGTTGTAACCTGTTGAGTGTTTCTATTGAAAGAAAGATAAGGTGTCAATGAGGAAGAGTTTTAGTATTTAGATGGATTTAATACAAAAAAACAACACCTCTTCTTCCACCCACTTAAAAGTCCATTAGGATTTCCCACGATATCCTCTTAAACTTTCACATCATCGCTGTCCCATTAGCTCTGATTTAGCTCCCAAACTACCAGTCTCCAATGCACTATACCCGCCTGGCCTTCCATACTTAAACCATTATGTCAACATTAACCTATCTCCCAGGAACAATAACAGTCCCTAGAACCCTCCATATATCATCTATCATCTAGCACAGTACACAAAGATACTTCTTACTTCTTCGCTTTGCCATTTACATTTGGCATCTGTAACAAATTGAAAGGCAAAACAAAAGAGGGTCGTTTTTTCCAGCTTACAAGGGCCTCGCATAATAAATCTTAGATCTGGTTTCGAATTACCCCCGCCGCACATTCGAACTCAATTATTCACCATTTATAACAAATAATAATCATAACAGTAATAACACTGTGATTCACCAAAGATTGTGCCGAGGTGGAGTTGGGAAGAATTGCAGACCTTTGTGGTCTACCCCCGGTACAATGGCATGCAATCAAGTTCAAGAGCAATTCGTAGCGAGTAGCACTTATTTGAGCGGGTGGCAGAGGAAAAGTTGTGTGGGGACCGCAAAAGGTATCTACGTGGAAAAGACGCGCACAAAAAGGTGGTTCAATCCGAATTGATATCTCTTTTCAGTAGTAGTTAAGTCGAGCACTATACAAGTGGACGAATGGAGCAAGAAAAAACAGATCAAAATATTTGGCGAGGAAGAAGTATTGTTGTGGGGTTTTTTGTTGGACCGATAGGGTTCTGTGGGAGTGGACCGCAAAACAAATAAAACCGATACGTCACGAGTTTTGTATGAGTGCGTTATGATTTTATTTGTAATGGGAATTGATTAGAATGGAAGTATGGAACGGCTAATCTCAAAATGGCCAAAAAAAAACACACTTGAAAATTCACAAATAGACGGGACTTGTGTTAGCAAATGGTGTTCGAGAACGAGTGGGTGGTTATAGGGGAGCTAGAAGGCTATAAAGTTAATTTATTTAGAAAAAAACCTTTTGTGGGATATCTATGACCCCTTTTAGGGGGTCATTTTAAAAAACTTGAACCACGTGTCTAACTATATACACTGAGCTGCCACTATGACAAATTGTAGGACAAATTGATGGTTCGTTAATGGGTAATCGGGGTTCAAAAGGGTGAATTGAAGTGTGGTTGAGAATTAAGTCACTTTGACCCCTTTTTTGGGGAGGGGTACAAAAAAAAAAGACAATCCTATGCGACTTAGGTCTTTAATTTCGAAAATGTAATTCACGAACATCAACTCGCGATCGATCTGAACATTTCACGCACTAGCCAGAGGATAATGCTGCACAAATATCTGATTATTCGCTTACAAGGTCAAATTGAAGGGGCACGATCATCCTCTCCGTATCGCTTTGCAGTTATGGCCTTCGAGCAGCTTGAATTGGACAACGATTTTGGGTGAAAAATCCTCATTTCTGACGAGGCGCATTTTCACCTCGGCGGCTACGTTAACAAACAAAATTGCGCACCTGGGGCTCGGAAAAAAGCACGTTGTTATCGAAAAACCGATGCATATACAGAGAGTGCCAGTTTGGTTCAGATTGTCGAGTGGTGGCATTATCGGGCCATAAGGATGAGAACAACGTTTCGGTCAACGATGAGCGTTACACGGCCATCTTAACTGACTTTTTCTTATTTGAAATTGAAGACATGAATTTGGACGAACACTGGTTCACGCAAGATGGCGCGCCATGCCACACAGCCAATGCCAGAATCGATCTTTTGTGCCTTTGCGTCTTGGCGATGTCAGTTATACGCCTTGGAGCTGCGATTCGATCCATTTGGATTTTGTTTGTGAGAAACCGTGAAGGACCGATGAAATGCCAACAATTCTGAAACGAATTAAGCACTTAAGGCTTAATCCATGCGCTACAGCCCTAAACCATCAACAAAGTCTTGGACAATTGGAGTGACAATGACAGCCGGGGCAGCCACTTCAACGACATTGTGTTCCATAATTAATGGAAGGTTTGCTCTTACTAAGCCATAATGCATAGAAAAACTTTAATTTTGTTTAGTATACTGAAACTCGTTTTTTATTTTAGGGGGCTGAACTAACCCTAAAACAAGAATGTAAATGTTTTATCCCTACTGCAAGCAGATTATCGTGACAATTGCGAGCTTAGTCTATATGTTTTGCTCTTTGGAAAATAATATTTTGTCTAGATAAACTTATGTTTAAGATTCAAGGCGTTTTACCGGGTGCCTTTTCTCAAGGTTGAGAGATAAAACTGACATTTTGTGGTCAAATCGGGCAACTCTAATGTCGTTTATGTTCAGTTTGGTTTGCCATTTCATCATGAACAGATTGACAAATGAACAACGCTTGCAAATCGTGCAAATTTAATCCGAAAATAATGGTACAGTTGGCGAAGTTTACCGCAAATTCCGTCCATTTTGTGGTCGACATAATCGTCCTTCAGAGCAATTAATTCGGTTAACCATGAATCGTTTTCGCACAACGTTTACTGTATGTGATAATACGCATCCGCAGAGATGTCGAACAGTGTGCACCGAAGAAACAATTGCCGCTGTAGAGCAAAGTATTGAAGTGGACCTGAATGAATCGATCCATCACCGTGCACAGCAATTGGAACTTTGTCCATCAACTTCATGGAAGATTTTGCGCAAAGATATTGGCTTACGACCTTACAAGATCCAGCTTTTGCAAGAATTAAAGCCTCGAGACCAAGCAATGCGTTGTGGTTTTAGTGTATGGGCCGAGAAAGAGTTGATCTCGATGCTGATTTTCATCGTAAAATTTTGTTCTGTAATGAAGCTCATTTTTGGTTGAATGGCTACGTCAACAAGCAAAATTGCCGCATTTGGAATGAAGAGAATCCACATAGACCCTTCAGACGCCATTCCATCCAAAAAAAACTGACTGTTTGGTGTGCTCTATAGGCTGGTGGAGTCATTGGCCCATACTTCTTCTGAAATGATGCTGGAGAGTCAGTTACCGTTAACGGAGACCGGTATGGAGACCATGATAAATGATTATTTTGTTCCCGAATTGGATGGCATGAATGTGGATAAGATGTGGTTCCACAATCACAATCGATTTATTGAAGGAAACACTCGATGAGTGCATAATTTAGCGGAATGAACCTGTCAATTGGCCACCAAGATCGTGTGATTTTACCCCAGTGAATTATTTTCTTTGGGGATAATGTGAAGTCGCTCGTCTACGTCAACAAACCAGACACCTGAGGGGACTTGGTAGTCAACATTTGTGGCGTTATTGCCAACATACGGCCCCAAATGCTCGAAAAAGTGTTTGAAATTGGACCTCTAGACTTGGCTTTATTCAAACCAGCCGCGACGGCCACATGCCTGAAATCATATTTAATTAATTGATGGCATAAAATTATCCTTCCGATGGAGCCAAATTGTGGGCATTAAAACGATTTTCTTGTGTTTTATTTCAATTCAAAGTTCTATACCTCTAAAAACAAACATCCGAAACAAGCAGATTATCGCGTCAATTGCGAGCTTGGTCTATGGTTTTCCTATATGAAAATTAAGATTTTCTAGATAAACTTATTATTCAGATTCAAGGCATTTTATTTGCACCATCCTCATCTTAGCTGGGGACGGATTATTTTCGAATATTTTTACTGTTCTAATATTGTGAATGTAATTAAACATAAAATCGATTAGTACATGTGAAACCATACTTTTAATTATAATGCAATGCCACTGTATTCAAAAAATGGCCTAATCAAACAGATACCACATTTCCAAGTAAAAATAACTTTGCATTCATGCCAACGTCATGCCGGGCCATATGTGACACACAGCTTCCTCCTCCCGCATGTGCGCATGCAAATCAACTCAACAGACCTCTTGCCGCGTTCGGTAATGATCTGATTCTTGTTTTTATTTGCTCCAAACTGTCTGTCTGTCTGCCTGCCTGCTGCTGTTTATCCGCCTGCCAGTCTATCTTTCAAAACTCGAAAAAAAACCCCAAAGAAACGAGAAAAGAACGCTCAACTCTCAAGAGGCCCAGTGTGTTCTTGCTGTGCCCAAAGGTGATTCAATTCCACTCTGGCCATTCTTCCAGCTCAAAGAATTGAGGATCTGAATTGAATTGGATTGGATTTCCATTTCGAAGAACTGGAACTCATCATCCTTCTTGTTATGATGTTTGTTTGTGTTATTTTTATGAAAAATTTCCCCCAAGTGGGTCCAGTTAATCCATCATAAATCAGGCATTTACTATTAATTTCTCTGTCTGTCCAGCGAAACGCACCGCTCTCCAGCACTTTGGGTGTTTTATTTATTTTTTTGGTTGCGCTTAAATAAACAGACCGCAGAGCAATGTTGGTGTGGATCCTTTTTTTCTGGTTATTTTACTTTTTATTTTCTGTCCATTCAATTAAAAGTGGTTTCATGCAAAAACTAACAAGGAACGTTGAAAAAATACGAAAGAGATACATCGCCTTGGGGTTGTAGATACAAAGGAAACAAAACAACAGACACCACTTAATAATAGATTTAACGGATGAATTATACTCGAGAGCGTTGGATCAAGTATATATGGACACATCTTGAGAAGAGTGAGAAATTCCAACGAATTAGATTAAGTGGTGCTTAGTTGGACAAGAGGTCTTAAAGTCATAAGACACTTTCAAGTGTTTTTATGCCGGGCATACTTCTTCTTGGCAGCTAATTGCAATTAATTTACGGATTTTGTTTTCAAAACTAAAAAAAATTTAGAGATTGGAGGTGGCGTTGGAGAAGTTTTCAATGAGGTAACTCAACGAACGACTTTATTTAATGTTGAACCCCCGGCGTATTCCATGGTTGATCTGTGGACTAACTATTCTAGGTATTTTCAATTTAGTACTGTAATACAATTTTCCTATTAATAAGATGTTCCGGAAATAATCTGAAAAACCTGAAACTGGAACCCTGCTGGTATAAGTTGCCCATCGCTACCTTCTCCCTGTAAAAAATGTTTCTTTGGTTATGTTGAGAAAGAAAAACATGAGAAGGCTTAAATCCACAGTACGAATCAAATTCCATCCATACATAAAAATTCCCTAAAAGTGGGTGTGGCTAAAGACTTTTTGGATGAAATAAGGCATATAGGATTGTCTGAATATATTGTTTACATAGTCGAATTTTCTTTTCGTTTGACCTGAATCGAAGTATTTTTCTGAAAGTGGGCGTGGCCGTGGGATGATTTTAAAATATTTTTTCCTGACTGAATTTATGAACCAATAGCTTACATACCAAATTTCACTATCCTAGCTCAATATTTTCGGACTGACCAATAAACCCTCCTATAACCTGTGTCAATACTCATGGCATATACAGTTAAAACACGAAAACGTTCCATAAAAAAGTGGACGTGAGAAATTCTTTTTTTTTACTGAAAATGCCCACAAAAGCAGGCGTTGCAAAAAAAACATTATATGAAAAAAAAGATTGAGCTTGCCTGACTGTTTTATTCAGACTTTTTCGATGCAACAACAAAGTTTTTCTAAAACGTGGACGTGGGCGTTTGTTGAGTACGAATCACAGCTAAAAAATGTGTACCCGTTTCTGACACGGGCGGTAAGTGCGAAGCTATGCTGTTGTTTGATGCTGGAGTAGCAATGTGAACACTGGAGTATCAATATCAGTACCTCACATAGAAAATTCTCTTTGTATGAGATTCGCACTCAATGAAGTTATATTCTCTTTGTTACTACGTATCACAACTAATATACCCCATGAAATAGTTCTTTTAAAGGTCGGATGCCCTGGCAAAGAAATTATCTACCACCAGCATTGAACAGCTGGACCAGCCTGTCAAGTCGAAACGATGTCTCCTCAAATCACGGGTCGGACAGAAAACACTAGATATCGCCAAAAGCAGGAAGAACTCCCTCCCAACCTGTAAAACATCCAAGAAAATATGGCCAGAGTATGACAAAGCCAGAACCCACAAACTTCTTCAAAGTCACAACTTACTCAAAAATCATGAACTGATAATTAAACGTAAAGATGATGACCTTTGTAGAGGCTGGGGTTATACAGTAACACACGAAGATATCCTCCACTTTCTGTGCCACTGCCTAGCGCTAAGTCAACTAAGAAAAAGAACTGACCTGACGTATCTATCCGAAATCCCTCTCTCTAATATTTTTAGGTTTACAACATCATCTGGATGGCTAGAAAGGGACTAATGATGGACAGTAACGGGAAGAAATACACCGCCTTCCTCAACTAAAAAAACGTTCCTTAGAAATTAACGTGTTCAATGCCACTGTCCCTGAAGATGTGCAGGAGAACTCCCCCAGAGTGTCGATTCCTCGCCTTGCACAGGAACTCGGCATTCCCCAGATTTTCACGAATTTTTCGTCGAGACTTGGGCCTGCACCCGTTCAAAACGCAACTGGCTCAGGAGCTCAAAGAAAATGACAATACAACGCAAGTGGTTTGCTGTCTGGGCTTTGGAACTTTTGAAAGGGGGTCCGATTTCGGACGAAAAATCATCTTAAGCGACGAGGCGTGTCTTTTGTTGAATGTTGATGTTATCAGTAAAAATTGTAGAATATCGGACGAAGTCAATTCACACAAGGTTCACGAGCTGGTAATACTTGTACAAAAATTGCTGTTTAGTGTGACTTTCGGACCGGAACGGCGTCCGTGCTTTTTCAATCGGTGATCGCCTTATGAGGAAATGAAGTGCCGATGCATATTCGTTTTTAATCACTGGGAACTATAATGGAAGGCAAAACAAGGCAGGAAAAATTACGACGATGTTCGAGCGAAACTATAGAGTTCGCTATTCTTATATCTTCTATAACCTTTATGGACACGCTTTTGAATCCTATCAACCTTGCTCTTTAAAATTCATCGATAATGTCAGCAAGTTTGTAGCTGAAATTTTGGCTTCGAAAACAACCATAAGATAACGACCTATCAGTGTTTCTATGAAGTTGGAAGCAAGGGTATTAAGCGAAATTGGTCGGTAACTTAAATGGAGTGGCAGTGGCGGATTTATAAACATTTTACGCTTGTTTTGCTGGGGGAGCAATAAAGTGTACGAGTATCTAGCAAATTTCATCATTCGAGCTCAAAATACAGCGCCCAAAAACTGGCGACCTACGGACTGACAGGACATGACTGAATCGACTCAGCTACCGATTCTGAGTCAATCCATATAGTTCAAGATTTATTGACATTGACATTGACATCACAGTACTTCGCACATGAATGCAACGAACTACAGACACATAACAGCACTGGCGACTGAGGCCATCGATCGGCTGGGCCAGATCAAGACATTTATACAACAGAGAGAGACGGATAGATACATAGAAGGAAAGACATATAACATAAACCTACGTGGCACAGAGGAGGAGACATCGATTTATATTGTCTCTTGTTATCGCACAGGTGTTCTCAGATAAGCTGGCAATTTTCGTAGAAAACAAATGCTGCCGAAGCTGGGGCTTGAACCCGCAGCGCTTGGCTTAGCAGTCAACTACGCATTCCTCTGAGCCATGGCCACCTGCATTTCATTTTGAATTTCATACCTACATATGTAACTTATTTCAAAATGTTCTACAGACTTATCTCCATAAACAACCTTTTTCCAATCAAATTCCACCGAACTAACAATTATTCCTCTATAAGGCAATAACATGTACTTTCCGCAAGCAATTATTCCTGTAGGCCTTATATAATATTTGTGCGCAGAGGTTGAGTAATTTTGCAGTCGATTGTTTGGGTAGAAGACTGTTTAAGACATTATGAAGGAATATTCACAAGCCCAACCGAAGGTTTTTTTAAGCTTCCGGAGATGAGTGTACATTTACCATGCATTAAGATTTTTCGGTAGAACTTAGCACAAAGTCAGTCTGAAGGAAAGCTACCGATTCTGAGTCCATCCATATAGTTCAAGATTTATGTAGCTGTACTGTGATCGAAAATAATATAGCCCTACGGTATAGGGTATATGGAATAAAAAGCTATTCCGAGAATATAATTTTCGTTTTTAATTGGGGGTATCGGTTCAGTTTAAAGAAGAATTACATAATACCAGTGATAGCGTTTAAAGTACGAAAACTCACCTGAAATCAGAAGACAATAAAAGTTTGGGATTCGTTGTAGACTTATGTAAACAATTTTATTGGAATTTAATGAGGTGTACATGAAATCAGGTATAGCATAACATGCCCCTTTTTGGGGGGTTATTTGAATAAATGCTGGAATAAATATTTTAAAGCAAAATGTGTTTTAAAGAGGTATACATTGTTCAAACATCGGCTTAATCAGGAGATCATTGTTTGAATTAAATAAAATAGAAGCATTTCATTATTTAGCCCTTTTTGGGGGGCAATTATGTAAATCGAAAAAAGCTCTGGACTAAAATTGATTCAAATTGGTTATCAGACGGCTACTGCAGAAATAATAGTGAAATTCCGCGCTTGCCTGTTAGATGTTGACCCATAATAGGGCTAATTTTTAGTCTATCAAAAGACTCCAATTTGTCATTCAAAATCCAACTTCTACCAAATCTATTTGGAAATCTGGTACGGTCTGATACGTTCTGCTACACTTTTATGATAAATTGTGTATTTTCATGTAAAATTGTGTACTTTAATGTCAGCATTTTAATGCCTTTGAAAGTCCCTATGCTGCAAACTACACAGCAAATGTTAAGGTAAAACCGATCTCCATTTTTGGAGAAATAAATGACAGAAAAACTACTTTCGAGTTTAGTGAGAAAGACTTCCGTGAAAGTTTTCAAAACAAAATAAAGAAACGGACTTCATATGCGGTTTTCTGTGGTGAATTGTTTTAATAGGCTGTTTGCCTGTTTGTTTCACAACAAATTAATTAGCTCTACCAAGTGATCGACTATTAGATTTGAAAATGATATCACCGAGCCTTTATTTCTGTTCAAGCTTAAGGGTTTTATACTACAAAATTTATTCAGTGCATCAACATCCTTTCTAAAAATCGGACCTATCAGCAGGTGACTTAGTTGAC
Organism: Rhingia rostrata; assembly: GCA_949824845.1. Classification (NCBI taxonomy): domain Eukaryota; kingdom Metazoa; phylum Arthropoda; class Insecta; order Diptera; family Syrphidae; genus Rhingia; species Rhingia rostrata. The sequence continues at coordinate 103,350,911 of OX463757.1, forward strand.
TTAAATAATTAAGTTTTTGGCATTTACGGCCTATGCAGGGATGCAAACCTAGTTGCTTCATTCGTTTGTGTGTGCCAAGAATAGCAACTTGAGCAAATTCTCATGAAAGAGTTACTCTTGGACGTTTGTCAGATTTTTGCAAGAGGCTGTGCAGTGCATAAATATAGGTGTTGTCACTTTCGGGATTGGAACCAAGGACCCCGTTATTCAACGCACCAACTTCCTACTAGGCCACAGCACCCACTTGACTAATAGATTTTGAAATCGCCCACAAACATCAGACATAAAAAAAAACTGTGAGCAAATCATAAAGAAGGTCAGAGTATGTATGTGTTTGCATGCATCAGAGTATGTGATCACATGAATAATTACTAATCGATTTGAGAAGTTTTGATTGAAATCCTAAGGAGGAACACTTTTTTAAAAAAAAATATTGGTAACTAATAATCTGTGAAAGCAACATCGATTCGACATTTGTTTTTCTTATTTTTCGGGCAAAAATAAGCAATGAAAGTCAAATTAGCAACAGTCGATCGTTCTTGGAAAAATCCAATTCAAAGAAACCGTTGGAATTAAGTGCAACTTGACATGGCTCTAGAATTTTTAAACAGCTTGCTTTGAACCAGGTTAAAGATACCAGTAATATTGGAAAAGTGCCAGACCTCTTAAAACTCAACAGATAGATTGAATATGTAGCAGAGATTAGACTCCATGTACTTCATCCATTTGTCGGATTGTCCGAATCTCTGTGGCAAAAATAGAAATTCGTATACACATATGAATGTTGAAGTTAGGTCGTTAGTTGATCCCAAATATTTTATTTTCATTTTATTTGGCACTAGCTTGAATAAAGCGGTTTCTACAACAAAAAGTGTTAGAATCCTGAAAGCAAATCAATCTATAAAATGATTTCGGTGGTAATAAGTGGCTCAGTTCTTTCTGACTACCCTATTTGGACTTCAATACTACATTTACTTCCATTTACATCATGGTGATGTAAAGATTCCAGATTGCCTCCAACCAGTTTGGATAACATCCGATGTACGCTGGGACAAAATTATGTCAGGTCCTGTTGATTTGAATGGTTTGATAGCTATTGTCCAAGGTTGTTAAATTAATGAAATTATTCTATTATTTGGAAACTACTAAAGAGCTAAAAGAAGAATGTCTGTCTAGTAACAGTTTGTTGACTTAAAACTAAAAATCGACAAGAGCCATTTGCTGTCGAACATATCCTGAAATACGTATCAAATTGCTTGCATGATGATCAGAATCAATCAGTTCCCAAGATATCAAGTTCGATCCTTGGTCAACACTTTCCTCTTCCCATACCACTGGTATTCTTAGAACCCCATGATACTTTTTTTTTCTCCGTTGACTATTAAATCACCTCTGATGACCATTTTCTCGCCCATGTAAGATCACTCTTACGACTTGACAACCCCCTACGACACATGATCAATTTCGTTATAAAAAATAAATCCAAACCAATTTACCCCCATCGCTTCCCAGCCTCGACCAAATTCCATGCCGAATATTTCACTCCACACGCGTCCTGTTACGACAACCCCACAATTCGATCGTAGACAAATGATCACATCCCATAGACCATGACACAGCCGAATCGCTTATCCCCTACCAGACTCAGTTGGACTCCAAAATGCCTAGCAGCGGACAAAAAATGCCTCATATTGACCGCGCACATTCAGTGCGGCGTACACGTGTGGGTTTCTCAAAAGCCTTTCAACCGCCTTCGTACCCTAGCAGCAGCAAGATCAAGTACATGCGATTAGCCACCCGTGTTCCCATTCTGAAAATGATCTCCCTCCCTGTCAGAACAGGTCATTCCTCATCGTCATCGATATTCGTTTTCATATTCCGATCGAAACGAACAATTAATTGATCCTTTAAGGGCCTCGCGCGATCACTTTGAGATCGATCGAGAGCGATCTCATAATGAGATATGAAGGGAATTCAGTATACATAGGTATAGCTCCATCTGGGCTCTCTTTATAATATTAATCAATTAAAATGAGATTAAGCGCGCAAGATCTGTGGGCGAGTAGATCGGTGATGACCAAACCGGATCAGATCAATTAAAATAACAATTGAGACGCGATCGGCTCACAGCCCACGGAGGAGTAGGGTTTTCCCTCATCTTCTGACGGCTTGTGGATTGGATGCGTAAAGAATGCCATCGGTAAAAGAGAGCAAACAAAAACTTCAAACGAATACCTATGTCAATATGGACCCAGACAAATACCTACACATAAATTTTAAAGAAAACCCCAACCTAAGGAAGGGCGTGTGTAACCTCCTTCAAAAGGATAACAAATTTATACGTGTTTATCCTTGCTCTGGATGGCAAAGGAGTAAACAAACACAGCCATCTGTGTGCCCCATAACATCCCGCAGGACAATAGTCACTCAGTCGACCAAATGCACAAAGGACATGCTAACATTCGTTTTTTCCTTCTTTTTCTTTAACTTTGGCCCACAGAATGTTTGCAAACATACACAGAGGCGGTGTGTAGGGTCACCGAGTGGAATCAAAGTAGGACCAGCAAAAAGGACTTTATATTCACCCAAAAGTCCTGAGTTTAAAGAAAACTCTTTCATTTTTTTATTTTGTTGTACCTTCACCCGAATAGTAATCCCATTGGAAACGACCGATTGAGCATATCCTTTTGCTTGTTGTTGGCATTACCAAGCAAATGGACAGCAGCCAGCTGAATGGGAGATACGCCGAAGAAGGCCCACAAGGGAATACATACACATACATGCATGTGGAAAATCTTTTGATGGATGAAAGTGAAAAATTGAGATCCCATTTGTTGGCATACATATTACAATATGTTAAAGGAAACTACATACGCACAAAGGACCTTCTTTTGCAAGGTTATATGCAATGTTTTCCAAACAAACATTTTACAGTTCTCTCCCATTTTTTTTTTTGCAAAAGAAGTTCTGTTTCTTTTGTCATTAGATCAACTCAAAGGATATCTGGGTATCCTGTGAGAAATTTTCAAATCAAATTTGTCCATTGTTCGGAGACGCATTTTTTTATTGATTTCTACCTGGGACAGCCAGACGATTGCACACACACCCTTCTTAAGTCAAAATTGTAGATCCCAAGGAACAATTATTATTATCCAATGCAATGTATCCTTTTTTTGCCATGTGTGTGTATGTGATACATCGCCTTGATGGATTGCATTAATTTTCGTCTTTTTTAAGTACCAATATCCTGTTGATTCAGAATTGTGTATCTTCTTAGATGCTGGGTGAGTCTTTGCCTATGAATTTCTTTTTTAGCTACTGTGTGGGTTTTGTTAAGGATGAAATTGGATTTTTTTTTGCCTCTGTATCTATTCATATTGTCTGTATGTATGGTGGTAAAAAAAGAAAGAAAAATCTAATTTCAGTTAATTTCAGTTGATTTCAGGTGAATGGGATGAGCGAAAGGAAGTAGAACATGTGCTTGTTGCTAACAAGGACATGTGGCTTGTAGATGTGGTTTGTCTGTGTTTTGTTATCTTCTTTTTATTTTCATCGGAAATGGAATAAAGTAATCGACGAATATTTGAATAAATTGTGTGCTGTGGGCGTGGGAAATTTGTCAATATGTGTCAGTCGAGTGAAAGTCAAACAGACAGCCAAATGTCAAATGGTATTTCCATTTCGCTCGACACGCTCGACACGCTCGACATAGTCATTGCGTGGTGATTTATTCTGTATAGATGAGAAGACGTGTATGTGTGTATATGTGTGATGATTTTTGGGTGGAATTAATTTGTGCGCAAAATGTATATCAATGAGAGCAAGGATATGCAGAGTTGGTGGCTCGGATGGGTGTAACTGTGTAGGTGTTGACAAATTTATTTCGCCTGGTTAGGCAATTTAATAATATCCAATGGAGTCAATCTGTGTCGGAGCCTGACATTTGTCGTTCGATTTTTATTGGCGAGGCCGGAACCCAATTAATACGTTTTCATTTTCGTTTTTGTAGCCGATTACATCGAATCGAGTTTAGCAATGTGGGGCCTAATGGAATGGCAATTGCTTTTTGGATACGTTGTTTGATGCCAAATGACTTGGCACCGTCATATGATAAGCAGGTTAACTTGCGGCTTTGTAGGGTATGACTAAAAAGACGATTCGAATGTAGTGAACACATATTTTGTATCCAAAGATTCATCGGTTCGCATGCAAGTAACACTTCCTATCGAGGATCGGTAAAACTTATATGAGTCTTGTGGTACCACACATTAAAATTTAAAAAAAAAAGACATTCATACGCTGAATGCTACTGATTTACGAAACTGAAAAACCTCAAGGTTTACGTCAACTTAGTATAGAATTGTATCTAGCTTCCGGCATTGTGCGAGTACACTGGTACCTAAGTAAACAAGCTTTGGATGGGCCCATCAATACTTACCAAATGGAACTTAAGGAAATTTTTTTCGTCGGCAATAGGCAATATGTAGTGGTGAAGTGCGCCGATTCCGGCTACTGGAAGCCTGCGTTGGGGGAATGCAACCCCATCAACGGAAGCACGTCAACCTTCTCTTTTTTACAACAGAGGTCGGAAAACATTTTGAATCCCTAAGACTGATCTCAGTGAGAGATCTTTTATCTTTTGGCTGGAGATTTGAATGCCAGGATTGGCGAAATTATTTACAAAATCTTCGGGGTTACCCTCTTTGCAGTTATGCGCGGATAATAGGCTACATTCCGCCTGAGGCTTTCCAATATTTTAGTATTCTAGGGCTGGTATTCTAGCACCACGGCTTTTATGGATAGGCGGCATCTACACCACCGAGTCGTCATCGCTCAGTGAGAAGGAAAGTGCCTGCGGTTCAGCAGATGTGTGTCCGATTGGGACCGTCGGAGTAGGTTGCAACAAGAGAATCTACTGTGCTAGCTTAAAAAGAAAGCGATAGTTGACTTGACGAAAATTGTATGGTCGACTTACATAGTTTAAGGTTAAGAGAAGGTTCAACATTCAGGGTGGCACTTACGACTTTAGAGTAGGTTCAGCACTCAGGGTGCTCACGAATCAGGATTGGAATTTCAAGTAACCAACATTGGCAAACGTCTCAAATTATAAAAAAAAAAAAGTGCTACAAGTTGGAGTCAAGATTACTCAGAAACTGATAAGCGTACAAAATCGTTATTGACTACAGATCCGAGTTAAGAAAGGATCTTGTAAAATCTTATTTCCACGACAACAACGAATAAAAAATCTAATCTGAGTAGTTTTTGTGGAAATAGTAAAAGGATCGTGCGTCAATTAAGGTTGGGTACAGAGAAGAGTCGGTGAGATGCTGATTTCACGCCGAAAAATCAGGGCTAGTAATTAAATTCAATCTGGGGGATGAGTTCCATAGTTTCCAAGTTGTATAAATCATTTTAATTTCATATTTATACTTATTTGTGAAAAGAATAAATGCCACCCAACTCGAGGCTTATCAATGAAATTTTTGGAAGGATCACTTTCAGGTCTATCGCGAATAAATTTTCCCGAGAATCTGTTCCCATTCAGAAATCTGTTTTACATTGCTGACAAAAGAAAAACTCCCAGGAAAATTTATTCGCGATAGGTCTGTTTATTTCATTCATAGTTACTGATCTTGACGTAAGGTTTGATTTTAGCTATTCTTGCGCGACAAATAATCGAGAAAGGATTTTATGTCACGTGAGCATTCAATAATCCACCAGCTGTTTGGCATCTTCCAACTGATCTGCAACTGCAATTTTATAAAGAACTCCCTTGAAGCAAAAATGTATGAAAAATAAAAAAATTAACGGCCAAAAAGGTAACTCCTGTGGCACCACAATCATAATAATTTACATCCAATTTCATTTGCACACTCACGTTACTTTCATCGAATCTCCAAATAAAACCAAAGTTCTGTCTAACCAGGGCAAAAAAAAACATTTAACCAAAAAACTTAAGATGGGTGGGCTGAAAAATTGCACTTCAAATTTGAGGTTGAACAGATACAATCAGTGGATACATGTTAATTCACAATCAAAGATTTCCACACCGTGCTCGCACATCTGCATACAACGAGAAAACTCGTTTCACTTAAAATTGATGAAACAATCCGAAAAAGGGCTCTGTGATGCAACGAAAAAATAAAAGGACGAGCCCCTAATGGGATACACATGCAAATTGAAATCGAATTCAGTTACACACTGAGGTAAAGAAGGGAATTTCCAAATCGTGTTCTTGTTTTTTTGTGATGCAACAAATTTCGTCCGGAAAGAGTGGAAAAGATACGCGAGAAATAAAAAGAACCAAACACAAGCCTTTCCGTCAAAAAGTTAAGTGCTTTCGAATACGCGAAGCTAATAACACAACCAGATAGATATACAGATACTCGTTCAATTTCGAGGGTAATACCACCTAAACAGATATATGCGCTTGCAAACATTCCATCAGGTATGTCAGTATGTTTCGTTTCGTTACGAATGGAAATTCATGTGTGAGCTGGTGCAGCGAGGGCTTTACGCTCTTCATTCGATATGCATTTTAGCCCCCCAAGACCCGACTCCTCTCGACAGTCTTTCAATTGGGATTCAAAGGCATCACCTGACAGACAGCCCCCGTTCGTTGTTTTTTTTTTTTCTTCATTTCTATCGATCTATACTCTCTTGAGATCCTCTTGCGTTCTCAGCGATAGTGAATTGAGGAAAGTCCCCCTGTGCTGCCTCTCTCACCAAGTCATTCATCTGTCAATATTTCGCGCTTCTAGTTTGCCAATTGTATACCATAGATACACACACCGGGTATTCTCCCACTGGGAGGTTCGTTCTTCACACACCTTTTGTCTTTGGGGTTTTTTTCTACCATCGTCGGCGTCGCGTCGTCGTCGTTGTTGTCGTCGTTCCTGTGGAACATGGCATCGCATTAGCCCAGCTGACATTGAGGCTTCGATCTGATGCGAAGCCCGATATACATATTCAATTCTAACGGTGGGTCGTCGTTCCTGTGTGTATATCTCGGCACAAAGCTTGTTTGGTGGTATATAGTGACGATGACGATGACGACAACGACCATGACGATGTGATGCAGTTGATTCAATTTTTCTCTCCCGCACCACTCCACTTGCCACCATTCACTTCCTCGTTTTCACATGTATCTGAGCTGCGATACCTCCGCCAGGTTATGCAAAAGAAAAAGATGCGAGGCGCACATTAAGTGCATTAGAGCGACGTGTCTCCAGTGCGCGCCGTGAGTATCTGCTACAGCAGCCAGTTAGCCAACCATCCAACCTTCCACCGTCGCCACCTACATGGAAGCTGGAGAATTTTCAAATTTTCATCTTAATCTTTGGAGATATCGCGCGCTCGAGCTTCTATTGGGAAACCCTTTTCCAATGTGCGCGCTCTTTGTCCTTCGGACTTGGGGAGGAGGAGAAATAAAATAATTTTTCTAGTAGTTGTTGTTGTAAGCTTGTGTTGTGTTTTTTTTTTTATTTTTTTTGTTGCTTCTGCATCACGGTTGCTGTATCTTGTTACAATGGCACGACATGGGTCGCGTATACAAGATATCGCTGTTAAGAATCGATGTGCGGTGTTTGATTTTTTTTTAGTTTGTAGTTCGGTTCTTCGTTTTTGTATGGATATACGTGGTTCTTTGCGCAAATTCATGGCAAAATAGACAAACAAAGGGGTAGATAATGTGTAGTTACAATGGGGCGGACTGGGGGAGGCAGGGTTATTGTAAAGGTAATAGTCGACGGGAGGATAGAGAGTGAAGGCGCGTTATATGTAAATCTTTGAAGTCGATCGAGCGCTATCAGTAGTTATATCCATTGAGTTTTTTTTTGTTTTGTTGCCAATAAGGCACGCCACCACCAGAAGCAAGGAGCAACAACTAAACTACTGAGTGAATGGGCTTTGTGTACTGAGGTGGTCGGGTTGTCTTACAAAGTTATGGTGCACTGAGGGAAATTTCTCACTCGAAATTGGATTATATGGTAAAAACATAATTGAAACTTGCATCCCCTAGGCATACTATAAAGCTGTTTGCATGTGAGTGAACGAAATCTGTAAACAATTTGCGCCCAGGACAGCCAAAGACGAATTATTTATAAAACGTTTATATATTATGTAATAACTACTTCAATATGGATTTGACATCTGATCCCTTTTGATGTTCATATGTTAGTTGCAAAAATTATAAAAGTGATATGACTATCGACAACAAACACAAATTCAACAACTTCTTGGTGCTCCGACAAACGTAGAATTGCAACACTTTTGTTGAGTAACCTTTTGATTGAAGTTTTTCATGAAAACCCAATAGTTTACATTGCCTTAACACAAAAAAAAACATTTTTAAAACTAAAGTGGCGCCCAACATCAGGACAGTCGATAAAACTAAATATATGGGGGAAGAACTAAGATATGTTCCCCCTAATGAGAGCCAAGCAGCCCTCAGGTCCTATCTTGACAAACTCCCTTAAAAAAATCTCCGAATAATGTCTAAGTCTCTAAATACGCCTAGATATCTTAAGAGAGCTTAAGGTATGTATCTGCAACGAGAGCCAAGCAGCGCTCAGGTCCTTAGCATACTCCATTAATAAAAACTCTCCGAATGAGGTCTTAGGTCTCTCAATACCTCCAGATATATTTTTGATTATGTTTGGAATACTCAAATTCTTTGGAATAGGGGTTTCAGGTCACAAAACTGATATAAATATTTCGATGTTGACAAGAAATGCTATGATGGCGGACTTTTGAGGAGCCGTAACGATGTAAGTTTTTTATGGCTTCTCTGCTTGACATCCTAGCTCTTGATGATGGAATATGATGGCATAAAATAGCACGGGTATCTGAAGAATCAGGCATCAAATAAAGAAACACCTTAGCATGTAAGTCAAAAGCGTTACTTCAATCTTGAATTATTGTAGAGAGAGCGATGACATATGATAACTTTTATTTATTGTATACCCATTCAACGGACCAGGCTACAGTTTTGGGTGTGGATGCTTAACTAAGTGGTACTGGTAATAATAAAGAAGTCGTTATCAGTAAAAGAGTAACAACAAACGGAGCTGTTATTTGGCATTACAATGGAACCGCGTTCACTCGGCGAGTGCTCCAATAACTAGTAAATTTCCACTTAACAAAACCCGTGAAGGTAGAAAATCATTCAATTCTTGAACTTTAGTAACCAATAGTATAAAAGATAAAGGCATGAACGCAATTACCTGACATCCTCCCTGAAACGAAATCAAAAGATATGTATAGACATTCCAAAGATTGTTTGCTATATCCGTTGACTGGCGCCCAACATAAGGCACCCCCGCACATGTACAACAATAAGCTATCGATTCCTCCACATAATCTCCATTTCAAATTGTTCCTCTCAGTGCATCCATTAAACTAGGTATCTGCCACAATTCGTTGCTGTATCTCTACCAATATAACCATCGTCACCAGAGGCATTACCATGCTGCAGTTGTTGAGTTGTTTATTGGGAATTTGTTTTGTTCGTTCATTTTTGGCTTTGCCAATCTACTGCTGAAACATTTTAACCGAGAAAAAAAAATGTTCAAAAAGATCTGGAGGTCTAATGCATCTCTAGGCTAAAAAAGAGAAAAACAAAAAAAAAACGACTAACGAACACAGTGCCGTGAAATCGTGATTGGCGATATAGACACTATAACCCGCGCTGTGTGCTACACAATCGATAGATAGATTGCCTCCTAATGAAACACCACATCGCCTGCCTGTGCGCTAGTACACAGAGCCATCGCTGATGCAATGTAGCACTTTCGGGTGATGGAAGCTTAATGGCTTGGGCAAGGGTGTGAGAACTGCTGGAGGCCTTCGCACGACCTAAACATCGACGGCGATGCATGGTGCGCAGGAGGCGATGCAAGAGGTAGGTGTGAATGTTTAGATTAAAACCAAAATAATAGGCGACAACATTGTTTTATTGAAGCGCCCCCTCTCTCCCTTGGTGATAATGATGTCAATGTCATACTCGTGTCTTGTTCGTCAGTGTTTTTTTTTTTTGTATCGTTGTTTGAAGAGAAAGAAAGAGAACGATATTCTATCCTAGTGGGTGGTAGTATGGACATTCCATCATTATTCTAGCCACATCCTTCACACTGTGCCCAGCTTGAGGTACAAATTCATCTCACACGCTCGCTCGCATGCGCATCATGGATTTGCATGTCCGCACGACATGATACCCACCACCACAGCTTAGTGCGGTCTTCTCCGGCATGAAGTTGTTGTTTCTGTCAGATTTTGGCGTGACATTATTCAAAGTCTATTTTTGGGACGTGTTAGCATGTTACAAAGGACAAACCAGACAATGACGGCCATGACGACAACAACGGCATAGCCAAAATCACCTGAAGAACGATAGCCCAAAACATTCGCAAATAAATCCCAAGGCATTCGAATTCGTATTCAGTTTCGTGTTCAATCAGTGCATCTAAGCGAGGTGCGCGTGCGCATTTTGTAGATCCCCATTTTTGGATTTCGAAAAAACGAAAGATACACCATAACCTCGGAGACGATGTAAAGGGGCAAATTGCTTACATTGTTATGCGGAACTATTTTCGCGCAGTGCGCTGAAGACGAACGAATGGATGGACGGACGACAACCAAACACCATTAGTCACTAGTTGGCAATTTATTTTGAAGGAACAAAACAAAAAAAAATGGTGAGGGCCACTGGGAGGCACATTGATCGCACCTCGACGAGATATTGTTTTAAATTGCAAATTGGAGAAAGTATGAGAACGATCATGGTAAAGGCAGGAGGAGGTGTCCAAAAATGGTGAGGTGCCCATTTGTAATGATTGTTTATGGGAATTGGCACTTAAAGTAGCCTCTGGAAAATTGCATAGACAAGGCATGGCAGGAATTTTTGTACTGGGCCGTGCAAGGGAGTCCCTTAAGAAAGATACAAATGGTGCATTAGGCAGAGTGTAGGTGTGGTTGGACAGATCTGCACGTAAAAGGGCACAGATTGGACGACTTGAGCATGCAAAATGGAAATAAAGTGTTTGCTAACCAGAGAATGCTGGAAGTGCTCGTTGGTATGAAAAATTGGTTTTGAGGGGTTTCGGGTTATACGTTAGGTATCTATAAATCTATATGTTACTTAGAAGAGTTTATCGAGCGCATTTAGATGACTGCAGTATGTTTACAAGATCTCCTCATGGGTTTGCTTAATTAATGAAGATGCACCGCACACTTAAAAGTGTAAATTCACTAAAGTTGGACAGGCCAAATATACAAAAATGGAGATGATGAGACTTTTCCCCTTAACAAAGCCGTTTGTTAGTTGTATGGCATGTAGCGCCATCCTGTTGAAACCATATTTTAACACCAATATCTTGATTTTTTTTGGAATAAAAATGCATTGATTATTGCTCTGTGGCAAAACTGCATTGACAGTAACACAGGTCCTTTCACATTTTGAAAGAAATAAGGTCTGATTATATCGCCTGCGCATAAACCGCACCAAACAGTGCATTTTAGGGGTTGCATTTGTAGCTGATGGATTGCCTCTGGCTGTCCCTTGGCTCAAATATGGCTTTTTTTTTTATTATCGTAGCCGTTTAACTAAACACACTTTTCTAATAAATAAATCAATTTAAATCTGTTCCTAGGCCAAAACGCAAAAATAACAACGTCCACCCAAAGTCAGTCGGATTCAGTTCGTAAGCGAGTTGCATTTGATATGCTTTTGAACCAAGATCACGCTATAAAATACGTCACAACGTTTCTTAAGAGATTTCCAAACCAAGAATTGATCACTGTCCACACGAATACTCTCTGCTACTGTAGCAATATTCTCATTGTGACGCAATTTTGAGAACGCATTTCAAATATAATCCCTTGCATCTCATCAAAGGAACTTTGCAATGCTTTGTGAATGCTCAAATAAATATAAGCAAGCGCACATGAAAATTTGATAAAACTAATACAAGATTCATGATATTGCGTGTGTTTCATTATAAATTTGTTATCGAAGAAATACTGCTGAGTTTGAAATTATATCAAATGCAATAACTTTTAATTGCGCACACAATTAATATACGACCGCAACTATTTACGCACACTATAATTTTACTTCCACACATACAAAAGTTCAAATTAACTTGAAACTCGTTCAAGTTCGCACGAATTTTCGCAATCGCACACGATTTGTTTAAACGCACATTTTTGTGCGCTTCCGTAAATGGTATGCGTTTTGAATATTTCATCTACAGTTTTTACGTTGCTGCCAATACCGCCAATTTGCCAAACAAATATTCCACCCCAGGTGATCTCAATTTGCGAAAACTCCCCTAAAACAAAAAAAGACACAACACAATAACTCCCTACTAACTCTCTTATCCTGGATGGCAGAAAGTATGCATAATTGATGAGTGAAAGGTCTATTAAATAATTAGATTCCTAACATTGAATCAATTACAATAAACACCCCATACCAGAGCGCAGCCAGACCTTCGCGCACCGGGCTGAAACGACTTTAATCGAAGAAAATTGGAAAAATTGGAGCGTACGTTGGCGCTCCTTAGTCGGAGTAATTGTTATTCAATCGAACACAATCAGCTGTGTCTACCGGGGAGTAAAATTCTATCCTCCATTTTTTTTCTCAATTTAACAAGCTTCTGATATTAAATTAATTCAAGAGTATCCTCGGCTCCGTGCACACCCAACAACAAAGGAATCATGTCCCCAAGGGTGGTTTGAGACCCCCCCTCCAACGAGCGGACAAATCACAGCAATAGCAACCGTGATGAAATGATGAGGGAAAGAAACGACGTAACAACAACAAAAAATGCTCCTACTATCCTCAGGCAAGTGCGATGGGTCGCGCAGAAGCTCCTACCATCCGATGATCTGCACACCCGGCCCAAATGCAATCACTTCGCATGGCACTAGTGCACACTACCATCATCGCGCATTCTAGTACAATGCAATTAGGATTGGGGGCACCCTATGCCCGCCCATGTTTCCCAATCAATATATCCTTGGTACTCTCTTCGTAGAAAGCCATTTGCATATTTTAATTATAAAATTGTTAAATCAACACAACAACAAACAATGGCTTCGGGGAGACGATGATGACGCGAAATGGAGGATTTCTTCTTCTTTTTTTTTGTCTGTGTGTGTGTGTTGATTTTGTTGTGTTTGCAAGAAACAACACTCGCATATTGAGGGGATGCAGCAATCAGGTGGTGAACAGGATCGGAAGAGGGTGGTGGTGGTGGCGCAAGTGGAAAATTGAAAAATTCCAAAACATATCTACGATGTGTGCGAGTATGTTGTGATTTCGTCTTTTTTTTTTTTTTTTTTCATTTTCCTCAAGTGATTCGCTTCATAGTCAACGTCGACGTCGTCTGTGTTGTTGTTTTTTTTTATTTTTTTTCTTGTTTTGTTAAACAGGATGTTTACTATCTTTGGTACAATGTATAGGAAAGTCCTTGAGGGTATACTAAAGGACGACGATTAATTTGTGTGTTATACCATCGTAAGGAGCATGGGATGGAGAAATTGGTGATTTTATGTTGTTTTTGATAGGAAAGCTTCGGGGGGCATTGCATGTTTAAGTTGTGCACATTTATTTTCCCTTCAAGGAAGTCTAGAGATTAAGACAAATGCGGGAGGCGGGGTAGTTAAAATTGAGCACATGCGGTAGTGTCGTTGGAGGTGTCAAGTGGGGCTGGATTTTACTTTGTATTGAGCGCTAAATGGAAAGTAGATGGTTTGTTGTGGCCTCGAATGTTAATCCTCGGGGATTTATGAAACGAAGGAAGTTTGCCTTTATATAAGAGGAGGTTTTGGATATAAATTAAATCACAAGACTTGTTTCTATTAAAAGCCCTGTATTTCTTATTAGTTTAGCATATGTGTCTTGACGTCTAATTTGAACCTTATAAGTAAGGAAATCTTGTAAGGGTAACATATTGGTCTGATATGCTGTGTGGTTAAGCACTTAAAGACAACTTTGATAGTTTGAACAATATCGGTTGAAGTGTTTTAATAAAAAAAAGATCCACTGAGGACCCACAAGATGGTTTAAAGCTACTTACAAAAAAATTAAAAGGCCGCCCAGAATGCATATCTGTAGCTGAAGCTTGTAGCTGAGTCAGAAGTTAGAAACAAGGCAAGCCGTAAGCGCTTACACAATGTGTAGCTTCATGAACTTGTAGCTTGAAGTTGAATGGAGGGCAACTCCATGCAAGCAATGTATCTCTCTTTTGACAGCGATACAAGATCTCAGCTACAGAAACGCATTCTGGGCGGCCCTTAAGGACTAATTGAAGACCATCATTGAACTCAGCTAAAGTTTAATTGGGACTCTTGTTAAAACAACTAAACCACCTTTCAAACTCTGCGTATCTGTCATAAGCCAAATTTTTGAATCTCAATAAATTTAGTGTCGCTTAGAACCTCAGTATCAGATAAACTATAAAGACTAATCGAACACATTCGAAATTCTCAAAAAAGAGGTCGTTGAGTGCTGCTAGGTTGAAGTGAAACATAACACATCGACGTTTCTAAAATTAGAGAAGTTCTTCCTCATAAAAGGACAAAATAAACTAAAGTAGCGATGGGTCAGTGTGGTCGAAAGTACTCCCATAGGACTATTGTACTACTTTCCATGCCTACGTAACGTATTCCCGTATTCACTTCGGAACTTATATTTTTTTTAAAGAGCTAAAATGTCTTACGGGCTCAGTGGCGCGATGGTTAGTGCGTTGGACTGCCGCGCAGAAGGTCTGGGTTCGATTCCCAGCCGTAGCACCACCTACATAGTTTTTCACTGGCCCTCCTCTCGTGATGATCTGAAAAATCATCCGAGTAGTATCAATTGTCATGAAAAGCTTATCTCAACTTAGCCGTTCAGATTCGGCATAAAACAGGAGGTCCCGCACACATGAATGGTTGTGAGAAAAAAGCTAGGCCCTAGGTACTAACGAGCCTGTTGCGCCATAAACTTATTTATTTTTTAAAATGTCTTACACTTGCAGGAAAGTGTAATGTTAACCTAAATATATTTAATTACCTTAAAATTCTCAAACTGTCATCAAGAAGTAAATTTCCCTCTTTCTTGTTTGTTTATACCCTATCCCGCAGGGGTATATTAGTTTTGATACATATGTGGTTGGTCACATAGAGAAAAAATTTACCTAGCACTTCAAAGTATATGAATCGACTCAGTATTGCGAGCTGAGTCGAATTGACCACGTCTGTCTAGCCATGTATGTCTAAGCGATTTTTTGGCCTGTAATTTTGAGCTCCAGGGTTGAAATTCTCTGTCCGACAAAGCAGAATAAGTGTAAAACTTTCCGAGATTCGCTCACAGTCAAGCCCAATTTTTCAATAAACGTCTTTTCTGATGAACTCATAAGAAATTTAGAAAGAAGTCTTCGAGCAAGATACGCTGCTGGCCAACTCTTGTTTTAGTAGAAATACTAAAACTTGAACTGTCACCCTGTTTTTTTTCTCACCAGCGAAATTCTTTTTCTCTTTTTACAATTTTTTCAGTATGCGTACGACTTTTTAAAGTTTCAGATCAAAGTTTATTCAAATTCACTCTTGCACAAAGGAGTTCCCGTACACACGCATAAATATATGGTTGTGAGAAAGCTGGGCCCCTAACAAGACAGTTCGCAAGACTTTTCGCAAGCTCTTAGGTTTATGTGAAAAATTGTGTGAGAAAATTCAAGATTACAAATAGTCAAGGCTTTTAACGAAAGAAATATCAGAAAAAAAATCAGTAAGAGTCATAAAGTCATACCATAATCCTGCGCAATAATTCGGGATATGGTAAAATGCTGATAAGGGAGCTATTTGGAGAAAGCGTTCGAGCTCTCATGACTCGGCTGCAGAGATCAGGCCAAATGTTGGTGTTAAAGCAGGCTTATTCGGAAAGTGGTAAGGAATACCCCTGATTTACAGAGACTTAACTTAAAGAAAAAATTCCCACTTTACGTGGCTCCGAAGGAGCGAAATTCAAGCACATTGACGGACCGACAGACAGGCTTTAAAGATTATCTTTCAAAATTACTTCTCCATTTTATAGACTTAATATCAAAACTAACGATACCCTTATGAGATAGGGTATACAAAAAGTTTGTGCACCTCATGTGTGTACCTCACACATGAGGCAATAGAAATATGTCAGATACGCCGCTCTGAAACGTCACATCACCATAAAGCAAATGTACTGAAAAGGAAATAAACCCCACAAGCAAAAGGCATTAACAGCCGCGGCACTTATTATCATTTCCAAAAAGAAATAAACTCCTCGGGGGCTATTTGCTTCACATCTCATCAAAAACAACACACACAATGACACAAAAGACATTTTTGTCTCCACTAGCTCGCTTTGGTGTTTAAATCCGCCCATTCCAGAGAGCTCCCATATGATTACGCTCTTGCATGCTGTTGTTAATCGTTTTCGTCGAAATTTGTACTGTCCAGGCTTGCCCCCCTTTCATGCTTGTTGTTTGTCTTACGTTGTGCAACCAGGCATATCTTCTCCTGCCCATGATTCTTGGTGTCGAAATTTCGTTTCATGTTGGTTTGGATTTACAACTTCGAGACCAAAGAAGTTTCACGTCGAAAGAGTTTTTTTTGGAGGTCTTAGTTGAAGCATCTGCACATCTCGAGTTGCTTCTAAAACATTGTCCGATTCTTTTCTCAGTTCTGTGTATGAAATAATATGTCTGGCATTTCCGCGGCACATACAGGGCCCCAAACCTACCTTCCCCTCCTTCATTTTTGTGCGCGAAATTTTTATTTTGGCCACTAAAAACGAGGACCGTTGGAGATGTTTCTCATAACACTGTTTGGATGTTTGTCAGACTTTCGAATTGAACCAAGGACCCTGAGCTTAGTAATGCAACGCACTAACCACTAGGGGATTGCACGCACATATAAAGGGTCTTCTAAAAGTGACTTCCGAACTTTGACAGTCGATAGCGGCCAAATTATTGAAACTGCATCTGTCAATTTGGCTGTTATTTCTTAGGTCTTGTTAAGCCGAATCACCATGGGGACAAAAATAACGTTCAACAACACTTGCAAATGATTAAATTGTTTTATCAAGGTGGGAGTTCTGTTCGGGGAACGTACCGCTCGCTCGTACCGGTCACCATATTGGTCCTACCGAGAGGACTATTCACAGTGTGGTTTTTGAGATTATTAAGTCATACAGATGACGCATTGACAATAAAAAAACAGAAACTTTTGCTCACCAGCTTAATGGTACGGGCGGGCATGAGAAACAAGAGATACGAGATCCAAACATATGGATGTGCCAGTACGGGAGGGCATGAGAAACAAGAGATACGAGATCCAAACATATGGATGTGCCAGTACGACCCGCCATAGATCAATTTTTCTTGTATGCAGTACGTCATCTGTATATATACTTCATAATCTTTGATATGACTCAACTGGTTGACTTATCTATACGTCGACGAAACACAAGATCTCCCGAAAACATCGCCGCTGTACGTAAAAGTATGCAGAAAAATGCAAGGCAGTCGATTTTCCGTCCCTCACAAGAACTCGGCTCTTCGTAGACCACAACTTTGCGAATTTTGCAGATCTTTTAGCGTTGCAACGCATAACGAGCACAACTTGGAAATTGAAGAAGAAAAAATGTATAGGCTACCCGCTGCCTTCTGTTTTATATCGACTCTGAACGGCGAATTTGGGATAAGCTTTGACAATTGACAATACTCGGATGATTTGTCAGATCATCACGAGAGGAGGGCCAGTGAAGAATTATTTTAGGTGTTGAAGCCAGACCTTCTGCACGTCAGTTATTCGCACGAACCCCATCGCGCCACTGAGCCCATTATAGAACTTCATCAAACAAATTAAGCAAGATACTGACACATGTAAAGATCGATTAGAAGAATGATTGGTTTAATCAATCCTGATCATAACGCCATCACTGTGAAACAAAAAAAAAAATTAACAGGGACACCTTGCATCCACTTAACACATGCTGAAGAACACAACTTTACCATTAAGGATATCTACAGTTCATGTTGCTAAGCTTATTTGATCCATTGCCACAAAACTCGTGTATCTATCCCAAGATTACCAAACAAATTGACAACATTCATGTATTTCTAAGAACCTACTACAAGTAACAAGGACACTGCAAACATGTTCAACAGATGCGACTCCATTTTCACGTTCTCACTAAACCTCAAAAGCATGATCTATAAAAGCGCAATTATCTCCTCGGTGGAACTTCAAAAGTAGTTCAATCACCTTCCACAAAGCCACGTGCTTCCATTGCGCCTTCCTTTGACCAAAGCCAACAGAAAACATGTTTACAAATCTAAAACTACTAACCAAAGTCGTTACACCATCGTTCAAGCCAACAATAACCCGGCAATAGTAACAATTCAATTCTCCACACTAGATTGGTATTGTTGGTCAAGTTCACGTATCTTTTCCCTCAACTAGTAAGAAACCACTGCCGCTGCCGTTGCCATAACAAATCCCACTCGAGAGGTGGAGGCAAGGAGTGACGAGATGGCAATTTGCTGCGGCTCCAGCCGACATAAGTGAAAACACATTCAATTACTCCTTTGAGTAATGACCCTGAATGGGTGAGTGCTCTTGTACGACGACTTCACACAACTGCACACACAAGTACTTCACAGATTCGACGTGGCTATGACGCGGCATAAAATATCGCTTCTAATGTTCGTCCTAATGGACGTTGTCCGGACAATGTACACCCGCCCGATCGATTATTACCGCGATCGGCTGAAAAGCAATTCAATGTATCTCGCATTCTTTGGGCCATGTTGTCTGTGTCTATCGGTGGCGAGCATGTGTCAAATTGATTCATCTTCGCCTGGTTATAGATACTTTATTCATTAACCGCCATCAACGCCAAGAACTTAGTCATGTCCAGAGGTATTCTTTCAAAAGAAAGAAAGAAAAAAACTTCTTGAAGGTCTCAATCGAAAAGAATCTCTGGAAAAAGAAGCTTTTTATCTCATTTCGACGTGGATTGGATAATGCGTGTGCATGTTTTGATGGAGGGGATATTCGCTTTTTGGGGAATGATCGATCGAGATAAATGATGACGAACACCTAATCAAAGTGTCAGACGATTGGTAATAGATACGAGGTAGTGAAGGTGATTTTGACAAAGATCGATAGATACTTTTTTTGTTGTTGTTGTGTGTGTTTGTGAAATAACAATAAAAATTTTAATCGACATTGTAGAAGCAGGAACCTTTAAGTGGAATTTCATTGTTGGTGTTTGAGAAGGGAATTCAATGAAAAGGAGATACAATTACAAGCAGGGTGAGATGTTCCTTATGAGACACAATGGCATCATCAATACACGGATAGATGTTAGATAATGTATCGAAGACGGAATGACATTGTGGAAATTGTTAAAGGATTTCTTATTTTATTGTGTTTCTAGGTAGCCAATAAACATCAATTTGAAACGATTAGGAAGATTCGAATCTTGAGGAAGTGTCTGTACACAAATTAGGAGGGAATCAAATTTCATTCCACAGGAAGGGGTGTATCGCTGTTTTATGGATTCTGTTGAATGACAAACACATTCGAGGGCATGGGAATCTAACGACAGGTGGGTATATGAAAAAAATATTGAATCATAGAGACAGCGTTGTATCTGCAATTGTATTATACCAATTGAGAAATAAAATTCAGATTGGTTTCGATAGTTTCGGGTATTATTCACAGGCGTAGCAAAACCTTAATGATTTTTCAATATCCCTCCTCTCGCGATGGTCACTCGGGTAGTATCATATCAATTGTGAAGAAAAGCTATTCGCATTGGGCTTAAAAGAGGAGGTCCCACCATCGTGCAAGAAGTATACACGCACACATGAATGGTTTTGAGAAGAAGCTCGTCAATGTATTTAGCAAAGCCTTTGCAAACGTTCCCTTGGCTTCGAGTGAAGGAATTTAAATTCCAAAACCTATCGGCGAGGATACACCTAGCGAAGTATAAAATCTAAGGACAATAGTGAGGCCTACGTGATGATCATCCGAAAAGTGAAAACCAGAGCACAACTCGTTGACCTTATTAGAGCACAACATGACGAAATATGGGAAAAACCTCCCCCTGTATACGAAAGCTGAAATGAGGTTACAAGACGCTAGGCATTCAACTAGCAGGAACCAGAAGATGGGTCTTCATTATAGAACTTTCCAAAGAAATATGAAAGAGTATTTCTATATGTAACAGAAATAAATGCGAATCTTCCTCTAAAGCGAACCTTACTGCAAAGTGCCGTCTTGATTATAGGGAACTCTAGAACAGCAGCTTTTTGGACATGTGGCTTTATACGATTTGGAAACACCGAAGTTGACCCCGCGGCTTATCTAGACTCACATCTAACCGAGATGCTTAACTTTAGCATATCCTTTCGCCTACCCGATCATTGTAGCGTTTTCCAGGCGGAATAATGGCAATTAAAGAAGTTCTGTCCAGGCTGAGGTGTGATGTAGTATCCAAGAAGAATATTCTTCTTCAGTGCCAGCATAGAAGCAAAAATATCCCTTGGATTCATCTCATATACATCAAATCAGCAGACTATGTGATTATGAGATGGCAGATCACTTTATCATTCACCACTTCTGGGTATACCCTGATCATCCGAGTCCCGTACTACGGCGCTGAAGCATGGACCGTCTCAAAAGCGGATGAAGAAATCCTTGGTTGATTTGAGAGGACAATTTTTCGAAAAATCTTCGGTCCCGTTTGCGTTGACGGGCTATGGAGACGAAGATTCAACCAAGAACTATACGAGCTGTACAGCGACATGCCCCCGGTCAAAAAACTCCGCATTGGACGTTTAAGATGGCTAGGACATGTAGAACGAATGTACACCAATACTCCGGCTC
This sequence comes from Rhingia rostrata, assembly GCA_949824845.1. Taxonomy (NCBI): domain Eukaryota; kingdom Metazoa; phylum Arthropoda; class Insecta; order Diptera; family Syrphidae; genus Rhingia; species Rhingia rostrata. The sequence continues at coordinate 103,371,830 of OX463757.1, forward strand.
GCAGAGTTTTCGATTCGCAGCCAGACGTCGGACGCAGTAGAGGAAGACCTCGCCTTAAGTGGCGCGCACAAGTAGAAACCTACCTCAACCAACTTGGAGTGCGCAACTGGAGGCAGGTAGCAAGGACCGGGCTAATTGGAGAGGCATGTTGGTTCCGGACTGTAGCGCCAATTAAATAAGTAAGTCTTCTGGGTATATAAGGGAACTGTAAGCTGAACGAGCTTGCCGGACACGGCAAAACCATTGATATTCTACCACCAGTAAAATCAATAGGTATGCCCCTAGCTAAAGGGAAATCAGAGAAGGCGAACCGCAGATGGACAAACTGCACAAAGTGTCTAATATCCAGGCAACTCGGGCCAAATTGAACCAGAAGAGCTCACTCTGCATGATAATGTTGAACAGATCAAACATCAGTATCATCATCGGTGGACACTGCATATGACTTCTGCAGAAGCTGCTTGGACGAGGAAGATGAGGAGTGTATTCTCTACCCTTGGCCATCTAGGACACAACTTCTTTGACAATCTAGGTGAACTGGTGGATGGAAAATATTAATGTCAGAAACCTCATCTGCTTCATAGTTAGCGCGTACTGGTTCAATAGCAAACGAATATAAGGGAAAGTCGACAGATCCACGTGGTACTACAACGGACCTTTTCTAGTCTAAGTGTTTAAGCGCATAGCATGCAGCCACTTTAACCTAAACTCGCCTAACATAAACACAGCGATCACCAAGCAAACATTTAACTAAACATGCATAGAACTCATCGGCATATGGAAACCGAAGCTAAAGTCTTGTAGGCGCTAGGTATCATTCAATACTTCATTGTCTTTCAAGTGGATGGGAAGAAAACAGCACAGGCTGTCGATGGATCTATAGAAATAGAGACATCAAGGTGAATTGGCAGCTACACTTTAAACGATCAACTACTATCTAGTAAATGCAAACTGCTTCACATACTGCCCCATCGGCACAAAGGGCTGTCAGTCATCACATTATACATCCTTCCTGGATTCCCGGGCATAAGAAGCATAAGAAGAAAAGCCAACCAGATCTGAATCCGCTTTTAACAGATGTACACTCGTACTGGTCTAACTAGACTTCAATACTGTTCAGAGCCTTATGGCCGGATTCTGGTTTAGATTGGATAAGAAAAAATGGTAGAGTACGAATGCGGTTGCACAATAGCCCGTAGTCTGTGGAACAACAATTAAATCAAAAGATCGAAATCTATAGTCTCTTTCAATGGAAGCAAAACCCTAGTGTTGGTCAGGGTACTGCTTCATAGTACAGATGTCTTCCAAAATGACTTCTGCAAAGGTTGTAGAGATGAAGAAAAAAAATTAGGTCTGTGTCTAGCCTTACAAGAACACCGCTTATCATACATAGGAGCCTGGTTCTTTGACAGCTTGGGTACCTTTGCAGGAGGCACTCAAAATAGGTTTTTATGGCTTCCGGGTGAACAAATATTTCAATACGTTAAAAATTAAACGCAAGAAAATTATTCAAACAAGAATGAAGGAAGGTGCTTTGAGAGAAGAAAGGCCTAGTTTTCGAATGGTCCTGTTTTCCTTTTTGTCCATTTGATAATTCCCACTATTAAAACAATATAGAACCCAAGATATGGGAAAGGTCTCTTAACCTTCTCCTCTTAGTCACCTATTACGACAAGCATATCAACAGTACTACCGATAGCAGAAAACCAGGATTTCGTATAGAACTATATTTGATTTCCTACTTCATACATAAATCTTTAAAGATACAAAATGTATCTAAGAACGAATTTTTGTTGGTGTACCTGATTCAATTCATACAAAGCAACATCAACTGCAAAGAAGTAAAAATCTCTAACACCTGTAGTCCTACATTCAGTGCACAACATTTCAGTCAATGTTTCCCAATCGATTTCAATTATGCTGCTCCAATACGTGTTGTCCTCAAAATCTAAAACAAAATCGTAAATCGTGTTAAAGAAAAGTTTTGTACTATCTACAGCTCCTCATGTCACAGAGTGTTACATTATGCCATGTCCTAATCACTCCCAACACGGAACGCATTAATCACCCACCAATTAGACACTCCACCAGTCGTCCCCCATACTACATCCTAAACGCTGTCTTCTTTAATTTGATTGATATCTCACCGCCACCACTCTGGTTACAAATACAATTACCCCCCGTCATATCTATCTTAGTCAACAGAGTCAACAAACAATTGCCACCATCGACACAAAAGTAAGCAATTACACGAAACAAAAAAAAAACTACAATTACAATTGCAACGCGTCTCCGTCGCCTATGGCCTAGATGTCTCGCGTCCCCCACGGCCCACTCATACGATTTCATTGAGGAAAAATTCCTCGCTGTTGCGTTCAGTGTAATTGGCAAGATGCCGCTTTACGCGGTGTCGCCCCTATATCTGCAGTGCTCGCTCAACCACCCGGAGCGGCACAAAACGGAACCGAAGCTAATTGCAACCTGAACAGCTCTGACTCAGTCGCATTTGTCCCGCTTTTTGATAATCGAACATAAGCGACAACAAGAAATTTACTTCCAAAGCAGCCAAACACACACACACGCATGGTGAGTGTATCTACAATCCTGTGACATGTAATTATGTAATTCAGCTTGTTACAGCCGGTTTGGGGAGTGAGAGATAAAGACGAAGAATCGACAGATAAGAACGCTCAGCCCACCAAGTTGCACGAAAGGCTAGCAGATACGCAAATAGCAACAGATACATTCGCCATTTGCGTTGAACTTATTTCGCATTTTGGTTGTCGCAACGAATTAGGATGGGAGGAGAGCGCCGCACAAGAGACAAATCTCAGACGCTTCGCGTGAATCTAATCCATTTGGTGGTATCTATCGTATGTTCGTGTAAAGGAGATATTTATCGAAAACGCAAATACCCTTCAAGAAGTCGAGCCAAAGACCTAAATAAAAACAAAAAGTATCTGTGCCCCGTGTATACAGCCACCCGAATGTAGGTACACCTAAGAGATACGAAAATTAATGGACAGTAATTACTTTCGACTATACAAGAACGGTATACGGAATCGGGAACGATTTGAAGATGCCACCGCCTTATAGATAGGTAGACGCGCCTAGTGTTTGCTTTTTGTTTGTTTTACACGTGTAATGTTCATTACAACTTATACTTGGGTCTTGTGTAGCCCATCAGGCTCTCGCACTGAGATCATTAATATCGAGGAGCAGCAATAATTGGTTCTACACAGTGCGCGCCCTCTGTCGAAGGGCAGAGGTCTGGAGGTTGCCAGTGTTTTTTCTCCGACTGTCTGACTGACTGTCAGGTATTTGATGTTGAATCTGGATGTTGGTTTGGATGAAAGACGCAGTGCTTGCGTTGATAATTACTGCGTATAGAGTTGTAGTTGTGGTGCTTAAGGGCATCGGCATGGTTTCTTTCGACTATTTGTATCTTCTACATCGATCAGACGATAATTGATGGCTATCGTGGAGGGAATAAATCAGTTAAAGTTGATTGCTCGCTAAAATGAGACTGCGGTGTTCAACTAGAACTAGTTATTGGCTTTTTATTGCAGAATCTTGGAGTGTAATCAAGTGGCTTAATGACGGTAGACACGAAATAGTTGGGGTAACGCAGGTGGTCTAAGTGATTGCTACTGCTTTTTGACTTATGGGTTGTGAGTGTAGTGTGGCTATTGGATTGGATTTTAGTGTCAGTTTTAGCAGCATCAACGTTTGTGGGAAAGAAGATACAATTTATAGAAATGTACCTTGGAGTGGAAAGTAGAAGGTAGGTATATAAAGTGTGTTCAGCTTTCTTTATGAGAGTTTGGTTGGTGGAAGGAGTATACATTTATAGCCAAAGATGGACACAAGATTTTATGTTGAAATTTTCATTGGGATACCTAACACACAATACCCCCACATACGCGGTTTCGCTTATACGCAATTCAGTTTCGAAATTCCCTCTACATACATGGTGTGCTTATACTAGATTTATTAAAAATTAGTTAGAACCGCTGGATTCAAAGCTCAACATATGCTCAGATCGGATAAAACTGGCCTTTGTATCTCCAAGAAAGAAAAAAGAGCATCAGCGTTCAAGACACCAAAGGATAGGTTAACCCTCTTATTTTGTGGAAATGCTAAGTGTAAACCATATGTTTTATCGATCAATCTCAAAAATCTGTAGAGCTTTGAAAAATGTACGAAAGGACCAACTTCCTGTGCATTGAAGGGCAAACAAAAAAGCATGGATGCATTCATCACTAAGTAGTTCAGTAAATGATTTTGCCTAGAAGTTGAACTCTGCTGCAAGACACAGAACTTGGACTTCAAAGTGCTCCTAATTATCAACAATGCGCCAAGTCATCCTCAGGCCCTTTGTAATTCCAAGCCAGATGTAAAAGTTGTATTTATACACGCAAACTTTATATCAATAATTGCGTTCAAAAATTAGCCAATGGACCAATGAGTTATTGCAACATTTAAAAATTGTATCTGTTCGCACGGAACAAGAGAGTTCGCAACAATGATAAATGTCTCCACTATTTTTCTTTTTCGAACGCGTTTACATCCTGAGCAAGGGCTTTTCTGATAAACCAGTAGAAACGTAAGCGATAAATTGTGAAGCCTATAATGGCATAATAAATTGAGAGATTCATGGGCTGGAATATTTCATACGTCGTTTTATGAAACCTAAACATTTCGGTTTTTTGTGACTACGAAAATCTTGGTTAGGAAGACCAACGAAGGTGTTCTTGGGGTTTTTTAGATGCAAGTCAGTGACGCTCATTAACAGGGCTATTGATTTTAGTTTGGCGTTGTGTGCTTGGAAGAAAACTAAGGTGATCCATCACCTACCGATGAATGCACCGATTAGTTGAGTTTATGAGCTGTCGGGATCAAGAGCGTTCAAAAATTAGGAAAAATGAAGTCTTCACCAACGATTTGTTTTTTACAGAAGTTTCTGAATAGACTTTGATCAGCTTTTTGATTTCAAGCGAATGAGTTCATATGACGTACGACCTGAGTAACCTTAGTATCAATAAACATGAAAACGGACCTGTAGCCTTGCCTCCAAGATGAATGCAAGACCACAACGATTCCAGCTTTGGAGTCAACATCGATCGCCAAATTCGTGATCCAGAGAAGCTCGTAGAGATGGTTTAATATTTGAGCTCAAGAGTGCGAATTCTAGGATCGCCGTTCGAGTGATCTTTTGAGGATAGATCATCGCATCAATACGCGAACTGTCGAACTGTTGATAGCAACAATGTTGAGGTAGTTAAGGAATTCATATATTTACAATCCTCATAAATGAGACCTTAGTGGAGATACGATGAAGGCTGAGAGTTAGGAATCTGATATTATTCGGTTTAGACACAAAAATGGATGTCTTGGCAAGTAACATTCACCAACCCATAAGCCAAATCTGGTCGGATGAAAGTATGTCTAAAGAATGGAACCTCAGCATCGTTTTCCCGACCCACAAAAAAGGTAGACATATGTAACAATATCGCCTAAAAAATCCTATCTGCCGTAATATGTGAACCTGATCGGCCCTTAGTGAGGTTTTATGTCAGGAAAGTTCACAACCGAATAAATTTTCACACTTCGGCAGATCCTGGCAAGGATTTAGGCCAGTTGATGCACTGTCATGCGAATTCTTTATTTTTAATCTTGAGAGGATTGTGCAAAACTCCCGAGCCAATACAAGAATCAAAATCTCTCATAAATCGGTACAACTAAGTACATAGTTGCATAGTTACATAGTGAAAAATACTTTTTGAGGGAAAATTACTTCTTTTTGAGTGAAAATTACTTCTTTTTGAGTGAAAACTACTTTTTGAGGGAAATTTAATTTTTTGAGTGCATAGCGTGATATGATAGCAACGTTTGCTAGTATAGAAAAGGTAGTGGCGAAAATGGAAGTAAGACGAAGTGAGGGTAAGGCGAAGTATATGCTGTCAGCACGAAAGTACATACGTGATCGAAGAAGTTGCCACCAATTGGTCACCATTAACAGATACAACTTTGAGGTGGTATGGGAATTTGTCTAACTCGGCTCTACTATTAACTCTTATAACAACATCTCGTCAAATATTTCTTCTTGCTTCAATAGAGCCCAGATTATTGCTGACACAATGTACCTATAGCCTCTTTAGTTTTGCGTGATCCTAAACATGCCCTTCATTTGTGCTTCAGCTTAACTCCTAATCCAAACAGCAAGAGAAGCTTTTTACGACAGTATTACTGTGACTTCTTCAATCTAATACTTGAGAGGATTGTGCAAAAAACACCAGAGGCACAATTTTCCAAAAATCTGTACAACTACTAGCATACGCCGACGATATTGACATCATTGGTAGGACGCAACGTGATGTCACGTTTGCTAGTATAGAGAAGGAAGCGGCAAAAATGGGCTTAGCAGTAAATGAGGGCAAGACGAAGTATATGCTGTCAACACGAAATGACACACAACATCGACGAATTGGACAGAACGTCACCATTGACAGATATAACTTTGAGGTAGTACGGGACTTTATCTAGCTCGGTTCCGCTATTAACTCTGACAACAACATCTCGTCAGAAATTAAACGAAGAATTACTCTTGCCAACCGCTGTTTCTTCGGGCTAAGAAGGCAATTCAGTAGTAAAGCCCTCACTCGAACTACTAAGGAGATCTTATATAAGACCCTGATTATCCCAGTCCTGCTCTACGGTGCTGAAGCATGGACCGTATCAAAAGTAATTGAAGAAATCCTTGGTCGATTTGAGAGGAAAATTTTCGAAAAATCTTCAGTCGCGTTTGCGTTGACGGGCTATGGAAAAGAAAATTCAACCAACCTCTAGTCAAAAAAAATCGCCATTGGACGTTTAAGATGGCTAGAACATGTACGACGAATGGACAGCAATAGTCCGGCTTGTAGTCTACGATTCCTAACCAGACGTCGGATGAAGTTGAGGAAGACCTGGCTTTAAGTGGCACGCGCAAGTAGAAACTGACCTCAATCAACTTGGATTGCGCAATTGGAGGTAGGTAACTAAGCACCGGGTTAATTGGAGAGGCTTGTCGGTTGAGGTCCAGTTTTGTTCTGGATTGTAGCGCCACTTAGGTATGTAAGTATGCGCTGAATCTCTTCCGAAATTGTCCGGAGTTGTTCCGAAACTGATACCTCGAGAGCAAATTGAGTTTCGATTGGGACTGACTATCGGTTCCGAAATCGTTCCGAAAGATACATTTGATAGGGATGTGATTTTTGAAATGAAATCTATTGTTCGTCAGTACTATACACGTAACTTCCAACCAATAACGCTAATGCCAAAACAGGATGATTTCTGGTGGAGTAAAGGCATTATACCACTTGGTCTGAATATCTCTGAAGATGAAAAAAATTAGAATACTTTAACGTATGTATCCATGCATGCATATTTCGATTGTATATGGTCCACAACTCTTTTTTTTCTAATAACCAACTCTTTAGTTATCGTTAGTCAACTCTATAAAAGCATCCACAACCCTCCACCCGTCGTCCTTAATTTCCGAGTTTGTTTAAAAGTTTAAATCGCCAGAGCACTTGAAGCATCCTTATAACTTGGCAAGAACCTGCTCTTGACCACCTTAAAGAATCGCCTACAAAATATGGAGAAATGCTGACTTTATCCTACAGATACAATTTAATTTTTTTTTATTCCAGCTACCATTCGATTTCAAGTATTTGCCTTGTGCTCCGATTCAATGTCCTGTCCTCTTGAAGCATATTGATCTTCCCTTTTGAAAATGGAAGCACACACAAAAAAAAAAAAGTTGTCTGTCTCCCAATATTTATCTTGCGTAGGATTGCTTTACATTCCGTTTTATCTAAGCATTCCGTTTGCTTTGGTTCGTATCTGTCGCCATTTTTTTTTGTATTCCTTTGCAAATATGTGTTTTGAGGGTTTTTTTTGTTGGAAGAGATAGTGTGCACATCCTGACAACCAAAATTGGACATAATGAATCCGGGCTATTCGTTCTCTGCTTACCATGGCTATGGATTTCTGACGAAAATGGAAAAGGCCCAACACCGAGTACTCCTCCTCCCATTGGAATATAGGTACACGGGGCATTTGGAAACGTTTAATTTGCGTAATTGTTTCGAGGCAAATTAGTCAATTAAGTCAAAATTGCAGTACAACTAGAGCGCAGTTAATTAAATTATCTTTTCGCTGGAGTTTGTGTTGAGTTGTGTTTGTGCGCGTCGTCTTTACCGAGTATACGTACTTGAATACACCTGGAACGGTGCAAGTAGTTTGGTATAACGGTAGCTTGTGGTTTTAGTCAATTGTGCGCTAATTTAATCCGGATAAAGTCGAAATTGGATTTTTTTTTTGTAATTTAGCAGTTGAATGTTGTTTATGATCAAGTGGTGTAGGTATGGGTATTTTTTCTGTAATTATAGGTTGTTGGAATTTTTTTTGAAATTGAAGTGTTTATCTTTTAAATTGGAGCACAAATCAATTTTGTTGTCTTTTGCAAAACAAAATCGAAAATACTGACAAGCAGGTATACTCCGGGCGAGATGGTAGATGATGCTACAAAAGACTAAACAAAAAAAGCGTAAAATACTGGTCTGGAACGACATATCAAACAACCAAATAAATTTGGCTAAATCTAGATTTAACAAAATCCAAGCGACTGATCTCGCTCTCCAGGCGATATTTTAGCGCCACCAGAGGTGTCATCACTGGACACTGTCCAATTAGTAAGCACACAGAATAACTTCTGCAGGAGATGTATGGAAGAGGAATCAATATTTTATGTATCTGCTTTGTAACTGCCCGGCACCATCAGAGCAGGGGAAGCTTCATCTTGAAGGCAACCTTTTTCAAAATATCTACGGTTTGTCAAACTCGGAACCAAGAAGTCTCGTTCGTTACCTGTTGGGTTTCCTACAGGTAACGAGGAGAAAGCATAGCATACGCGTTGTATCACAAAACTGGTCAAAGTGTGCTGGCGAATAGGTGGCAGCCACTCTAACCCAACCTTATATCACTTTACTTCACATAAGGAGGAATGAAACTGGACCTCAACCAAAAAGCCTCTCCAATTAGCCCGGTTCTTAGCTAATTGCGAAATCTAAGTTGGTTGAGGTCGGTTTCTACTTGTGCGCGCCAACTGCTGCGTCCGACGTCTGCTGGGAATCGAAGTATCTGCGACCTGTAGTGTTGGTTCCCGTTCGTTCTACATGTCCTAGCCATCTTTATCGTCCGATGGGGATTTTTTTTTTTTTTTTGGATAATTATTTCTCTATGTTACAAGTTATGTATCAAAACGATTATACCTTCGGAGATAGGGTACAATGAATTTTGACAAACAATGAGTTACACCACACTTTAACTACTGAAACTCCAGGTTTTGCTAGTCAACAGTTACCCCATGTCAAAAAGTGAGTTTCGCAATTCCTTACCACCGGAATAAAACGCTATTTTCAGAACAAATTTTTTTTAGGGGTGTATAGGTTTATTTTAATGTAGAATTACCTTCAACCAGTGATAGCGTTAAAAGTTAGAAGACTCACCTGAAATGAGAAGAAAATAAAAGTTTGGCATTAGTTTTAAACATAACGTTGTTAGTTTTTAATGAGGTGCACATCAACTCAGATATAAAATTGCCCCTTTTTGGGGGTCACTTGAAAAAATGCTGCAATAGAAATTCAAAACTTTTAGGCTTTTTTTTTAGAGAGGTATACATTCTTAAATCAATAGCTTTATCGGGACTTCATAGTTGAAATTAATCAAAATAGAAGCCTTATATTACGGGTGGTTAAATTTTAAGGGCCGATGTTAAATGTGATCCCCGCCTAAACGCCAAGATTTTTTCTGCATTTCATTTGACATTTCCCAATTTCAGACTAACTCAATTTGAACCATGGAAAGATACACAATCGAGCAATGCGTTAAAGTTATTCAGGCTTATTATGAAAATGGGCGTTCAAATCAAAATGCATAACATGCACTTCGTGATTTTTTCGGTTAATTTAATCAACCAAATGTGCGTACAATCGGAAAATTTGTAGCAAAATTTGAATTTGAGCCAATCGGGTCTGTAGGAGATGTGAAAACACCAGTGCATGCTCCTACAGCTCGTACTGCCGAAAATATTGCTGCTGTTCGCGATAGTATGGCTGAAGAGCCGTCTAACTCAACTCGTCGTCATGCCCAACAATTGCACCTCTTACGCTTGTCGTTGATGAACACTATGCATAAAGACTTGCATTTCACGCTTACAATGTGCAATGGACTCAAGAACTGAAGCCTCTTGACCATTTCAAGCCTCGTAAATGGTCAGAATGGTGGCAAGAAATGGCAACAGTGGATGATCAATTTTCGAAGAAAATTATCTTCAGTGATGACGCACATTTTTACCTCAGTGGATTCGTCAATAAGCAGAATTGCCGCATTTGGACGAATGATAATCCAAGAGTGATTGTCGAAAAACCAATGCACCCACAAAGAGTGACTGTTTGGTGCGGTTTATGGGTTGACGGCATCATCGTATTTTTTCCAAAATGAGGCCGATAATTCGGTTACTGTGAATGGTGTTACCTATCGTGATATGATAACGAACTTTTTTTGGCCCGAGTTGGAAGATATGGATGTGGACGATATGTGGTTTCAACAGGACGGTGCCACTTGCCACACAGCTAACGAAACAATGGCTCTTTTGTGCGACAAGTTCAATGGCCGTGTTATCTCACGTGGTGGCGATGTCAATTGGACGCCAAATTTGATTTGACACCGTTGAGCTTCTTTCTTTGGCGTTATTTGAAAGAAAATGTGTACGTCAATAAGCCATCAAAAATTCACAATATTTTGTTCCATACATAATTGAACCATACCAATATTACCATAATAAACAACATCGGCCCTTTCAATTTAACCACCCTTTATATAGCCCCTTTATGGGGGGCAATTCTTTAAATCATAAAAAAAAACTTTAATTTGTTGCTTTGGACAAAAGCTGATGGAAATTCGTAATCGTACAGCAAGTGGAATTCCTTGCTTGACTATTATATTGTGACCAACGATGGGGTTAATTTTCAGTCTGTCAAGCAAGCCCAGTGACTTTGTCGTTTCGGATCCAACTTCTACCAATTCTGTTGAGCAATCTAGTACGATCTGCTTGTTAAGGTCCAATTACGAAGACGTATCTACTCCAAAGGCGACACAACATATCTACATTCCCTTATTTATTAATCAGAGAGGTTAATCGCTTTAAACTCATTTAGCCTAAACGCACCTAATCTAACCTGTGTCCCAAACCTTGCCCATTGCAACTTTATCCCTGTTCAGGACTGCATTGGGATACCACCTATGTTTTACAGGGTTAATATTTCCCATTAGCTAGTCCTGTAACCAATTCGATTTCTTAAGAAGGCTGTCTAATGTTGATAATGTTCAGGTCAAATATATCGCTGTGATAGAAATTACCGGGCTTAGTTTCATTGATTTTCTAGACCACGGGATGCAAAGGAAGTCATATTGCATCGTCTTACTTCTTTCCTCTGCAGTTTCCCAAAAGCAGTTGCAGACAATATCGAGTAGAAGAGCATACCTCCCTAAATTTATTATGTTGGTTAAGTTGGGTTACTATGTTGGGCCCAATTCGAATTAGCGACTTGGACCTGTTGGTGTCAAGGAATGGTATAATGAACCGACACGTGTTGCAATAGGCCAGGTGTGACCACCTAGTGTCAGTAAACAACATAAAATTTATGTTTTGTAATGAAGATAAGGGCGAACTGACAGAGTCAAGGTGTCTGTTATTAATGTTTTGAAAGCCTTGTCTAGCCATCAATCAAATGTCGAAGTGTCGCAAAATCCAACTGATTGTACGGTAACCCTATCCCCTTTTGAACTGAACGCTTTAAGGTCGTCTTTGATAGCCAGACGTCGCAACGAACGCATTAGAAAGAGACATCGCCTCAAGTAGCGCCCACAATTACAAACCAAGCTCAATCATAATGAAGTACACAACAGGAGGAAGTTTTCTAACGACCGGGCCATGTTGGTTGCGGCACAGGTTTTTACCGGACTGAAGCGACACTTATGTAAGCAAGTTTAAAAGACTTAAGCCTGACATAAAAACATTTAGCTTCTTGTGGTCGTCTCCTAGCTCCGAGTATAGTTTCCGGACGCTTAATTGGACAAATCTGACAGAGTAGACAGATTAGACCGGACATTGTAAGCCATCTCCAACGTAAGGTCGAGATGCTCCCACTCCTGTGAGGAATCAGTATCTATGTCAGTGGTAGTAATGCACATACGACCAGCTATGGATCGATCTGTGGAGCCCCCGTATTCGGATAAAGGACATCAGTAGTATACGTACCGAAATTTATCCAGGCTAAGGGCCCACTCGAAAGAATAGCTCTGGCGCTCAGCTATGCATTCAAGATACTGGACCAATACTCAAGCGCCACAGCTATTTTTTCGAATGGGCCTTAACCTGGATGAATCTCGGTACGTATACTACTGATTGATCTGCTTCAACAGGCAAAAGAGAGCATACAAGTCGATTAAGTAGGAGCGAGGAAGTTTTTTTACAGATCAGAAAAGTCTGGCACATTCGTTCTGTGATCGAAAAACCCTTTTGGAGCGACAAAGGCATTATTAAATACCAGGGATCTATTCTAATAGGTGCAGTGGCCTAGTGGTAAGTGAGTTCGCTTACTAAGCGCAGAGTCCCTTAAGTTTTTTTCACTGCTCCACCTTTTGTGAAAGTCTGGATAAATATCCAAGAGCCGTTCGGATTCGGCGTTAAGCAGGAGGTGGTTTTCTTTGTGGCAAAAATAATATCTTCGCCAAATGAAGGCAGAAGCTAGGTTTGAGGGCTTTTAAGGTTCTTAATTGCCAGATACCTGTTTAATTTTTTCATCTATTTTCGTAGGATAGTAGATCTATGGTTTGTACCATATTTGTAGTTACATACTTGCAAACTTATGCAGGCCGGCCTATTGCGAATAAATTTTCCCGGGAATTTTTTTCTTTGTCAGCAATGTAAATCAGGTTGCTGAATGGAAAAAGCTTCTCGGGAAAATTTTTTGACGATAGAGACCTGATGGAGAATTATTTTGTATGGTCTGTATTTCTTTATTTCAAGATTTCTTATTCAAAATCGTTTTGTTAAATCCGAAACCCTTTCAAGCTTAGCTTGTTCGTTAATATACCTCACACCGTATCTTTTATAAGTTATTTGCGAAACAGCTTCACTTTTAAGGTATATTGTCCTATTGATGGGGTTATTTCTAAAAAAAAAATCCTCAAACACGTGCCCTTAACTTCATCCTTAATTAATTTCAGATTCACACGTTCGTACCATGCGATTTTATCGTGTTTTTATGTAGGCTGATTGGACTGCAATTAACTCTACATTCGCACAATAAAACATCCCTATGACACTTCTAGGTAGATTACCAACCCATTTTGCCCATGAAAACCTTTACCCTCTACCAGTTGATTGCCAATTTGTTGCTCTCGTCTAAATCTTCATTTCTCTCATTTATTATTCCCTGTGTAGGCATGAATTAATATCCTCCCAAACCCTTTTGCAAACAGTAAACGAAAAAAAAAAACACGCATACACACAAATCCCATCAATTCACTAAACATCTCCACTTCTCACCTTGTTGCTGCGATTTCCGATTTAATCACGAATTCTAAATCAAGCCGTACGTTCATGAGGAACAACAACAAAAAAAAACCACACCCAAGGTGCCAAAGGATATTGGAGGATACCAACAGCCCGCTCGTCACACAATGCCACAGTAGTAATTGTGTGTATTGGTTGTGTATATGCTGGTGGTGCTACTTCTGCTGGGGCCCCACCTGAGAAATAATTAGCCGCCAATCTTGTTCATTATAATGCCTTCAGAGAGTGAGCACTCTAGGCAGCACATACCATCTGTCTGTAGGAGTGGTGCCAAAACAGCAAAAGAACCACAGAAACACTAAACGACAGACGAAAATCCTTCGCTCCGAATCCACTATCTGCATCTATTCATCTGGCTGTGCAAGTATAGAGTGTGTTGCGAAGGAGACAAGGAATAAGTGCAAATAACCGCACACAACAATCCGAAGAGCAGAGCATCATCATTCAAATGAGATAGCAAAATACAACTTTGCACACAAATAGCTTAATCGCAAGCAATTAAACAATTAACCCACCTATCGGCTTGCTTAGCAACGAGTATATCTCTAGGCAGACCAGTAGTGGGAGCACCCAGCACCCAGCATCAGCTTTAGCGCAATAAACAACGCTTCGACGTTGAAGAAGAAGATGGTGATGGTGTTGTGGCACAAGGAGGAGTAGGAGGAGGATAACCAGCATGGTACCTCAAAAACCGATTCGACAATGCAAGCGTCTATAAAAATCCACACAATCGCCCAAACGAAACAAATTGATATCGACGGGTTGGACGGGCTGTCGATGTATGGTATATCCTTGCCGGGGATGCAGCGAGTATGTGTGCGAGAGCGAACGTGAAACGATTATGGTGCTGGGCCGCCAGCAGCGTGTGCAGATCATGAAGATGATGCGCTGATACAGATGATTTGGTGATGATAATGATTTGGGTTGCACTGATCGCGCTAGATGGGGTGCTAATGGTTGGCCAGTCGGGCATTTTGGGAAGGGTATTGGCAATTAGGGAGAAAATTACAGGATCGACTTGGTTTTTAGGTGGTCCCATATATCATCTGGCATGACAGAGTTAATGGCCTCTAAGTGATGGTGATTGAGCGTTGAAGGGTCAAAGATGCATACACCAAGTCATTATATTATAGACTTGTGGGCTTTTGTTTCGAGTTAATTTATAGCCCGTCTGGATCTTTGTTTGTTTCCCAGAATTCAATGTAAGGTCACTTAACATTATTCATTCACAATTGGAGCTTCACGTTGTATCTTTTGTTGGTATCTCGTCACATCTTTGATATCTAAGGGTACGTGGGGGAGTGATCTGCTTTGAATTTTTATGTAGAACCACTCTTGGGTACCAAAACATGGTAATGCCTTCAACATTTTTAGGAAAAACACAAAAATCATTCGCGTGCTTACAGAAATCTTAGCTGAAAGTCCCATGAAACGATTCTTACCCAAAGTAGGTCACATATAAAATCTGTTGATGAAAAGTCTGGCCCCCGAAGACGTGCCATTCAAATGAATCACGTCATCGACCATGCACCGCCACGTAAAACTGGTCTTCCGTCCTTTTATATCATTTTTAATGAGCAAACCTTTTGTGAAGCGTGGCTATACATTTCTATACGCCACACGGTAATAACATAAAACCATGCGTTAAGGTAAGGCCAAACTCGATCTACATTCACATCTTTATGACACATCACGGGGTCAACACAGAAAATGCCCCACTCATGCCATGAAACATAACGACGACGATAACAACAACATCATCATCATCAACAGCGAACATCACATCATGCTGATCATGATCATCCTCTGTCGCTCTGACACATGATTAATATCAGCGACCGGTTGCCTACGACATATCATGCCAACTAGACAGGTGACAACTTGGGAACCGAAAATAGACAAAAACCAACCATCAAGCTGAACAAGCAAATTTCGGAAAAAGCAAAAAAAAAAAAATGGTCTCCGCTAGTAAACGTGATTGATCAGAACGTGATTAATGATCGATCATGTTTCTCCGCAACGAAATGAATGGATATCTCTATAGTCGGTGTCGCGGCCTCACCCTACCCAACCCATGTTTTTACAGATTCCGCATCGGACCGCGCTCGCTACTTTTGACACAAAATCTAGGGTTTCAGCCCAAATTTGGAATGTGATCGTGCCTTGTTGCGACACCAAGAAAAAAAAAAGGGGGGGAATCCATCAAACATGACAAATTATTAGCCAGGTTCAGGCTGTGACGGTCTCCTATTTCCATCTGTCCCGGTTTGGTGTTAATTTGCTTGTATGGTGATCTTGCAAGATCCACGGAGGATCGGTGCGCCGGCGATGGAGTAGTCGTCTTCTCCGTTTGGAATCCATGTCCGAGTGTATGTTTCATTGGAAGAGGTTACTTGAGTTAACAGGTAAATGTCAAAAAGCCACATGTTTACATCGGTGATTAGCTCCTTCTTACAGTTTGGCCACAGAAGATGACCATCGCGGGGAGGGAGAGGTTTCTCTTTTGCATAAAGAGCGAGAAGTGAAAATTAGTTAGTGGGTTTCGTATTCTTCGCTGCTTTAAGGACAAGTGTGAATGTTCAACGGGAAGAGATTAGACACACAAAGACCAGAGTGTAAGACCACAGGAGTCGATGTTTACCATTGTTGGGACGCGAGTAAATAGGTGATCGTGTAGTGGTTTTTGCTCCGTTTGGTGGCGTTAAGTGGGTGCTTAAATGGATGAAGAACGATCGCAATTGGATCATGTTGGAGGTTTTTTTTTTTTGTGAGATATTGGATACTTTTGTCGTTTTGGGAGATCTGCAAATAGGGTACGGCAGCAGGTGTGGGCTTTGCTTTATAGTGGTGATACAGGCACACACGTGTTTTCGAACGAAATGGGAGAAGGGTGCTAAATGGATAAATTGATATTGGACGAGGTCGTTGAAATTTCAAGTCGATAGGGATGCATGGGAAATAAGTTCAACGAGGAAAAGTGGTATTTACATGTTTGGTGGATGAAGTAGGAAACAAACAGAGAGGCAGGAGCACAACGCTGAGAAGATGCAAGATCGTTAAGAGGTGGTGCAACGTGGTGGGAGAACAGATATACACAGTGAGAGAAGAATTATCGATGGTAATACCTGAGCATATTTTTTGACAAGAAAATATCCGTTCAGCGATTGCTAGCAATTAATTGATGAGAGTGGTTTATGTGAAGGGATCTGTGGCGGGATTTGTAGCGCAAGGGAAGAAGAAGGATCTCCTTTCGCTTATTCGATAAATCGTCAGAATAGTGTTGTCTCAAAAAAAAAAAAACTTATCTCAACTCAGCCGCTTGGATTCGGCATACAATTTTATGTCGCACCACCTGTAAAATAAACTAGGCCCTGGTCCTAAAATCATAGCGAGCATGTTCCGCCTTGCATCAGCATTTTCTTTTGTCGAGCTGCTGCACAAAATTCCGCAATTCGTGCAAGAAGTAAGAAACGCCCATAATAACGCTGATTGCTTGGCGAGATCAAGAGTGTAGCCAACCAAGCTATAAGTTTTGTCTGACAAGATCCCTGACTGACCTTTTCCCTCCTGAGACATTCATAGATCCATACCAGACGCCTGATCTTCGAGTCAAAGACTGGATTATCAAGGAAGTACTTGGGAAACAATTAAGCATTCTCGATGCTAACTTAGAAGAACATGTGACTTAGCGAAGCATGATTACAAGCATAAGGACATACCTCGTAATCTGCAGTGTTAAGAGAGCAAAGATAAAACTGGTTTGGGAAGGACAATGCTGCAGAAGAAATTAACAGCTTAGGTACGGAGGACGAACACATTCGGGAATCTCCTTTTCAGACTGTCCCATGCATCTTATCCAGCTGAAAAATTCAATGTTAAGAGAGCAAAGATAAATCAGTTTAGGAATAACAATGCTAAAGCAGAGACTACTAGTCTAGGTTCAGCATACCCAAACATTGGAGAAGCTCGTTTTGAGACTATCGATCTAATCATCTCATCCAACTGAGAACGGATCAGCGACACAACGGGATCATAGTGGATAGGTCGGCTTTATTAAAGCATCGAGGATAAAATATTGTAAGGAAGCTAGGTTAAGGCCTTAATATTTATTCTCTTTCGATGATCTTTCGCCTTACAAAGGGCATTAGTAATTTCTAGTGAACTAAAGAGCGAAACCGGAGTCTTATTTTGAGGGTGACTCCTTCGCATAAACTGTCAGGGGTCTCACAGGTCGCAAAGGTGGTTTACAAGGTAAGGTGCGCGCCGATACCTAAATGGCTGAGCGAGTGCTCAGTCGCTTGCGCAAACTCTTGATAGCTCAATGGTTTTTACAATATCTGGCATAAGCAGAGAATGAGCCGCTCGCTTGTACCTGCGCAATGCGCACGGATCCAGTGCCTCGAGCATGAAGGAACTGATGAATATTCGGAATATTCAAATATTCCAAAAAAAAACTCGGATCACTCGAATATCTATTAATGTGCACAGCCCTTGTTAGCCATATGTTAACATAAGGAGGACTTGACTGGTATAAAGTATAGCATATGTGGGCACTTCTAGCGCTGTAATAACCACACCCACAGAGAGACAGGAAACCAACCTAAACTTGCTACCGAAGGACCTTTAAAATACCTGAAAAAGTGCTGCAAGAATAAGCCAGTTTAACTGCTGGAAAAAAGGACTAACAACAATGTGCATCAAGTGGAACCAAACATACGCGTGGATCCTATAGGGCATCACAATGGGTATATATTGACCTGAGTGTGATGAGGGAAGACGCACACTGTGTTGCATACCTCATCAAACCACCAATCTTAACATACTTAAGAAATCAGGTGTCCCGCATTGGGCGTTATTTTATCAATAGACTTCCATGGTATCCTGACTATTCCGCAGGTATAAACACGGAAGGCTATGCATTCAAGAAATATCTGTTCACCTAATGGGACATACAGACATATAGCATTGGTGGCTTCTAACTAACATTCATAGGGGAGTTGTTTACAAGAAGTGATACACCGGAGAGACGCACTAGATTTGTCGTTAATAAGGACTGACTTCAACCTTGGATAAAACGCCACTGTCACAACTTTGAAGTGGAACGATACCATAGAACAGATTCGACAAATAGTCGCTCTGAATCCAATGCTACTTGTGATATGCAAATGAAAATCTCCAACTCAAAAGTCAAAATACTTGGTTTACCAGCAAGTGATCCTGTTTTAAGGTCCCTAGTATTGGACGATAAGCAGAAAATCGGAGCAAGTATTATGAAATTGTGACCGAAAAATTCAGATAATATTTCGTCCAGTAAGAGAGGAGACGAATGAAGCTGGAATTCAGATCAGCGGACAAAAAATACCAATCAACCAATTTAAGAATCAGGTGATCGCGAATGTTATGCCTTAATCTAAGTATGTGTATGAAAATATCGTCTATGGGAGGTCTACACAACATTTTTTAAAGCTTTTGTGACCTTATCGTTGTGGAAATTTTGTTTTTTTTTTGTATACGAAATACCATTTCAAGCTCTACTGAAGGTAAAAAGAAATCGATTGCAGCCTCAGCCACATCTAGCATATAAAATTTAGTACTTCAGCGAGGAGAACGATTCAATTCCAGCTTTTAGGTTCTGATGAAAAAAAGATCGATCCTCCAGGTGATCGCGGATGACACAATTGAAATGAAGTATGGGTATGAAAATACACTCAATGGAGAATAGTAGATCTACGAAAGGTTTGTTAAAGCTATTGTGACCTTATCGTCGTGGAAAGCTTGCTTTTTAAGCGGAATCCTATTTCAAGTGACCTGCCATCTTTTATAGTCTTCGCACATGATTTTACACCCCGAACGTTGTTGCCTTCCATGTGTCCATATTTTACACACTGTTGCCCTCCCAGAACTACATTCCGTCATCTACCATGCGAACAAAAATTACACCTAATTCGACGATTAACTGATTTGATAAAACTATTATCGCCAGCAACGATACCCACTTCCAATCTATTTGCCAAATGCCTCGACATGCAATCATCTCTTCCCAGCCCCTAATCCCAAGAACTGGAAGACCCGTCTTTTCCACCTAGAACATATACGTTTTCCAATTTTCACTTAACATGCAATAAACAACCGCACAAAGACTTGCAAATTTTCCCGCTCGCTTGCCGCCTTTTACCGTCACACCAGAGGAATATCTCATTAAAAAGGCGTGGCCCATATATATTTTTCGTTGGATGTGTACGCGCCGCGTCTGACCGTTTTAGAGGACTATGAAGGCGATCTAAACTGCCTGATTGCACGTTAGCGTGCTTACGACGAAACCCGCCGCTGTAATGATGAAATTTATTCTCGCTACCATACACCTCTTGAAAGGAACGCGCGCGCGTTCCGCATCGCTGGGCCAATTCATTAAATTACCAAAGCTGAGGAATGGAAGCTTATTTAAGAAGGTATATGACTCTGGCAAGGGAAAACAAAAAATTATTAAATTTAATTAGTTTATGGGAATTTATCGCTTCGTACATCAAATAGGAGGAGTTCGACCCCATCGCGCTGATATACGAACGATGACGTTTCGGAGGAAAGATATAGCGGCAGACAACGACGTAAATTATAGAAGAAGAAGAAGACAGCACAAGATGATGTACATTTCAGGAAGACAAACACCAGGAGAGAGGGATAACCCTGAATATACAATGCAACCGTAAAGTCTCATAAATCATGTTTTTTTTTTTTTTTTTTGATTGCATTTTGGACGAGAGAAAGAGATGATCCATGGCGATGGCAATGAAATCGGGATCTTGGGAGTGATCGAGTAGAGGAAGCGATCTGAATTGGAACAGGATAATAAATTTCTCAAGTGCAATTGTTAATTTGAAAATAATACACCAAGCCACAAGTGGAGTCCTTTCTTTGTACGGTCGAGGAGGGCAAGTCCTGCGCTGGGAGTTGTAAATCTCGAGTGGAAAACTGCCGAGAGTTGTGTGGAGCAGGGCAATTTATGTTTCCTTTGAGTCGGGATGGACTAGTAATTGGAAGTGTCGTTGCGGGAGAGATAGTTGGCTGTAGCAGGGAAACGGAAGGAAGAGAGATTAAGGCACTCCGCTTTAGGTGGAGAGAGTATGGTGGACAAGTTTGGTGTTTGGCTTTTTTTTTAAGTTGACAATATCAAGGAGGTGAGCAGAAAAACGCGATCTTTCAGGAGCGAATGGGCCTTCACGAATTAACAAAATCTAGTAGTGAAGAGCTTTTTTCAGGTAACTTCTATTCTCAGGACCAAAAACTGATATTTCGCTCATTGGCCTATATAAGGCCGCGGTTAGTAAGCGTTTGCGCTAGTTCGCACTAGCAGATCTCATATATGGATAGTAATCAATGACGTGGTCACAGATCACGCATTTTGCTTTCAAGCTCGTTAGAGAGCTCGCGTTAGTGCATGATTTTAATTTTGTAGGTCACACTCATAGATTTGGCCGTAACCGCGCCATCAACAGATCATCAAAGACGTAACATTTTATAAATTCTTCTCAGATGAAGTGAACCAATAACGCGAAAGCAGAACTGGTGCTTCAAACATCAGCGGTCCTGTTTGCGTTAACGGGCTATGCAGACGAAGATTCAACAAAGAACTATACGAGCTGTACAGCGACATACCCCTGGTCAAAAAAAACTCCAAATTAGATGTTTAAGATGGCAAGGACATGAAGAAATAATGGACACTAATGCTCCAGCTCACAGTCTTTGATTTCCAGGCAGACGTCGGACGATGTAGAGTAAGACTTGGCACGCACAAGAAAAAAACGATCTCAACCAACTTGGAGTGCGCAACTGGAAGTAGAGGCATAGAGGCCCAGGTTAATTCCGGTCACAAATGTAGGGAAAAAGCTGGGCTTATGGAAAAAGAAGAACCTGCTACAAGCTCTTTTAGATCAGATGTAAGGGACTAGGTGATCCGAAACAAGGGGACCTCTTGATGTTTATTTTTGTGACTTAACCTTCAAAGTAAGTAAGAACTGGTGCCCTCTAGTACACAAATGCAGGGGGCTTATGGAAAAAGAAGGACCTGCTACAGTTGTTGTAGATCAGTGACTAAATTATCCAAAGCACATGGACATTTTGCTGTTTTTTTTTTGTGATTCAACCTTTAAATGAAAGAATACTTCAAACCTGCAAAATATTTCAATTTCTACGAACTATGATCAATGCAGATACAATATGGGCCAACTGATCAGAATTCATTGCCTTTTTGTGCACTCTTGTGACGTGTACAAGAGGGGTCATAGTTAAAAAATGGCGATAAGTAGCTTTGAACGTGAGAAAAGAAGGGTACGATGATGAGTGCGTGAGCATATCGAGCCATCCCTTCGGGCGAAAATTAGCCTTGCGACAGATCTTTCGACGAAATTTTTCGCTTAAAGCTTTGAAGTTTTTCCGAAGTTGGCCAGTAACATCGTTGTAATAAAATGGCAGTTAGTCATTACATTCATTTCATCTTCCGAAGGGATACCTCAAGGGCTCAAGATGGAAGCTGTCATCGAAGGCAGATCAAAGTTTTAAGGGATCAGTATATAGGTATTGAATGTTTTGTACTAAAACAGAAAAGCGCAGCTGTCATCGAAGGCAGACCAAAGTTTTTTTTTTTAGGATCAGTATATAGGTTTTGAATGTTTTGTACTAAAACAGAAAAAGTAGACAACGCTGCTGTGTACTCCATTGATCTTGAAGGCAGATCAGAAAACATCACCAGAGGGCACTGTATCATAGACTTGTTCTAACTGGTAGCGCTCTTGAAAATTAATTTCTCATCTCGATAGCCGATGGCCACTATTACGGATGGGAAAACACTCAAGATCCAGTAAATTGCACAATGAAATCTTGTAGAAGTGTACTGTCGAACCGCTAACACGCACTTTAACCTAGCCTAAGCTAACAGCAAGTTTTAAGCAAAAGAAGGTTTACGTATGCTCTAGGTTTGTTTTTATGTTGCTTGTCACAGTAGAACGGATAGACCGATTTGGGTAAAACTTATTGTGACACATTATTAAATATTAAGGCATCCTTTTTCCCACAGGAAAGTCAGTTAGTCCAAAAAATTCAACCCACAGATACCAAAATAATTATGAATAAAAAAATGACAACCCTGTCTGCTGTAGGTTTGTATTTATGTTACTTGTCCTACTAGAACGGATAGATCGATTTGGCTTAAACGTGTTATGAAAGACAGTGACATTTCAAGGCATCATTTAGCCACATAAAATTAAGTTATTCCCAAAACTTCATCCCATAGATACGAAAATTGAATAATGATTGAAAAACATGAAAACTTGAAACCCTCCCTTGCTAATCAGACTGTTCGCTGGCCCTCGATTACACCATCCATAGTCAAAGGCAATCGTCCTTTGCCTGCTATTTGTTGATTTGATATATGCACTCTCTAAATTGATGGTCTTCTCGGGAGACTCTTTTCGGTCGTCTATCTTGCTCATCGGCAATTGACCACCATCGGAGTTATGCACCGCAGAGTGCATGCACCAACGGCAGCCGCAGTAATATCCACGGCTGCTGCACCAAAACAGCAGCGGCAGGTAGAACATGTCTGGCAACAGGTCCATAACTAATATGAATTGGCCAAGAGAGAAGCCCGACCAAGACTGTGCCTATACTATCGGGACCACCGCCACTTAGCGCAAAAAAAAAAACACCAACCGACTGTATGCCCCATCGATTGGTAGTTTTGCATGTTCCCAGTTGTGCAGTAGTTCGAATCGATCCCATTTGGCATGCGCACAAAGAGCCGAGACTATCGGAATATGACACATGTGCGCCTGCGCCGGCCGTTCCCAAGACAATGTGCCAACGATCCATGCTGCCGCTTCGCCAACCGGCTAGTTGTCAATTTTTATTATTATTGATGTTGGGTAGTCAATTTTTATGATTTGTCCTATAACGGATCGCAAGGTACGTCTGCGCCATCTGTGAGTCAGAAGCGGGCTATCTCCATTGACGTTTAATGGTAGCCACGGCCACTTTGCCAAGACATTTTCGCTAATTAATAAGATTATTCCGCCGTGCCGTCCGACTGCTGTTTGGGACGGTTTTTCACGTATTTGGTTTCAATTAAACCCAACGGGACAGAGAGTCTGCCCAGATAAAGGTAACAAGGTCCTCGCTAAAGAAGTACTAATTATTGGCAACATGTACAGTCTTTCCGATATGTGGCATAATAACCACGTACCTGTACAGCCATGCCGATGATGATGGTGGTGAATTTAATAATAGAGTCGGGAAGATGTTTGCTGCGACGAGGACGGATCTTCGCCAAGTAATTTGTTATGCGTTGCAGCGGCTAGCCGGCCGGCGTCTATATACGTTCGGTGGGTATTGGTGTGTGCGGAGTAATTTGTCTTTTTCTCGAGATGGCAGTGAAGAGATTTACTCGAAAGAGGAGGTTTCAGCCAATTTGGTGGATGGTATGTGTTTGTGGTGGTTCTGGGGTTTTAATTGGACTGCCGTTTGAGCTGGCGCTCTAATTTGCATATTTTTCGCGGTCGGACCTTGGGGCTGTTTGTAATGGATTTGTGGACAAGGTGTTTGTGTGTGTGGGAGGTACCTTCGGCATGTAGTACTGCGTCATCCGTTCTGTTCAAGTACCGTAGCCAATTGGAATTGCGTACGTTAGAATCGACTCTGATAGTGATTTCCGCCGTTGGATGATAAGTTCTCATTCAGTCAACCTTTTCGGAGAATTGTTAACATTGTTTAACGTTTAACGTAATCGGAGGAGCAACAATTGCAGGATGTGGATTCTGAGATACCCTGGAAGACAAGTTTAAGCCAGATAAGGACGATGTTACCCGGTTCAACCGATTCCTCTCTCCAGCAAAATAAGTCAGATCATGTATATGCACAAACACCACGCTTAAATTGGAGACGTGGATGCAGTTCATAGTGAGGGAACAGAAGATAAGCTCGGTCTGTAGTCGAGTTAACTTGTGTTTCTGTTAGGAACAGAAGGTGCAGTTTTTCCATTTGGAGATTCAAAAAAGGTAAGAAGTTTGAAAAACGACGGCTTACAATATATTGCACCTGCTTGACCCTAGGGGGTTTTCCAGGCAAAAACATTGACAGAATCAGGAATAGCCAAGGCGATCACAATGTAGTAGAAACCACAAGATGGTATATGCTACCATTTTCAGCGATAGTCAGACCTACATTTAATGCAATCTCTGATATCTAAATTAAATTGAAGCTTGCTGAAAGCCGTCGCGAAGAGCATAGGGTTATTGCGTTCAACACAATGTTAAGCTGCCTGCATACTGGAGGATATACTTGTAACGAAACTGCTGAAGAGTGTCAAACAGATAAACCTGTCCATCAAACTGCTAATTTATCAAGGGTAGGTCAGAGAAAGATATTGGTATACATCCATAAAGGTTCGAGATGGTGCAAGAATTGAAGATGCGAGACCATGGACAACGTCTTATTATCGCTGCCCGATGAGTCCTGTTATAGTTGGCCGAAGATCCGAAATATATTGGTCTCATTGGTCTTTATCCATAAAGGTTCGAGATGGTGCAAAAATTGAAGATGCGAGACCATGGACAACGTCTTATTATCGCTGCCCGATGAGCCCTGTTATAGATGGCCGAAGATCCGAAATATATTGGTCTCATTGGTCTTTATAAATAAAGGTTCGAGATGGTGCAAGAATTGAAGATGCGAGACCATGGACAACGTCTTATTACCGCTGCCCGATGAGTCCTGTTATAGCTGGCCGAAGATCCGAAATATATTGGTCTCATTGGTCTTTATCCATAAAGAATCGAGTTGGTGCAAGAATTGAAGATGCGAGACCATGGACAACGCCTTATTAGCGCTCTTGATGGGACCTGTTGTAGATGACCGAAGATCCGCTTTTTTACCACAAAATTGTGTTTAGAGATGAAGCTCATTGCTGACTGAATGGGTATTGAAAGAGTCAAAACCACCGTTTCTGGAGCTAAAGCAATACTCACGAGATTCTAGAGAGACCATTCCAGCCTGAAAATTTGAAATAATATTACACGCCAGTCGGATTATCAACTATTATTTCTTAAAACCCGATAAACGAGCCAACATCACAGTCGATGGCCTGAAGAAATGTTGGTCCTTATAATAAATCCCAAGCCATTGTGCCTCGATAGCAAATTTTTGTTCAAAATATCGACAAAATATGAAGAATTTTGGCTTTAAAAAGATGAAACTACGCCCCATACAAAGACCGCTTGAGTCCAATTTATTAAAGACTGTCTCTAGCGACGGTGTTATTTCTTGTTTTGGCCCCTTTATCGGGCGCCTCGATTTTTCTATGAATATGAAGAATTTTGGTTCAAAAAAGATGGAACTACGCCCATATCTTGACCGCTTCAGTCCGACTCTCTAGCGACGGAGTTGTATCTCGTTTGGGCCGTTATAGATCGCTTCGATTTTTGTTTGTCGAAATTATCGACGTCATTGAATACGAAGAATTTTGGTTCCAAAAGGTTGAAACAACGACGCATTCATATATCGCTTCAGTCAAGCTTTTTGAAGACTGTCTCCAGCGACAGTGTTATCAGTAATTTTGAACCCGTTCGCTTCGATCATGTGATTTGAAGTCTTTGGTCTAAATCGATAAGACCAACACTTCAGACGATTTGAAAGGTAAAATTGAGCTTGCCATCGAATCGTAGCACAAAGTGGCCAAAAATTTAAACTGATCGTATAAGTTCTTCCTGCAAACAATGGCCAGGAAAAAATAATTTAGAGTTACTACGATCGAACCCAGAACGTTCTAGCCGCAGTTCATCTGACTAACCACCACGCCGTCCGTTGCCATGTCTCACATTGTTCTTCCTCCATCAGAGCTCATTTAATCAAATAACTGAAAAACTTATATACTTAATAAACCTCAGTCACAATCCTCAACATCAACCACCCAAAAGAAACCTTATTCCCAAAACTCATTCGAATCATTTAATGAACTCATAAATCCGTCAGAGGAGCTCTAATTAAATACCTCATCGCGGGAAGAATTAAAAATGCGTAAATTTTAAATGCGCTCCTGCATCCAAACTCAGATTGTATCAACAACTCATCAGTTCATAAATGACAGCCGACCTTATCGCCTTCATTTATGGCGGACTATATCAGCACTTTGTCTCACAAAAATTCACCAAATAACTCGAAAAATAAAAACGAAATCCCCAACAACACCCCGACGATAAATCTCCACCAAACATTAATCACACGGCAACCCAACAACAAAATTATGTCCCAAAATTTCTGGGAAAAGATGCGAGGCCAAGTCCCGACGAATGAACAAAATAAAACTATCTGATCACCTTAACTAGCGAAATTAATTCAAATCAGGCAGGGAAAAGTCACCTTCGGATAAATAGCCCTGTCACAGGGAAGATACACAATTTAGGGACATCGCCGATAAGCAATCTTCGCTTGGGTATGGTACCTCCTAAAAGCTGACCCGACAAAATCATCCCAAAGTGGGTGTGCGCCTGAAGATGGCGCCCAAACAGAAACCACACTGCACACTCCAACGGAACAAATGAAGCATAACCCACCGACTGACACCTGTCATTTGTTTTGCTGAGCGATATATGCCTCGCACAGATACACACTCTCATACCCAATCTAAGGCTGTTTATGTGGGAAAATTAATTAGCTGCCCACAAGAATGACACAGGGGGCGCGGGACAACGTCATGTTGAGCTCTGATCTTCTGGTCACCTTTTTATGCTCTTGGCCATGAAAGTGTTTCAACCTCAAAAAAAAAAAACAACCAAACCCCAACAAAGAGCTACAGCCAAAGTTCGTTCATCGTTCCTTTAATTTTTTTTTTGTTTTTTTTTTCGTCGAAAAAGAGAGATGAGATGAGGGCGAAATTTGATACAGTGTGTCGGTTTCGGTGGTTTTGCGCTTTGTTGCGAGCTCAGCCAGAGCGGCAAAGTCTTTCTTTAATGGATCGTGATTCTGATATCGATCAACACGATTTGATGGTGAGCCTTTGCCTCTTGGCGCATAAAAATAAGAAATTTACTTCAAAAAAAAAGCAAAAAAATTAAAATGATGGCCAGCACTTGCGTGATTTGGCTGGCCATCATCAAAGCCAGGTACGGGTGTCTAAGGCGAAAGGGTGATGGGCCGTTGGGAATTTTTCTCTTGACGAAACATCATGCAAATATACAACGTTTCTGTTGTGTGTCCATCTTCTTGGGGCTTATATTGGTTTATGGTCAATTGGGTTTATGACGCAAGATGATAATTATGTAGGCATGGTCAGTTAGTGTTTTATGGGAATATTCGCATGACGGAGTTTGCCAAAGCACTAATTGGGTGGGAAATTCACGCAGGTTGTTAGGTTGTGGATGAGATGGAGACCTCGTATGGTCGGAAGTAGTTTGGGTATTACAAAATAAGTGCGGGATACATATAGATATAGGCTGTTGAATGGTCGAAAGGTACCGTCATTAACGTCACAGTCCACATGGAAGAAGAAAAGTATCTATAAAGCTTAAATGAAAGCAGTTTGGTCCACATCACTTGACTTTGTTGTAGGGAGGTAATTTGTAAAGCTCATCTGTCAAATTGCGCATTTCGAAGATGGTTTTTTGAGATATAAGATCCACTATCCAACATTGAAAAATCAGACAGAGTATCTTTCTAGTAATAAAGCGTTGTCGCGTGGTAGGCAATGTGATTATATGAAACCTCCTGCTTTGCATCTAGCCGTTGCCTACCAACTCCGACTCTAAGTCTTCCGGTGACGATCCCCGAGTACCTATGACCTCTATCGTATATAGGGTCTCAATCCCTGTTAAGGCAGCAGCTGTTGATAGCGGGGGGAAGATGTGTCGTCACACTAAGGCACAAAGATATTTTCCAATACGCCAGCGAAAGAATTCCTAAGATGGAATTAACGGTGGCAAATACAATTCCAGTTGGGAGAGAAAAATGAAAGACCTAAAGGAACTGCTTCGACATATTCAAAACCATAATCGTTGACGAAGAGACTTTCGGGGTACGGTTCCAATACATGTGACACAAACGAATGCAGTCGCAAGGGACGGCCGAAGCTTTCGCAGAACGCGTATAACCTCTCCATGAACACCATACCACCAGGATCTAATCTCGAAGAAAAACGGCGACGATGAAAACAAGCCTCAGCAAGATCAGCCGATACTGATGTGATAAGTTTCTAACCCCCACCAGCAAGAAACACTTGGTTTGATAAAGAAAGCTGACAGATGCTGAAGACAAGAGCTGCCATTGAGCTTTACATGCAGATAAAAAGGGAAGAACAGCGGATTTCCAGAGAGAAGAAAAAATTACAAGAATGAGTACTCTACAGCGGCACTTCTCTATGTCCTTGACCACTCGCTTTGACCACGGTACTCATTCCGTACCTTCAAACGATAATCGGTGACGATAGTGAAGGAGACTTTTTGGGTACGTAACGTGTAATTTGTAAACATGTGCACACTCAGAATATTCAAATTACACGCCATGTATGCCTAGCAAGTCTTCTACACTATCATCAACGACAATCGTTTTAAAAGTTACGGAATGAGTACCCAGGTACGATGTTCGTAAGTATTACCAAAGTGTAAAACGTCAAGGCAATGGATACAAGGCGCGAGCAGAATCCAGTCGAGATGAAAGGGGAAAAATCGTAGTTAAGACATAGTTGATGCTGAGGATATGAAAGAATCACTCCTGCAGACTGGTAAACAGCGATGACGAACAACATTCCACTGTCAGGCAAAACGAAACATTCAATAGTGGCGACGACAGCAAAAGCTACCAACTTACTGATCGATCTAAGTGAAGTGAGGATAGGAATATCTAAACTCAAGTTACCAAGGCTGCCGAAAAGGAGACCCAACTACAAGGCCTAAGTCTCCTCAACATCGCCTAGAAGATCCTATATACTGTAACATGTGAATGCCTGAAAGCGATTACCAACAACCTGATCGGCCAATTTAGGACAGGAAAGTCCACAATTGATAAAATTTTCACACTTCGGCAGATTATGAAAAAAAAAGTAAGAAGTCCAAATCGGGTCCCAATCTTCGATTTCCAACCAGATGCAGTAGAGAAAGACCTCGCCTGAAGTCGCGCTCACAAGTATATACAGTTAGCTAAGTACCGGGCTAATTGGAGAGGCATGTTGGTTCCTTCCGGACTGTAGCAGCACTTAAGTCGGTTTCGGTTTCGGTCGGTTTCTTCTAGCTGGGAAACAAAAACTCAACCAGCAACAGTACCAAGAAGCTCACCTACAAGCATAAACTCTTAAGTACATGACGACATGACATGAGAATTCCTTTAACTACGGATTGTCAAAATTGGATATTTTGTGAACTGAATACATGCGTACTATCTTGGCTTGTATATAGCGTCATCTTGTCTGACCCTAGCAGTCTACTTGATGTAAACGGTGGATAGACAGATGATGCTGTCGGTATTTTTTTTTGAAGATAAAAGTTTATCACTGGAGAACTTGGAAAAAAGCTGGCTCAATCATTCGAAAACTAAGGTCCTTATATAACAGTTCTTTGGACATTGGACATTGGAGATCACAGTACTTCGCACATGAATGCAACGAACTACAGACACCTAACAGCACTGGCGACTGAGGCCATCGGCTGGGACAGATCAAGACGAAAGAACATCGATTTGAGAAAAAGCTTTTGTGAATCAACTAGGTGCGGACGGAAATCCATAGCGAAGTAACACGCTTAACCAGCAAGGCAAAAGAGAAGCTCTTCTGATGGACCACATCCGCTTAGGAATCATAAGTAAGAGGTGATGACACCTGCATATAGCTGGAATGAAATGAAGGACATTTAAGAAAATAAACGCATGTTGAAGAAAATGGAACAAAATGCACGATTTTTTACGCATAAATTGTTTGCAAAGGGTGGGGAGCCCCAAGGCTCAATGATCTCACCTAAGAGTTTTTTTATTTTATTTTTGCGGATGAGACTATTTTGACAGCAACCATTCACTACATCAAACCCAGGAAAGCGGGATAACCTTCTCATGGTATCCTCGCAGCTGATTTGACAATAGAGGTGAATATTGTAAGCGTTTAAAGAGGTGTCTAGTGTGATGCAAAGCTAACATCCAATGAACGAATTTGAACAGAGAATTTATAAACGCAGGGACCAAATGGCCGAATTGATGTCTTCTACTTTTTAAGATGATCAAGCTATGTTTGGGCGCAAATCTAAGAGACGGTCTTTGAGAAAAGTTTAAAGGTTGGTGTTTCAGTAATTAAACATGCCAGCGACGGTATAGTTCAAATATATCGAATAGAAAGTTCGAAAATTAAGCTGTTTTTGAGAATTTTAGCGAACATTAGATCTTGTGTTAGATAATTGGTCGAGATTTCGCCGAATGAACTTGATCAGTAAAATTTCAGTTTTTATCGGTGGAATGTTAAAAATATCAATAAGGTTCTGCAGGAGGTTATAAATGGCACTACACGCCATTTTTAAGATCTTTGTTAATTTTGAAAAGGACCCAAACTTTAGCTGAGGAAAAGAAATCCTGCTCTGAAAACATAAAAGTCAGGTCCACATGGCAAAATTCATATGGTCAATGCTTCGTCAGCCAGGGTAATGCAAATGCAAGTCAGAATTTCACTAAGACGGGGATGTATTATACCATCATCTGCTTGTTCTGACAGTGTCATGAGTAAACTGGTCGATCCCATTGAATAAAAGACACAGGGGGACAGAATTACAATTTCAGTAACTAACAATCAGTAAGGCAGCGGAAGCTTTAGGTCTAATGAACTCAGGTCCCACACTACGAGCTAAGGATAATTTGCTCTTACTGTTAAGAAACTGTCAAACATCTAAGAACATCGATACGTTTTCGACTTGTTTGGATGTGAGTTGTGGCATAGGCTTGTGCGAGTTTGACGATATATCACAATTTATAAATTAAGGTCCAATATTGGTTAATTTGACTAGAAAATACCAATTTTACGTCCGGTCGACGTAAAGAAAGAATGTTGTCCTAAAACTAGCCCTAATGATCTCGAATCTCTTGAGGAATTATGGCCAACGATTTTTCAATAAGTTCGGCTTTCATTTGAGCAGAGTTTGAGACATTCTCTGAAACCAGATCACCCACGAATCACTACACCCAATTCGTACTCACTTTATTCGCTGCCTTTGGATCTTCATGGTTTAAAATCTATTTCCTCAGCAGCGATTTCTGTCAACCTCTTAAATATCTGAACCAAGAAATGAAATTCTGACGTTATGCAGAACCACAAGAACCTTGATAAAACGTTTTTCACACATCAATTTCTTACTAAGTGGCCCCATAGTCGAATTGAAAACCGGAAGAACAACGTCATCTGCAAATCAACACTCCCTGTGGTCTTCGTCATCATCACCATAAATCCCATCCACCTAGAACAACCCATTCCCAAATCAGGCTTCCCATAAAACCTGACAACACACAATCCGCCTAAATAAGGGGGAAGCATTTTTAAAAATGATATGCAATTTACCGCTTTGTAGGTAGAAACTCCTATTTTAGACCTCGTCTCATATAAACCAAACCCCAATGAGCCATATTCACTCCATCTGCGTCCAGATACGAAAAAAGTCCCTCAACCTCATATATCCACTTCATAAATACCAAACCCCAACAAATGAATTAAATGCGTTGCGTTGTGCGCGGCATCACACACAAGCCTCACAAGCGTCGGAAAGGCGCACTCTCGCCATATCTCTACCGCAAATACTCGCTAATATATCCATCAAAACAAAAACAGGATTAGCAACTAATCGCTGGCAATCAATCGAGAGGATTCCTTCCATCATCGGTCAAGTTCAGTGCGAGTGAACACCACACTCGCGCGACAGACATAGACACACACAACATTTCTGCAACGGCCGGCGATGGAACTTGTCGGGGCGAACAAGACACACATTAGACAAAAACTATCCGACAAATGTCATAAATCATCAGCCAGAGCGAGCACCTAGCACACACAGATAGCAAGTCTCCCAAGAACCTTCCTACCATAACCGGTGTGTGCATCTCCTTCAGCGGAGAGATAATTTCCACGCTATATTGGCCACGGTTCACAGCTTCAGCCTCTATCTCAGTGTCAGCCACAGCCTGATCCGGCTTCACTCCCCGACAATGTTGATGGAAATGATGATTTGTGCAGACCACATGACAGATTGACATTTAATGCAATTATAGATTTTTGAATTCCATCAGTGGCTGTCTGGCGGGCAATTAATGATCCACGCTGTAACTGTTACGGTTCCGGCTGCGCGGTTTTTCTATGACTGATTTTCTATGACTGGTAGCCGACAAAAACTTAAAGGCGTTCATGCTTCGGAAATTAAAAAAAAAACACGAATCCGCCAAAGGCTTAAACGCGTAAACGCTGCACGATGGATCAATCATGGCTTGATAGATGATGCGCCGAGCTGTCATTTCGCTTTTAGTCAAAATATTTGCTTTTCGATTTAGATAACCCGAGGGGCAACTTCACCTTCGCTTTTGGACCTGAATTTGTTCTGGTCCATTGCTTAGTCACATTTGCTCCATCTCAACTGGACAGGGCAGCAGCCTGATGTCTTCTTCTGTAGCTGCGTGTGTGCTGCCTGGCTTTTGGTTTTTAATTTAATCAGAGGAATCGCTATTCGTTTTGCATGCGCGCGCATTTAAAATATCTGGCCCTGGAATCTCGTTTCTGGGATGGAGATACTTTTTTTTTCGTAAGTCATTCTGTCAGAGTTATAGCATCCGTCAAAACAATGTGAAGCGCAGTAGAATGAATACTCGATTGGTGGGACTGGGTTTTCGTAGGTTTTTTTTGGTGGATAGTTAGTTCTTAATTTCCAAGAGAAAGATGAGCGACTTTGGGTAGGGCATGAACCTAGGGTGGAGGTGGATTAGGGCTATTCGGTTTAGATCATACTGAACTATATGTTACGAATGAAAAATTTCGCGTTAATATTTCGTCGGGTCGTCAACCATGTGATCGAAAAAAAGTTCTAACGTGGGTCGTAAACCCATGAGAGTTGTGGTCACGGCCTTATAGTAGACAAAATGAAAAGGGAAACGGAGTAATTTTGGGGTTTCCAAAGGCTTTTAAATAAAATTCTAGGGTGCGAGACGTACAAACGGAAAATATGGTCTTATTCTTGAAAGAATTTAAGAAATCGCGAGACTTCTACATACCTCGAGGGGTTGACTGCTGACAAGACTTCAAACTACTCACTATGGAAAGCCTTGAAGTCCATAAGGAAACCCAAAATACACTCGCCACCAATTAAAAAAGCTAACGGCGAATGGGCAAAAGGAGACAAAGAGAAAGCGGATTTATTTGCCGAGCATCTACAGGAAACGTTCAAGCCGTTCGATGGACAACCTTTGAACGAAGAACCGAATGCCAATACGGCAGCCGACAACTATAAAGTAAAATCCGTATCCCTATCCGAGCTTCGAATGACAGTAAGCAAGTTGAAAAATAACAAAGCTCCAGGATATGATTTAGTCACCGGCGAAATCCTGAAGGAGCTACCGAAAAAAGCATTAGTTATGTTGGTCTACATTATAAATGCTTCTATGAGACTTTTATATGTACCAAGGCAATGGAAAGTCGCCGAAGTCATTATGGTTCCGAAACCGGGGAAAAGTCCAAACGATAAGAAGTCGTATAGACCCATTTCGCTCCTGCCGATAATATCTAAGGTTTTCGAAAAAAATGATGCTAAAACGATTACAACCAGTAATTGAAGAGAGACGCTTGATCGTAGATCACCAATTCGGCTTCCGGGTCAAACATTCCACAATCGATCAGGTTTATCGAATAACGAATGAAATTGAAAATACTCTAGAATGGAAAAAGATTTGCTCTGCCGCTTTTCTCGACGTCTCACAAGCTTTCGACAAGGTATGGCACGAAGGTCTAAGGTATAAATTAAGGACAACCCTACCGACAAAATTATACAAAATACTGGAATCCTACCTTGAAAACAGACTGTTTCGTGTTAGACATGAGACTGAATACTCAGAATTCAAAGAAATCCACGCCGGTGTTCCGCAGGGAAGTGTTCTCGGACCAATCCTATTCTTGCTCTACACAAGAGATATACCACAAGATGAAGGGACCATCGTAGCAACGTTCGCAGACGATACGGCTATCCTCGCAATGGATGAGTCAGTCGAATCATCAACGGGAAAACTCCAACGGGCTCTTAACAAAGTATGTGAGTGGACAAAAACCTGGCGAATCGCACTTAACGAGACCAAGTCAACGCATGTCAATTTTACGTACAAAAAGATAAACAACCTACCTGTTTTCATTAACTCTGCACAAAGATCATACGCAAATGAGGCAAAATATCTAGGAATGACTCTAGACGCAAAGCTTAAGTGGAAGCCACACGTTAAAAAAAAGCGGGACGAGCTCGCAATCAGACTCCAGAGAAATGTATTGGCTACTTGGAAGATACTCGAAGCTAAGCATATACAACAAACTGCTTCTGTATAAGCAAGTGCTAAAACCTTGTTGGACATACGGTATACAGCTTTGGGGTTGCACCAAACCAAGCAATATTGCTATACTGCAAACATTCCAAAACAAAACCCTAAGAGCAATAGTGAATGCTCCATGGTATATTAGGAATAGTGATATTCACAGAGATTTAGGAATTGCTACCGTGAGTAACGAAGCAACAAACTTTGCTCGCAAACTTCGTACTCGTATATATGTTCATTGTAATAACGAAATAATCCGTACTCTGGACGTGACAAACCTTGAGC
Source organism: Rhingia rostrata (assembly GCA_949824845.1). Classification (NCBI taxonomy): domain Eukaryota; kingdom Metazoa; phylum Arthropoda; class Insecta; order Diptera; family Syrphidae; genus Rhingia; species Rhingia rostrata. The sequence goes on from OX463757.1 coordinate 103,407,360, forward strand.
GCCGGCTACAAAGGTTCTCATAGTGCCTCTCTGAGGGGTGAGGTTTAGCCTGTAGGCATATATTGACTGACATTCATGAAATTGTCAGGCCCGAAAATATATGAGTCGGGCATAACCAATGGTACGGACCACTGGTTTCCTATGAGGATTACTCACCTCCGGGCGCACACGAAAAAAAAAAAAAAAAATTCTTGAAAGATTAGCTTTGAAATGATTGCTGCATAAGTGAGACACAAACCCAGGGTATAGGTGGATTAGAACGGTCTATCTGTTAAAATAGATACTAGCGATTTCACCAGCATACTTAGTCTAATTTTTGGTCCATTGTGATACCACATGAATATTTGATAGTGAGGGAGGAGGATATGGAAGGAGGAAATGAATCACTCTTAGGTTCTGATCTCAAGTGGGTATGTTCCCGAGTATCTTTTACCGTACTGAGTTTCTACACCGCGGCAAGGTGTCAGGTGTCAGCAAAGTCAGGTCTGACGGTTGACGTGGGACACGAACCCACAACAGATGTGCTCTTTGCAGTTATAGTAAATAATATGGACCTGGTAATGGAAAGCATTTTACGGCTCTACGAAGACAATACCGAGGTTTGAAACGAATAATTTTATGTTTACTACACATTTCAGTGGGTTGTAGACCAATATTCTAAGGTAGGCTACGAACAGTTTAACTTATGAGTGGAAATAACAACAAACCGACATTGACAATGATTTTATGTACCGGAACGTAGAATTCACCTAGCAATGCAGGAAATAAAAAGCCAAGTACTAGCAGGCATAATACAAGGTGAAGCATCCTTTAATAAATTTACCAGTTGATGGGGCGTCATGTTGCTGCAGGCCCCGTAGTGTTAGTCGTACACATTTTTTTTTAATCGAATCTTTGCCAATGGTTATCAAGACTTTCTGTAAAAGCCTTTGTGGTCAAAACTATAAAGGATCGTCATTCACTACTTTGAATTCATGCTCAAGCTTCGTGGAGTAGATCTGGTCTTGGACTTCGCTGCGCATTGAGGATTTTTGAATTCATGGTCACCTTCAGGTCATAACCGCGGCTTTACTCGAAGGTATATATGTTGTGACTTGAAGTAGACAGGTGGACTCTCATGCATGTTTTTTTTTTTTTGATCAGCATATTCTCACAGAAATTATCTATTGTGACTTGAAGTAGACAGGTGGACTCTCATGCATGTTTTTTTTTTTTTTTTGATCAGCATATTCTCACAGAAATTATTTTGTTAAATTTTGCATTAGAAGGATCCTATTGTGGTGGAGGTTAGGCCACTCAATAATCCCCTATACTTTTCAAGCACTGATCTCCATTCATCGCGGAATGAAACTTTGAGGTGTTCCTTCAACAGCTTTTGTGGTTTCGTTAAAAAAAATTTCGGGATCCTGTTCATGTTTGGAAAAGTTCAGATGACCTAATTCCATGTCCTCTACAGGCGACACAGAACTATCAGTTTTGTTCGTATCCCCAATTCCTCCATCGCTTTATAAAGCTCTAGGTAATGAATGCTATCATACGCGGCCATGAAGTCGCTGAAAATATAGCGATCTGCCGGGCCGAAAGCTGGTACACTGGTATGTGCGGGTAAAGTATTGCAAAAAGGCTTACGACCTTCACGCAGTACGTTGGTTTGGATTTTATAGGCGGTATTTGGCAGGGATATGACTCTGTGCACGACACGGGACACGGGATCGGTTTTTTGGTAGATTTCAGCCATCGGGCACACTCTCATCCGTCCAGACTTTGTTGATGGTTTGGTGCAAGCATACTTCTACGCCTTTAAACTCTCAAATAATAGGAGGTAGCGTTACCGCTTCGTTGTCTGGAGGCGGATTGGTTTTTTTTTGTCTTTTTACTCTTTCGACATTGTGGCCATCAGCTGCTGGAAACGCTACCTGAATACACTGACCATTCCCTGTACGTCAGTGACTAGGTTGCCATTGTTATTTTGTAGAGCCTGCCGGTATTCCCACTTTGAAGCCAACTGCGAGTTTTCTGGTAGGATTGACGGATGTTCTTCTTGCAACGAAATTCTTTGACTCCCTGAGCTGGCTGCGTGTTATCTCTTTTTCTACTCAGGATTTTCTTCTCTTCCCTTCTCCTGGTTACGGAAGTACTCTTTCCGTGAGGAGCGTTATCTTCTTATGTTATCTCTTTTTGTACTTGTAAATGACATCATACCACGGACATCTTTCCGGGGGGTTGCTGGAAGCCTTTGGTGGATTCGGCTGCATCTTTGAGGTTATTGTGATACTGTATTTGAGGTTATTCTGATACTGTATATCCGGCTGACTAAGGCCTCCAACGTGACGACTCTTTTTTTTTGCACCATTCGTAGCTCCTTCTCGTTGGGCAGTCGGGCTCTGCATTTGGCTGCTATGATAAAGAGGTCAGAGTCAACGTTTGCCCCTCTTAATGTGGACATTGCTGATCGCCAGGAAGTTGTAAAAGCTTAGTAAAAGTGGTTCACACACAACCACACATGGCTTTCTTATTTTGAAAAGTAAAATAATTCCCCCAAGGCCTTTCTCGCATTCTCAACCCATTCACCCCACAAACCATTCAAACCATTGTCCGAAATGTTTGCCCATCTATGCATACGTATTCCACCGCCGAAACGACTAAGGTCTGTCGCGTCTTCCCATTCTTCTCACTTTACTCATCAGCCAAAGGTAACAATCTCGTCTTTTTGCCCGTTGAGCTTCTGTGTCCAACAGGCAAAATTAACAAAACAATAATAGCCGACCCAAGAAGGAGTTGCAGTCCTTGTCCTTGCCCTGGTTCATGCGATCGTTGCTGCTGAAAAGTTGAAGAAAACAAAAAAAAAACACACTCCACTCTGCATCCGTCACGGATGCTTGATAGTCATCTTTCAGGTTTCACCGGCATGCCAGGAGGTTCCATGGTATCACCCAGTGATACGTGTGTACAACAAGTGATAATAAAACAAATGCATTGTCTTCGGCGAGGCCGGCCAGTTGGAACCGTCCTCTCCACTAGCCCCAAGATGGGTTTTGTGTTTTTTTTTGTGTTTCTCTGATTCGCGCGCTCCTCTCCGATTTGCATATACAACGTTGTGAAACCCGAGCAGACAACGTACGGAACAAGGTTGATGGGCACCGATCGCCGGCCGGTCAGCATACCCGTACGTGATGGTTGTTCTTGGCGGTGTTAGATCGCTACCTTTTGGGTGGAGCTGGGCGGCGCATTTTTCTCAAACTCTGTCCCTCACTCAGCAGACGAAATCTATCTATATCTACATCTTCAAGGGTTGTGTATCTATGTGTGGTGTACACGTAGAGATAAAGTTGATTTGTTGAATGTCAACTCGCATTCATGGCCGTAGAAGAGCGGTTTTTTCGTTAATTTTCATCCTGTCTGCTATGGTTGGGGTTTTCCACTATCTGTCTGTCTGTCTGTCTGTACGCCTTGTCGGATCTTATTTCACTTCGTTAGAGAATCAGCTGGTTGCGCGGCGTTTCCTTTTTTTTTTTTGTGGTGTTGTTGGGTTGTGTTTCACGTTTGGTTACGGTTGATTATCGCGTAGCACTGGGGCAGACAGGGAATGAGAGAGAACTCACAGCTCAATGCAAATTATGCGGTTGGAAATTTGTTCCAGGCACTCCTCCTCCTGTGCACCCACTCCTTTTGGCATTTCGCTTGTTATTTATGTTGAAACATTTTATTATGAGAATATATGTCAGGTTTAGCACTTACCGCTGATTTAGGTTTAAATGAATTGTTGGCGGATTAACTCACCTGGAAAGAGATACAAGGGAGAAAAAAACGTAAATAAACGGAAAACATTATTGAAATGCAGAGAGAAATGAATTCAAGGTGCATTCGAGCTGAAAGTGATTTGCAGTGATAGTTTGGAGTTTGGTTGATGTGGATGGAGTTTATTTGTTTGCACGGGTGAGTGGGACGTTCTGAGGGAGCAAATGTTTGTAACTCGTTGAAGCGAAGGAATATATATTTTTTTTGGGAATTTATGCATAGGATAGGCAGTTATGGTGGCGACACACCTAATTATTGCGTTTTTTTTACCAAATTTGGGAACACTTGAGCTTGTGAAATATGTGAAACCAAATAGAGACGCAAATTGCATAAGAATAACAGATGTTACTTCAGTTTTGCGTTTGAGTTGCGTGTTCTACGTTCAATATCAATTTAAGAAAACGAATGAGAATTTTTGAAGTCATTTATTGGGTATCTTTTGATTTAATATGACTAAACAACTTCGGATAGTCTGCCCTATATTATTTGACGAGTTGCAGTTGACGAGTTGCACATGAATGCAACGAACTAACGGGTGATCCAAGTAAAGATACTTTTTTCAATAGGCTTTTTTGACAGATCACGTGTGAGTCGTGTCATGCTGTCATGTTATTTTTGTTTAGTATTGTTTGGCATTTCATAATGGAAAGACTAACGCGTGAACAACGTTTACAAATTGTTCAACTTTATTATGAAAATTCACGTTCTGTGAGGAATGTGTTTCGTGCACTTCGCTCAACTTATGGTCAACATAATCGGCCTACAGAGCGTACTATTCGCAACACCATCACCCATTTTGAGACCCAGCATTCATTATTGGATAACATTCGACCGAATAGACCACGTCCAGCACGCTGTGAAGAAAATATAGCGGCCGTAGCTGAGAGTATACACGAAGACCGTAGAGAGTCGATTCGGCGCCGTTCGCAGCAACTCGGACTGACGTATGGAACGACTTGGCGCATTTTACGTCAAGATCTTAAATTGAAAGCGTACAACTGAAGCCGCTCGACCTTCCCAAGCGACATTGCTTCGCTCTATGGGCTCTTGAAAAGTTCCAAGAAGATCCGACGTTTTCGAGGCAAATTTTGTTTAGCGATGAGGCCCATTTCTGGCTCAATGGGTGGGTATGTAAAAAAAACAAAATTGCCACATTTGGGACGAAGAGCAACCTGAAGAGATTGAAGAACTGCCACTTCATCCAGAAAAAACAACGGTTTGGTGTGGTTTGTGGGCCGGTGGAATCATCGGTCCATATTTCTTTAAAAATTATGCCGGACCGAACGTAACCGTCAATGGCGACCGTTATCGTGCCATGATAACCGACTATTTGCTGCCTGAAATTGAAGCTCGTGATCTCGGCGACATTTGGTTTCAGCAAGACGGCGCCACTTCCCACACATCGCATCAATCAATGGACTTATTGAGAGAACATTTCGGTGAGCACATAATTTCACGTTTTGGGCCGGTCGATTGGCCACCTAGATCATGTGATATCACACCGTTAGACTTTTTCCTGTGGGGATATGTAAAGTCAAAAGCTTATGCCGACAAACCCGCTTCGCTTCAGGCCTTGGAGGAAAACATCACGCGTGTCATTCGCCAGTTACCAGTCGAAATGCTCGAACGAGTGATCGAATATTGGACTCAAGTGATGGACCATCTGCGACGTAGCAACGGCCAACATTTGATAGACATAATCTTCAAAAAATAAATGCCAAAGAATGTTCTTTCAAATGATAATAAACGTTCTCCATTAAATTTGAATTTTCTGTGTTTTTTTCTTTAAGAAAGTAGGGAACCTCGAAATGGATCACCCTTTACAACCAACACATAACAGCACTGGCGACTGAGGTCATCGGCTGGGACAGAGCAAGACATTAATACAACAGAGAGAGACAGATAGACACATAGAATGCCATAAAACAAAAACCTACGGGGCACAGAGGAGGACACATAGATTTATATTGTCGCATATTATCGCAGGTGGCCTTAGATAAGCTGGCGATTTTTGTAGAAAAAGAGTGCTGCCTAAGCTGGGGCTTGAACCCGCAGCGTTTGGCTTAGCAGTCAATTACGCATTCCTCTAAGCCATGGCCATTTAAAAAAATATATTTGAATGGGCCATGAACCCTCCATAGATATGTAAGCAAAAACATGGACATTATGCAATAACGGCCTATATATGAACTTCAAATTAACTCCACAATTCACCTGCGTAATATTTTTGCAGTAAGTAGATAAAAAAATAGGTTGCAACGGGAGATCAATCAAGAGATATTTTTTCAAAAGAGGTTTTTTGACAGATGGCACGTGAGTCGTGTTAAGTTGCCATTTGTTTTTTATTCAAAATTTTCATTGACATGACATTTCATCATGGATAGACTACACCCGAACAACGTTCGCAAATCGTTCATCGATGAGCCCCATTTCTAGTTCAATGGAAACGTCAATAATCAAAATTGCCGTATATGAGCCGAACAAAACATGGAAGAGGTTCAAGAGCTGCAGTTACTTCCACTCAAAACAACCGTGTGGTATGGTTTGTGGACCAGTGGAATCATCGGTCCGTTTTTCTTCTAAAATGAGGCTGGCGAAAACCTCACTGTATATGGGGCTCATTATCGCGCCATGATAATGGACCGAAATTGAAGGCATTCGACATTAGACAACACTTGGTTTCAACAAGACGGTGCTACTTGTCACACAGTCCATAAAACATATTGGTGAACAATTAATTTTACTCTTCGGACCAGTGAATTGGCCAGCAAGATCATGTGATATCATACCGTTAGACTTTTTCCTTTTGGGCTAAGTAAAGTCTAAGGTATTTGTGGAGATTCCAGCTATGATTGAATCATTTGGCCAACATTACCCGCGTTATTCGCAAGATACCGTCGAATGTGATCGAACGCGTCATCGAAAATCGGAACGTCCGCGTGGACGAGCTACAGTGCATTTGCGTCCAACATTTGAAAGGGATTCTCTTTAAAAAAAAAAATGAATGTCAAGAATGTTTCCTTAGATTAATAGTAAACATTTCAAGATATATTTGCAATTCTTGTGCTATTTCGCATAATGTATACCTTTGCCCTGAAGATACAAACATATAAAAATGTATGGCGCAACAGGCTTTTTAGTACCCAGGGGCTAGCTATTTCTCACAACCAACCTCCTGACGTACCAAAATTGGATGACGAAATCCTACGTTGATTTAAGAGAAAAATTATTTGGTACGGTTTCCGTTGACGGGCTATAGAGACGAAGATTCAAGCAAGAACTATACGAGATGTACAGCATTAGCATGGCTCTAATAAAAAAAACTCCGAATTAGACGTTAAAGATAGCTTGGACATGTTAACGAATGGACACCAGTACTCCGTCTCGCAGACTCTTCGATTCCCAGACAGACGAGGAAGTCCTCATCTAAAGTGGCGCGCACAAGTAGGAACGGACCTCACTAACTTCTTGTACACAACTCATGGCAGTAAACTAAGAACCAGCCTAATTGAAGAGGCATGTTGGTTGGGGCTCAGGTTTAACCTCCCGTTTAACGCCGCATCCGAATGCCTAATTTGAGAAGCTTCTCAAGACAGTGTGACTCTTGGATATTTGTCAGATATCAGGAAGTGGTAGAATAGAGAAAAAACTTATTATGGCAAGGTGCTCGTCAAGAAAAAGATCTTCTCTAACACCTACGAGTTAGAACACATGGAGAACGCTATGGTGGGACACCTTGGTATACTATGTCGGCTATCAGAAGTTTCTAGATAAAAACCATGAAAACACCACAGAAATATATCATGAGGATAAAGTGCCAAAGAAAAAGATTTTGTAGTCCTAGTAAGTCCTTATTTCTTAATACAAATGCATTTTCCCTTAGCTATATTGTGGCTGCAACTCTTGTCTCCATGTCGTTAAAAAAATAGTAGTTAGCCTTGGATCTGAAATTCTTCAGTTGTCCACGTTATCGAATGCTCATTCGATCATTCCATATGCGATTCCTTGATGGTATGTTGGCCAGTGCGTCATATAAAAGCAACTCTTTCGCTATCTCCGCCATTTTATGCAAAAATACGATGCAAACACAAATTCTCGTTCCAAACGACTTGTTAGTACCCAGGGTCTTGATTCTGCTGACAAACATTAATGTGTGCTTGAGTTATTCTTGCAAGATGGCGGAACCTCCTGTTTAGAGTCAAATCCGAACGGCTTAGTTGAGATAAGCTTTTCATTACAATTGATACTAATTCAATGATTTATCAGATGATGGTGAGAGAAGAGTCTTGCATAGCCTATTACACGATTGGTCGTTGAGTGGGACAGGAACCCAACCTTAATGTTTATTCTATAGACTAAGCTTTGCTTTCCCAAAACATATTAGAATGCGGACATTTCGATCGAGATCACTTATTTCAGAAGCAGAAAATTAAATTCATCGTTACACAAACCAATTGTCGCTGAATAGGTCATGAACCCACAATAGAAGGAATGTGATATGAGGTTTATGCAAGGTGGCGCAAAAGTAATCCTCCCATCAGAAAATGCTGTAAATGTTGCGATTGGCCCCTAATGTCAGTTCTGTTTTGACATTTGTGTAGTAAACACATGCGAAATACGCGTCAATAAACAATGTTACGCTACACTGCTCCAGAACGCGGAATATTGGTGACTATTTATTTGAGCAATAATCGGTCGGTGACTTTGGCACAACGTGAATTTCGTCGCAGATTTCGTAGCCGTCCAACGCCTACTGGTGAAACACTGCGACGTTTAGCCGCTCGCCTCGAAGAGACTGGCACAACACGAGATGTTGCCAGGCGTGGCAGACCCCGGAGTAGCCGTTCTGCAGAGAATATTGCTGCTGTAGCCGAAGATGTCATGGAAGCGCCGTCGACATCGACCACACGACGTGCCACGCAAATGGGTATCAGTCGACGGTCTTTACAGCGAATTTTGGTACAAGATTTGAAGATGTTTCCGTACAAAGTCCAGACGGTGCATCAGCTGTTAGCTGCTGACCGCCAATCGCGTCTAACATACGCTCAAGCCATCATTAATCACCACCAAGAGGAAGATGATTTTTCATCAAAAACAATCATGAGGCCCATTTCCATCTTAGCGGGTACGTAAATAAGCAAAATTTACGCTTCTGGTGCACTGAAAATCCGCGTGTAACCCACGAAGAGCCATTACACCCGCTCAAAGTCACTGTATGGTGTGCTGTTTTCGCTGGAGGAGTCATCGGACCTTTTTTCTTCGAAGACGTCGCGGGCCAAACGGTTACTGTGAATGGTGAGCGCTACAGAGCAATGATCAACGAGTTCTTTTTGCCGCAACTTGATGAATTGGGATTGGAAAACATGTGGTTCCAACAGGACGGTGCAACGGCACACACTGCACGTGCCGTAACCGATATGCTGAAGGATGCATTTCCCGGGCGCCTAATCTCCCGTTTTGGCGATTTGCACTGGCTAGCAAGATCGCCTGATTTGACCGCTCCAGACTTATTTTTGTGGGGCTTATGTCAGCAAGCCTCAGACTCTTGCAGCTCTTAAAGACAATATCTGTCAAGAATGTGAGGACCTATCGCTGGAAGTTTTGGCCAAAGTGATGGAAAATGCCATAAAAAGGGCTCAAATGACAATCAACTGTGACGGCGGCCATTTACATGACATCATATTCTCGACTTGATGTAAAAAAAATTAAAAGACGAAATAAAAATAATCCACAAGAACAATCAAAGTTTTTCTTTTTTTTTTTAAATTACAGCCAAAAAACATCGGAAGGTTATTTTTGCGCCACCTTGTATGAAAAATGATACTTTGATTTCAATGGAGTTTTTGACACAGAAGCTTTCTTTGATGTTTGAGGAAATATAGTCTGACATTTCCTATTCAATATGTACTTTGTAATGAAAACTTGTCCTTCAGTAGGATATAAACCTAGAAAAAAACCACAAGTATATAACTTTTATGTGCATAGATGCTTAAAACAAAAACTTTCGAATGAGAAGTATTTAGTTTTACCTATGATGCAGATATTTAAAAGCATTGACTTGACCACAATAATAGTGTCATTAAAAACCAGACATTTGGTGGTTACCGCTTGCACTTTATAATTTTACACAGCAAGTAAAATTTAAACATTTTTGAAACTTTTAAAAGCATTACTTTCAACGAAATCAGTCATGAGTATGTACCGAGCTCGCATCCACAAAACAAATTATGATTTTATAGTCACGAATATGGTATTTCGCAGAAAAGGATCCCACCCTTTGTGTATTCATTTGGACTGCCTGAATTCCAAAAACTAGGTCACTTGACGTCCATTACTCAAACTAATGGTCGGCCACATTTAAGTGCTTTCATGCGTCGCGAATTAACTTTCTTTCCCTCGATGCGTCCAACAATGACGCTGCACACTTTCATCTGTCTATTCGCATCAAACCCTCATCGCCGGCCACTCGTCCAAAAAAAACATTTCAATTGTTTGCCTGAAGGGTGCCTCACGCTAGATCATCATCATCGGGTACCAGAGTGATTCTTCGAAAGTATCTCTACCCCAAAATTTGAATTCGAAATTTTCCCTCTTTGTAGTTGGTATGCCATGATGTGTAAAGTTAAGGCCAACCCCTACCATGATGTGGCACATTTTGGTGCGGCGGCACTCTTTACAGATCCCAATGACTATGCAAGGTTATCGCTTCCATGAAGGATGGTTCGCAGGAACAGTCGACATCGGATAAGTTTTCCGAAAACTCAAGTTCCCCTTTGGAGGGTGGTCAAGAAATACATTCCCACAAAATTCTGTCTAAGAAGCTACGCCGTATAAAGGACTGCTCCTCCGTCTACGACGGATCATGGCTAAATCACCTGGCTGATAGGTGCCTATTTGTTAACCAATTATCTCTCCCCAAACCGGATGACTCACATCATTATCTTGTCAACACACAATTCCACATTGGATGGTGGTTAGTCGGCCGGCCGGTCCAATCCGTCCTTCTCCGTAAAGACAATTTAGACCTCAACCAATTGTTGCGCGCGCGCACGCATGGAAACCCAGTTCATGTATCCGCGTGAGCTCGGTCGCGCGCGCGCTCGCGTTACAATCTCAAAAAACCGAGGAAAGGCAAAGACCTGGAATACGAAAAAAAAATACTCAACGACTTTAACAACCTGATAATGAATTATTGGCTCAGTAATAACATACGAGGTCGCGGGGTATGAGTTATCCACCGCCACCGCTGATGCGGATTTCACTGTTCTTTTCCCATTCTTCACCTGGTTTGTGGTGCTGAGCATGGATCTCGCTGCTTAATTGCAGCTAAATTATGCGGCTACCTGAACGACATCGAGCTGCATGGCGAGCACGGTGCCTGCACTTGTGTATGGAAATGATGATCACATGGACCCCATGACGAGCATAACGAGCACATATAGCGACAACGACTACAACAACTATAATGATGAGGAGGACCATGATGATGACGACAACAACAACGAGGAAGACTTTACGATCGATGATCTTCACCTAAAATGCCAGCCCCGGAATGGGGGAAGGTGAGAGTCCTTCAGCGATCCTCTAGACTCGCCACATCTGGGACACAATTGGGTTGGCATGGCTGACTGAAGGAACCGAATTAACATGAATTGGAGCTAAGGAACCATATCGCGATGTATAGGAGATACTTTTCGTTCGCTTTAGCTGGAGGAAAAAAAAAGAAGAAGAAACCAGCATCACTGTCGTCCTACCAGGAATGCTGATGGTGTGTGCTGTGTTATACGCTGTTTGCTGTGCGCTATAGCAGCGAAATTGGCCACGAGCATTAATCGTTTCTCATCTTGTTTTCGAAAACGACAAGTTAATAACAGGGCTGCAATGTTGGCATATCCATCCTCTTTTTGCTCGTCGTTTGAGTGCTCAGAGCTCGGCTCATATGAGCAATAATGCATCATGATGTGACGACCAGTGATGAAGATGCGGATAGGGTTGCCACTTTTTCTTAAATTGTAGTTGAACCTGTGGAGGATTTTAATTGAAGTGAAACTTCTTTTTGGAAGGTGTGAATTGGATTTTATGAAACGAAAAAGTGTAACGAAAAATATATGACAAAATATTGGTTATCGTATAATCGCAAAAATTAAGCAGCGTCAGGCGCGGTTATGGCTTGATAAGTTGTATGGAGGAAGTCCACTTGGGAACACCGAGAAATGAGATTAGTACCGTATGGAGGTGGTTAATAGAGAAACATATAGAGAGAGAGATAGCTAGACTAACGTTTCACTTCTACCGCGTGCGTTCTCCCACTCGATATAAAAAACAAAATCTTCTGATCATATATTTTATAAAGAAGAGACATCCAGCAACGTTTTCAGTGATTTAATGATGGACAATTCATGGCACCTTTATGCGCCTAGCTTATCTTTCGATTGCGTTTACTACCTCCATCTACTTTGAGATTGTTCCTAGATACAAACCATTTTTTGAAATTAATCTTCTTTTGGGAAGGTGCAAATTTTATGAAACGAAAAGGTGTAACGAAAAAGATGTAAATGTAAGATTTACCTCGTGAGTTCACAAAAGTCAATTTATTTAGAAATAAATCAACTGGGTGCCGGTATATGTTTATACATTAATAACTAAGCGAACATCGAATTTGGATAAGTGGGGTTAGACTTAAATGGAAGGGCTATGGTCCATCAATTTTTAAGAACTGAAAGAGTTCTTAAGTTAAGCAATATCACGGTATGAAAAAATTTGTTGCAGAAGCTAGTCTCCATCTTTTTGGCGGCATGGCTTTGCATTGCCTATTAGATTGGTCGTTGAGTGGGACATGAACCTAACATAGATTTGTATTATATCGACTAAGCGATCCACATTTCGTTGTAGGATCATCGTGTTTTATCATATCTCGGGGCAATTACTAATACATTTTACAATGCGGACAGTTCAGTCAGATCAAGATCATTAATTTCAGAAGCAGAAAATTCCAATCATCGTTTGACACACAAATTGTCGCAGAGTAGTTCATGAACCCTCAGTAAAAGGAATACGATATGAGGTTGTCTTTGATGCAGAAGCTTTGTTTAATGTTGGACGAATAAAAGTTCGATATTATCCTGCATATTTTGAAAAACGTTTCATATCCTTTTGTTGTTTCGGAAAAATTTATTAGCGTGTCCTGTAACGCTTTCAGTAATTTGATGGTTGTGATGCTCTAGTTTTGGGTTATCTCAGCTATTTAAATAATTTATGACGATCAAAGTAGAAAATAAATCGATGAACGTTCGACTATATGGAGGTGTGCAATTTTCAGAAAATATTTTAGGACATAGAAGAGCAAAAAGGGCAAAATGGAATTTATTGGTTGTAATTTCGGTAATCAAGCTGGGATCAAGAAACAATCGAATCTCTGGAATCCATCTTAGTTATGATTAAAATCCGACGATCTCTTAATGAGTTAGCATAGCAGTCTCTTCTAGGTACCTGGGAGGAGGAGTGTATTTCTTCATCAACCTTCTGTGCTCTTTCCAGCTCCCTCCAACAGAATTAAACTTTATCTAGGAGACTACTTCTGTGGCAATCTAGGTAATCGCTTCAAAGTTGTCTCGGAATGGTTCACTTAGGCAAACGAATATTAGAAAAGTTTGACAGATCATCGTGGTACCACACAACAGACCTTTTATGAGCATGCACATAGCGTGCAGCCATTATAATTTTACCTAACTTAACCTATTTCGGTAAACTATAACGATTGAAAACGATATTTTTGAAATCGAAAGAAGGTTGCGTCCGGACGGTATTACTTTAGTCCGAATCGGATCTTTACAAATAATAATAGATACATCAGAAATATGAAGTTAAGGCAGCCAACCTTTACAAATGTCTTGATCTTTGCAAGGACTGTAGGGCATTTTTTCCGTGAGGGTTTAATATTTCACGCATGATATGTACATTTGTATGAGTCCTTGACATTTTTTTTAAAGGGGTCCAATCTTTGTAACCAATTATTTTTCAAGAACAGGCTTAGGATGAATCCATGCAACCTGAGCAATAAGAAATGGTCCCCACATGCTCCTCTTATTTGTGGTCTTCCATCTACGATGCTGCATATCTTCATTCGTCAAATCCTACGGAATTCCACATAATCTTGACCGGCAGTTTTAGAAATGTCAAATGTCGATAGGTAGGTAGACGTTAATACGTTCTAATTTCGAGTTCTTTTCTCCGTCTCCTTTACTGATAGCCTCTCAAAGTCACCCAAAATTACCAATAAGTGACAACCCTTTGGATGGCACTTTTACCTGGAAAAAAACATTCCATATCCCTAAAATACAAAGATCTCATCCACCGGCGCGCACTCGTGCCCAATCGCGCCTGTTAAAGTACCACATTCTCGTGTCTATCCACCATAGCCTGACCCACTAGTGGACTCTGCAGGCAGGCGCACTCTTTTGCATCTGGTCCGTTCCCTAACTTACATATCGGAAAGCTAAAATGTACTCTGTAAGCCCATGTCGGAGCTATGCCAATGCATGGCGTGGTTAATTTTTTATCATTTGCAACATCATCATCGGCATCATGGTTGGGAGTGCTCTTTCTCTCGCTCTCGTCATTGCACGAACGCTCTGCTGACTGTTTTGTTATGATTTCTCTTCAGAAGGCCAAAACTATACACGGTCCTTAAAGGTCTGTCCAGTATTCCATCATCATCGCCCAGCACTAGGACCAGCACCAGCACCATCACTACTGCCACCATTATCGTCATCGTCGTGAGTGTAGACTCCCTCTACACCTCTTGATGCTGCTGCTGCTGCTGCGCGCGCGCTCTCTCGTCAGTAGATTAATCGCTGTAAGTCATCGCTTCAAAAATGTGCACACACAGCGCCGAGGCCAAGCCAGTCAGAAGAATATGAAAAGAAGACCATCACACCGCCACCGCTTGTGTTACAATCTGATCAGAGCTTCGCAAAACGGTGCACGAAGGGTCCTCAGAGAAACAGCAGAAACGAATGCCAAAGGAATACCTTAAGCGGCTATAAATTCCAGAAACCCGGTTACTATTGGCTATGGGCTGTTGATTCCGTCCGCGTCCGTCTGTCCATTCGCCAGTGTGCAGCGAGTCCACAACAAAAGATGACACGAAGATTCCATGGCACTGCCGGCCGCCAGTGCTACAGAGCACAAAATGAGCAATTATTCATAGACCATCATCATTGCTGAGAGCCGGCCACAAAGTGGATCTGAAGCTGGAGCTGCAGTGCAGAAGACAATCTTAACGAGAACCATCATCATCAACTTCATCGCTGCGGTTCGCTCTCTTTGGGTCGTGGCATGGTCATTTATATTTTTGCTAATTAGACAGTTATGTGCGGAGCATTCTTTTGTTGTACAAGTATGAGAGTCGGATGATGATGACGACCGACGAGCAAGGATGACGAGGGGGCGAGATTTATCGCGCCAGGCGAATTCATGTAGAGATATGTAGATAATCACCTTGAGAAGTCTTGCCCAGAGTGATACGGTGATTGGATGTGGAGTCATGTTTTCGGATGGAATACGACCATAAGACGATTATTATGAGGTAAGCACTTAGGGGTAGTTACAGGGCGGAAGAGGGAGGGGGCTGGATCGACAAATGGGTGATGCAAATCATTTGTTATGTTCTGTAGTGCTTCTGAGTGGTTTAAGCATATCAGCTAACGGCTGAAATTATCCAGTTAATAATGAAAAGTAGCTGCGGGTCACAGTAGCTAGATGTGTTCAGCTTAAGAGATGTTTGTAAGGCTTTCCGTATTAGCATGCCTTGAGGCAGATTATATTTGCCAGATAGTGATTTGAAGGAGTTGTAATGACAGGCAGAATTAAAATTTGTATAACCATTTGCATTAAAGTATCTCTATATAGCTTTTGAAGAAAAAAATTTCCTAGGTGAGTATTCATTACATTAAGCCTGAACAAGTTGCTTAATGGGCACCACAACATATCAGATGCCAAGAATTAAGGACCTACAATCCAAATGTTGCATAATATGTACGTAGATACGTAACGTCCGTGGTTATAAAGCTACCGATACACGGGACGGTGCGTTACTCCAAAATGAAAGAATTCTAATGACAATAGGAAACAAACATTCAAAACGGCACGATCAGAAGTCACAAAAAAATATTCGACAGCGGCATATATGCACCAAGCTGAACTCCAATTTGACAAATGACGTCGACTGTCAATTCGCCTTTGACAATTGTAAAGGAAAGAAGTTTGGGATTTGTGTAATCGAAAGCTTCAGTGCGGGAGAATCCGTGAAATATTTGTCGCGATGGTTTTGGGAAGCAATTTTGGCCGCCCTGTACTACGTTCCCTTTCCCTGGGTGCCCGGGTTAAACTTGTCGATCAATGTAGTGTTTACTCGCAAGACTCGTAGGGACTGGAAAATGGTTCGGGACTTAGAAGCCCTGGAAGGCATCTTAAATTTTGTTTGACCGCTACTATTTCTGCCGTTGCTGAAGATGGCTTGAAAGCCTTGTTAAGGTCGACCTGGTTAGCATTCCGTAACTTTGTAAAAGACTATCGTTGAAGATAGTGTAGAAGCATTGCTACGTACATGTGTGAAATTTGTATGTTGTATGTGTGCACATGTATACAAATTATCGCCACTCTCGCCAACGATTATTGTCATCGATTACTGTCAACGATTACTGCCAAAGATTATCGTTTTAAAACTTACCGATCGCGTACCCAGATGATGTGTCACGCGTTTGGCCAGTACACACATGTCACTGTGAGACATTTTGGTTAAAAATGTTGCCTTACAAGGTGCAGATAGTCTTATCAATTGATCGGTATTCACTTCTAAACTTCTTTCGCGTCGCATCAACCTTGTTATTCATTCCGTAGTTTTAAAAACGATTATCGTTGACGATAGTCGAGAAGACTTGCTAGGTACGTGTACTAGAGAAAACACTGAATCTCAACAATGAAGTGGAAGATTTTGGGGTTTGTATTAAGAATGGCCTGTGCCAAATTTTCCATTTCTCAATATTATAAATTTCGACTTATGGGCATGTGGTTTCATCGGTAAGGAGCATCCTGGCTAAGCCACAACTGACACTCTGAAGCAGGAGTTTCCCCGGTCGCTTGATATCAGCTTCCTGGATCATTTGCAGAGTCTTCACACGATTTGAAGGTTAGAAGACTTCCTTTTATTTGGGCTTTTTGAATTTACCAGTTTATGTGAACAAGGCGCAAACTGTGACAGCTCTCACATATCCGTCAAAAAGTAGAGAAACTACCATTAAGCCAAGGCAAGACTTTTAACACGCTTCAAAAATTAGAAAATGCTGCTTTAAAAATTGATTGAAAGATTTGCCAGCTACTGAATCATCTTTTCATTAAACAATCCCCCTTTTGAACATCCCTTTAGCAACATGTTTCTCATTGAGTCGCTGCACCTGCACCACCGATTGACCTTTCCTCATTGAAACCAAACATCGGCAGCCGTTCCACCCCCAGGAAGCCTTCAATCGCTCATTACCAAAGTAAACAAATCTAATTGAGTTTTAATGACAACCTAGGACGCACTAACCATGTGCGTGTGTTTTTTTTATCGAAAAATTACATGCCGACTGGCAGCGGTTAAGTCAGGACTATTCATCATTCAACGTAGGAGTCAATTAATAACAACTTAGCAAGGTCATTTCAGGGATCCACTCGATCTCACAGTCACCAGCTGTGCTAATTACACCACAACAGTCCTTCGAGCAGGAAGTCATTTACGTACGTACACAACCGACACAACGAATTAACCCACTTTCCCTTCGGAGGCTGCTGCAACAAAACAGACACCATCCAAGGGAGACACACAAAATTCATTACGATCCATTATCACCCAATCAGATCACGCAAAAATGCTTCCCATTGAGCGTGTCACGTTCTCGTGTGGCAGTGGGTATCTTATCGGGCGGCATGGACAACAAAAAAAAGGTGCAAACTCATGTCATATTCAATTACAATCATCACCCCGTCGCTAAAGGGACTGCTAAGGTCTCCCGCTCCCCCTCTCTCTCTCACACACACTTGAATGGTCGCACTGATTAGCGAAATGGCCGCAAAAGATACTTGGATACAAAAGACGACGCTGACGATGAAAGGAGGCCTCGCAACGGAACGAAGAAGATACGACTAGCTGCTGCACGCAACGTAACTTATTACAGCGCCCGAACACTGATTGATCTGGTTGTGGGCTCAACCAG
Source organism: Rhingia rostrata (assembly GCA_949824845.1). Taxonomy (NCBI): domain Eukaryota; kingdom Metazoa; phylum Arthropoda; class Insecta; order Diptera; family Syrphidae; genus Rhingia; species Rhingia rostrata. The sequence continues at coordinate 103,425,413 of OX463757.1, forward strand.
TTTAGGAAGGTGTACAGAACTATACAACGAGTTGGGAACACTTTTTTATCTCTCTTAACTTTTTTTTTTTGACAAACAAAAAGGAATCGCATGACTGGCAACTGGCAACTGGCATTTGGCAGCAGTCAAAAGGCACCTTTTAGGCCAGCTTCGTGCTTCAATTTATGATTATTGTTCGCGCTCGGATTGCAAGCGTTTTTTTTTCGGCTGGACGGGCAAACAATTCCCAAATGCTGATCTCCGCTCGAGACAAGCTTTGAACGTTTGTACACCGCATGCACGAAAATAAGAAACCCAGCTAAGAGGCGAAAGATGGAAATCACATCAAATCTTCCACTAAAGTTAATTGCAGCAAATCAGGCAGTGATGGTGTACTCCTTCCAGTCAACTGATGGCGTATCTAACCGATGATGCCACAAACGTCGGTTAACAAACTAAACGCTCCGCGTCTACGTCGCGTCGTCATGGATCAATTTCTGCTGGGAAAGATACGTCCAAATAAAAAAGATTCGCAAGCAAATGCGCGCGCCAATAATTCCGCATCCACTTCACTCCATCGATTGGAATCGATTTCGATGCTTAAAATGCTTGCGCGCTGGATGTAGCGATGGAATTTTAACTCGGATGCAGCGGTGCAGTGACTGCCGTAAGTAGGCAGGGAGGCACACTGGCTATGTAGCGGTAATTAAATAATGTAGAGGAGGTGGAATTTCCTTTAATAAGCACTGGAGGAGGTCAGTAATTGGTTGATATTTAGAATGCCAGTGTGAATTATACCAAATGGGGAATTTTAGAGAGAGGGAGAGATATGAAGATACTTCCGTTGTTAAGAAGTTAAGAGAGGGAGAATATGCGTTTGAAAATCAGGCAAATAAAACAGTTTAAGATACCGATATAGCGACAGGCATTAATAGCTTGCACGCGGCATTTACTAATCTCGTCCAGTGATCGTAAAAAAACAGAGAAGAGATGATTTAAAGACGTTAAGACTTAAAAATCGAAAAAATATAACGGAATAGGCATGAAAAATTTCGATTATGTTTAAGCGAAACTAAAGAGTTGGCTATTCTTATGTCTCCTATAAGTTTTTTTGAATCCGACGGCAGCGCTCAATCCCGAATTGCCTGGCAAAAGACTGATTTTATTGTCGACGACCCCGTCTAACCAAAAAAAAAAAAAAAGACAGCGATGTTCGCATCTGCACCAGAAATGTTAGAACATTAAAAAGGAAAGGTGCAGACTAACAACTAGCGGAAGCCCTAAAATGCTATAATGCAGACATTACTGGAATCCAAGAAATACGATGGAATGGCCCGTGCTAAAAGAGAATGGAAAACTGGGGACATGGCGGTCTCCAGATCAATAAACGGCCAACCAAGAATGCAGGTATCCAGAAATATCCAGAAACCAGAAATATGTCGAAAAACTGCAATCGCAATAGAACATTGCGGCTTCGCCCAATGCGTATCACTTAACCTCTCGATTCACACCATACCACCAGCTTCGAATGTCGAAGAATAATGGAAACGATGACAACATGCCATTAGACGCCGCAACTGATGTGCTAGGTTTCTCGCGTCTACCAACACAACAAGAAACCCTTGGTTTGATAAAGAATGCGGACAGATGCTCGCAGCCAATGAGTATAGAACTACATAGACTGCGCATCTCATTCAACGAACATTTTCTATTTGGGGTACTGATATTTATACCCCAGTGTTCACATTGCTACGCCAGCTGACGCATACGATCGACGAAATTTCCCCTTCGCACTTACCGCCCGCGACGGAATCGGCTACAATTTTTTAAGCTGTGATTTAGCTGCGTAGTTTTATACGCTTTGGTATTACGTACTTCAGATAGTCGATAATGCGCACCGCAAACTTGACGAAGCCCTCTATAAGTTTGGCGAACAGAGCGCGAATTTTCAAAATTAATTTGCACCATTTGTAAATGTTGTTCTGGTGTACCTATACTCTTTGTCGCAGCCAAGAACGAGGCGTACAAGGCTAAGCTGAAGTTGAAGTCGAGAGCTGCCATTGAGCTCTATGGGCAAAGAAAAAGGGAAGAACACCAACATTTCAGAAAGAAGAAAAAACAGCAAGAAAAGCGAGCAATGTCGGCGAAAATTACTTGGTAAGTAATATCCACCAACTCCTAAGTCTGGTCTTATGTAAAGCAGACAAGGCATACTTTCATCGCATTTGTCCGTTTTGCAAGAAAGGGCATCCTCTTAACTGCGCCAACTGTAGAGGTATAAGTCTCTTGAACGTCGCCGACAAGATCCAATCTGCCGTATAAAGTGAACTCCTAAACTGTTTACCAGCAACCTGACCGGCCAGTGTGATTTTAGGCCAGGAAAGTCCACAACTGATCAAATCTTCACACTTCGGCAGATCGTGGAAATAAACCGAAGAATTTCAAATCCATACGCACCACCTATTCATCGATTTCAAAGTCGCATACGACAGCAATTTTAGAGACGAACTATACAGAGCCATGTCTAGCTTTGGTGTACCGCCTAAACTCGTCTCGGGATATCATCTTTTTGTCATATACGTTTCGCTTTACAGTTTTCCGGCTTGGAAGTTCAAAGAATTTAATGATCTCCACTGATCGATTAGCAAGCACTCCATTGGTTAGCCCTTTTGCTCCCATCCTTCATCTGCTTGTGTGTGGGGATTCAGCCATTGTTGAACTTTAACATGTTTAGTAGCTTTCTAACTATTTCTAGCTCCAACGTCTGTCTTCCGTTTTCTTGAACCGTTGTAGTTTTGAACACTTCATATTACTTGGTGTGAAGGATTGTTATATACTACCACTTTTTAAGGGACCACCACATTTCCTTATCAAATTATAGCCGTCAGCTATGACCTAAGCACTGTATTAGTTCTAAATCCTAACCACTGCCACTAAGGTTTCTCATATCCCGACTAAGCATCTCCACTCGAAGTTAATTGTTTTTGTATCACAGACATGTCGAGGTCCACCACAAATGAGCTTGCCGACAAAGGTACACCGTCTCGTCACCCAATTATCGCTCTGGCAAATTCAAAAACTCACTTAGTCATCATTTGTATTGCCACCTAAAAGTGTCCAAAAAAAAGCGAGCAAATCCCATCGACAAAAGACAAAGTTTCTCACACTGAACAGCAATTAACTCCCAGAGACACCTTCGTTCGTCGCTAGGACACGGCACCGACAACATACCCATGATCGTCACTATCCCCACCTCCACTCACAATTCCACGTGATAAATTCTTTTAATTTAATTTAATTATTTCGACAGGTACGACAATTTCGACGCACAGACAAACTCACACACACACACATGCGACGGTTGCATGTGCTCCAGACGCACGAAGGGACCTACTACCGCTCGAGTCTTTTGTTTCCACCAGCCTCGAGTCAGCCGAAGCATGAGATGCCTCTGTAGTCGAACTTGTTAGAATTATATCAACTCATTAACTTGGCTAACTGGGTGGGAGTTGTTGAAACTTTTTCGTAGAGACACGCAGCGACCGCATTCTTGCGGTTGTGGTGGCACGGTTTGTTAGACCTTTTGCACACCATCATTCAAGTCGGCATTCCGTGACGGAAAATTGAATTTCATAGAAGCTCGTAGGAGTAGTAGTAGTGCCTCTCACTCTCCTCGTTGTGTCGCATGACAATGCATGTGGAGGGGCCCTCCCAAACAAAGCCGACAAAGTTTACTTTTCAAAGTCATAAGCCACACGATTTGCAGGCAGCACTGGCACTACTGAACTTTTCCTCAAGAGCTCGAGTAGTCACCCAATCAAAGGGAGTGGACGAATTGGACACAGCGTTCAATTAAGTTATTTCTCTTCGGTAATGGATGCCACGGTCGCACAACGACAACAACCCCGTGACTAAGACCTGCTGTGGAGGAGGTTGTGCAAGGCAAGTTCGGTTTTAAGTTTCGGAACCGCGCTGAGTACCTGCCATTTGTAATAATAACGTATTAAGCGAAACGAATTGAATGCAAAGTGCATGCAAAGCGGGTGGAAGGCCTTGGGTGCCTTGAAGTCACGAGAGAAGGGTGCGCGATGCTTTTAAGCGGAATTGTGTCCCATATCTGGAGAATTGGTTGCAGCTGGACAATGCTGGTAAAGGAGAGATGAGAGTTGACTTAATGGTTTTTTATTTTTCTCTCTTCGTGAAGGATGCGGTGGTTCCAGGATGAATGAAAACTTTTTAATTTTCTTCGTAAATCATTTGGTGAAGATGAATTGGACTTTTGCTACAAAACGGAATAGTTGTGGGGAATGTGAGAAGGTGTTTCTTTGATTTATGAGGCGGATTGTTTAAAGGATAAACCATGGAAGCGAGGTTTCAACAAAAAAGTGCTTTTTTTTTTGTTTACAAATTCAAATTGGAGAAGGTAGCACTCAAATGGGTCATTGTGGGATTCCGTCAGAAGGGTTTTTTTTTTGTAGAACAACGATACAAGGTTTGCGATTTGTTAAAACAGAAAAGTTTTCGTTGTTTCGTTTTTAGTCGGTTGAAACACCATGTATTTTAAAGAAACCTGCTGATTGACATCTTCGTTGCTATTGTTCTTCGACATAAGATGCTGGTGGTATGGTGTTCATAAAGAGGTTAAGGGATACGCGTTGCGCGAAGACCTTGGCGGTCTCTTGGAATTGCAGTCTTTCGACATTAAATTTCTTAACAGTATTTGTGGATTGTTCTGGCGTGCTGGATATCCGAATTTTTACCTTGGCTGCAACAAGGTAGTAGTCCGAGTCTATGTTAGCCCCTCGGAATGTTCAGACATCCAAAATACTGGATGTGTGCCTCTTGTCTATCGCAATGCGATCTATTTCGTTCGTTGACCACAAAAATTAATGATCATGATTCATGATTCAAAGAAATATTGGCAGGAGTAGGTACCCCTAAGCAAGTGTTCTTGGACCATGCTGTTACCTCCTGTTTACACATGATATCCCACAAACAAACGATACAATAGTTGCTACGTTTGCTGACGATACAGCTAAACTAGCTGTTGGCACAACATTAGAGGAAACAAATATGAAATTACAAAACGCTCTTAACGAGGTTAATGAATGAACAAAGTCCTGTCGGAGGATTGCACTCAACGAGAGCAAATCGATTCATGTAGATTATTCGTATAAACGGACATACAATTCGCCAGTATTTCTCGATACGGTTCGAGTCCATTTTGCAAATGAAGCGAAATATTTCGGATTGACACTCGATGCAAAAATAAATACAGAGAACTGAGTACTGGTTACTCGGAAAATATTCGAAGCTTAACCTTGCTAACAAGCTGCTAATATAAAGGGTGATCCATTTCGAGGTTCCCTACTTTTTTAAAGAAAAAAACACAGAAAATTCAAATTTAATGGAGAACGTTTATTATCATTTGAAAGAACATTCTTTGGCATTTATTTTTTGAAGATTATGTCTATCAAATGTTGGCCGTTGCTACGTCGCAGATGGTCCATCCTAATTTTCGATTACTCGTTCAAGCATTTCGACTGGTAACTGGCAAATGACACGCGTGATGTTTTCCTCCAAGGCCTGAATCGAAGCGGGTTTGTCGGCATAAGCTTTTGACTTTACATATCCCCACAGGAAAAGGTCTAACGGTGTGATATAACATGATCTAGGTGGCCAATCGACCGGCCCAAAACGTGAAATTATGTGCTCATCGAAATGTTCTCTCAATAAGTCCATTGATTGATGCGATGTGTGGGAAGTGGCGCCGTCTTTCTGAAACCAAATGTCGCCGAGATCACGAGCTTCAATTTCAGGCATCAAATAGTCGGTTATCATGGCACGATAACGGTCGCCATTGACGGTTACGTTCGCACCGGCATAATTTTTAAAGAAATATGGACCGATGATTCCACCGGCCCACAAACCACACCAAACCGTTGTTTTTTCTGGATGAAGTGGCAGTTCTTCAATCTCTTCAGGTTGCTCTTCGTCCCAAATGCGGCAATTTTGTTTGTTTACATACCCATTGAGCTAGAAATGGGCCTCATCGCTAAACAAAATTTGCCTCGAAAACGTCGGATCTTCTTGGAACTTTTCAAGAGCCCATAGAGCGAAGCGATGTCGCTTGGGAAGGTCGAGCGGCTTTAGTTGTTGCACAAGCTGTATTTTGTACGCTTTTAATTTAAGATCTTGACGTAAAATGCGCCAAGTCGTTCCATACGTCAGTCCGAGTTGCTGCGAACGGCGCCGAATCGACTCCCTACGGTCTTCGTGTACACTCTCAGCTACGGCCGCTATATTTTCTTCACAGTTCTGGACGTGGTCTATTCGGTCGAATATTATCCAATAATGAATGCTGGGTCTCAAAATGGGTGATGGTGTTGCGAATAGTACGCTCATAGGCCGATTATGTTGACCATAAGTTGAGCGAAGTGCACGAAACACATTCCTCACAGAACGTGAATTTTCATGATAAAGTTGAACAATTTGTAAACGTTGTTCACGCGTAAGTCTTTCCATTATGAAATGCCAAACAATACTAAACAAAAATAACATGACAGCATGACACGACTCACACGTAATCTGTCAAAAAAGGCTATTGAAAAAAGTATCTCTACTTGGATCACCCGTTACAAGCAAGTGCTAAAGACATATGGTATACAACTATGGCGTTGTACCAGTGAAACGCGTCTAAACATTCTAAAAACTTTTGAAATCAAAATGTTAAAATCATTCGTCAATGCGCCGTGAAGATCTACGCAGAGATCTGGGTATTCCTGCATTTAAAGATGAAACAAAAAAATTTGCACGCAAACATCAAAAACGTTTATTGGTACACGTTAACACAGCGGTCCTCCAAATTCTTGACGAAACAAACTTATTGCGGCGTCTTCAAAGAAGTAAGCCCTTCGATTTCGCCCGATAATAACAACCGCGCTTTAAGTTGCGGAAAAAGCAGGAACTCTCGAAGGTAGATAAAAAAATTGCTAGATAAGCCGCATACTTAGTTGCAATACAAATACAAAAAGGGTGGTGGTTTTAGTGGGTTATAGTCTCCCACTACTTTGGGCACGTGCTCATCGTGTCTTTCGAGATTTCCACCAGCCTATGGAAATAAAAAAAAATGATTCATGATGAACACGATCAGTGATTGCAAAAGTATCGTATAGGTGAAGATTATATATTTGAAGGAACCAATTTAATTGCATGATAGCCAAAATCGATCATCATCGGTTCATAAGATGGAGCTTAATGGATATGAAACATTTGTCTATCGCAATGTTATCAATATGGTTGACCATTTTTTGATCTGGTATCTGGTGATCGATATGTTCCCTCATTAACATCGACGCGAGGAAGCCGTGCGCTAGCTAAAGTGTCATTTTGTACCGCACCGAAGTCAATTAGACGTGGTGTAGCGTAGACTACATTTTACGACAATGCTGCTAAAGACGTCTTCTCTTCTTACTCTGTGTTAAAATCTCCCAGGAGAATTTTAACGTCGTACCTGCGTAGCCGCTCATAAGTTTTATCAAGGGGCTCATATAAGCAGTCTCTCGCTATATCATCATTTATGTTGGCGAATTTGTCCTAGCAGCTCATTGTTACATTGCGTTCGCTAATGTCTTGAAAATATAAGACTGTTTGCCTAAGGTGGCACTTATAAAAAACCACTATAACACGGTCCATTGTAGATGTGACAGTTTTCCAACCTCTTTTTGCCCGGCCCACCCCACCGGCTTTCTTGAATGACAGTCATTTCTGCTCTATAGCTTAGAAAAACAGCATCTCGTCAGAATTAAAACGAAGACTTACTCTTGCGGGCTAAGAAGACAATTTAGCAGTAAGGCCCTCACTCTAACTGCTAAGGCATTCCTATACAAGACCCTGATCCTCCCAGTTATGATCTACGGAGATGAAGCGTTGACCTTATCAAAGCCGGGTGAAGATATCCTTGGTCGTCTTGGGAAAAAAATTCTTTGAAAAATCTTCGGCCCCGTTTACGTTGCCAGGCTATGGAAACGAAGATTCAACCACGAACTATACGAGCTGTGCTACCATATACCCCTAGTCGAATAGCTATGAATTGCACGTTAAGAAAAATCTAAACACGTGCGCGGTGTATTAGATATTTTTGTGCATTTCTTTTGAAAAAATAAATTAAACACCTTTGCCGCAATGGCTAAGAACACAAAACCAACAAAACGAAAGGCAGCGCCCATCATAGAACTGAAAAAAGACGAAAAAGACAAGGAACCTAACGCAGAGGACCAAAGTGAGGAGGAGGATTTATTAAAGAACGTCAAGAACGACGACGAAGACAGTACCGACGACGAGGGAATCTTCAACTCGGACGAGAGTGATGAGCTCGAATTTGAAAGTGATGACGAGGGTAATTTTGTGAAAAAAAAAAGCGGCGACAATTCCGATGAAGAGGAAGACGATGAAGCTGGAGAAGAAGAAGATGATGAAGACAGCATAGATGAGGCAGACATTGAAGATGTTTCAAGTGACGATGAAGATGCAGAAGAAGAGGAAGACGGGAGCAGTGAAATAGAAGAAGAACCCGCTACATCAGGACCAAAACCCGTGACTACAACACCACCAGTGGAGGCCAAATCTGAATCACCAAAATCTGTTGCACCAAAAATCGATGTTCCTCGAGTTGAGGGCGAATTCAAAATGAAAAAGAAGAAGAAAACCGCCATGTTCCGGGCGGTTCCAAAAACAAGTGTTCTTTTTAAATTAACACCAGTGCTTGGTGAAGGCAATATCTTACGATTAGGTGGACGTTTAGATAATATCATATGTTTTCCAAATTATTAGTTCAATACTACCACGAAATGTATCGACACCAAAATCAAGAAGAAGAAGAAGTCTGTGCAATTCGTGCTAAGTTTTGGATTCCTAGCATTCGTCGACTAGTTAGAAGTGCCAAATTATCTTGCCAAATTTGCAAAAATCGATCAGCAGTTCCAGTGCCACCACTAATGGGCCAATTGCCTAGTGATAGTCTCATACCATACGTTCGTCCTTTCTCGTATACGGGGGTGGACTATATTGGGCCTTTCCAGATAACAATTGGACGACGTCGAGAAAAAAGGTGGGTCGCAATATTTACCTGCCTTTCGGTGCGCGCGATTCATTTGGAAGTCGCTAGAGATCTATCCAGTGATGCAGCTATTTTATGTTTGAGAAACTTTGTTAACCGGCGAGAAACTCCAGTGCGTCTTAGGAGCGACTGTGGCACAAACTTTGTCGGTGCCAGCAAGGAAGAGTGGATAGTCATCGGGAACTCGATAGAAAAGGAATGTACGCGTCGTGGGATTGAGTGGCTATTCAATCCGGCAGGAAATCCATCAGCTGGTGGAGTATGGGAACGGCTTGCAAAATGTGTTAAAAGCGTTTTATGTTTTTCGCTAACGGAAAAGGCACCGCAAATAGAAACTCTACAAAGTCTATTGATTGAAGCTGAGAACTTGGTTATTTCGCGTATTTTAACTCATCTGCCTCTTGAAAGCGATGAAGAAGAACCGCTTACACCAAACCATTTTTTACTGGGGTGTCCGAACTACATTCAAACGTCAGCAGTCGATGAAAATAAGTGTCTACGTAAGCAGTGGCATATACTTCAGCAATTGAAACAAACTTTTTGGAGAAGATGGGTTTTGGAATATCTTCCTACGCTAACGCGACGAACAAAGTGGTATCAACGGGTACAGCCGATACAGGTAGGAGACTTCGTAATTATATGCGATGACAATGAAAGCAGAGGTGAGTGGAAGCGTGGCAAAGTAGTAAAGGTCTTTCCTGCGCCTGATGGTCAAGTGCGATCCGCCGTACTGCAAACGACATCAGGCAATCTCAAGAGACCAGCGTCTAAACTAGCGAAGCTTGACATTTTGGGTGAATCTCATTCATCGATTCACGGGGAGCGGGATGTTACCGCTTAAATTAAATATTTGTTTATATATTTCTTTTATTCTGAATTATGATGTATTTTTCTTCAGTAGAATCTATTACATTATTCTAAAACTTGCCAGCATTAATGTAAACGCACATTAAATGAGAAAATTGAACGCACCCATTTACCCATTATGTCAAATAAAAAAAATCTACACTCTGGGATATATGTGATTCAAGGTAAGGGCCGATTGCATAATAGCGTCGCTGTGTTAAATTCTTCAAATCCCGAAAAATATTCAATTTGAGAAGCAACTGCTTTTGCATTCTAATGGACCTTGAAAGTGAGATAAACTATCACTTTCCCCACATCTATAATTCGTCGTCTTGGGTACCCCCTATTGTAAATTTTTTGATAGCTATCAGGACCCTCGTCAGTAACCTCATTTGGGTGAACCTGAACCAGTGTCTCACCCCAACACAACACTGCTCGTAAGACTATTTTGACAATCTTTCACTTGACCTAACCTCCTCATAAATAGCTGTACAAATTAGAGCACCACCTCACTCCTCAGATGACAGCTCTATGTGTTCATAAATATTCATATGGCTATGCCCTTCTTTGTAGCTGATAACCTCTTCTCTCACTCGCGGATTACGTATGCAGCGCATTCCAATCCAATAATTTGCAATTCACCAATTTTGTAGTTAACATCCGAACCAACACACATACAGAAACAAAGCAACAGATACGTGTTTATTTTTTTCCTTTCTTTTGGTCGTTTCACTCCAAACATGGAAAATCAATTTTCGGCCGATGTAATATGCAAATATTCCTTCGGATCCAATCTGTTATTTTCGTTGCTTCCCTGATTTCGTTTGTCTGGGTTTGGGGTTTGCTGTATGTTTGGTGGTTCTTCGTCTTCTGGGACGTGTTCGAACATTCGACATAAACCAGAGAAAAACAAATCCCAATATATTATATCGTCCGCCTTCTTTTGTGTACCAGAAACGTTTGTTTCTACATATTTGTCGGTCGCGATGGCCATTTGTTATGCGATGTTATTTGGTGTCCTCTTTGTCCCTTTGGGCCGGATCTTTACATGTCCCCATCATCGATGTCGTTGTCATCGTCGTCGTCGTCGTCTGTCTTTAGGACACCAATTGAGACATGTTCACGGCGTGTTCTCATATTGTTCGGCATATTTTGTTTGGCATGTGTGTGTAGGCTCCAATCTTGAATTATCGTCAAAGATCAGAAATCGACTTTTCGTTTTTGCAATCCCCATTGACAATGCCAAGACATCAAATGTGTTTGTCAAAAGGGACATTGGTATCCTCGGCGTAGAGGACAAAGTGTGCTCACCCACACGGCTCCATTCGCAAATAAATACATCACCCATGTAACAAGATCCGAACCTCACAATCCTCCCCCCTTTAATTTTCTCTCTGGTGCGCGCGTCCTAATCAAATCTAATCTCTCTTCCTTGTGGCATATCACATCCTCTACAGCTGCTGGCTCCCTGGCTCCTTTTGATGGGCAATCTGTCAACCGAGGCTATAGTGAGGGATCTATTATGTGCTAGGTTTCCATATAAGGTTCGCGCGCGCATGCGTCTTCTTCTACACGGCGCAGTACAATATGATGATGGAGTGAGTTTGCCGTCGTTGTAGCTTCTTTTTTGTTGCAAAGGACATGTAAATGCGCGGCCCACTCTATCTTCTTGTGCACCCCATAGGGGAACCCACCCACACCTACCAACTGGAGGGACGACATAATGTGCAGTGCATCCATATGATGCTTTCTGTTGTATGAGATGTTGTGCATGCGCTAGCTGGGCTACGGCTGGCTTGCATGGTAGGCAGATGTAATGACATTGTAACGAGGTTGTTATGGTTTGTGATGCGATTTAAGTTTCAGCAAGGAAATGGCTTGCTATGAACACAGCTGCAATAGCCTGTAGTCTATTTTGTCCACTTGGAATTTTATCGTACACGATACGTAAGGAGGGTTTTTTTCAGTTGGGGCTGTTTTTTTTTTTTTTTTTGCGTGGCATGGAAGTGAAGCTATTGCGGGGGCTTGCTATTGCTTCATTGCACACAATGTGCGAAAGATAAAATCGTTTAATATTGGATTGTGCAGCTGCACTTGACAATTTTCCTTGTTCTCAGGGCCAATCTCGGCTGAGGAACTGTACAAATTAATGGTAGATACTAATTGTAAAATTATGTCAGCGTTAGGATTCATAATACATTTGGCATCCAAGACTTCAAACCTAAAAAATGTTGACCACTACAGCAAAATAAAAAAAATCTCAATTGACACTTCAACTTGTGCCACTCTTTTCGAAAATAATCTACGAAACGTGGTCTCTAAAGAGGCATTGGACCACAAGGGACTATATTCTAACGAAAGTGAGTATTTTTGAAAGATATCAAGGAAATGACACAACCTTGTGGCAGTCAGTTAGTTCGAAAATATGAAAATTATCATGCAACTGGTGTAATCGAAAGTTTAGGTCCGTCTTGTATACCCTGGAACAGTAGTGAAACTAATCTAAAAAATATGAACACGATATTTTAAGGTTTTTTTTTTTGTAAGCACGCATAGCCTAGGGATCGATGAGGTTGTGGATTTTAAGTTGTGAGAGCATCGCAGACTGACTGACCGACAATGTACAGACCAAATCGCTGGCAAAACCGGAAGGGATGACAGTAGATTCCTATATTTGACATAGAAAAGCGCTAAGAAAGGATTTTTCGAAATTTCATTTCGAAGAGGAAAATTAGGACACTCCCCTATTTCCGTGTGGAAAATCGTATTCCACGAGCCAAGGCCGGCTGATATGTTGGAAAAAAAAAACATCCGCACCAACTGGGTGAAATCTTTGGAAAATGTATAATTCAGGTCCTGAACCTGGTCCTATCCAGAGAGTGAGTATCTAACGGTGGATCAAATCAAGAGGTGTTTTTAAGGGGTTTTTTGACAGATGGCGGGAGAGTCGTTCAGCGTTTTGTTCAGCGATGAGGCTTATTTCTGGCCCAATAGACTCGTCAAACAACTAAATTGCCGCATGGACCGAATAGCAACCGGGAGATGTTCAAGAGCTGCAGTTACAGTTTCAGAATGGGCCCTCGAGAGATTTGCTGAAGATCTGCAGTTTTCACCCAACATTTTGTTCAGCCATGAGGCCTATTTCTGGCTCAATGGATACGTCCAAAAGCTAAATTGCCATTTATAGACCGAAGAACAACCGGAAGAAGTTCAAGAGTTGCAGTTACATCCACTCAAAACAACTGTGTTGTGTAAATAATCGGTCGGTTGAATCATGGGTGGTCCGTATTTCTTCAAAAATAAGGTTGACGCCAACGTTACTGTAAATAAGGCTAGTTATCGCGTCTTGACAACAGCCCGAGATCTCACCAAAATTTGGTTCCAACAAGACGATGACTTGCCATATTTAGGGTCACCGGGAATTATTTTTTCCAAGGAAATTTTTTCCATTAAGCAATGTAAATTGTTTGCAGAACGGAAAAAATTCCTTGGGAAAAATAATTCCCGACAACCCTTATTGAGAGACCGCTTCGGTGAACAATAAATTTCACGCCTCGGTCCAGTGAACTGGTCAGCAAGGTCATGCGAGATCATATCGTTGGACTTTTTCATTTGGGGCTACGTAAAATCGAAGGTATTTGTGGATAAGCCAGCTACGATTGAAGCATTGGAGGCTAACATTACCCGTGTTATTCGCGTGATACCGACGAATATTGTCGAACGAGTTATCGAAATTTGGAACGTCCGCATAGACGAGCTATAGCGCAGTTGAAGCCACCATTTGAAAGAGGTCAAGAATGGTTCCCTAGATGCATTTAGTAATACATTTTTGAATTTTTGTATTATTTAAAAAAAAAAAAAACCTTGATCACATTTATGAAAAGTACAGACAAAACCACATTATATTGTGTCACTGTTTAGAGACCAAGACTGAAACGAGTTTTGGTGGAACTCAGGCCAAGTTTTTAACTCAAGGAAAACGAAAATTCCCTTTGCCAAATGAGAGGCGCTAGCTAAATTCAGTATCTGACAGAAGTATAGAATGAAGCCCCATACTCTTTTCCTAACATAAACTAAGACTTTTCACATCTACACCCACTTGAACTGTCAAAAGACCTTACAAACGCCTGCGTAACGTCTTTTGTTGTCGCCCCTTAAAGTACATACCTTGTGGGATCGGAAAAATGTACACTTTCCCAGGTGTAACAAAAGAACCTCTTCCGTATTCACATCTGTATCTGCCCCTAAATACAAGCCTTCCAACTATAATATCTTCATTCGCAGGGAAATTTTTTTTTGCGGCTGCTTCAAATTATCTAATTGTGTTCTGCCTAATTGAACTTGAAGGCCTGCGCACGCACGTTCTAAATTCTCCGCACGCATTTACGCAAAAATAACGAAAAAAGTTCACCTCTATCGTGTATGACCATCCTCCTGCCCCCAAAACACAACATCATCGCATCCTTCCCATCGCATAGTGGTTGCAATTTTCGTGCAGCACATAAAAATGCGTGCTCACTGCAGCGCGGCCTTATGGCCATCGTTCCATCGTTCCTCTGCAAAGCCATTACAAGTCGCGAGACTATGTTAGCATGCTATGCATTCCTGGTCTTCATTTTTTTTTATTCGTTCCTGAATGTACATTTATTGGTGGTATCTCCCTACTTTAGGGTCGTCCTCTCCCTGGGTTGTGCACACTTTTCCGCTCAATGAGTTGCTGAGTTGCAATTTTTTTTTTTTTTTTCGTGCTGTTCCTCCGCTGCTCCGAATGCATCTCGCGCCAACGTATTTGGTTTAAACGTCGTGCGCTGTGTGTGCGCGCGCAAAAGTTTATCCAAGATCATTTAAGGTATAATTTGTAGCTTGTTATGCACATGCCCTTTGATCGCTTTGGGGGCAATTTTTCTCCTCGGTAGGATATGTGCGCAGGGGGGGCGCTTTGCTCAGTCATGGACGGCGTGTGTTGTTCGGAAAAGGCTAAGACCAACGTTACAATAGGCTTTATGTAGATTTTATACTCCAATTGGAGGAAATGTGCGCGCGCATAGCAAAAAAAAAAATGGAAACCCTTACCAACAAGTGCTCTCATAGGATGTAGGCCTTGTTTCGCCGCCAACCTCCACGCTAACAAGGTTGCGTTTTAGCGAGTTTGTACCTACAAGAGACAAGAACACACGAAGTGCTTGTAAGACCCATGGCCGTGCACAGTGCGCAAAAAAACTAGGAACTTCAATTACAATATCAGATTTTTAACTCACGCATGCGCTTAAGCAGAGCCGCGTTTCCTTTCCACTTATCTCTGACCGAAACGCTATAGATACAGAGTTCGGATCTGTGCGAGAAGAGAACCAACTGAAGAGACGTCTTCTTGCCAACTTCTGTTCGGCAGTGGCGGCAGTAGCAGGAGGCTGCATTTTTGCATACCAATTTTAGTCATGTGAGATGGGGATCTAGCTGCGCGCGAGCGACGACGCGATGGGTATTATCGACCGCATGCCGATAGTCGTTTCGATTTTGTACTTTTTGTCAGCTGCTGTGTGTATGCTGCAATATGTGCGCATCTATCTATCGCGATGGCAATCTGGTTTTGTCGATTCGGAGAGTCACTCAACCTGAGTGATGGGGTGAGCATGAGGAGCCTTGGCTGCGGGCAAAAGTGTAAATTGCTTCTATGGGGCAACAAATTGGCTTTGACACATTCGCAAGTTGTCGCCGCGAATCGAGCGTGTCGACTGGTTTATGGGCAATTCACCTGTTTTGCATAGATATCCTGTTTCGTCTTTTCAGCCATCAATTATCTGAGGTGTGGCGGTTGTATAGGCATTCTGACCTCATCACCATATGTCCATCTAAATTCGACAAGAGCTCAGAAAAAAAAAATTCTAATTGAAAATTGCCTCCAATTATTTCGGGTAAGTGCATGTCAGGGAAATTGCCCTCTTATGAGTACAAAAAAAAAAAAATAATTGCCAAAGGTAGCCATCTCGATACCGGTACACATGTGTGCTCGTGAACCTCCTTTAGGGGATTTTTATGTAAATTTCCAAAGGTCCTACATCCTTCAAATTGTAATTGCCTACCAGAGGGAGAAATTTCGCCAGATCCAGTTGCCAGTGGTGTTCGGTGCGTCACGGATGGATTTTTGTCAATTTTTTCGTTGTTACTCTGTGGTCCGATAATTGATTAATTGGACTTGAAGGGAATTTCAGCGCCTTGAGTTTCAATTCTGTTTTGTTGCTGTACTCTTGATGTGCGTGTGGGAAATTCCGACACTAATTAGGAAGGATGGAACTTGTGACGACCAGTTTTACGCTCGAGAGAATTTGGTTTAAACTACATACGAATGGCCAGAGGCGATTTCAATGGGTGTAAACTTATGTCGAATGGACACGTAAGGCTTAATGTAAATCATGGTGAATATATCCGTTTATATTTTTTTTGACTTTTATGTCACATTCAGGTAGGTATGGGTGAAAAAGTAGTAGAGTATGGTATAAGTGCTAAAATCGTTTTGTAATTCCAATAAATCGGAATTTACAACAGGAAAATGAGGTTTATATACGAAATTAAATAGTCTGACGAATTATCTGGATATCTGACATTAATTGTTGGTCAATTTAGTTTTCAAAGAAAATTGAATTTTGGGAATAGATACGCCTAGACTGCTCTTGATTTCATGGAGATAAATGATTTTTCATTTTGAAACGCGTTAGTAAATAATTTTTGAAGCCCCAATAATTATAATGGGCTAAGGGATTTTGAGTTTGATTAATCTTGATTTTAAGAACTTTTTATTTGGGGAAAACGTCCAAGTTTCGAGAAATCTAGCACTCTTTAGAACAAACTTGTGTTTACAGATAGATGATCGAATGTGATGGATTGTACATGGTAGCAGATCACTTGCACTCTTAGACCAGAATGTGATCCGCGTTTATCCCTAAAATCTGCATGAATATGTGCGGAGAAATTCTTAGGATCGACGTGGTTTCACCCACATGAAGACATCAGGGATCTAATCGTAGATTTTTGACTGATTACTAAGATCTCTTCTCCACCCAGTGTAGTTTAGTTTTTTCATATCGGGTAGTTCCCCGGGTGGCCAATAGGGGGCCCCTGTGTGTGTATAAGCCTTATGGCCGGAATACTGCAGGGCTTATGCAAATATACAATACCATCCGTGGATCAAAAATAAGTGAAGGCTGAGGGCCCTACCAAAAGCTCAGTCAGAATATCCGGATAACAGGCAACCTCCTCCCTGCCTCGCCCACATAATGCGGATCTATGTGTAGTTGTACCGATTTTTATCTTTGGGAAAACCTCGTCTGCTGCGGAAAGGAAGAAACCCCAAAGATTGCTGAGTGTACATCTACTCCAAGGGAAACGGTAAATGGTTAGCAAACCTAGTCCGTACCCATCCCTTCGACGAGAGTTACAAGTCTTCCAACCAACCAAAAACCTAGTAGTTCAACCGGATGTTCGGCTTCGAGCTCGCAATGCGTTGAGACCTCGCCTATATCGAGAATGGGTCAAACACTTCTCCGACAGGCAGGTTCTGAGAAAACCCGGTAGAAAAGTAGTGGATGGTTGTGCCGGAGAAGGCCATACCTCTATCGCTGTTAACGCATTCGAGCCATCGGGGAAGACATGGGTTTTGTAACCTCGTCCGACACGCAGCTTAGAGATGCAAGGGGTACCCCCCATCCTGAATTCTCATAAAATCAACCGTCCGCCAGCTCCAATTAGGTCAACCCAGTCAAAGCTACCTACAAGGATAAACGGGCACTCCACAAAATGACGGCCGGAATCCACAAAAATCTCGATCGCCGATCGGACTGCAAGGCGAAACTCGAGCCTGAGTGTACCGGCTTTAAGTAGCCAGCTCATCCCATAACACCGCGCCCAAAAGACAAATATCGGTGGAAAACACCGCGAGGATTGCCCAAAAAATGAAAACGGGCTTACATATCCCCTGATAGGACGCTTAGCCAGATGCTGAAAGAATATCTAGAATTTGCAGTGCGGTAATTGACAACAGTGACCCGGATGGTCGCGACCATCCAGGCTCTGCGCCCACATGCCGCGACCTATTACCTCTATCAGGAGAAGATTGCCTGCGCAGACCATAGGTCCAGAGATCTGTATAAGATAGCAGTGCTCAAGGCTGAACAGGAGGAGGTAGTGAAGTGCGAGAATCTCAGTCAAACCATCCGAAACAAAAGACATCTGGACATAAAAAGGTTCAGCAATCCTCTTCTTCAAAACTAACAATTGGCGAATCGACGATGTTGAAGAGGCTAAGGGAGACTCCAAAAAAGTTTGCATAATCGTAAACGTCGTATCCCTTGCTTTTCTATCAGCTGCCGATGTAGTCATAAGTTATGGGTTCAGCTCCATCCTGTTGAACACAGATAGGCGCGATAAATCTTAACCGCAGACTCTCCCTACCACTGCACATACCAGATATGGTACGTGCACCTACCGGGTTTTTCAACAGGGACGCTACAAAAGTTGAGCGACAGGGACAGCAAACGACGCCATATTTCTTGCCGCTCTTTTGACATTTCTCTTCAGTACGATTTGCGATTTCATGATGGAAAGATATACGATCCAACAACGAGTAGAAATTATTAAAATTTACAACCGAATTCGGAGTCAGTGGCCTCAACGTTAAGAGCGCTACGTCCAATTTATGGTCGTCATAATCGTCCTAGCAGATCAACAATTGAGCGTCTAGTGGAAAAATTTGAATCCACAGGCACTTTTGTACTGTGCCTGTGAGGCAAAGAAGTGCCCGTAGTGTCGAGAATATTGCTGCCGCTGAGGCTTCAGTTCAAGAAAGCCCAAATGTGTCTCTCACACGTCGTTCTCAAGCGTTGGGCATCTCTGTGACGTCGTTGTGGCGAATTTTGCGAAAAGATCTTGGCCTACATCCCTACAAGATTAAATTGACGCAAGAACTGAAGCCGCTTTACCACCAGAAGCGTCGTATGTTCGTGAATTGGGCTGAGCAACAACTTGAAAATGATTCGGATTTTCATCGAAAAATCATCTTCAGCTATGAGGCTCATTTCTGGCTGAATGGCTTCGTCAATAAACAAAATATGCGGCATTGGTCAGGCAGCAATCCACACGTACTCCATGAGTCATTATAGCATCCCGAAAAAATTACGGCTTGGTGTGGTTTATGGGCCGGCGGCGTCATTGGGCCGTACTTCTTCCGTGATGATCAAGACCGGCACGTTTCAGTGAATGGGAATCGCTACCGTTCAATGATAACCGAATATTTTTGGCCCCAATTGGCTGATATGGACTTGGAGGACATGTGGTTCCAACAGGACGGCGCCACAAGCCACACTGCGAATGCCACAATCAATTTATTGGAAACCAAGTTTGGAGAACGTGTTATCTCACGAAATGGTCCAGTCGTCGCTTGGCCGCCTCGGTCGTGCGATTTGCCGCCGTTAGACTATTTCCTGTGGGACTACGTCAAGGTTATGGTCTATGCCAATAAGCCAGCGACGATTGATGAACTTTGTACACGAATATCGAACGTGAAATTGCAGCAGTTTCGGCCGATTTATGCTTGAAAACCGTCGAAAATTGGGTTCAGCGTCTGGACTTCTGCAAGCGTGTCCGTGGTGGCCATGCAAAAGAAATCGAGTTCCATACATAATGGCATCGAACGTACTTTCGCAGGAATAAAGAATTTCATTGA
This sequence comes from Rhingia rostrata, assembly GCA_949824845.1. Classification (NCBI taxonomy): domain Eukaryota; kingdom Metazoa; phylum Arthropoda; class Insecta; order Diptera; family Syrphidae; genus Rhingia; species Rhingia rostrata. The sequence continues at coordinate 103,445,071 of OX463757.1, forward strand.
TATCCAAAACTGTTTTTGTTTTATTTAAAAAAAAAAAAACTTTTGTAGCGCTCTTATTGAAAAACCCTTTACCTCACAAAGAAATCTCCCGTCTTCTCTACCGGATGTCGAACCTATGCTGACGAAACGTTAAATGTCAATTTTGTACGGCACTCTTGGTATAGGGAAGTTATCCAGACTTGATACAGAAACAAGCTCCTCATATTTCGATCTTTACGATGTGCATTATGATCTTACCTAGCACTAGCAATTAGTTAAGTTCATCTGACTTTTTAGAAAAGGTCGTCAGGCCTATCGCGAATAAATTTTCCAGGAAATTTTTTCTCAGTCGGCAATGTAAATCAGATTGCTGAATGGGAAAAGTTTCCCGGGAAAATTTATTCGCGGTAGGCCCGAATATGAAAGGGTCGACGAAAATAGAACATGACGTCAGATTGGTGAAGAACTTTCAATGTCGTCACAAGACATAATACAGAAAGAAGGTTAGAAAGCTCAAAGTTTGCCGATAAAGAAACCTGTCACAGCATCACTATCAAATGAGATGTAGACAATTTTTAAAACATAAACGCTATAAAATAAAATTGCTGGGGAATACTCGACTCAATCTGCGAGTTTATTATTCATATTACAAGGCAACTTTCGGCAGCACAGCTACTAAAGTCTCTTGAAGGCATACCACAGCATGGTTCTCTATCTCCGCTACTCTTTAATTTGGTAGTCAATGACCTTCGTCGTCAGAAGATTAAGGAAGCGAATTGTGACAAAATAATATTTGTCCTCGTTCTGCCACTGGAAGCGTTAGGTGGGTCCATTAGACGAAGTGATTTGTACGGTTAAAAAAATAAAGGTCTCATCTAAAAAGTTCAAGGGAACAACGATTTTCAGTAAATTAAGACTAAGAGTAACCAAACCACCTCACCTAGACTTCGATGGACCTACACATGTACATCTAATCAAAGTCGCATTCAGATAAACTATAAACAAAGTTCGTCAAAACATCGGATACCTACAAACAGCGAATGGAATTAATTCCCTCATCCGTTCCTTAATCGCCCTTTACCCGGCACTTCCTCTGAATCAATTTCGCTGGCGCAAATTTAAAACAATCATCACACTCCACCCCAAATGCATCCAATCAAACCCGTTGGCAGCTAATTTCATCGTCTTCAGCTGATCGCAGCACTCACAGCACCAGCTGCTGCTGCTGGTGTTCGTGGCTCCTTAAAGACACATTTACACATTCTGCAAGGAATTTATCGCCGCCCTCTTATTACTCACTGATCGGGTTGTTAATTAAATTGTGCACAATAAAGCGTCCCATTCATTGCCAGCACTTTGCGGACGCTCTCCCGGCCCGAGACTTATCCATTTTAGCAAAAGTGTGAACTAACACAGTAATGTGTGTCTCGAGCAAACTCTCCAAATTGGATGATGATGGTGCCGGTTATAGGATGAGGCAATGATCTTATGGCTACATTCCTTGACCCTGCCACTTTTGACAACCAGAACAGACGCTCGGGAACAAAGCAACGTAATAAATTTATTTGAAAAAAAAAAACAAGAACTCACTCCAGCATGACTCTCTCTTTCTAGTCGTGTGTAATTATTGTTTCCTCTGGAAATAAATCCACGGAAGCAGCAGACAGGAGAGAATATCTCAAGCTTGGATTAAGCCAGCTACAGCAAGAAAGAGGATTGGAAAAAGAAAAACGCTGAAGCCGATCATTAAGTTTTCACCACCATTTCAAAAGAGACCCTGAGTCTCGAGTCTCGTTCTCTCACTTATTATTCCAAACTACCCATCCGTTCGTGCGTTTATCCTTCCTCCATCCGTCTTTCAAGATGTACGACTACGAGTACGGGTACTGCTGATGTTGTTCGTCGTCGTTGTAATCGTCTGCCTTTTGGATGAATGAATCCGAATGCGAATTGCGAATGTGAGTGGAATTACTTTTCAATTCTAAAAAAAAAAAAGAAGAAAAAATGCGCGCATCCTTCTATCGCGTATCGTTCCCAGAGTATTATTTACATATCTTCACCTCTGCCACATGCAACCAGGCTTGATACCCATCATCCTGTGCACACGTACGAGCAAGCAGTCCCATTTCTATTCCTGCGGCGCGCATTTCATTTAAATTTTGAGACTTTTTTGTTCGACTGAGTTTCGTTTTGTGTATCCCGTGTCTTGTGTTGGAAACTGATCCTGTGCCGCGATCCTATTCTCTGTCCTTAGAACCACTGATAGAGACACCACAACAGTTTGCGGCGCGCAGCAGTGTTATCCGCAGCGCGGCAACGTCATACACTTCCGATGAATGACAGGCAGGCGAGCAACAGCAACATCAGGATCACGCTGCCACTGCCATGTCAAGCCCTCTTAGAGAGTGTAGGCGTTCTCCTCGGCTGCGGCTTCCCTTTGAGACATGATTCATCCGGTCGAATACAATTGAAACACCTTCTCCGGTGCTCCATTGTGGCACTTTTTGTGCGCGCCGCGCACTCTCGCGATCCTGCTTCCCTTTTGCCCTTTGTTCATCATCCGCAGAGGTTCTGTTCGTAGCCTGTTTACACTTCAAACCTCGACCTGGATCATTAATTACACGACTTTTTTCATCCATTTCTGGAACAACAACAACAAATAAATTCGCGTGTTGATAATATGGAAATTCTGTGTTGCCTGTCGGTTTTTCGGGTTTTTTTTCCCTGCGCTCGTTTGCATAGTCGCACAGAGGCTCAGAGGCTCAGAGGCTCCGCTGTGTGTGTTGACATAAAATATTACATTCTCGATGCAAATTAAATACGCGGGATTAATATCCTTGGACAGCAGTGGCAGCAGGGCGCATCAGGAGCACAGCACATGGCATATTTTGTGGAGCACAGATAATGACTACGATGATGATGATGATGATTCTGGAATGACGCTATTAATTTTTGCCTTTTCGGGGCGTGGTACTTACTACCCCACCAATATATGGCTAACATGCATTTAAAAACTGTGGGGGAGGGGGTGGGGGGCAGTGTAAATTAATTGCGTTCTACTTAATTTTTTTTTTTTTTTTATTTTGCCAACGCATTTTTTCATGGAGAAATATTATCACCGTTCCGTTGTCTTATTGAGGACATGGAGCGCGCAATGAGGTGTATAGGGTTGGTTGGACATTCTGGATTTTCGAAACGGTACAATTTGTTCTAGGGGGCAATTTTTCAATAAAGAATGTAATTAACGGTATGTAGAATGAATTTCGGATTCGAAATGGAATCCATTGAGATTGGGCTGGCAGGAGATTAATTGAAGTCAAATATAGTAACAGTGGAAATTATGGATTAATTTGCCAATTGGCCAAATGGGAATTTCGCCAAAAGCCATATTTTCTTGCCGATACGCGAGAGAAAGCATTGGTTGTTTTATTTATTGAGGTATTTTTGATATCTTTTTGGCATACACACTGTGAAAGCTATACCTGAGGGTGTAATTTTAATCACACAATTTAAATGTGATGAGCTAATTACAGAGAGTAAAGTGGGAATAGTCTTCAGCAGGAATTGGTTTATGCGGCGATAACTTTATTTACCGTTGCGGTTCTGGATTTTTGATTGCATTCCTATCTGGCCAGAGAATTTATTTTCGATCGTAACGTTTGTATTATACGCGGATTTTTAAGGCTCTTAAGTCGTGAGTTGAGGTAGTGTGAGAGATAACGACAGAATTCGCTTCTTTGTTGTTTAATGTCAATTTGTTTAGAAAAATACACTGAAAAAAGGTGTTCCGTGTATTTTGCAATTTTTTGCAAAAAAAAAAAAATGAAACGTGAACCTCCAGTTATTTTATGGCTTTTGTAATAAAACACGTTTTACAAGAAATAAATATATTACGGATAACCAAGATGAACAGGCGTGTTTTTTGCAATTTTAGTCTCATGAGTTAAGACGCGGTTTTTCAGAGCGAGATAATCCTAGTTTCGGGATGAAACTCGGGTCATCTCGAGAAACTGTTTATACGGATTAAAATTGATGAAAAGCATGTTTCTCGGGCAAACCCGAGTTTTAATACGAATTTGGGATGATCTCGCACTGAAAAAACGGGTCTGAGCTCACGAGAAGTTAAGGGAGTTAGCCATAGATGAAATTATGAGATGCATTGAGAGATTATAAAATAGCAAGTGGACATTTATTTTCAGTTATATTTATGTGAAGATTATATTACTCTTTCGATGATCATCCGCCTTGACGCGGTTGAAGGGCTTAAGTAATTTCGAAACTCTAGATACCAGGGGACCTCTAGTTTTAATCAAATTTCCCCTTTCTGTATACAGGGGGTGAGTACAGGATGACATCATTTCGTTTGGCATTAGCAGAGAATGCACAAAGCATGAAAAACTTACGGGACCACTTTTGATAAGGGGCACTGGCCCAGTAGGGCAAAGAATGGTCTCCTCAGATCATGACTGATCATCCCCCAGCAGTTGACGAGTTCCTCGCTCGTTGTTGGCTGAGGAAGATACAGGAATCGAAGCTAAAGGAAAGCTGGATGGATCGGTCACCGATGTTATAGGCGCATGCCAATCTGGAGATGACACCTATTGTGCGGTAATTACTCGCAGCATCGATCCGAAGCGTCACGACTGCTTGGAAACTTCTAAGGCTTCTGAGATAGCGGAAGAAAACATGACGAGGAACACAGTATCACGACCACATCAAAGTCAGAGGTTCAAGGTCTTCTAAAAATTAGGGCCAATGACGGTTCAAACATCGTGATCCAGACTCGTATACGGCCAATGGCACGAAAGCATTTGGTAGAGCTAGGGAGAAGCTGGCTTTAAAAAAAAGACGCAAGGATAGGGAGCTCTGCAGAGGACGGAGAGCTTAAAGCCATCCACCTCAGCTGCGGCTACTAGTACAGGCAAGGTTGCGACAGAACCTGGACCAACTGCGGGTACTTCCAAGACAGGAAAGCATGGCGACAAAGTCGCTTCAATCATTAGGTAGGAACACCAAACCTAGGTTAGATTCTGGTCATAACCCAGAAAAGGACAAAAATAATTTTCGGGTCGGTCGCTATTGCCGAACTTGATAGTCCAGAATGGAGCCTATACCACGGCCAATGACAATTGTTGGAAATAATAATCCTGGACGAAGTAAACGACGACATTTTAAGGAATGTTGGGAACATCCCGCACTTTGGACAACTAACCACGTTCAAAGGATTCAAACTAATCCAGTATGGCAATAAGTGCCATAAGACAAGTGTGACATTGAGCTGGTTGACGAATTTATCGGCGACACGAAGGTCACATGTTCCAATGCATTCTTATCCCATGTATCCCGAAGAAAACGATTGACCACAACCTACAAAACCTCAACCCATAATCTCTCCGAAAAGACTATGAGGTTGGTCCACCTCTTGCGAAAGTCTGACAAAACACTGTCATGAGGAGCTTTTCAAATCTACCGTTCGGCATTAAACAGGTCTCCTTCTTTGAAGTAAAAGGAAGTTATTATGAAGGGGGGAGCTAGGTGTTTTGAGGTCCTGTATGGGCCGTTAACGCCAGATATTATATTTTCATTTGATTTTAGCTGCGTTAAGAAGGAAAATGCTTGTAAGGTAATGAACAACCCATTGAAATTTTTAATAGAGTACACGAACTCGTTATCTGCGAATGAAACACCAACGACCTCTACGTTGCAGAGTTTCTGTTTAGTATTAGTCTGCCAACGGACACCCTGTATTCTCAAAGCCGAAGGCAAATATTATTAAACGACCTATCGTTCCTTCTCCTGTTTCGACATAAAAATAGATCTTAGAAAGCAGCAGCACAAATATGGGCTAAAACCTGTATTCCTTATTTAATTGTTTTGGCGAAGTGATCCTCTCTATGTGAGCATCTACAACTAAACGCTGTTTTTGAATGGCGATTTTGAGAATTTGGCTCGTTTTTACCTTTGAAAGTTTGAGAGACTTTCGGTAGAGGTATGCGGGGGAATAAGTGAAAAAAAATTTGTTAGAAACTGCCTGTAGCCCAAAGGATTTTAAACGATCAAGAGCTTGCCATTCCCACTGAATGGTAAAGTGATTCGATAATTGATTCAAATATATCAAAAAGTTATCATCCCGCAAATACCACGTGTAATGATTTAAAAAAAGGCTTTGATGTGGGCATCATCGATAATAATCATTACAATTTACCGTCTTTGAATTAATCAAACGAAATTTATTTTGTGTACTAAGTCACGTGATCAAAAATAAAATCCTACTCAGGTCATGCAGTGATCCTCATCACGTTTAAAAAAAAAAACCCTAAGTACCCACATAACCACGATAATTTGTCGAAAAAGTGAAAAATATCCAAACGATGATCATCGAAAATACTTATCCTTACAATCATCCCCTACTGTTGAGCAAATGATCACACGTTTCGATCGATGATAATCTACATTGCTAGATAAAGGACCTTTCGAAGCAGATTGATAGATTACTGCCGTTGGATGATGTAAGTTGATGTTTCTGATAAATGATCTTTGATGTGTGATCCTGATCAGTGATCGGTCCTTCTCAACAATACTTTTCTACGAAATCAAAGTATCCCAACAGGGACCTGTGGGAATAGCACTACAATGCAACCCTGCAATCTATATAATCAGAGTTTCTTTCCAATCTTATCGCAATATCAAACAAAAAAGAAACCATTTCACAGATAATGAAAGCTGTCCATCTTGACCGATCACAAACAATCACCTGCTACAGCAGATCCTGACAGAAGATAAAAATGATACGTCAAGCTTCAAACTGATCAACCGTCTTTCATTTCTGCAAATATTCCATCTTAGTCTGTTTTAACAAAAAAAAAAAAAATGAATTCGCAAACTTAACAAACCATGGTTCAGTTCCGCCCATTTTTTCATTTCACAAATGTCATCCATCACTCAAAAAAAAATTCCAAATTACATACTTTCTTGGATGGGTGCTCGCCTTCTTTGGTAGTCTCATTGATAACCTCGTTGAGTTGATTTTTAATTACAGGCATCAAGTCTCTCAAATGAAAAGGCACAAAAAAGTGGGCGTGTACCAATGTAGTTAACATACAAATTCAAAATTTCAATATCAAGCTCCTCGGGTACGCTGAAAAATTAATAAAAAAAAAATCGAAAACCAAACAAAATTGCAACTGCTGCTGACAACTGAATTTGTTGCATACACAGGTTGCACGATTGCGCGCACTTTGGAGAGAAAAACAAGGACCGAGGCTGGAAAGGTTTTTCCTGTTTCCCACTCGAGGGATAAGACAGCAGGAAAAAATGGAAATAATAACACAGAAAATTACACATCTGAGGCAAATCATTGTTTACTCTGCAACAAAACGGGGTCTGTAGAAAAGAACTAAAAAAAAAAATCAGCAAACCCAAACCAAACTCTGGCAAATTGCTGTACCCATGGTTGGGTTTATGAAATGAAGAACCCTCCGTGTATCGCCGTCGTCCATGTTATTGTTCTCGTTGTTGTTGTTGTTGGTGGCGGCAAGATAATGACTTGTTGCAATCAACAAGGAGACCAAAGCGGATCACGATGATGATGATGACGATGATGGTCGTCGTGAGGTGAAGATTTCTCCTCGGTGTATACAACTCTCATGAAAAATCATAACGAGATGATGAGTAAGAACCCACAGAGGTAAATGCAAAAAAAAAATCTTTGAGGATAGTAGGGTGAGCAGGTTTGGATTCACATATAAATTACACGGATCCCGTTTACAGGAAGCCTTTGAGAATGAGTCTCGCTCCTTGGAGCGCCGCATTAGATAGCCTAGGTTAGGTTATAGTGGGTGCACGCAATGGTGCCATGACTTGTTCCAAGCGTATATAACAAAATTTGGCATAATGACGTTTTTGAAAGTGACACTAGGTGGAACATTAGCATTTGGCATAATGTCGCTTAGACAGTCATAAGGCCAAACTAGTATGTGGCATTAGGTCAAATGCAGTAAAAAGAGTGCTCGAGACGGTACACACTGTACTTGTTTGAAAAACCTGATTTACAGCCCTGATTATGCTTTTTACATTTAACCTCAGACGCAACCCAAATCCAACAATGAACACAAGTAGGGTTGCAGCTAGCATACATATTCCAGGTTTGAATACATCCAACATCCAACTCTAACAGTGATCCCAAGCAGGGGGTTGCAAGGGGACATATAGCATGCAAAGTATGAACAACCCTGCTTGCGCTGAATTTGAATATGTATTGGGGGCTTGCTGCCCCTAATACAACCCACTCTCGTTGGGCGACCATTATGCCAAATCTTATTATTAGGTCTAGTGTCACTTTTAAAAGCGTCATTATGCCAAATTTTGATATTTCGCATAATAGAAAAGGTCCGTTGTGGTACAAAGTGGATCTGTCGAGTTTTTTCGAAGCACACCTTTGCCTAAGTGAACAATTCCGAGCTGAAGTTGATATAAACCCAGTCAACCAGATGGTCCAAGAAGAAGTCTGCTAGATGAAGTTTTCTCTTGTTGGAGAGAGCTTGACAAGAGACGGATTGGACAGAGTCCTTCGAATTTATTTGTGAACCTATCAATCAAAAAAAAAATATACAGGCTAAGTAAAATAAAGAGCAGGGACTCCTGCTGACAAATTTTAATTTCTGGATCGACGGTTTCGGAAGTCTACTTAGAACGCACAAGCCTCAGGTTAGATTTGATTGGGTGCGACAGGCACGCACCGGACACTAACAGCAAACTCAACTGCGTGGTTCTTGAGGATCAGCCATATCTGTTCACTTCATAGTTTGGAAAATTGCAGAGATTTGCAAGGCGCACTAAACTCCTAGGTTAAGCCGACTTCTGTAAACCAGTTCTAGGCAGATACATAAAAGATATAGAGCTGTCTTTTTCTCCCTTTCCAACCGCTGTTTTTATGTGTCCCTGTAGCGTGATAAATTTTGGAGACCTATTCAAAACCCAGATTTTGCAATATTTGTTTGGTGAACTGGTTGATGGTACCAATGGTCCATCTGAGGGATGATTGGCTGAGAGCTAGAATTCGACTGCAACTAGCGATAGCTATTCCTAAAACTGTCACCATCAGGCAAGTGCATCGGCCTTATAATTCCGTTAAAATCTAAATTTAAAGCTAAAGGCTAACCGGCCATCGATCTATCTATCCAACAATCACAACTACCAAACCGACAACGACACCTATCTCCAAATTTAAATGAACTGAATGATCGCTCAGAATCGAACAAGATAGGCTCTCACCCGGTGCAATAGGCGATCCATTCCTAGAATTTGGTACTCACTCCACACACAACATGATTTAAATTTTACGAAATCATCTCGACCTAATGGTGCAGTGTAAGTGCTTTTGTCATATCGTCAGGTTCCGGATGTGAACGCTAATAAGACCAACAATTGTTTTCACTGGTCACCCTCACGCAAAAGCTTGCTCAACCCAACAGTTCGGTTCTCGGTTTCAAATTGTAGATCCAAAAAGGTTTGCACCCGTAAACTTTGAAGGAAATATGAACCTTGAGTCCCATAAAGCTTGCTGCGTATCATAATGTCTTATTATGCTTAAGCATTGCAGCAGAAGTCGACTAAAATTCACAGGATCCCCCAACTTCTGAACATTTTTACCCCTATCCAGTCATCCATTACGCAGCAGTTCTTCACCGGACAACTTCGTAGGAAATTCTACGCATAGCTGTTAAAATTGGATGACTTAACGCATATTTCCGATGCGCGGTCATGTGCGTTACATTTCGCAGGATGATCAATTCGAAATGCTAATCGAAACGAATATCTCGGTGGAAAATTCTCCGATTTCAAACGGAAACCTAGATAGGGGTGTTTATTTGAAATATTCCACATAACTTTCTTAAAAAAATAGAACTGTCAAGAAGATGGTTCCATTGTGGAAAAACTAAAACGTCGCATACACAAACTAATGGAGAAGCTAAGTTTACGGCCCTGTATGGCCATTAAAGTACAACAGCACGAAATTGGTTTACAGGTTAAATATTTTTTAAGATAAGCTTTGCTACAACTTTGATGGAATAATTTCCTAGGATCTTCGAAAAACAAATAGTACTCCTACTTTCAGTCATAGTGAGTTCATTGTCAGTGAAGAGCTTGTCCAGAGATTGACAAAAATATGGACAGCAGGTTAAGGCTGTTCTTTAGATATAATTGATTTAACCAACGTGCTATTATTTTCGAAATATCTTTCCCAAGTCTTCAGAAATTTCTTTACAAAATAAGCATGCAAAAACTTCATAGATACCGACCTCACTGCAGTACATACTGTACGTAGGGACTCCACATTGCATGAACCCAACTGGACACTTTGTGAACGTTTTTTTTTTCGGCCGGTACTCCTTGCCTTCGTTTGGAGGGCGTTCCTAGAAAATTATTAGTTTGCTTAAGAAGAACCCAAACTCCGTTGAGAAACAAGAGCCTCTCGAGATGAATATGAAAAAAAAGTGCTAGCCCAAGAACCCACGAAGGAAAGGAAAAAAAACCTCCTTTCCGTAATCACAGCCGATCTATTGTCCAAGGGAATTTATGCAGGGCAAACAGCTGGAAAGACCGACGAAAGCCAACAAAAAAAAATTAAAAACGGGGAAACAAAATCCAACAAAAAAAAAAAAACACGAGGAGGAGGAGAAATGGGAAAAACAAAAATTAAATAATAATAACCAACAAAATTACGTCTGGATAAACTGCGACCGGTGCGGCGACCGACTGATCGATCGGACACAGACCATCATCAAGGCACTTTTATATAAAAAGACGATGACGACGACTCTGGTTGTTGGGTTTGGGTGCCTCGTTGATCTCTGTGCTCAGCATACGAATGATGATTAGAGCCTCATAACACGGCAATCAATTTAATAAGGGGGTTGCACATAGACTGTGAGATACACCAAGAGCTGGCGGAAAGAGATAGATAGATACCCAAGGAGGTCTCGATCGCGATTTACTCCTCCAAACGTTGGGCTATGATGCAAATGCTTTTGGATGTTATTATTTCCACTTTTTTGTTGTATTCATTTATTTCTGTAAGCCATTTGTTGGTCCTATACCGTTTTCGCCTCGTTACCGCTGATGGCTGAGCTGTGATTACTGACGAATCGGTTCGGAGTGAGTTTTTTTTTTTTTTTTTGGGATGGAATTCCTTTGTGCATGCCAGCAATCGATGAAAAGTGTGGTAATAAATAATTCGACTTAAGTAGGGGGTCTGGCGCGGATAGAAAAATTGGTGAACGGGGTAGATACATGTGGAACGATGATGCGAGGGAAGTCCTTTCGAATTTATCTTTTTGGAAGTTTTTATTTTTGATTGAGTGGGAGAGGAAATAATTATAGGAACGAGTGTAGGGAATGATTTTTGAAAATTTCACAAAATGGGTCAGTGTCTAACAAAGAAGGGTATTGGCCGTAATCAACACCTTTCGTGGAATGCCAATTACTTGGAAATTGGTAGGGGATTTTAGTTGGTGAGTTATTTATACTCCATGATGAGATGAGGCGATGACTGGTTAGGGATCGTGGAAGTGGTCTTAAGAGATTCAATTTTATATGAGGTTAAACGATCTTCAAATGGTGGTGATCGCCGAATTGGATATGTTGGATCATAAAAATCACTTTTAGATACAATAGGCCGAAATCACCGACGAGCAACAAACGAAAGGCTTTCATATCATCATCATAGACTCTAGAAACAACAATTCCAAGAATCGCAAATAATGAAGCGGGGACTACATAATTTATAGGCTTTAGAAAAATTTCCTCCTTTAAGGATGATTTATCTTTTCCAAAAATTTCGAGAGAGAAAGAGCCAAAAAGATAAAACTTTCGTCAAAAAGCTCAACACAAAGCTGAAGATAAAGACTGGGCGGACGTATTGGCACTAGCAAGTCTATTTTTGACCGAGAACCTTATAATTGTGCAAAATATGTGGTTTTTCTAATGTGAAATTGACGAAATCAATAGGAGTGACCAGTTTAAGCTAGAGAATCAATATCAGTAGGCAGACATTTCGACTTGAAGAGGTTACCAGAAAAAGGATCTAAGAACTCTTCAATGTTAACCCGCAACGGCCATATGTGTGAAACAATTGTTCGTCATTGTTAACTATAAGCCACTGCTGTCAAGTTTGAACTCAACGTCCACCTCGTCTTTTTTTTCAAGAGCATACATTAAAGGTTAACCGGATTGATTGTCAAGGCCGAAATGATTGCGAAAGATTTTCATTATTTTTGTTATAACCCTTAAAAAAGGTAATGTGCATTGAGCTTCCATAAGGCAATCTTAGCGAAGTCATGTTTTTTTTTTCAAGCTTCACTAGCAGTCCAGTTTGGATATCTATTCGAGACAACAGCTTAAGCTATCACTTACATCTACATGAGCTCATTTCAACACTATGGATGTTGGACTCACCTGTAAAGATAAAAAATAAATTTATTTAGTAATTTGGCAAAAATAGTGTAATATAAATAAAAAAAAAACAAGAACAGTACTTAAAAATATGTATTACAACAAACCACGAAAAAACGTTCCGTTGGATGCTATGGGTGTGACAGCGAAACATGATTCTACCAACCGTATGAGAAAAAGGATTTTTAGACATTGAGCACGGGCAACCTCGTGACAACATTCAAGCCCCATGGGGCTGAATTCCACAAAAAAAATTAAAATAGATCACGGGGCGCTTATTTCACCTTGAACATTTTTCGTATCTTCGACATTGGGGGGATAATTTTTGAAGGAAGGTACATTGAGACCTTTTCTGACGTAAAACAAAAAACTTTACTCAGCTTGTAAATGAGGTAATGTGCATTCCGGATATTTACAGTCCAGCTGCCAACCTCCTGGACTTTTTCCAGAGCTGTCAGTACAATATAAATGTATTATCGCCACGGAAGCTATAAACTGGTCACTATGCATCCTCAATATTAATAAAGAACATCACCTGAAACCTGACACTGATTCAAAGCTCTAATCCATCCGATCATAGATTTAATCAGTTAAAATCCTACCATACAGCCAAACTATGATTTGAGGCCAATGAATCTACCACCTTTGATTACGAAAGCAATAAAATAAAATGCCAACGCTGCCCATTCTTCACGATCACGTGATCTTACCTATTCTCGATTTGTAAGTTGAACTAGGAACAGGCATCATAAATGGTCTTTGCTGGCCATGTGATTCTAGCCCTTTAATTGGGGAATTTATTGATATGTTCCACTTTTTTTTTTGTTGTAAGGTGATCATGACCAATAAAGCGGATGGGTATCTCACGACCAATTCTGATATTTTGTAGCATGTATGAAAGTTGTCGTTTGTGAGCATTTCCTTTGTTTCTGAAAGTTGTCATTAGTCAGGACTCCCGGCACAGGAATTTAAAACGAGATTGGGTCTTGAAAATCCCAATATTAATCTACTGCACAAAAGCAGATTAACACAAACCTATTGTAAGCTAACTGTGTCACAATTGCATATCAGGACTAGATCCGTCTTTGATGAAGATCACCCGTCTAGGTTTCATTTCTCTTTTCAACGATTATTCATTTTTCTTTCAGCAAGTCAACAGTTTATCCTCTATAAATAAACATCAAACCCCTTCCAAACTCATGATAATTGTTTCAATGTTCAAGATCATCCTCACACTAATTGCCACCACTTAACCATCCTGCTCTTCATATGAATCATCTTAATCGCTGCTTATAAACTTAATTGTGGAAATAAATCCTTTTTCTCCTCATTGTACAACATCCACTTTGGCCTGGAAACAATGCGCGCCCCTACCAGCAACCAATTACCTTGATGATCACCCCGAAGATCACCTCGTCGTCTTCAACAAATATCCCAAACACGACTTCTCGAATCCCCTACTAATTACTCCTGCAATTAGTTTCCATATTATTTCCTACACTCCCCCGGCTCTTAACGATGCCACCCAAAAACGGAATCACTTCCAAAAAACAGGAAAACAAAATCTAAAAATTCTCTAGAGATACCTCTACCAATGATATTCCACCTTCTGTAATAACCAGCACCACCGCACGACGAGCAGCAACAGAAACTGTGGCGACTCTCCTGACGCGGTGGTAACAACTGGGCAAGTTTTGCAAACGCCTCTGGATATTCACAACAAGTTGTGAATTCGTTTCGCGGTTCGCAGATCTTTAACAACTCCGAGCGTAATTACCATAATCGAGGACTTAATGGCAGGGGGTCGCTTCTCGGGACGACCCTAAACAAGCATCCAAACAGTCAAACAGACAAACAACCAACCTTCCGTACATAGTCCAACTAAAACGAGCTTTCCCCTCAGCGTCGCCGTTTTATGCGAGAATGTTTGGCGCTAACCAAAGGACGCGACGGGAACGGAACCAAACACGATTTGACGAAGGCAGAGGGACAATATTACAGACCCTGCAGCTGCATTCGAATAGAAATGCGTCTTGTTTGGTGTATGCCAACAAATGCAGAGAAAATGTCACAACACAACCGTATGTGTCGCCCTGATCGATCGGATTGGATCGCATCCTGCCGCATGGAAAATTGATTTTCTCATGAAATTTGGATGAGCCAATTCTCGCAATAATTTCCGTTGCTAATTTTCCCAAATGCACACACTTCCTGAGGGTTGACAATTGCCATCCACAGTCGTCATTTGAAAATTGTCGCTGAACTCTGAATCGAGGGTAATTAAGGAGAGGGTAGGTCCTTGGGTCATGTCGGTATGAAACGTTTTATTGAAACCATATTTGTTGGTCATAAATATGCGCGCCTTTTGTGCCGGCAATGTGTGACATTCGAAGCTATCGATTAGCATTGGTAAAGGGGCTACTGAATTGGCAGATTGATTGGATAAGGATGAAGGGATGCGTTTTCTTAGAAGGGAACCTCATGTTACAGTGGATCATTTTTTAATCAAAAAGAATTTGGCGGTGCCGCTATTTTCTTCCTATCACTTTTTTTTTTTGAAGGATCTTATTGTTTGGGAATTAGAAGGGTATTAGCTTTTGTTAGGATTGTGGGATTGGTAGGTCTTTTTACATCCCTTTGACATTTGGTATGCGACCTAAAAAAAATAACACCGCGAAGATTTACTTTTTAGTTTACTTGCATTTGGGTTCATCTTGATCCAGGACTAACATTTTTTGTTAGCATCTGTAAGGAAAACATCCTTAATCCGGTTGTAGAATGTGTGAATTTTCCCAAGACTTCTTTAGGGGCACCGCTTCGTTATTTTAAATATGTCGATCATGTTTCAACAAACATTTTGGGAATTTTTAAAACTGAGGTTATACTGATGCAGTGGCCTAGTGGTTTGTGCAATGGACTACTAAGTCCGAGGTCCCTGGTTCAAATCATGAAAGTGACAACTCATAAGTTGTTTCAGCACTGCACCACCTCTTGCGAAAGTAGGACAAACATCCAAGAGTAACACTGTCATGAAAAGCTTCTCTTGCCGTTCGGAAAAAGCTTTAAGCAGGCGGTTTACTTCTTTGTGGTAAAAATAGCAACTTCGCACACACAACTGAAGTGAGAAGCCAGGTTTGCGGCCTTTTATGGATCTTTAATGGCAGATATAATTATTATTATTAGTCTGAATTTTACTATGAATAACATGAATCACTATGGTCTATCTATCTTGGAAGAGACCAACAAGAGAATAACTCTGACCCAGTTTCCGTTAAGGAATATTTCCTCAAAGGACCTTTTGATGTTGCCCGCAATTGAAAGGCTCACTTGGAACAAGATAAAGTTTCACATGGAGGAAGATAGAAGTCCACTATGTTATAAAGCTACAAAGATGACGCACTGCATACAAGAAAAATTGTTCTATGGCGGGTCTCTGTTTGGATCTCGTTTCTCATGAGTTTATACGTGCCCGCCCATTGCATGAAGCTAGTGAGCAAGAGTCTCCGTTTTAGGTTCTCAATGTGTCTGTCATCTGTATGACTTTATAACCTTTGCTCACAGCAAGGAGCTACAGTGTTAGTAACCACCGCTTCTTCTGAACACATTTTTATTTCACAAAAAATCCTGTTCGATCGGCCATTTTGGAAAAAAGTAGCAGTCACAGGCGGTTATTCACATTCGCTAGTTACCTCAGTCAGCTTCCGCCAGCGTCTTCTACTACTTAGTCATCTTGAAATGGAATCAAAGTTTCTCCGAGTCAGAACGTTTGTGGTCAGACCTAGCCGTATCCGTATCCAGATAACGACTTTAAATTGTTTGCGATCACATTCCATATAAATCCGCTTTTCTTTAGAAACTCTAAGGCGCAGTTTTTCGGTGCTCAGTTAACTTGTAGTTAGCCCAGTCAACTAACCCTGGATTAAATGGAATCTAGAGTTCACTCATGAAGCATTTTTTCCGTGCAGGCTTAAATTTGACTCCTTCAGTCGATTTTTATAGATTTTTCTATCAAAAAGTCTTTCGAAATATATCCTTGATGTCAATTTTTATTTCTTCAGCTTGTGCCTATGAGAGGTGGAGTCTTTGACTCGTTTTCCTAGGCTTAACGCGATTAAAGCCCATTCGTTATACATGACCAAGCCACTCTATACCTCTTATTACTTCAGCTCAAAATTTGCTACTAACTCCTGATTCGTAAAGTTAGTCAAGAAACAATTTTTATGGACGGAAGACCTTCAACTAAATGCGAGATTAAGAGCGTAAACCCTAGGCAAACGGAAAAGACTTTGCCTGAGCACACCTTGAAAGTGAGCTGAGTGTATTTTGACAATCTAGTGCTACTTTTGAATGGCCTGTGGCTGGCATGTATGTCTCCTTAGGTAAATCTTGTAATATAGATCAAAAGCTCTATTAATCCCTGTTATGTCGCTGGCTCCATTTAAAAGAGAACATAACATCTAAAAACGTGCTGGGTTTTAATTTTAAGACGATTATCGTTGACGATAGTGTAGGAGACTTGCTAGGAACGTTAGCGTGTAATTTTTATATTGCGGCGAATGGTGTTATAGCAGGTGATCTGTGAAGTCCCATCGTGAACCAACCAAAACCAGCTTCATGAAGGTTTGCGTCACCAAGTTGGTACGTTTGGTTCGTGATGCAGATCAGCTTGGATGAAATCTGTCTCCAATCGTTGCCAATCAAAGAGTTCGAGGTCATTGATTTCTTGTTGGACTCTACCATTAAGGATGAGGTATTGAAGATCATTCCCGTCCAGAAGCAGATCTGTGCTGGTCAACATATCCGCTTGAGGGCCCTCGTCGCTATTGGCGATAACAATCGACACATTGCTTTGGGAGTTAAGTAGAGCAAGGAATTTGCCACTTCTATTGTCGTGGCTGCTGGGGTAAAAAGATTGGTAAGCCCGATAACGTGCGATGTAAGGTCACTGGCAGGTGCGGCTCCGTATCTGTACGTTTGATTCCACCCCACTTGGTACTGGTATCGTAGAAGCTGTTTACCATGGCTGGTAGTGAGGATTCTTACATCTCAGCTCGTGGCTTCACTAGTACTTTGGGTAACTTCGCCAAGGCAAACTATGCTGCTATTACCAAGACAAAAGGCTTACTTAACCTCAGATTTTTGGAAGGTCTTGCCACTCGGCATGCTGACTTCTTGGCCGGAAAGCCAGGACCACTTCATTTTGAATCCCAAAGTATTCAGCCTCTATAGAGAATATGCTGCTTGCAGAGTATCGTAAGTGCTCTCAAATAATGGAAAATAATGTTATGCGCATCTAATTGGATAAAGTAATGAAGTCGTTTATAAAAAACGAAACATGTGCTCATGAAGTTAGAAACGTCGCTTGGTGCTACTGCTGATCATACTAGTAGTGCTTTTAGAATCTGGGCTGTGTTGTAAGGACTCAAAGTTGATCGTGCAGAGCTTGACCAGAGGCTAGTGTGGTACCACGGGAAGCAGGAGCCCCTAAGTCATGTAGTCCCAGACATGGCTTAACCTGATTAAGAGGTTAGCCCCCTTGTAGGAGTATCGTGGTGGTCGTCATGGTTGTGGTTATCCAACTTCGCTGAACGTATGGTATTCTGCGGTCCAGGAACTGATAGACTTTGGAATACAAGAGGTATTAGATCGAATTCGGTCTTTAGCAAGGATGATGTTCGTGCCATACACATGATTTTCAAATTTGTACCAATGTAATGTGTCCTGCACCAAAACTTTTCTCTAGCTCATATATTTTGGATAGGGCCACCGTGAAATAGGATCCGTAAAGGCTAGAATTTCACTTTGAGCATACGTCACATGGTCTGTAGTTCTTTTAAAGGAACTTCAATGTCATGATGAAAACATTTGTTTCAACCGTCTAAATTAAAATAGATTCTGAGGCTGATTTAGAGGTCTATGAAAAGCTGTGGCCAACTCTAGTTTCATTTTCAGAGTCGCCATATGAAAGGAAATTTAGTTGATCAAATTGACTAGGAAGGGCGTTTCGAAATATATCCGAATGGCACACTTTTTTATGTGCAAAATTGAATCAAACACCTTCAACCAGTCTCAACAAACTTAAAGACCATAGATTGCCGCTCATCTCTGCAAAGATGTCATAGCAGAGTAACTGACCAGCCCTATCAAACAAAAGGAAATATAATCTTGTAGTTATTTTTGGTATCAGAATGGACCAATAACTGGTATAAGTGTGCTGGGGAATCGCTGGTAGCCACTCTAACGTAACCTAACCTTTGTGCCTTTTTTCGGTATCCTACCAACGGAGAGATTGGTCACTTACTGTCCACTTTGTATCGATCCCTCAAACCAATATCAAGTCCCACTACCTCGATTGATAAGTATAAGAAAGCTGTTACTTCCGGACGACTTTTCCGTGAGACCTCATCATAACGATGCACATCCTCAACCGAATGCACATAACCTTCACCTCCAGGTAATCATGTTTTCCCTAACGTTCCTCAAACTCTCTGAATGATCTAGATACACTCTCCGACGCTCGTTAACCGCTTCATAAAATACCTCGTTAACTGCCAAACGATAGACACACATACAATTTCCTGCCAACTTCGGAAGTCCATAAATTACAATCAGCGGCGATAAATAAAATTCCCGCTCCCAAAAGCACTAAAATCCATACGACTATCTTCAGCAATCAATGTCGATAAGCAAAAAAAAAAAAAGCACTAAAACCCGATCTCCAACTAGCCCTTCTGTCAATCACCGGTTGTTGGCAGTTAATCGTCGTCCCCCAAAACCCGGGTGCGCTTCCTCATTACAGAAATCCATCATCATTCATGTTATACCCAAACCAACTCAGAGGCTATAAAAGAGACCTTTAATTAAAGGATCCGATCCACATACATAGTCCACATATCACAAGTCAGCTTAGGCTTTATGGCTTTTAAAAAAAAATCCGTCTGCGAACAGCTAATTACGACGACGCTTCTCGAATGCGAGGAGCGAATTAACTCACCTCAGCCTCAAGATGACTATCTATGCCTCAATCTATGATTTGCCGTAGCTCATTTGAATTTTCCTGTTTCATTTTTTTTTGTTGGGTCGTTGCTGTCTCGAGTCTCTGCCAATCGGAGATGGAAAGACAGAAAATTTTAAATGTCAACCGAATGGACATGTACAATTCGTCTCTTTGGGGCCTGGGGAAGGTTTTGCTGTCAAACTGTCGCTCATCCAATCTTGATGTAAGCTTTAACAAGCTTTTCGTTATCTCATTTTTCTTACGTTGGGCAGAGAGTGCTGGGGGGTCACGACACGATGCAAATGATATGTGTCGTCGTCCTCTAAGGCGATACAAACGCACAACAACCACAAAAAATATGACGAAATGGGGAAAACAACTTCTTACCTCCACAAGCGGGGGCCGAGCGCAGATAGGTCACACTAAAGTCAACGACAGGTGTTTAACATGATTATCAAGGCAACATATAAAAAAAAATGTCTGTGGACGACAGATCTTTGACATGCGGTCCGAGTCATGTGATTTGAGTGTGTGGTTTTTGGGGGTGTAGAGAAATCGATGGGCACCGATGCGATGGAGAAAGATTTGAGATTATGATGACGGAACAAGCTGTCGTACATTGTAACTCATTATGGTTGCGAGATGGGGAGATGGTTTGAGGTTATATGGCCAATAAATTTCCTTTGAATGAGTAAGATGTTTGATTTCTTTTTTTGTGAACAGGGAAATTTTTCATTCGTAGAATATTTCGTATTTATCAAACTTTGTTCATAGGTCAAACAATGGGAGACTGGAGACCACCATCAATGTTAAATCAGGTTTATCAGCTTTATTATGTGATAGATCGGTTTAAAATAAAAATACATTAATCGCAAAGTTAGTAAAATAGGAGGTTTTTAAATGAAGGGATATGAGTTTGTTAAGCCAAGGTCTTTATTTAAACGATTTCCGCAGGAGCAGAAACTATGCCAATTTTTTTTTGTAACTGCCCAGCCATATCAAACAAAATAAAGCTTCACCTTGGAGCTTAATTCTTTTGAAATCTAAGCGATTTGACAAACACGGAAGTGAGAAGTCTCCTCCGTTCCATCAATAGCTCAGATTCGTTTTCTCACATGTAATAAGGATAATAGGCGAAATCCATGCGGTATAACAATGGACCAAAAACTGGGCTAAGTGTGCTGGCGATTAGCTGGCCACTAAAGCCAACCTATCCCTACGTCATCATCAAGATTAAAGATTTCCACCTTTTTCGAGGTTCGTTGCTTAAAACTGATATTACATAAAATTCTATATTTCACAATAAAATACAACAAAAAAACACATGAGAAGGCTACAACCCGCTGTGCGGATCGTTTAATACCATAGCCCATCCCATCCTTACTACAAATTGTTCAGACACTTTTTCAAAATCTCTAACGGTTTGGCCTAAAACTAAGTTGTTCTCAAAGGGGGCGTGGTAATGGGCGGATTTCAAAAATCTTTATACTTGTTCTGCTGGAAGCAACAACAAACACTTGTACCAAATTTAAGGCTAAGAAAAAAACTTGTGACGTTCAGACGGACGGACAGACATGGCTAAATCGACTCAGCTATCGATTCTAAGTCGATCCATATGATTTAAGCAATATCTAGCTAAATTTTCTCTCTATGTTACAAACTAAGTATCAAAACTAATATACCCCTATGGGATAGGGTACAAACACATGAGAAGGCTACAATCCGCTGGGCGAATCGTTAAATACACTATCCCACCCCATCCTTAAAATTAATATCCCCAAAATGTTGGCTTTATGGCAACGAAATATAGGAAATGAGATCGTCACAACATAATGTTCAGATAGTTTATCAAAAACAACGCATTTCTACTGCAAATGCCTTGGGTGCGGCATACATGGTTTTTGTAGAAAAACGCCACAAAAAAAGTGGGCGTGGATGAAAATAACCTTTTTACAAAATGTTCATATTTTCATTACGGAAGTATTTGCATCAAATATTTTTCGAATTTCTTTAAAATTTTGAAAAAAAAAATAAACCGGTTTAAATTAAAAACAACCACAAAGAGTGGGAGTGGCAAAACAAATTATATGAACGAAATTCAGATTGTCTGAGTATCTTGTTCAGAGAGTTTTTGAAATTTCTTAGCCGTGATCAAACGTTTTTCTTAAAAGTGGGCGTGTAAGTGGGTGGGTTTTGAAAATGTTTACACTTGTTCTGTAGCCTCGGATAAGGATCCAATATACCAACGATCAAGTCTTTGATGTCACAAGGAAGCTCACGAAGTTTATCCCAGAAAAGCTTTGCATAGTGTTTGATGTCGTCTTGCGTATCTATATCTGAAAATTAGCGAATTCGAATTGAAAGATATTTCTTGCGACTTTAGTACTCATTCCGTAACTTTCAAAACGAAAATCGCTGACGATAATGAAGCAAACATTCTGGGTGCTAATTTCTATAGATGTGCCAGACAGAAAATATAAAAATTACACGCTACGTTCTTAGCAAGTCTCCGATAATCGTTTTAAAAGTTACAGAGTGAGTATGAGTCTAGAGAACGCAAGAAATATCTATTGATTCGACTTTTTTTTATGCTTTTTTAGAATGTCGTTCCGTGACAATATAATATTTTATAAATATTTAATGTTAATAGGCCAGGCCATCTAGTTGGGAAGGACTTCTTGCAAATTATTGACCTACCAACAGTTTTTGTTCGCTAATATAGATTAAGTGCACAAGCTATTCAAGGCATTGAGAGCAGGATTGGCTTAGCCCTCATTTTCTCAATTTCGAGTTTATTCCACCATCCTGACGGATAAAGATACTTTACTCGATGCAGAAATGCCACTAATTGTGTTATAATTTTTGTTTTTATGTTATTATTCAAAAATTAATCAAATAATACGGATTTATATATTTTTTTTTAATCTTTAACCACGAATATCTCAATTGTTGAAGTTTGGAGTTACGCCACTACTGCTCAGTGCCTCATTTAATGTACCTTTTATTATTCATTCAAGTTTAAGAAAAAAAGTCAATAAAACACGCATCTGATATATTTTTAATGAACAAAAGACTCCTCAAAAAGATTTGATTACATTGTTCGAGGTACGATTTAAAAATGCAGAGGGTGGTTAATCTAATCCGAGGATTGCACTTTGTCAACCTAATATCTACCTAACGAGATTTTTCTTTTAAAAGTACACGTGTATAATAACAAATTTATTGCAAAATAACGATCCGAATTTAAATAAACGATCCTGCCGTAAAATCTTGCAAACTTTGTTCTACCTCGGGAATACCAGGCTGTATACATTTGCCGGACTTATATTGCACCTTAAAAAATCTTCATAGCTTCATAACTTTTCAAACACCAAAAGTCATTCATAAAAACGTTGCTAACGCAACCAGCCAGCCTACCTTCTTCATCAAGATGTAGTTAGCCTCATGCATGCATAGAACCAGTGTTCCATAACTAAATACCCCAGCTGACCTACAAATCCCAGCAACAACACAATCTCATATAACTTATCCCATTTGGCAGTTTATTGCATCCCTATAAAGGACCTCCTTTATGCGACACATATTTTGAGCTCCAACAACATGGTCAAACCAACGAATTAAATTGTACATCGTCCTCGGCATTGCCATATTTAATGTTCGACACCTTACCAACGAAGCGAACGCATTAACAATTCCCCCGCACCCGCACGCAATTAAACCCCAAAATACAACCTCCAACACTCATCCTCCTGTTCCGACAAAATTGACATTTTTAATGAGACTCTTAAATTTAATTTTATTTACAAACAGAAAATAAAATTCCACATCGTCGTAGGACCGAATTCGTTTTTATTGCATCTCCTTGCATCTTTAGATACCCACTTGAGCTGAACGCAAAAAAAAAAACCGAAATCATGAACAACACAAAAACATCCATAACAGCATTCAACTCGATGTGACGACAATTTTTCGTGTTCAAAAATTCCCATTTCAATCGCTCACATGGATTGTGGAACAGTGTCTAGAGTAGGGACCGCCACCGCCCTCACATTCTCTGCAGCATCCCTGTGGAATTTCACACACAACACCACACCCGCAGATGCGTGTGAGGAGTCATAAAAAATCTCTCCACTCGGCGAAGACAAAATTATTGTTATTCCAGCGATTTTATGTTGTGTCACCAACAGGCGCGCACCTAACTGCTAATAAGGCTGCTCCTTTAATGAGCAGCATGCAGTGCGGCCAGGCAGAGGAGCCGAGCGCCATGGGGGTACGCTGTCATCACCGCCATCGAAAGAGGACGACACCAACCGTTTTTACGACCTTTAGATATCGATTTTTGAGTTGAAAGATACATTTACCAACTTTGTAGCGATCGGTGTGGGTGGGGGGGAGAGCACAGATACTTCATTTACTATATACACACGGTGGATTTTCAATTTTTATAGCAAAAGCAATTAATGCCTGAAATTGAAATCAAATACAAATATTTGAGGATTTCCAACGGAGTACACAGAGAGAGATAGAGAGCGAGAGATACGAACAAATAAATGAAGCGTATTACAGTCGAAGTCTCTCTGTAAACGAAGACGAAACTGTGCAAATAGAAGCACAGACGGAGCACACAGCCTTAGAGAGCGTTTTAATTGGTTTCTGTGATTGTTTTCAATAATTGTTTTGTAAAGACCTTTTAAGGTGAGGACCAGGGCAGCAGCAGTATCGAGACTCACAGACTCGACTCACTGGTCTCGATTGTATAAGAGTGCGTAATTGGTTTATTGAGGCTTAAATGAGTTTACTTTGACTCTGGGAAAAATGAATTCCGTTACTTGGAAATGCAATATGTGTGATTGGCTTAATTACATTTGAACGATAAGGGCTTTTTTGAATGCAGTAGCAAATGCTGTCTAATGGGCTTTTATTCAATATTTAGGGACGACCCTTGGGGCTGGACAGATGAGTGTTTATTTGAAAGAGAGACAAGACGTTTTGGATAGTTACCAGGCACACACACACGCCCCACAGCCTCCCATTCAGTTGGCAATGCTAGATTTAACTATTTTGCAATCAACTCGAGATTGTTTTATTTGCAGTGTCTTGAGGCAGTGAGGAGAACCTCTTTGACCTTTTCTTAACAAACCTTGTTGGGCCGATAAGTCAACTTTAATAATAGATCTCAACTTGGATTACCTAACAGTTTGTTGCAACATCCTTTGTTGACAGAGGAAGTGATATTATTTATTTAAGGTTAGGCAATTAGGGTCTAGATTATCCTAACCTTTTGGGAAAGTAAGGGAATGTATGGATTCCTTCGAATTGATGGGTGTTGTCCATTTTCATTTGAAGAATTGCAGAGTGTTTATTTCTTGAAAAGGCTTAATTCTGGTTTAATTGGGCCAAGAGACGTAGTTATAAAACCAGTCGTCATCGAGCCTATTGTAAAGGGTATTTCATTAGGCGTGTCCTATCATCGATTGAAAGACCTATCGATGCCCACATGTATGGAAAGTAGCATCGTTCAAGTGTTTGCCGCGGCATCTCTGGGCGGCGAACATCCGAAATGCGCCCTGGCGGATAAATCAGGCTGAGTTTTCTGACGGCATTGGTTATGAAGGCTTAAGGGCCGCCCAGATTTCGTATATGTAGCTGATGCTTGAGTCAGACTCAGAAGGTAAAATCAAGGCAACCCGTAAGAGCTTACACAACGTGTATCTTTGTGAATCGGTAGCTTGAAGTTAAATGGTGGGCAACTTCATGCAAGAAATGGATCTCTCTTTTGACAGCGCTACAAGATACCAGCTACAGATACGCATTCTGGGTGTATCTTTATTCACATAGACCTGCGACTACAGAAAAACCTACAGGAAAAAGTCTAACGGGGTCAAATTTTGGTGGTCAGTTCACCTCACCTCCTCTTGAGATGACCATACCATCGAACCGTGCAGAATTTCCAATGTGGCGTAAGCTGTGTGGTAGCGTCCTCCTGTTGAAGCAACATGTCGTTGATGTCCACACCATCCAATTCAGGTCAAAAGTATCTGTTTATCATCGACCGATAGCGCTCGCCGTTGACGATGATAAACAGCAAGAGAAAAGAAATATGGACCGATGACGCCGCCAGCCCAAAGTCCCGTACCAAACAGGGACTTTTTCGGGATGCATGAGACGCTCTTGGATCTCATGTGTTTTGGTATCGTTCCAAAATCGACAATTTTGTTGGTTGACTTCGCTCATAGCT
Source organism: Rhingia rostrata (assembly GCA_949824845.1). NCBI lineage: Eukaryota > Metazoa > Arthropoda > Insecta > Diptera > Syrphidae > Rhingia > Rhingia rostrata. The sequence goes on from OX463757.1 coordinate 103,470,738, forward strand.
GAAGACGATTTTTCTTTGAAAATTAGGGTCAGTTTCCAACTGCTCCAGAGGCTATTCGGCAAACACACCTCGCGTCGTTTGGTGTCGTCACTTACCTTCAGCTCCTGAATCAGTTAAATTTTGTATGGGCACACGCTCAAATCAAGACGCAAAATTCGCAAAGTTGTGGTCTGCAAAAGACCGAGTGAGCGACGAGAAATCCACTGCCTCGGATTCTCCTGTCATGGAAAGAGGCGATGTTTTTGGGAAATTTTTTCACTTTGTCGACGTACGGGTGTTGCTTTCTCGTGTATTGACCCGTTGGACTCAAATTTATCCACCACACTAGTTCTCTCGGTTGGACGATTTTGGCGACTGTAAAATGTTATCATGTGCACGAACGCTTACATGGTGATTTGGCAAAACTAATACTACTACCACTTAAGTGGCGTTACAGTTCTGAAACAACCATCATGCCCTTCCAAATACCCCGGTCCTTAGTTAACTGCCTCCAGTTGTGCACACCAAGTTGGTCTTCCTTTGCTGCGTTCAACGCTGGGAATCAAAGACTTTGCGAGCCGGAGTATTGGTGTTCATTCTACATGTCCTAGCCATCTTAAGCGTCCAATGCAGAGTTGTTTGAGCAGGGGCATGTCGCTGTATAGCTCGTATAGTTCTTGGCTGAATCTTCGTCTCTATAGCCCGTCAGAGCAAACGGGATCGACGATCTTTCGAAGAATTTTCCTCTCAAATCGACCAAGGATTTCTTCATCAGCTTTTGTTACGGTCCTTGCGTCAGCGCCGTAAAGCAAGACTGGGATGATCAGAGTCTTACATAGGATCCCCTTAGTAGTTCGAGTGAGGGCTCTACTAATGAATTTTCTTCTTAGCCATTGGCAAAGGTAATTCTTCGTTGTCAGAGTTTGGCAAAACAGCCGAAATAAATGACAGCCAATCTGATTGAAGTCGTGCAATAAACTGGCTGCTTCCAACTGTCAAAGCTCGGGAGTACCTTCTGGAGGACCTTTTATAAAACTTGTTAACGTTGATCTACGAATGTGTTAAAGAGTTGAATCGTTACAACGACGCCGTCTAGACATTTGCAATAAATCCAACATAGGTTGGTTGAGGCTCAAAAAACCATGGATCTTCCGATAAGGTTCATCTTGCTTTAATAGAGCCCAGATTATTGTTGACACAATATACCTATAGCCTCTTTAGTTTTGCGTGATCCTAAACATGCCCTTAATTTGTGCTTCAGCTTAACTCCTAATCCAAACAGCTAGAGAAGCTTTTCATGACAGTATTACTGTGACTTCTTCAATCTAATTCTTGAGAGGATTGTGCAAAAAACACCAGAGGCACAATTTTCCAAAAATCTGTACAACTACTAGCATACGCCGACGATATTGACATCATTGGTAGGAAGCAACGTCATGTCATAGCCACGTTTGCTAGTATAGAGAAGGAAGCGGCAAAAATGGGCTTAGCAGTAAATGAGGGCAAGACGAAGTATATGCTGTCAACACGAAAGGACACACAACATCGACGAATTGGACAGAACGTCACCATTGACAGATATAACTTTGAGGTAGTACGGGACTTTATCTAGCTCGGTTCCGCTATTAACTCTGACAACAACATCTTGTCAGAAATTAAACGAAGAATTACTCTTGCCAACCGCTGTTTCTTCGGGTTAAGAAGGCAATTCAGTAGTAAAGCCATCACTCGAACTACTAAGGAGATCTTATATAGGACCCTGATCATCCCAGTCCTGTTCTACGGCGCTGAAGCATGGACCGTGTCAAAAGCGGATGAAGAAATCCTTGGTCGATTTGAGAGGAAAATTCTTCGAAAAATCTTCGGTCCCGTTTGCGTTCACGGGCTATGGAGACGAAAATTCAACCAAGAACTATACGAGCTGTACAGCGACATGCCCCTGGTCAAAAAACTCCGCATTGGACGTTTAAGATGAGCATTAGAGGAAGACCTCGCCTTAAGTGGCGCTCACAAGTAGAAACCGACCTCAACCAACTTGGAGTGCGCAACTGGAGGCAGTTAGCTAAGGACCGGGCTAATTGGAGAGGCATGTTGGTTGAGGCCCAGGTTCATTCCGAACTGTAGCTCCACTTAAGTAAGTATTACTCTTGGAAGCTTGTCAGATTTTCGCAAGAGGTGGGGCAGTGAAAAAACGTAGGTCTTGTCACTTTCGAAATTTGAACCCGGAAACCCCCACTTAGTAGTCCAACGCACTAACCACTAGGCCACTGCTAACTGCATCTCTAAACCTAAAAATTGTGATGTTTGTGTTCAATGAATGAACGATCATTAGTGTGAAGCCGTATTAGTCTGGGAGAGAGAAGGGAACCTTTATGTACTCCGTCATTTTTAGAGAATCTGTCTAAAGGTACGTAATCCTCTAGTCGGACTGACTTTTCATGAGAATTTGAGTGTGTCAGCGTGCTGTTCATTAACAGGTTAACTGAAGGAGCATAGTTGTTGAATCTTAGATTCACACATACTGTAAATCCATTTCAAAAGAAGCTCGTGCGATCTACTTGTGTCATGATTGAAGTTCTGTTAGTCCCTCAATACTAAGTTATTCCTTGAAGATCCACAAATGTCCAGAAATTTAAAACGACGCCAAATCATTGAAGGTTATAGTAACTAAGTCTATTGATCAATGGTTGCAGAAGATCATTCTAGATTGGTTGAGGTCGGTTTCTACTTGTGCGCCCTACTTTAGGTTGGGATTCGCTCTACTAACCTACCCTCTGGCTCGGAATGGAATACTCTTCGGGATAGAGTCGTAGGCATGTTAAAGGATACACGAGAAATATTTTCTGACTAGGTATATCAAAAGTCAATGACCTACTTTGATCTACTTGTTTGCTATCGGCGAGGCTAGTATCAGAATTCACTCGACTGCATCTTACCTGGCCGACATGCATCGGTTAAAAGATGGCCAAAATGATAATTGAATTATGAAATACAAAGAAAAAATGAAATCTGTCCAAATATATATACAAAATCCAAATTCAACTTTGGTCTTCACTTTGAACCTCTCAAGGACACTCAAACAATCCCCACAAATGTTGTATTCTTATCAAACGTTGTCTCTCAACAACGATAAACCATCAGAATTACCATCTACGTCTTAGAATTACAATCATAGGTCACAGTATAAACCACCTCACTCGACCACAGTATCTGTCACTTGCGCATTTCATCGGTTGCGACACTAATCCCATCCTTCGAGTTGAAAGGGATTTTCGAAAGGACACAGCATTATCTCTCTCCCCAAACTTAAAACTCTCCGTCCTAGAAAGCATACAAGTACGCCAATCCAAACGACCATGCCCGCTACGTGGCTTACAGTCCCCACAATCACTGTCATTCGCCAGCAAAAAGACTCAAACCCAGAACCTAAACCAGAACTTATGAAATTCGGATGCGGGAAGCCATTAAAGAACTGAAAAGACCGCGCTGTGCACACTGCCTGAATATGAATTAAATAGTTTTTTGTTCTTGTAGGGCATCCATATCTGTCGATAAATTGAAGGCAGCGCATGCATGCGACACGATGGAACACAACCACCACCAAAAGATGAGCCCCAAGAAGACATCGCAGCACAGCATCATCGTCATTGCATGTGTGCTGGCGAAGCAATGAAGACGACGCGACATCTTTTTGCCTCATCCGCTCCATCATCATCCAGCGGCGGTATTGGGAGTCAGACAAGCGTTATTCTTATATCTTAATTGAAATTTTGTCAAATTACGTTGACAGTTTTAGATTAGATTATTTCGGCCGGCTTTGGTCCTGCTTCGTTCCCGTTCGCCTTTACCCAACGTGTCGAAGATTGGTGTCAGTCTTAAGTAGTCGTCTCGTCTTGAGCGAAGGGAGCAGAGCCTGCAGCGGTGAAGGAGAGTTGTTACCTTTTACCTTTTGCGTCTGGAAGTCGGTGAATATCGGTGCTGACTGTGAAATTACGAAACGGTTTTACGCAAAGCTTGTATTAATGCCTTGCGAGAGGCCCACTTGCACACGAGGTGAATTAGGAGCATAATGGTTGTTCGTCTGCGTTTTTGGGATTTTTTGGTTGGATTTGCTGCTTTTTTTCCATTTGAAGGAGAAGCCAACGTATTAAGGGGATTTAGTCTTACTTTGATGGATACGATGTGCAAAGGAGGGGAACATTTATTCGATATGATACCGCCGGAATTAATAACTGTCAATTAAAGAGACGTGTATTGAAAAAGCCGCATTTGAGGAGTTTTGTCAACGAGAGGGAATGGAATATGAGAGGTTGTGGTCAGGAGAGGGGATTGTCCGAGGAAAATGTTAATTTTGTTTGCATTCAAATCGATTCAGATGGTTTATCTTTTAAACAGACATGCATTTTGGAAACGTTCAGAGCGAAACTGAGGCGATTTCTCATTTTGAGGGGTTCTTTGAGAAAGTCAGAATTTTTTTTTGTCAATCCATTTATTAACTCCTTTGATCTCGGACACTTGACAAAAACTAAGATAATTGGGCAACGCTGGGAAATATAGGAAAGGTGTTTTCAAAGTCAGGGCTGTCGAACTTATGCAGATTTTTAAATAATCTCGAGTGCATGGTAAATGGCATGCTAGTTGGTAACACCATTTTTGTCCTGAATTAAGTAAGGGATCTTATAAAGGCTTGACAACTTCTTTTTTAAATGAAATGCAAACTACTTGAGATAAAAAATCATTTATGAATCGAATCTGACTTCGTTCATATGTCCACTACGAGAACGTATGAAGCGGTCTATACACTTAACCCGATATTCGAAGAATCGGCTGTTATTTCTCCACCAACGGTGAAGGACAAAAACCCCCGCGGAATTAAGCCCCATGGGGGATAAGTTCCTAAAAGAAGGAAATAGACCCCGCAGAGCTTATTTCCTTTTCGAAATGGAAATAAGTCCGGTGGTTGTTAATCTGCCACCCTAGCGAGGTATCCGTCTGGGTGGACAATTTTCCGCAACGCATACTTCTTCGGAGGTTAAAATTCGATTCGTGGTATGTGTCATCGAAACAAAAATCACCTCAAAACAATTCGTTAATGAAATCCGCGAAGAATTTGTGTCAAAGGAAATCGGAAGAAGAATTGCACTTAGCTGTAAAAATTGCACGAAAAATGGGCTTGAACGCATTTCAACGCGATTCGCCGTTACAAAATGTCGAAGAAATGTTCCTAAAAGCTTTTCCGAAGAATACCTTGAAGTTAAAAATCTTTCGAATCGTGCAAAATCGGAGAATTTTTCGCTCCAATGGATACCTCGCCAGGGCTGAATGTCTTTTGCTTGAGGGTATATTTCCTTTGCATACAGCAGAACTCACATGCGACCCAAATCCAAAAGTTGGCCCAACCCAACTTTGTAGACAACCAAACCTGAACAGAATGACAATAACAGCCGGGGGTGTGAATGCTTTTTTGTTGCGGGGGGCTTATTTCCATTTCTATTTCCCATTTTAGGTAATTTTGCTTCGCGGGAATTCATTTCGCAGGGGTTATTGCACTGCACCGTATTGAGTAAATGCTGATATTTGAAAGAGGGAAAGGAACATGTGGTGAAAGCGAGACATTTAATTTTGGGCTAAAAATCGGGACGTCCGGAAACGCTGGTGCAGGAATACAATTCTTGAGATGGTATCAGATAGCGCATCAGTCTCTTTAAAAGTAGAGTAGCAATCCAAATTTGGGCTTCTACAAATAAAACGGTAGTGCACTGTAGTTGGAATCAATCTGCACCAAGATTTAGTGAGCCCAAAAATGGAAAACTTATTAAATCTCTCGAGCGAGGACCAGCTGGTTGCAACTATCGACTATCGAGATATCCGTTGGGTAAAATTTCGAAATTTCAGTTCCAATCGGAACATAAAAAAACATACAATCGCGTTCGTTTGATTCCAGAGCAAATCTTCGGAAGAAATTTAACGCATAGCTGTCAAAAATTGTCAACTTAACGCATATCGCCGATGTGCGATCACGTGCGTTACATTTCGTCGGAGGATGTGTCTGAAATGCTAATCGGAACGGGTACCTCGGTACAAAATTCTCCGATATCGAGCAATTCGGGGAAAATTTTCTTCACAACTGATATCTCGTTAGAGGTGTATGTAGCAACTATTAGCTACGTTTCCCCGACTAGTACTCTTACACAGAGGGACTCAGCTTTGGGTAAGACAATCAACCAGCAATTGGTTCTGCGAGATCGGGGAAATTGAAATCGACTTACAAAACTGTAGAATAGAAGAGATAAGATTTCAAATCAAAAGATGCAGTAAAATAACACTCAGAATACACGAAGCCACCAAATCTCCAGCAATCCGGGCACTTAAAGTTCGCCATCAAAGTTGTGCAGTCTCGGATGAGACAACCACTCTATAGAAATAGAAAGTCTTACCCCAGAAGGTTTAAATTTCCTGAAAATCCATGTCTTACATAATGGGAAAAGTATTTACGACTTAGACTAACTACCACTTGAGCAAAAGCATCGCTTCCATTCTCTATATGCGTATCTAAGCACCAAATCGTGCTTCAAATTAAATAGCCATTCACCCAGACAGCTCAAGTCATAACCTCACCATCTAAAAGGGCTAAACATCGCCGTTTGACACCAACAAGCAGACAACATTTTAAAACATATTCATGTACTTGTGGAGTACTCCCCGATAAAAATCAAATTCCTCCGCCAGAACTCGTGTCGCATCAAGGGCCCCACCACAAACGCTTATCTCTATCTCTAGCTATAACGCGGCACTTTAGCCGGTCATTATATTACGCACGATTACGTTCCTCTCTCGATCAGAATGTGTATTAAAATAAAAAAAATTACTTTATAAGATTGTCGACGTAATCGTCGCGGCGTCGCGTCGTACCGCGTGCCTTGGTTAACCATTCGCCTTCAAACAATTAAGATAACACAGTTTTTTTTTATTAAAGCCCGATCATGGCTATGGATACTGCTGTATGATCACCATTAACTAAACGAATGGGAAAAAAATACCAACCCTGACTACAATCGAAACAATTAATGTCGGGCAACAAAGTTGTGTATCCGCGCTCAAGAATCAGACTATATTAAGACTTTTTTATCTTTATTGGGTCTTTTTAGCTTTTTTCCATCGTATTTTCTCCAAATAAACAATCTCATTTGAATACGTACAGGAGAAGATACGGACCGTCCAGAATCGCTTGGATTGGCCTTTTGTTTGGATTTGTTTTCACCGGCAGAACATTCGGTTTATTATCGATTGCAAGCGATGGCTTTGGAGTTGGACACCTTGTTTGGTCGAATTTGTGTTTATTCACACATAAATTTGTTGTCGGACTTGTATACGCGACGGGGGTCGTCAATGGCCGAACGAGCAAACGAGGTCGTCGAGGTGATTTTGAGTGCAAGTCGTGTTGTTTATGTGGTGGACGCGGATTACAATGCAGGCGACAGATATGGCTTGTAAATTCAAGAGTTTACGAAAGTGTGCTACAAATGATGCCAGTTGGAGACAAGCAGTGCCAGTTTCCGTCGCTGACATTTGATTGAACTTATTTTTGCATAGTAAGCGATAAATCTTAAGTCATCACGGTCCTGCTACGTAAACGTCATTCTGAGAGAGATGCATTCCAATGTCCTTTCCATCACTCCAAATGGTTGGCGCCTTTTTGCAGCGTGTCTTACCCATCCCATGTCCCGATGTCAGCCCCAACTCGGACTCGCTTTTAATTAGTTCGACATCATCGCGCGCCCTTTTCGCGTGATAATCACCTTGTCGCAGCCACAAGTCCAATTGGCGGAGATGCCTAAGCACGAAGGGAATTAAATCTAAAACACCGCGAGACCGGCCGATACAATGTCAGACCCTGTACACATGTACAAATCTATGCTGGACATTTGCTGTCCACATCCTCACACCATAGCACCCATGACAATTGTCCAAACTGTCAGCCGTGGTGCGACACACAGCGCGCACAAAGGCAACGTCTTGCAGCACAGTCAATACCAACACCAACCACCGCACAACCAACCAACACCAATCGGTAATAAATCGTCCCGCTGTTAAGTGTCAAGTTTGACAAAATCCAAGGTCGCTGTGCACAGACTTCTAGAGTCACACTCTGGGCAAATGCAGCAATCTCTTGCGGGCTCGTTGAGCAATCGCTGTTTGTTTGTCCATCTGCGGGTATTTTAGCACCTCTGGGCACATTGCACATTGCACCTCAAGCCAGCGAGCACACACATCTAGACACGATCGCAATTGGCAGTGCATTCATTATAATTGACACCTTTCGCGTTTATTTATTGTTTGACACTGAGTGCGATTCATGCGAGATTAGGCGACATGCGGATGGATACCAAGGAGACGTCTATAACGACGACGAAGACGATACGAGCGCTGCAATGTCTTGAAAGTAAAAACCTGTGAACGACGACGCCTGAGAACGCTCATCAAGTTTGGACAATTTTTCCACTCGGACCGAACCAACCGACATATGACGACTAACTGGATGGGGGTGAGGGGAATTCCTCTCCCTTTCGCAATCACGACGAGCCTAATATCTGACTTGTTACGGTACCCACACTCGAGTTATTTATGCGCTTTGCCACCTCTAGACCGCCAATCGAATTTTCGTATCTCTCACATGCTGGCGATTTCCATGGAACGAGCTGCAATTTTGTGACCATTCTAAGTCCTCTACTTGGGTTGGCTACCGTCCTAGTCTAGCTGAACTAAGAAAAAAAAAAAACAAAAAAAAAACAGAATTCCTTCTGTCAAACGATTTGCGTTCAAACTCGCTCATGAATTTCGCGCGGTGTGGAACCCTATTGAAGCGCGAATCGAATCTGCTGTGACAATAGGCCGTTGGATCTAACGATGAATGGTGCGCTCTAACAAGGCTATCCATATTGCCGAATGGTGTGCCAAGGCAACGCGCTAATTTGGGGCCCGCACTTCCGCAACGCCTTTGCGCGTTGTTTGATTCCCTTGCTTATTGCAGGCGAACCTTTTTTCGTCGTTGTTGGACCTTCTTTTTGGAGACCGTTGCAACCCGTTTGAAGGTATTTTTATCGCACCTCATTAAATCAATATTTACGCTTATGCTCCGGCAGGCGCTCACTCTGGCGGGGATTGCCTTGGTGGTTTTTTGTTGCCCTGCAACCAACCAGCTGCTGTGGTGTATGCTGGAGCTGTGCTGTAAAGGGTGCCTGCTGACGATAATGACGACCGATGCGGACGGTGTGTATTTCCACACGCTATAGCTAGCTACTGGATTTGTCGTCGTCGTCGTCATCGTCATCACCGTCGTCGTCTCATTATTGGCCAAGCTAAAGGAAAAGTATATTCATGCCTTCATCATGCATCGTGGTGTAGAGCCTGCAGCAGCGTATGGAACGTTGGTTTTTTTCGTGCGCAGCTCTCGCAAAATCGTGAAGCCATAGTTACGAATTTTCCATGGCGTCGTCACTGCATTAGTCTACGCTGTTCTTGTTGCCGACGATGTTGCGGATGACGACGACGATGATGATGATGATGATGGTGATGCGATGGTGTGATGCAAGTGGTAGTCAAGTAATTTTCGGTGTAATTGACAGTTTGGGGCGTTAATGATGCGTTTGCTTGGCAATGTATGCATTTGTATACGATTCAGTTTCGTGTGGGATGTAAGCACGAGGGGGCTTGAGACTAGCTACTTAAGGATCTATTGTTGAGGTTTATGTGTTTTTTCTCTGGCAACGAGGCAAATCATAGACTCACTTTTAGGTTGATTAGGCAACTAGGAGTCATGATGGAAAGTTTATTTTTTTTTTGGAAAGGATCGAATGTCTAAAAATGACTTTCAGGTTGGCTGCATTAAAAATATACTAACAAACGTATGTGATTATACAACGTTCCGATTGGATAGCTGTATGGGGATGTCAAAAACTGAAGGAATTCGAAGCCTATTTTAAAGATCTTGTACCTTTTGATTTCTAAATTAGACCTATTGAAAGATTCGAATATTTTTAAGCTATTTCACAGCCTAAGCCCTAAAAATACATGCCTGGCATGTATCGTTACGCTCTTTCGTTTCATAAAATCCAATTTGCACCGTCTGTTCACCTTTGTCGGGAACAAACCTTTTGAATGTCAAAGACAGTTATTCTCCGTTGACAATGAAGCCATAGAATATTCTTGCAACGAGCCCTTGATGTATAGGTGGATGCTTTGGAAGAGAATGGGTGTCGACTTAACCCGAAAATGGCAGAGTACAATTGGAGTCATTTCTATGATCCACAACAATCAATTATAGACCCACTGGGGTAGGAGTTATTACCAAAAATTGCTGTGCAAAAACTTGAGCTCTGATCCCGTACCTCTTCTCTCAATGGTTTGGAGAATCATACGATCAATACTGCCATGGAAATTTTATTTTCATTAAGCCGTTCTGTGTCGTTCTGTCCCGCCATTGTAATAACGGTCCAGCTTCGCCAAAAATCGTTGGTACATATTTCCATTGAAGAAGTTTCTCAGAATTGAAAAAATTCGTCACAAGTGTGAAACGTTATAATATTAAGGATCTTCCATGAATAGGATATCAGGAGGTGGTATTAACATATTGCGGAATGGATCAATTAAGCCCTATTGGCAAAGAAGAAAGAAGAAGAAATCCTCGGCTGTTCAGAAAGAAGAAAAAATAGCAAGAAATGCGCGCGATCGAGGATATAGAGAGGTGACAGTCCTAGAATGATGTTCGCAAGTTCTACCAAAGTGTAAACGTGAAAACCAAGAATACAAGACCCGAACCGAATCTTGTCGAGATGAACAAGAAAATATCTTAGTTGATACACAGTCGATGCTGTGGATATAGAAGAATCACTCCTGTAGACTGTGAAACGGCAATGACGAACACAATCAGGCCTAGCACGAATAAATTTTCCCGGGAAACTTTTTCCATTCACCAATCTGATTTCAGGTGGCCATGGCTCAGAGGAATGCGTAGTTGACTGCTAAGCCAAGCGCTGTGGGTTCAAGCCCCAGCTTCGGCAGCATTTGTTTTCTACGAAAATTGCCAGCTTATCTGAGGCCAACTGTGCGATAACATGAGACAATATAAATCTATGTCTCCTCCTCTGTGCCACGTAGGTTTATGTTATATGTCTTTCCTTCTATGTATCTATCCGTCTCTCTCTGTTGTATAAATGTCTTGATCTGTCCCAGCCGATGGCCTCAGTCGCCAGTGCTGTTATGTGTATGTAGTTCGTTGCATTCATGTGCGAAGTACTGTGATGTCAATGTCAATGTCAATGTCAACATTGCTGACAAGGGAAAAATTCCCGGGAAAATATATTCGCGATAGGCCTGAATAACAATAATAACGAAACGCCAGCCTAATAAGGCTGCCGGAAGCTTTATAAAGCCGGCGGAAATGAATTGGTAAGTAACATTCACCAACTCATAAGTTAAATTTGGTCCGAAAGTATGCCTGAAGAATGGAACCTCAGGGACACTACTTTTTTGTTGGTTGGGCAAACAAAAAAAGAGGTGTCCCTCTGAGGGTCTATGCAACATCGCCTACAAGTTCCAATCTGTCGTAATATGTGAACGCCTGAAACCGTTTGCCAACAACCTGATCGACCTTTATTAGTGTGGTTTTAGGCCCGCAAAGTCCAAATCGATACCCATCACATATTCCAAGTATTAATGGATGATAGGCGAATGGTTAGTTCTGTTACATTCTCCATTATCGTACAGCATACGAGTGCAAACTAACGCTAGCTAAGATAAAAAAGGTTTGCGCATGACACCATGACTTAGAACTTTGGATCGAACAAGAGGTTCAAAGAAGCCTTTGGTACCATGATCAAAAAACAGATCCGGTGAACCCCGTTAAGGTTGCATTGTCACACAGCGTCATCATTAAATCGCGAGCAGAAGTCAGGCCCAAACGCTCGTGGCTAATGGCTGTAAAAGTGATTAGTAGGTTTTAGGTAAGGACCATGAACCAATGGATAATAACTTCACTACAACCACATTCCATATAATTTTGTACACTTCGTCAAAAAAAAATGCTGGCAAATGCAAATCATATCGAACGCTACATTACTTCGCAGTTAAAAAAAGAAAAACTTCACATCACACAGAAAAAAAAGCCGATAAGTGTCTTCTTGAAAGTGAGCCCGTATATTTTCCTCTGACATCGAGGATTTAGGTAACAATCCGTCTATCCCATGATGCCGCGCCTCAATTGGAAAGCTGATCCTCAAAGTATTTGCTGTTTATAGACAATTTTCCATTCCCTACTTGAAAAGGATTCCAAGCACCATTAGGATCTCATTTGTCCACTAGAAAACGTACATAAATCCACATCTACTTCACACTTATCCCTCATGAAAGAGTTGTTTATTTAAAGATACTTTTTGGATCAGACAAAGCCCTTCTCGTTACACCTTCACAAGAAGATAGTTTTACACTCGATTTAGGTCGTTTCCAATTCTTAAAACAACAATTTTGACACCCTGGCCATCATCACATTCTTGAAGTAATCTCTTAAAATAACACATCCCTGACCAAAGATCCCACTTAAGCCGCTCTCAATATGCCTTCGTACCCAAAAAAAAAAAAATTATTAATAACCCACAACTCTGTCACTGCTTAAAAGGACATCAATGCAAGGATTAAAAGATGACAACCTCATTACTTGACAATTTAGTGTGTCCGCGATTTAAGCGAGCTGTTTTACAACCCAACAAGTCGTAAACCGTACATATGACATTTTTATACGTTGTGGTTCGCCAAGGCGAACGCAATCCTCTGTGTCAGTGGCAACCGCGAGGTGACAAATTCCCTAATCCCACAGCATGACTTGTAGAACTCGCAGTTCAAGAGAAAAATCACCTCTCCGACTTTTATGGAGGGTTATTAAAATGAAAGGTCATACTGCGGATTCTTTTACTGCTAATTGAGTGATGCTATTGCACCCAGGACAATGGCACCAGGTAAGCCAGTGAACACCGTTGTTGATAAGATTGGTCAGTCCCAGGGGGGTACCAGTATACAGATGTCAACCGATATGTTGGCTTCAAACTCACACTGAGTTATGATTGTGCAAAATATGCGAGAAAAGGGACACTTTCACCCACAGGAAGCCACATTGTTGCGACGAAATCCAAGAAATACACAGCACAGCACGAACAGTTTGGGTGTTCCTTGTGTGACAAAAAAAAAATGAAAATCCAAAGAAAGATATGTTTATTGACTTTGGCATTATAATCCTTAAAATTTACCTAAACACACAGGACTCTCCACAAAAGGTACACGCACACAGAAATAGTCAACAGCGCAATGGAGAGGATAAATGCGGGAAGAAAATTGCAAATGGAAAACCACTTTTGGTGGTCTTACAAGGAATCCGAGTCGTACCTGTTGTGCGGGTATCAAAACAGAGGAAAACAAACCTTTCAGTGAATGGATTCCCATGGATTCTCCTGCGGGAAACCAACGCGAAATACATAATTGGCAAAAGGAAAAACGGAACGCAGAACACCATTCGAGTGCCAAGTGCGAGCAGAGCGTGTGGGTGAAGTCTTTCTTTCTTCCTTTTTTCGTAAATTCTCTCCGGGATATGTTGGATGTCTTGAAATTGAGTGATGACATGGTAGATTTCATGTCTCATGATATGCATTTTACGGAAAATTGGCTTTTTGCCTATAGAGAGTGACAGAAGTACGACGAGGGCGGACTCGAGGGGCACGTGCTCGATTTGATGGCTTAATGAAGCGGAAGCAAGCAGTTTTTTTCTGTATGCCCTTTAATGGGAAAAGGAAATCATTTTGTCATGGTATCGTATCTTTTCCAATGGTATTCCATTTTATAGTCTTCAAATTAGATTGGCAAAGTTTTCCAATGAAAAGGCGTTGGTTTGCAAACACGTGGCAATGATGGGTCAGTCCTTTGGACGGATACGTTTGTCCCCCCGATTAGTGTCGATTTAGTTAAATCGTCATGTTAGTAGTAAACATAAACATAAATTAGAAAGACCAATACGGGTGGTAGCTAGGGGTCAAGAAGATGCCATATGGGACACAAACGATTCAAGTCTTTAAAATCACTGAGGCCATAAATAGTAAATGTAAAACAAAAATCGAGACGAAGAAATGGTCGCGAAGGCTGGTCTCAACCCTTAGTGCCCACTACATATTGCAGTCTTGTCATGTTAGCGCCGATACAGGAAGACTTAATTTTAAGAACGTTATAACAACCCAACCTTTAGCAAAACAAGGGACATATTCTTACATGCCCAAGTTGCGAGCAGAATAGAAAGGGATTTAGTTTGGAGGACAAAATTGAATGATTAAGTTGACGAGTTGAAAAGCGTCATGACATTGACCATTCCAAAGCATGACGAGACCTTTACAGTAAATGGACATCAACGCACCGGCATACGGAGTCTTTAAATCCTATCAATGCAATAGAGCACGACACTGTCTAAGGTAAAGAGATGAAGTGTAAAAACATCCTCAAACTTGACTCGAACTTGTGTCAAACCTAGGGGTACAACATTAGACAATAAGCAAGAGACCGGTCTAATTATAAAATCAGGCTTGCAAGTTCACCCCAAATTGTGAGCAGTAAAATTAGGATTATCAAAGTAAATCCAAGTGTTAAAAACGGAATTCACAAAGACATGCAGAACGTAGCTTACATGTTCCACAAATGAAAGAGGCCCTACAACGTTTCCGATATATCTTCAAATACTTTGGGCTTGAAGCAGATATCAGCCTCCTATTTGAAGTTGTGGAATGACCAAAAATGTGGAATGACGCATCAGGCTAAATGTTAAGTCCTAGAACATAAAACCAACACACCAGTGGCGTGGGATTTATAAATGCTACTTCCAATCGTGTTGAGGAGCTCAATGGCGCGATGGTTAGTGCGATGAACTGCCGCGCAGAAGGTGTGGGTGCGATTCCCGGCCGTAGCGACACCTAAATGATTTTTCACTCGCCCTCCTCTCGTGATGATCTGACAAATCATCCCAGTAGTATCAATTGTCATGAAAAGCTTAAGGGCACATAAGCGTGAAGTTTGAAGTTTGATTGAAATGATTGAAAATTTTGATTGTCGGGGCACATAAGCGTGAAGTTTGAAGATTGATTGAAATGATTGAAAATTTTGATTGTCGGGGAAGGGGGCCTATAATTTTACATCCTTACGAAAACCATTGAATTTAGGCTAAAAGGGTTTCGAGAATTGCTGGAGAAAATAGATCTTTGCGGCACAGGAACACGTGTGGGACAATGAAATGTTATGAAGGAGCGTGGAATGTAATGTTCATCGCCTTTGAAAAATTCAAATAGTGACTTACCAATACTATCGAAAATTTCGAAAAAAAGTATGAAACCATACATGAGTCATGAAAAAGCTTTTAAAAACCAAAAACGTAACTGCCTCTAACAATGATACGTAAACTGATGGCTCTGGTACAGTGAAAGGGATGGAAGTCGCCATGTCCTGGCCCAATTCGGACTGAAGTTGACATTTGTTTGATACCGAAATAGTTTTACGACTGGAAACTCTTTTATATAATACTTGCGTTTTAAAGCAGCAACATGTTTTTAAAATCGCCCTTGTTAATCCAGGTTTGTATCGGTAGTCTCAAGAAACCCAGTCAGTAATAATATCAGGTGCTAAGCATAAAATAACCGAAGACCGAGTCCTTTTACGGGAATTTAAATAAAATAATTTCCTGAAGCCTCAATCTGCTGCAGATCAATGGATTTTGACGATAAAGAAGTCCAATCAGCGAGCGCACTGTACGACGACACTAAAATTACGGACATTTCAAGACAATTAAAACTAAGGAAAAGCGAATATATCAAAGACAAACCAGCTTAAAAGACTGACTTTCGTAAAGGAACATCTGGACAAAGGAGTTCTGGAGAACATCCTGTATATGCAGACTTTTACGACTCTAAGGAAGAAGCTAAACATACACATCTACCCCAGGCATAGGTTGACCTTAGCGCGATGTGGAAATTCAAACAACCGTTTTCATCAACCTACCAACCATACCTAAACTATAGGTTCAACAATGGCACTGGGTCTTGAACACCTCACAATAAACAGAATCGGTAGCTACATTTCAAGACTTCCCAACCTCCTTCCCCCACGTTATCAACTCATCCAATAGTAGTTAGTGACTTGAAGGTCCCAACACATACCTTCCATCAATCAAACCACGTGCTAAAAGCTCATCCGATAAAGAGAATGAGAAATCACAATTCAAATGTGAAGGTGCAAATGGAAATGCTAACCCTAGAAAGTAATCAAATTAAACATGGTGACCAGCCTCGCTGGGTATGAATTAATTTTTAAGACAACTGTCAAAAACGGTTTTTTGTCTACTCCTCACAAAGACTAATGGTCGTCGGTCCCTCTCAATTGAATAAATCAATTTAGCATGTGAGTCTTTCTTTTGTTCGTGAAGGTTTTATATCGCAAAACATTAATTTCAAGTCATTCTATCTGCGCCAGTATGCAAATAGGTACATGGAGGCTTACTGACTGTCCATCTGGCTCATTATTACGTTGTCAAAACGAATGACTGAACACATGATTGCCAACTGCAAAAGACAAAGAGATACTTTCGTCGGTATAAATATAAAACCCCGTCTGAGGTGAGAATGTTTCCTTCTAGATTAGAGGCTATTAAATTACGATTTTTCTATACGATTTATTCAAATGACTTGCTTTTCTGTTAATCATGTTTTTTCATGTTCATGTTTCCCTCTCTCTCTCTCGTAAATGAATTATTTTGTTTAATCATTTGGATATGTCATCAATAAAGGCAACTGAATGGTGGAAATTATTTAAATTGACTTTGGAACGTGTCAAGAGGGGAGGACGGCGGAATGATTTAGAAGTAATTAAAATATTAATTAACTAATTTACGCAAACGACAGAAAATTTATTGCTAACCGAGTACAATAAACAAATTAGAAACCACTTTGGCATTTGAAATACATTTGCATCAAATTTGGGAACAATTTTGTTAAGAAATAAGGTTTCCACGTTCAAACCGGTGTATCTATGGGTACCCTTATTCATCCGATTTGATTGAAATGATTAGCGTTGTAAGCACATTCTCTTTCGGATGTTAGAGCTATAATGGCCTTTGATGTAACAGTTATTTTTACCAAATAGATGTCGGAGGAATGTTGAAGGTCACATTTCACATTTTTTTGTAGTTTGGAGTGGAAATAAAGTTTCAAATAAAAAGTTACGGGCTCAGTGGCGCGATGGTTAGTGCGATGAACTGCCGCGCAGAAGGTTTGGGTGCGTGCGATTCCCAGCCGTAGCGACACCTAAATGATTTTTCACTCGCCCTCCTCTCGTGATGATCTGACAAATCATCCCACTAGTATCAACTGTCAAGAATGGCTTATTTCAACTTCGCCGTTCGGAGTCGGCATAGAACAGGAGGTTTCGCTATCGCTCAAGAAGTACACATGAGCTCATGAATGGTTGTGAGAAAGAGCTAGGTCCCTAAAAATCTAAATCTTCTAAAATCTTCATAGCGACGTTCTTCAATCGTTTTGTTCATAAGAAAGGGGTGTTTTCATAAAAATCTGCCTAACTAAGATCTGCGTTGGACGTGCTCAGAAACTCACGATTTTCGATCCAACAAACCTAGATGAATCGGCACCTGGCAGATTGTGCATCCATTTTTCTTTTGCTGCAGGTAGCGCTGGAGATATAGAAAACAAATTTTAAAAGCGAATAATTTAAGTTTTATTGGCAATTTATTAAGAAGTTGTGTGTTTTCAGTGAAATTTATCTTTTTAAGGGAAGAAGAAGCTGCGGGTGGAATGTGGCGAAACTAAGCTAATAATTCATAAGAGAATTCTGATAGACAAAGAATTCAATTGTAGAAAAATGAAAAAAAAAACATTTTAAAGGACATTAAGAGGATTGATCCATTCTTCTCCTTTATTATCCACAAATATAGGATTGAGCACAACTTCATTTCTGATTTTCGTCTGACGTTTATGAACATTCAATGACTTCTTCAACTACTTCAACTTCTTACTTAAGCAGGTCTGCGCACGTTCTGCAGAATGAGTGTGTTCATAAATGCAACAAAGAAGAAAGACAGTTGGACTAGTACAGATCTTAGATGTTCATGAAAACACCCAAGCACTTATCCTTGATTATTTTCAAAAGTTTGATCTCAAAATCTACAGCAAACAAATCTTTTTTTCGACGCAAATGCCTTTTTTGGTTACAGGAGCATTTTTTCCAGATCCTACAGTTTTGTGAAAAAAGGCTTGGGGGCTGGAGATGACTTTAGTCACATTCCACATATCACACACATTCCACAATCTATCGACCAACCGTCGTTTGGCAATAATATCAATCACCTTAACCTTATAAGTATGACCTACGCAGGTCATTCGTAAAAAACTAAGCGTGCAAAGAACGGCTGAGACTAGCCAGCAAAATGACAGAATTTGCGGTCCTAATCTCATAGTTACCTAGTAAACTTATATGTTCGCTGTATGACGATTGGAAAAATCCTTACAACCGTCAGGTCTAACTGAACTGACAAGGAATTAATGCACATCTAACATGTCAAAACTGTCCCGCAAGTGAGTCCTTTGAATAAAGGACGCGGTTTCATATAGCGTATGGATCGGTTTAAAACATTTAGCACTTTGTGGATAATTTTCAACAAATGATGTATATGCACAGATGCTTATAAATTGCGTCCTTTTGCAACCTATTTTAACATCAGTCAGACCATTCCCGAGTATCTACAAGCTGAAAACCACTATAGACCCCTTCCTTTAGTTGACCCCCTTTTATAGTTTATTTAGTCCAAATGTATACATCAAAGCCAACTCTCTTCACCAAAAATAAACACATCGAATGTTCATCAAATCCTAAAAACAAAACACCTCCCACCACTCTACGACTTCATAAGCAATTCCAAATAATTTATCTCCTGGGATTCCGCGGATTAGATAAAATTCACTAACAAATTGCCCATTACCACAGAAACGCACAAAACATCAAAATAAATCCCCATCGCGACAGACCGCATCTCGTCTCGTCTCATGAAATTCCATCAAATGAATCATGACACACACTTCGCATTCTCAACGCACAGACAAAATAATTCAAACTACCTAATCTGACATTTATTGGAACAAAATTCCAAAATTCACTGCCTACCAGGTGTTTCATCATTCCTGAAGCCCTCAAAATTTACCGTCAAACAGACAACAAAAGTTCATAAAAAGAAAACCAAAAATCTCTTCTTCCTACGACTGCCTACGTTTCCTCCGCCTCATAAAAGTCATCAGATAGCTGAGAGAAGAAAAATCTGCAATAAACAAATTTAATCGACATTCAATCTCCCAACAACAAAACAGAAAAGTCACATAAAAACACATATAGTCCCCACACACACGCATGCATTCCCGATCCATTCTTCCGTTGAATGTCATCACAGAACAATGAAATGTCATTTCGTTTCAGTGATGTGACGCACTCATACATCACCGTTAAAAGAACACAAGAGTTGTTTAAAAATTAATTCACATTTTCCTGGCAAGAGGGAAAGCAACATTTTCTTGAGTTACAAAATTCAGTACGAGAATATGGGAATTCCTTGGCGCACGCTTTAATTCCAAATCCTCCAAGAGCTGTCAAGGCAAACTTGTCTCATCAACTCGATGGATAATACACTTTGCCTCTCAACAGGCGACGAAATGGCACGAGAGTAAGTGCTTCCTGGGGACTATTTTGTATGAAAATATGGAAAAATCTATTTCAAGGATAGAGAACATCTGAAAATCGAAATAAAAACGAACGTTTCCACATTTGGGAATATGCTGGGGAAATAATTTTCTATGTCCATTGATTACTTTGACAGGCGACGAGGAGGAGGAGGAGGAGGCGGACTTGTGTCGAGCATTATAATCGACAAAGTATTTATGAATCGAATTTGTTGAGGATAATTGTATTTGAGTTTCACTTGAAAAGAGGAAGATATCTGTGGTGGGTAATGAACTTGATTTGGCCACAGAGAGCTACATCAGAGGATCGGACTTTTAAAATTTGGGTCGGAGTTTAAAATTGACAAGAGTCTGAGTGGGGGATGAAGTTGAAACAGTCCTGCTCCACAGAATCGGACGATTTACAGTGTGAGGTATCGGATGAGTTCTTTATAAAAATGGCGAATATTTCCCATGACGAATATTTGTTAAGCCATACATCGCATAGACCACTGAACATGCGGAATTATTCCGCTCTAATTCTGGACAATAGCGATAAAATGTGAACGAACGAAAACATCGGGATAATATCATAAAAAATGCTACGCATTGGCATTGAGGTTATTTTAATGAGGGAATAGACGCTTTCACACTAGAAAAGCATATGGGAAAGCTATCGGGTTTTTCAACAGGGGCGCTACAAAAGTTGAGCGACAGGGACAGCAAACGACGCCATATTTCTTGCCGCTCTTTAGACATTCCTCTTCAGTAAGGTTTGCCATGGAAAGATATACGATCCAACAGCGAGTCGAAATTATTTAAATTTACAACCGAAATTCGGAGTCAGTGGCCTCAACGTTAAGAGCGCTACGTCCAATTTATGGTCGTCATAATCGTCCCAGCAGATCAACAATTGAGCGTCTCGTGGAAAAATTTTAATCCACAGACACAGTACAAAATGTTCCAGTGCCAGTGAGAAGTGCCCGTAGTGTCGAGAATATTGCTGCCACTGAGGCTTCAGTTGAAGAAAGCCCAAATGTGTCTCTCAGACGTCGTTCTCAAGCGTTGGGCATCTCTGTGATGCGAAAATAGCTTGGCCTACATCCCTACAAGATTAAATTGACGCAAGAACTGAAGCCGCTTGACCACCAGAAGCGTCGTATGTTTGTGAATTTTGCTGAGCAACAACTTGAAAATGATTCGGATTTTCATCGAAAAATCATCTTCAGCGATGAGGCTCATTTCTGGCTGAATGGCTTCGTCCATAAACAAAATATGCGGCATTGGTCAGGCAGCAATCCACACGTACTCCATGAGTCATCATTGCATCCTGAAAAAATTACGACTTGGTGTGGTTTATGGCCCATTATGGCGTCATTGGGCCGTACTTCTTCCGTGATGATCAAGACCGGCACGTTACTGTGAATGGGAATCGCTACCGTTCAATGATAACCGAATACTTTTGGCCCCAATTGGATGATATGGACTTGGAGGACATGTGGTTCCAACAGGACGGCGCCACAAGCCACACAGCGAATGCCACAATCAATTTATTGGAAACCAAGTTTGGAGAACGTGTTATCTCACGAAATGGTCCAGTCGCTTGGCCGCTTCGGTCGTGCGATTTACCGCCGTTAGACTATTTCCTGTGGGGTTACGTAAGTTTATGGTCTATGCCAACAAGCCAGCGACGATTGATGAACTTCGTACGAATATCGAACGTGAAATTGCAGCAGTATCGGCCGATTTATGCTTGAAAACCGTCGAAAATTGGGTTCAGCGTCTGGACTTCTGCAAGCGCGCCCGTGGTGGCCATGCAAAAGAAATCGAGTTCCATACATAATGGCATCGAACGTCCTTTCACAGGCATAAAGAATTTCATTGATATCCAAAACCGTTTTTGTTTTATTTAAAAAAACTTTTGTAGCGTTCTTATTGAAAAACCCTTTATATTCTACTCATTGGGGGTTCAACTAAGGACTTAGCGACTTAGGATTTATTTTTGATATTTAGACTTCGCTGCCTATGTTGTTCAACATTTCATTGATTTTTTTAAGTGTGTCGAGAACTATTGTCAATGTGTGACACGAACATTATGGATATATAATTCCAGATGCCAAACTCCTCGCCCTGTCAATGTCTTTGTCTGAACAGACCCGGGGCATTAAACTACTGAGCGAGGTATCCTCATTTAATTATTTTTGGAAAGCCAAGAAACTCTGTAGACACTTATTTTGAAAGGCTGATTAAGCTCAGTTAAAATATATGAATAAGCTGACAAATTAAAAAAAAAATCGAGTGTCAGTAGAAGTAAAACTGCATAGGGAACGACTCGGTAGCGTAGTGGAGACGCTACAAGCCATAGCACAAACGGGAGACTCAGGACAACGAAAGTATATAGAAACGTGTTTTATCTCATCCTCTCAAGGCCTAAACGATATAAATAATTTCATGTCTGCCTCTTTTTCGATACACTTTTTCGTTTCTGAAAATCCAATTAACACCTTTCCAAAAGAAGTTTTACTTGTAAAAACTACGTGATTCAATGAACAGCCGATATTACCTTATATGGACGGTAGCTGCTTTAGTATAAGAAGTTCAATCTTACCTGAAAAATGAAAAAAAAAAAAACAGTTTTATAGATGTATATGACAAAAATGTTACATTTCTAAATTTTATATGAATAAAATAATAATAGGGTACACACATTTTTAAATGATTGTCACACCTAGTGAAATATCGACTGAATAAAATTTAAGTTCTGTAGATAGACAGATCGTAAGTTTTTTGGTCTAAGATTTGGTAAAATGTTCTGATATTCAAAAGCGAATACACAGCGACTGATAAACAGTTTTATTCAGTAACTAATGGATTATCTGAAGAATCATGAAAACCGTATCATTGTTTTTTGATTTAAGCTAATATATCCAACGAAATATAAAAAAATATAAAATATGTGAATCAAGGAACACTTAATCTCAAAAATAACAGTACTAGATTACTTTGACTGTGTTCTTCATCACTAAAAAGCCTCAACGCTGGGGTGCCTCAGGTACCGGTTCTCACATCCGGTCTTTTTCTGCTGATAGTGAGGACAACTAACGCATTTTAAGTGTTGCAGACGATAGTACTCTAATACCGTCTAACTCAAACGTCACGTCTATTTCCGAAATTGCTGGTCAACGGCAGAGATGTGAACAAGTCAGCTCTATAAACGAGGAGCTTCTAGACATTACCCAATTAGCAGAGGAGAACCTTGTTCAATTCAACTCAGATAAATCGCAGTTCAGCCCCGAAACATACACTCAAGCTAATGGCATCTATCTAAGGACGTTCAATCCGACGTATAGCCGATTTTTCCTTAATTCAAAGCTGAAACCTTTTGTGAAGCGAAGAATTGTGGAAGATCTGTCCGCCTCTTTATTTCAGATATAAAACCGGCAGATGTTCTTACAGAAATCATCCATAGACTCGTTCCATTTCAACAAACGACAAAGCACGCAGTATCAGCTCACAACACTGTCCACCGAACAACACCACAAACAACAATTACCTGCGATAATATTATATGTATCCTCTCAAACAGCTATTTCTTTACCATGTAGGATGAGGCTACATTGAATCACGTGGGACAACCGTAAGCGATAATTGACCTTATAACTACATGGTCGTTATACATTGTTATATGGTCGCATATGACTTTCACCCATGAATCAAGATGAATGCTTTGAAACTTTTTTCTTGTCTAAGCGTAAGCTCCTTAGCCAGGGCCAGACTAGCATCTACATTTTGTTAAAATAGAGAAACTTGTCAAGCCGGGTGCCAAGCTATAAAACGTTACTTCGTTCCGCCAATGATAGACAAATTTTTTCCAGTTTTGTCTGGTATCGCTAGAAGCACTAAGCAAAAAGGTTCTAAATAGAATTGTTTCAGGTTGTTTTTGCTTTTTTTTTTTTGAAAAGTGATTGTTCGACATGACGTTGCCACATTTGACAAAGAACTTATTTTGAATAAAAATTTCATAAATCATATATAATGGGTGATCCAAGTAGAGATACTTTTTTCAATAGCCTTTTTTGACAGATCACATGTGAGTCGTGTCATGCTGTCATGTTATTTTTGTTTAGTATTGTTTGGCATTTCATAATGGAAAGACTTACGCGTGAACAACGTTTACAAATTGTTCAACTTTATTATGAAAATTCACGTTCTGTGAGGAATGTGTTTCGTGCACTTCGCTCAACATAATCGGCCTACTGAGCGGACTATTTCTAACACCATCACCCATTTTGAGACCCAATATTCATTATTGGATAATATTCGACCGAATAGACCACGTCTAGCACGCTGTGAAGAAAATATAGCGGCCGTAGCTGAGAGTGTACACGAAGACCGTAGAGAGTCGATTCGGCCCCGTTCGCAGCAACTCGGACTGACGTATGGAACGACTTGGCGCATTTTACGTCAAGATCTTAAATTGAAAGCGTACAAAATACAGCTTGTGCAACAACTGAAGCCGCTCGACCTTCCCAAGCGACATCGCTTCGGTCTATGGGCTCTTGAAAAGTTCCAAGAAGATCCGACGTTTTCGAGGCAAATTTTGTTTATCGATGAGGCCCATTTCTGGCTCAATGCGTATGTAAACAAACAAAATTGCCGCATTTGGGACGAAGAGCAACCTGAAGAGATTGAAGAACTGCCACTTCATCAAAAAAAAACAACGGTTTGGTGTGGTTTGTGGGCCGGTGGAATCATCGGTCCATATTTCTTTAAAAATTAAGCCGGTGCGAACGTAACCGTCAATGGCGATCGTTATCGTGCCATGATAACCGACTATTTGATGCCTGAAATTGAAGCTCGCGATCTCGGCGACATTTAGTTTCAGCAAGACGGCGCCACTTCCCACACATCGAATCAATCAATGGACTTATTGAGAGAACATTTCGGTGAGCACATAATTTCACGTTTTGGGTCGGTCGATTAACCACCAAGATTCTGTGGGGATATGTAAAGTCAAAAGCTTATGCCGACAAACCCGCCTCGATTCAGGCCTTGGAGGAAAACATCACGCGTGTCATTCGCCAGTTACCAGTCGAAATGCTCGAACGAGTAATCGAAAATTGGACTCAACGGATGGACCATCTGATAGACATAATCTTCAAAAAATAAATGCCAAAGAATGTTCTTTCAAATGATAATAAACATTCTCCATTAAATTTGAATTTTCTGTGTTTTTTTTCTTTAAAAAAGTAGGGGACCTCGAAATGGATCAACCTTTGGGTTTGTTTACGCATGCCAAGTCTGGTTATCTTGTAGAAAGGCTCATCTAACAATACGGTGTCGAATGCCTTCTCATAGTCAATCAGAAAGGCCCCAAAATTCATATTTTTTCGACTTATTCCATCGAATGTCGGACACAAGTTTCTTTCTACGCGACAGGCTTCGTTCAAAAACCAAACTTGAATGTAACGGCAACTACTCCTGCCACATATATTTGTATCGGTACTTTAAATGCCAGTTCTCAATTTAGCCAACCACTCGAATTCTGCTTTTTAACATTTAGATACTATTCAAATCTTATAAAAAATACAACAATAACATTTATTTGTTTGTATATTTCTAGCTTTCACCATAAGCAACAACCCTCAACCTACCTCAAAAAATACCTCATGAACAACCCTGCTGTGCGACATAAATACCTGTCACTGTCATCACACTCCAATTGTGTGACATTTGATGAGTGCGCGAAAGTAAATGACTGCGTTTTTGTAAAATATTGTGATGAATATAGTTCTATGCATTATTTTGAGTCGGGAATTATCAGAAATTCGTAATATTAGATGAAAATTAAGATTTCGATTGGAAATGGCGTTTTGCGAGATCATTTCGGTACGGGGGTGTGGAAGTGTGCCTCGAAGCTAGCAAATCGTCGCGATTTTCATGCAAAAATACTTGTCAGGTTCTTGATTTGTAAAATGTTCTGTTTATTGATATCGTAAGCATTAAAGTTATATAAAATCCTTATAAATAGAGATTTCGAGCTACAAAAGTCGGTTTTAAGTGAAGTTGTTCCAAGAGTAATTCCACCGAGAGTGCGTATGTTCACAAAATGGTGTCCATGTGCTTTTGTTGCAAGGCAAGTATTCATTGAAAAAAAAATGCGTGTTCTTTTTTCCATTAAATTTTCATTTAAACCCAGAGCTCGCCCTTACACTACGCGCCAATGAGCCGATTCTTCGATGATTATTATAAAATGCGTAAAAAGTTCCACAAGAGATTAATTCGCTTCTGTGGTAACATAGAATTTACCTCTGGACTCCGTAAAATCCTCTCCACGCCAATCCACCAATATCGAGCTCATTACTTAAACCAGACTGACAATTGACAACCTCCAGTATGGAAACCATCGAATTACCTCAGGTTACACACTTTCCTGGTAGCGGCTCGAACCACATCCATTCCATATATCATTGCTATCACCTAAAAAATTCTTTAGACCATTAAAAGCTTCAAACCATTCAAATCCCATGGCCCAGATGGTAGCATACCTGCGAAGCTTCAAAACAACCTCGAAATTCTACTACTATGGCCACTAACCATCATGACCAGCTGTCTACGGTTAGTACACATTCCAAAGACATGGACGAAAAAATAAGACATAACCGAGGACTTAGCTTAGAAACTTAATTGCGTCCGTCTCAAGTCGCAGAATATCGCATAATCAGTCAAAACCTAGGACTGGCCAATATCCAAGAACAAATAAAGAAAGCCACCGTAGCCTTATGTACTTATAAAAAATCGGAATGAAATGTTGTATTTCAGTGCACATCTCTCTCTGGCTTTACGTATTCATCATTAGAACCATTCTCCTGTATGGTTTCTCCGAGATGCTTAACTTAAGCATATCCTTTCCTCTTCCTAACCATTGTAGCGTTTTCCAGTCGGATATCATGTCAATTAAAGGAACTATCTCCTGGCTAAGGAGTAGTATCCACGAAAAATATTAACATCTTCAGTGAAAGCCATGCGCCAACCAAATTCATGGGATCTATCACTTTTATATCGAAATTAGCCCACGAATGCAGACAATCTCTTAAAGGGATGGCAGAGCGATTTACCAGTCAGCTTATTCTGGGTATCGGGAAACAGAGATATTCCAGGGAACTGCAAGGCGGTTGAGCTTACCAAACTGGGCACTACTATCCTGGATATTCTACCGCCAGTAGGAGTGCTTGGTATGCCCTTCGCTACATTTGAATCACTTCTCAAAGTGGTTGCGATCAAGAAAGCAAACCGCGGATGGATAAACGGAACAACGTGTCAAATATCCAGGCAACTCTGATTAAGTTATAACCAGAAGCGCTCCAATGACTTGCTAATGCTAAACAGATCAAACATGAGGACCATAATCGGTGTCCTTGTAGGACACTGCCCACTAGGCCTACATGCAAAAAGAATAGGCCCCTCTAGCAATGATTTCTTTAGAAGCTGCTTGGACAAAGAAGAGGAGGAGTACATTTCGCACCTTCTCTGCTGTTGTCCCGGTCCTCTTCAACAAAAGAAAACTCCTGGAGACTCCGTTGTTGATAACCTTGTTGAGCTCGCAAATGTCAGAAACCTTCCCGCTTTATAGTCAGCTCTGAATGGTTCATATAAGAAACGTCGATAGATCTTCGTGGTACCAAACCGAACCTTCTCTGGTCAAGTATGCACTCGCATCACGTGCAGCCACTGTAACCTAACCTAACCTTGAATTACTTATTTGTGAACAGTATGTTCATGTGAACCAAATAACGTTTTTTCCTAGTTCAATGTGGACATATGGACATTCCTTTAAAGCTATCAACTACAGAATAAACGCGTTTATCTGCATCACCCCGTGCTTCGATAAATCTCGCCCACTATAGACATTTGTCGAAGTAGCTCCCCCATATATAATGTGTGGACAAGCACTACCCCCACTGACTTCAATTCCTCTGCCCTCATCAACGATGATTTGTTTTCCCATGCATCAAGCACTTTTCGCCATATTTTTCAACACATTTTTCATATTTTTCTATTGGAAAATTGAATTTCCTCTAATGGAGGGAAAACAAAAAAAATGGTCCCCCATATACCACATTCGTCAAATTACTAAGCCTACCCCAAAAAAAAATGCGCCTACACATTGCAAAGATTCCTCTGCGTAATGAAGATATTGTCACACTTGTCGTGTCTCCAAAATCCGGCCTCCTTCAAAAAACCAATTGATGAATGTGATTTACGGAAGAAAAAAAAAAAAACCGTCCCCAAATATCCCAATAAAAATACTGGAACAACTTTTTCTCTTCACCTGAAAATGAAATTAAATGTTTAAAAGAAAAATTTGTATTCAGGAATTTTTTATCGGAAAATTATGCATTCATTGGATTTTGTAACGTTTGGTCTTTTTGTGATGGGTAAGGTTCCTTATTCGACAGATTTTTGCAGATTTGCATTTAAATTGTCATCGGAACACGTTTCGTATGTCCGAAGTCGACAAATGAAGGTGATTCTCTGTAGACACGTGCGTGTGTATCTCTCGTGATTGGAGTGTATTTAGCGCCACTAAAAAAAAAAACTGAGAGAACAATCCAAAACTGTATGTTTGGGTCTCCGCTCCTCTCGACAAGACTGAGATACAACATGATGACGCCGAGACGAGTTAATGTGGGAGGTCGTTGTCTACGGCTTTGTGGTGTCGAATTTAGTGACACGAAGCGGACAAACAGAGGATAATTACGACAAATTTATGACGTTTCGAAACTGTGTATTAGGTGTCGAAGTAAAACATCGAGAGATTTTTTTTTATAGGCGAATTGAGATGGGAGAAGATTTTTATCGCAACAAATTCATGACTATTGAAAAATTATTAAAATTCATTGATGAGGAGATTCCAATCTTTTTTTTTTTAATTTTCGGATATTTGGACAAGAGGTTTGTTGATGTTTTGAAATTAAATTTGATGAACATTATTGGGGATTCATGATATGCGCATTTCTGATGATCTTGAGAAAAGGGTTTTCAAAAGTTTGCCAGATTATTGACAGACGTGGGAAGTAAATACTTTCGATTTGAGATACTGATTGGAATCATAAATAAACACCAGGTGGTCAAAAAGTTTGCATGAAAACGGTGTTTTTTTTTTTATTTAACTTGGGCTCAACAACTCACAGCCTGCAATTGGGATACAGATTGGGTGACCAGTCACTTTTAATCCATATACATATAGTTGAGGCAAATAAACTAAGACCCTCAGTGCAACTCTGAATGCTAGCCGAGGCCAACTTATTCCAGACATCTTTTCGTAAAGTCTTGTTGGTACAAGCAAAGTACGTATCACAGCTATAAAATTTACGTGCGAAGTGGAAAATTTGTCGATCGTATGCGTTGGCTATTCGGTTGCTTGATGCTGGGGTAGAAATTTGAACACTGGGGTATCAACATCAGTACCCCAGATAGAAAATGTTCGTTGTATGATATGCGCACTCCTTTACACTCTATGGTACTCCTTTATAACGGGTGATTTTTTAGCTGGTTTGGTTTTGGCAACACTGGTTTTGACAGCTGACGTGTGTTTAGTACCTTGTGTCACTGTCAAACAGCTTCAGTTTGGTTTGCAATTTAACCATGGATCGTCTTACAAATGAACAACGCTTGCAAATTATTGAATTTTACTATCAAAATTCGTGCTCGGTACGAAATGTTCATCGCGCGCTGCTTCCATTTTATGATCGGCATTCTCGACCTTCTGACCAGTCTATTCGGAAGATTGTGACCAAATTTCGCACCAAATTTACTTTGTTGGACATTAAACCACCAACACGTTTACGTACTGTGCGTAGCGAAGAAAATATTGCGGCCGTATCAGCTAGTGTGACAGAAGACCGCGAAATGTCGATTCGGCGCCGTTCCCAGCAGTTAGGCCTTTGTTACAGCACTACGTGGAAAATTTTGCGGAAGGATTTGGGCGTAAAGCCTTTTAAGATACAGCTGGTGCAAGAACTAAAGCCAGCCGACCTACCACAACGCCGAATTTTTGGTGAATGGGCTCTTGGAAAGCTGGCCGAGGATCCGCTTTTTTATCGAAAAATTGTGTTCAGATATGAGGCTCATTTTTGGTTGAATGGGTACGTAAATAAGCAAAATTGCCGCATTTGGAGTGAAGGTCAGCCAGAAGCATTGCAACAGCTACCAATGCATCCCGAAAAAGCCACTGTTTGGTGCGGTTTATGGGCCGGCGGCATTATTGGGCCATATTTCTTCAAAGATGATGCGAATCGCAGCGTTACTGTCAATGGTGAACGCTACCGAGCGATGATAACAAACTTTTTTTTGAAAAAAGTTCTAAACCTCTTAAAAAATCACCCGTTACAAACGGCAGCAAACGAATTCAAGTGGCTAATGGTGTTCATACTCCCTGTTAAGTTGGCTCTACTTAAATCACAGGTCATTTAGGTAATCTTGGTGTTCAATACCGTAGTAGATACAGGCCCGAGGACCTGGTACTGAAAGTTCCTCAAATGTAACCAGTTCTAGTGATTTTTTTCAAATCATAGGTTATTTTGACACTGACAGCAGTTTCGCGCTTGAAATCTTGACAGAATGTCATTAGCATAAATCCGCGGAACGAAATGAGTCGTTTTACGCTTGAGCAACTCTGGGAAAAGTTATATCAAAAGTGAGTGCTGTGTAGCCCAAACAGTACATTACCTGAGAAGAAATGTTGGCCGAAATGAAGCAAAAAGTTCGTCAGACTGGTATGCTAGCGGAAAACACTCATGGTCTCCGTCGTTGAACAGACGAGAATGTGGCTGTTGTGGAAGAAAGTGTGAGACTCAATTCATGAACATCAATTCACCATCGAGGACCGATTATGGTCCTCATATTCAACAGGTCAACAATTCAGCTTGAGGTGAATTCAGCACAACTATCTCGGATTATTCGCTTTCAAGGTCCAATTGACTCAGCAATTGAAGGCGCACCGTCAGCCTCTTCGTTATCGCTTCGCATTTTGGGCCTTAGAGCAGCTCGAATGGGAATACGATTTTAGGCGAAAAATCAACTTTTCAGACGAAGTGCATTTTCATCTCGGCGGCTATGTTAACAAACAAAATTATCTCATCTGGGGCTCTGAAAACCAGCACGTCATTGTCGAGAAACTAATGCATCCACGGATAGTGACAGTTTGGTGCAGATTGTGGAGTGTTGGTATCATTGGACCATTTTTATTCGATAATAAAGATAAAATCCGTCTTTTTGGCACCAGATTCTCAAATCGCGTTATCAATCGTCTTGGCGATGTCAATTGGAATTGGAAACCACGGAGCTGCAAATTGACCCCTTTTGCCTTCTTGTGGGGAACCGTAAAGAACCGATTTTATGCCAACAATCCTTAAACCATTCAAAGACTTAAGACCAATATCATCCAAGCAGTCCGAAACCATTAACAAGGTCTTGGAAATCGTAGTGACAGAATGCAGCCACTTAAACGACGTTGTGTTAGATAATTAATGGGAATGTTTGCTCTTTCTAATACAAAAATAACATTTCTGACCATTGTGTTGTATTCAGATACCCATTGGTTGTATGAAAGCGAGATTTAGCTTTATAGTGATCACAACGTCTTAAATCACTTATAATTAGAATCGGTCGAATAAGGCCCATGGCGTCTTAATTGGAAAAAAGGTTTTTGGGCTCTAGTATGACAGTTATAAATACACGGTGGCGGGACATATATTAAAAAGTATTTGTTGGGGATAACATTTTTCATTTGGTCCCCCATGTGAGTAGATTGTAATGAGCATAATAGACAACTTTGAACTGAAATAAAACGTAGACTTTGCCCGAGAGGTCAAAAAAGTTTGACTGCAGTCTCTGCGTTACAAGATCTTTGGATTTTGACGACCAATCTTTGCAACCACCGGTAATACCTAACCCCTGGTTTAGGAATAGAGTAATGGCGAATGTGAAACCACTTGAGCTGGATGGAAGCGACGATGGAAGAAGACTCTCAATTTAACTGCGGTAATTAAGTGCACAAAACGACATGTAAAACATCTACACCACTATCAACAGCACGCCATTTAACACATGCGTACAAACAAAGAAGTTGTACGTAGGTGTGAAATGAAAATTTATTGGAAACAGTTTCACAATACGCCTAACCCTTTGACAGTCAGCATAAAACCGATGCGGGTACTTACTGCCATCCCTGCGGCATGCCAGCATTTTTTCCTTCCCTTTGTAACCGAAATATGCAAATTCACCACGTCCGTGCGTTGCATGCATTTTTAGTTACCCTTACATCAATGTCAAACGAATTACGCATTCAATCAACCCTTTCCCCTTCACAATTAACCGACAGCTATACCTCTATCAGTGCGCACAATTAACTTCCCTACATCTGCTCAAATATTTCATTTTAATCGAAAACGATTTATAAAACTCAATTAGGCAACAACTGATACAAGAGATTTTCCTTTGCTTCAATTAAAGGATTTTATTCCGGAGACGACCCAACTTCATTGTTACAAAATAAAATACACGTGTTGCGCATGCTCCACTACACTAATCCTACCCGTAACTCAGTTCCGCGTATAACTGCTGCGGTTATTAAAATAAATACTTGCATTCAATTAACTCAAAATTAGAATATTTTCGTAAACGACTGCATTTACAGAGCGGCAGACAATAGGATACCTGTACTCGGAAAGCGTGTCATGTCCCCTGACTGAAAGTTCACTCACAGCTTTGTCCGTTTAATGGACTACATCTGATTTGTATCTAACTCTCAATTTTTCATTTTTTATTGTTCACTCTTATTGTATCCATTCGTTGCGGACGTGTTTTAGATCATAAAACTCGTGTGTGCTTTTGTAATTCAAATTCTGCGCACATGGACGCGCGTCGATGAAGTAATTTTGTTATGCATGGACCCCTCCCCCACCATACAAGGGAAACAGGCCATAGAAACATAGATTCCAATCTCAATTGTTATTCTAGCGGAAAGTCCATGATCTTGGCAGTAATTTATAAACACAAAAAGCCCGGGATAGGGGACCCATAGATACATAGATACACAAAATACGATAAAGACCGACGACGCGACGCATACATTCTCCACTGCAATTTAATTGCCATAAATACAAAGGCGAAGATAATAAAAAAAAAAAAACTAAAGCAGAAGCTAGCATAGCAAGACTATTCTATATTCAAGGGAGTGGTCTTCGGTTGTAGATGAAAAAAATTCCTTCTCAGCGAAAGATAAACGATCTGTTGGTACGAATTTTGCACGGTATCTGTCGGCAGTGGTGAACAAAATTTCTCTGATCTTCCACCGAGCGGGAGAGTAGCATGCGCAAAAGGCGTTAGCTAACCATAACTCATCCATTAGCATTGTCACCTTAAAACTCAACTTTTCCATTATTGGCGTGGGATGCCGAAAAGATCACTGATCCTCCGCAAAAAAAAAAAAGTAATGAAACCTCAAAAGGGACTTGAAGATCCCGTGCTAAATCGATGTTTTCTACAACACTGTCCATTGTCTTGGTATTGTTATCCCTTTGGGTCTCTTTTGATTTTTTCTGTCTGATCATCATCAGTCGGCTCCGATCGGACTTGTACGATCGGCGACCTAGACAAGAAAACAATTAACCATCGAAGCGTGCAAGTCGAAAGTATTTCAATCATAATTGGATTTTGTTATGCGGTACGAAATTGATCTTTGCAGTCACGACAGGGATCGGTAAGATCGTTTTTTTTTAATCGAGGATCGACTTGATCCTTTTCATCTATTTCTTTTGTGTCGTCTATCTGCATCTATTTTCTCAATATTGCGCTTGATGACGACGAGTGGCGGCTGATCGCTGCGGTATGTTGTTTTAGGATAAAAAAAAAAAATCTTAAATGTTGGGCGTATCTCGAGAACATGACAAGGAGTAGATAGATGTCAATAAATATTTTGAGATCGTATTTTTCTAAGGAATTATATTTGGACCGGCATTAGAGTAGACTTGAAACGGGTTGGTATCTTTTTAAAAAGGTTTAATCGAATTTATTCGAAACTGAATACAAAACGGTAGCGCAGGGTGTCATCAAGCAGACAATCTGACGGTGGAAATGTATTTTTTAAACGAGAGATTTTTTAAGGTCTTGTGAGGTGACATCTGTTAAGAGTCGTGAGACACGATATGGCGGTGAGGTTTTTCTTTAAATTAATTTTGAAGGAATTTTTTTGTTTTCAAAGTGAAGAGGGGATGCTTGGGTGATATTACACACCACCTGTCTAAGCAGACGATAGTCGTGGAATGTTGGGAATTGAGATAATCACCGCAACAATTTCTGTAATGAGCACATTTCGTGTTCAGAAACCGAATTCGACAGCTGACACTGGTTAAGGAATCCTGATTGTGTTCCTTTTTGTATTCTGGAGAGGGACATATCCTGGAGATTTATGGGCTTGAAGCACACCTTAGGTTAGAGTAACTATCTAATGATTAATTACTTTTGGAGATTGTGATCTTTTAGGGGTACAATTTAGACACGTTCTAGGAATGTAAGTGTCAAGCGAGTCGAGCCACAAATTGGGTTCAATAGTGACATAATATTTTATTGGAGACATGCCCCTATCAGCAATTTAAGAAAATCAAAAATAAGAAGATATATGTGATTGAATCGTCTACCAAATATGTCGCCAAAGTTATAATCTGAATAAGTGGGATCACAATCATCCTATTTTACTGGCGCGGCCGTTGAGTTCGTCGGTTCGACTTTATGAAGTATTCGAATCACTACGTCAATGTGGCTGATGCTCACCTATTGGATGAGGATATCGTTTAAACATTTAGTTCTGTCAATTGCATAACTTGATCAGTGGAAATCAAGTAAAATGGGGGGTTTATGATTCCTCTAGACAGATCATAGTCTTGAAGATAAGAAAAGAAGAGGAATGCCGTCGCTAATCAAGTGATTGAGAGTTTTCTGATAAGCCAACAACTTGTATTTTAGATCAAACCACCACATGTTCCAGCAAATTTATGTGTTGGTTGTACTTTTATGGTGCCTGGAACATTGGGATACCCATCCCAAAAAAAAATGCAGGAGCTACAGAAACTTAACTTTACCTTGCATTAGCATTATAGTCTCTGATAGACAAGGGTACTCATTCCGGAACTTTCAAAACGATTATTGTTGACGATAGTGTAGGAGACTTGCTAGGTACGTGGCGTGTAGTTTGTATATCGTGTATGTTCACTCACATGTTTACAAATTACACGGTACGAACCCAGAAAGTCTCCTTCACTATCGTCAACGATTATCGTTTTGAAAGTTACGGAATCTCATCAATGAAATTGAAGATTTTGGGTTTTATATTGAGAACGGCGTCCAAATTGTCACTGTGGATGATGAGCGACACATCAAAATTTTCATGGTTCTCAATTCGATAAATTGGGACTTATGACCATGTGTGTCTAGGACAACTATCGAATCTCTATACGACACAAATTCTCAAGCTAGCTGTCTCCAGTTTCACAAACTTGAGTTAATGTCTTTTCCCAACAGGTGGGGCCACCACAGATGCAGTCTTTCTTTTATCGCCATGAAGAAGACATCTGGGTGACTTCGAGTTGGCATTTGATTAG
Source organism: Rhingia rostrata (assembly GCA_949824845.1). Classification (NCBI taxonomy): domain Eukaryota; kingdom Metazoa; phylum Arthropoda; class Insecta; order Diptera; family Syrphidae; genus Rhingia; species Rhingia rostrata. Next base: position 103,506,172 of record OX463757.1, read on the forward strand.
TTCCATAGCTTGACAAGGGTTACATTTTTCGCACATTGATCAATGTAGATACGTTGCGATGGGCTTGCAATATAAATCCTTAAAATAACCCCAGGATTCTCTCAGAAGATTTGTATAAAACTTTCTTCACTTTGCGGACTTGCCGATAAATTCTTTGATGTCCAGGATGTATTATTTGCAGGGCTAAATCTTCGGCGACAAATACCGAAGGCAGTGATTAAAAAGTATCTGCACCGACTGGTGCACTATCTTTGCACCAGCCGGTGTAAATGTCATTTGAATTCATATGCAGTTCCTGAGTTTTGTATAAAATTTTGTTTTAAGGGTATAGCATCCTAGTTGTCACACAGTTGTAGAGTTCCCTCGTTCATCCGTTGGATATAGTGTTGCACAATTTCTTGCTTGAAATTACAACGTGGGCTCTTACAGATTTTCTCTGCAAGTTTTAGCTATGACGTGTGTAGCTAGTTCTCAAGCTTATTTCGCTTTTCTTATTCCTGTCCTTCACAGTTTGAGATCTTAATGGAAAAATTCTATGGGTCAAGAATGAATACATTTTTCTCCCTCTCCTAGCATCCGACTTTAGAAGGCTATGCAGATGTACTGTACTCTTCATATAACTTTAAAAACACCAAACGATATAAAAGGATCCATGAATGAGTCTAGCCAGTTTCATGCCAAGGACATCACCGATTCCATTATCGTTCTCGATTTATTCAACTACTTTCTTAAATACAAGACCCTCGCATTAGCGATATTCCCTATCAATTTAGCACCTCAAAGTAAAGACCTCACACAACACCTCGTAAAAAGTATCTAAGAGCTTTCCATTTTATTATTTAACAATATTTTTCACTTTAAGGGCATTTTTGGTAGGCGGTTGGCTATTAAATTCCTAAAATGCGCATTCAAGATCGTAAAACGACACGACACAACTACCTTAGAGAACACGAAAAAATTAAGACGACATTCTAGCCGGGGATGGGAAGTTAAAAACAATCTTGTTGAGTCCTAATATGAGAGAATGTTTTTATTATACCAGATAGTCTTTTGTCTTTGGGCTTAGATTAATTTTTTCCGGTGATAAATAAGTCATAAAAAATCAATAAATGTACCGATGCGCGGTGCTAAGGCGTCTTAGGATTTTTTATGGATTCAAATGATGGCCTATAAGCTATTCCGGTCAGCTTAAGAGGCTTAAAGCTTTTGTTTATGATTAGTTTGGAAGATTTGTGTGAGCTGAAGATGGAGCCATTTGAAACTATTAAAATCGCATTAAGACACCGTTGGCTGGTGGTAAGTGCTTGACCGACAGAAATCTTCATGTTGAAGGGGAAGGTAGGTATAGGTTTTCAATTTGGAGGTTCAGAAAGTGATAGATCTTGGAAGCTGATAAGAACTGATTTGGCGATTATAATATGTAACGGCTGTTTGGCTGTTTGAAGGTGTCTTTTTAAGTGTCACTTGATTGTGTTTTTTTTTTTTAATTGATCTGTTAGCGATATTCATGATGGCATATCTATGTGGTGACCGTTTTTATGTCTTGTTTAGCTGAAGATTGTATAGTTGAAGGAGCGTTTAATTGATTTGATGGTAATGGAAAACAAAGTGCGTCTCTCAGGAATGGGTTTTGCTAATAAGCTGTTATTGAGTTTACTCATCAGGTATTGCAGACATCTGGCGAGGAAAACCAAAGACGAGTGAGCAACAACCGGAAAAGATAAGCGAATGTTTTAACCCCTTAATGCATTCAGTGAGTAATCGCAAATTGAGTCGGATGTTGGTTCTTACTTTCATCGAACAAAAAAGTAAGAAACTGAAAAAACGAAAATGCGGTCTACGAGGAAATTCCCAAAAATGAGTGTCAAGTTCCTTCTTATTATAATTCGTGTCCCTAGCTAATAAAAGGTCGTGGAGATTGAATGTGTGTTTTTTTTTTTTTTTTAATTCATTTTTATTTTATTTTTCTTAAAACTAACTTAATGCTAGACAAAAATTCATGAAAAAAATAGCCTACTTATCAACTACTTAACTGACTTACTTGCTCTATGCCTCTAATTTATGCCGATAATTTAATTCTAATGCCTTTCGGCCTATTATCTAAGATATAAATATAAAAGTAACAAAATTTTTTTACCAAGAAAACTTTGAAAAACTTGGTTCCTTGTCTTTTTTTTATTTTATTTAAACTTACATGCTAATTAAAACTACTTATCGACTAACTTAAACTACTTAAAAATTCATTAAAACTACTTATAATTAAATAAAAACTAGAACAGCCACAGCAAGCGTTGGAGATTGAATGTGTCCTTAACGTATGAACTTAGAGGCATTATATCCAAATCGCTTCTTTCGATAGCTTGGAACATTTTTCAGAAAATGCAATTCAAACACTTTTAGCTCAAAATAATCTTTTCTCCGATCATCGCTGCCAATATCATTCCTTTTCCCATATGATATATAAAATTATGAATAAGGGTAGCAAAAAAAATCATCTCTTCTGATTGTGCCACACCCACACATTAACCGCCTGAGAAAAGGCTATCCCTTAGCCCTAAAGAAAAAAGGTTCATTGGTATTGAAGCGCCCCAAATTAACTCTTTGGCTTCTACTTTTCTTCTTTCCGAGGTTATAAAGTCTCGATAGAAAAGATCATGGTTAGCTTTCTTTAAGCGTCATTGTAATACGTGTTTTCTAGTGGGCCTTTAAATCTGCTTCAATAGTAAATAGTAAGACCAATGGGTTCACAATATTTGTGTTTGCAACAGGGCCTTTCATAATCGCCAGTTGAAGTTGTGTACGAGTACCAAAGGCGCCTGCGGAAGAATTTTTATGTGGAATTAAAGGTTTCGAACAAACAGAGCGAAAGGCAAGGAAATTCCGACCTGCGGAGTTTAACAAACCATATCGACATCATTAAAAGTTTCCAGAGTGCAGTTTGGGAAGCAAAGAGTCGGCAGGCTTGACTTAGGCATATTAACCAAATAAACAGTAGTGCTCCAGATAAAAGTTATTTGAATCCCAATGACCGTAGATCATGTAAAAATTTCAAAATCTGAAAAATGTTGGTGAAATGCAAATTTATTTATATAATTATACAAGAAAGACTATTTCCACGTGAAGTACCAAGCAAATTGGTAGCAGTGTGTCGAGAATCAAATGAAATGCATGCAAGGCTTCGAGCATTTGAGGGTCTAAGCTCTGCTGAATAATATAAAAAATCGTGCTTGCAGAAACATGATTGGAATGAAAAATGACTTCAATGCAAGCTAAGACTATAGTTTTCAGAAACCTGACGTCGAAAATTCGAAAACAAATCAGTTCTTCCCGCTTTTCAGTAAAAATAAGACAACCTTACGATTATGTATATACAGAGATGTCATTACAGAAATGAGTGTCAAATGTTTTACCAGGAATAGCTATAAACCAAACTAAAGCTTAACAGTACTGTCATGGATATCGGGCTTCTTGCAGAAATACCAATATATTGGGTGTCCCATAACTGACGTAAAATTTGAATTTTGCGCCATTTAATAGTAATGTGTTGCGAACGAAAAATTATAACAATGTGACAGATGACAGTTCAGTGTTAGTAAAATTGGAGCGCTATACAAAAGAAAAACGCATTTTCATTATCGATCAATATTTAAAAAATAATGGTTTGCAAGCTACAGTCCGCAATTTTCGTACAAAATATGGCCGTCATAGTGATTTAAAACCATCAACTGTGAAGAGAATAATTGAAAAATTCAGGAAGACATGACCAGTTAGTGATCTTAGTACCTTTGGGTATCCTGTTTCAAGTCGTTCATCAGAAAACATCGAAGCACTTCGCGAGAGTGTTGCTGACAAACCTGGAACATCAATTCGGCACCGTAGTCGAGAATTTGGCATTTCGTGAAGCTCTTTACAGCGAATTCTCATGAAAGGCTTGAAACTTCATGCTAACAAGGTTCGATTGACATAAAAAAACCCAAAACTACGGGCCATGCACGGCGAAGAGAGTTGGTTGAATGGATTTTGCAACAAGAACAAGTGGATGATGATTTTTGGAACAAAATCATCCACAGTGATATGAAACTGATTTTCATCTTTAGGGTTTCGTTAATCGGAAAAATTGTGGCATTCGGGGTTCAGAAAACCAGTAATTGTTGAGAAACAAATGCACCCATAACGCGTGTGACTGTTTGGTGCGGATTTTGGGCTGGAGGCATTGTCGGACCATTCCTCTTCGAAAACGCGGCTAGTCAGGCAGTTATAATTATTGGTGTTAGAAATCGGTATGATACACGGTTACTTACTTTACCGTACATACAACAGCGAAAAAAGTTGTAAAGTTAGTTTCACAAAAACGAAGCAAACAAAAGTAAAAATCCAACAAACTAGAGCAGCACAGTGTTGTTAATATAAAATAAGTAAACGTGATAACCAAGTTTTTAGTGCCGAAATTAAAAAGCAGAATAAAATTTGCGGAATAAGGAAAAATGAACTAATGGTTGGGAAGCCACCATCCAGTTGGGGTACCTGATAAATTCATATCGTGTAGTGATTATCTGTTTGCCTGTTGAGTGAAGGATTGCGTTTGACAACGCAATCCTTCACTCCCAGCCAAAATCCATGAAACTTTTTTTCCAAGAAATAAAAACATGGTCGGTAGTTACTCCTAGAAGTAAATGCCATTTGAAAGTTCTGCGAATATAGTGAACGCAAGCAACAGTAGGTCCCCGAAGTAAGTTCACCATTTATAGAAAATGTCTCCACCACATCCAACATCTATCCTATCACTTTCTTTCATCCCCTTATCAAACGCTCATACTGTGGTAAGACATTTAGAGGGAATTCATAGCCACTTGGCCAGTTCACATTGCAGGTCTCTCTTAAATAGTTTAAGATGTACTGCGAACTAAAATGGACCGTTCATGTATTTCCGTTTTATTTTTTTTTAAAGGCAGTTTGCCTAATCTCTTGTTGTTTTCAATCCTATCAGCATAAAGTGCACCTAATTAGCAACTACATAGACATTTATGTGGCGCATTGATGGTCTTCATACAGCCACAGGAGGATTTCAACCCGCTGATGTGACAACACATTCGTTATCCTACTCAGACCTAACTTGTCGAAATGACAAATGCCCATAGAATGTCGATTTAAATTGTCAATTTCGCGGACAAATTGCCACTAAAAATCCAATAACTCTCGTTAAACTCCCATCGAACTCGCATTGTCCATAAAATGGAACCGCAAAAAAATACCATCCACGATGTTCACTTACAAGTGTCACGTTCAATTACAATCAATTTGACATTTGTCCAAATCTACATCATCTCTAAATGGTTGACAAAACACCAACTCGAATCCCATTTAGAAAAACAAAAAAAAAATTGCGCCCTCCTACCTCGCCGCGCCTCCGACGTCCTCCATTTAATTGTAATTTAAATAAATGAGAAAATTATTGTCAACACCGTCGTCTGCGTCGTTGTTGCGCCGCCATCGAAACGCACTAGTGTCACTGGCATGTAGAAGATTAATATAAATCGCCAAGAAATTGACGAGAACTGTCATTAAGCCCTCGCTGGGGTTCACCAAAGATATAAAAAAAAAGGAACGAGCTGAAACATTATTTCAGGCAGAGAGACATGTCGCAGAAAAGTACGCACCCTTCATTGGACTTGGAATGGACGTTTGAGAAAATATTGCCCAACCATGTGGTCTGTGTTAGTAAGTGGGTATCTCTGCTCTGTCCCAACCACAGGGACCGATGGCATAATTAGTTAACCATAAAAACGTAGAAACAAAAAAAAACTTTTTTTTTGTTTTTTTTTTACGAGTTAACAATAACAATCGCCAGTTTATTGCTTAATTTAATTTATTTTTCGCAATGTGGCGGACTTTGGTAGCGGTGTGGAGTTCTGCAAGTGGTTTGCATCCAAAAGTGTATAAAACTTTTGGTTTTACGATTCTTTTTGAGGTTGAGCGCGGTGTATACATCTTGCACGTTGGTTTGTTAACGCGGGGCCTTTTAATGGCAGAACTTGGGTATTGGTCTTTGATTACATATTTTGTTGCTTATTTTTGTTTGTTTATGTCCGAATTGTAATTGGAACGAGCGACAGAGGTGGAGGTTTGAAGTCGTCGTCGGTGGGATGTCTATGTAATCACGAAAATCGTGTTGAGGTATTCGTAAGTCGTAATGGCATTGCACTTTCTTAATTAGCTGTCTGGTTTGGATTGGGGGAGGCTCAGTCTTCAATTTGTTGATCATAAATTCACACGAATTGCCAACATTAAGTTATGCCATGCAATTAAAGGATTGGATACTGTGATAGGACAGATACGGGTTTATTTGGAAAATACATTTCCTCAGTTAACACCTAGGTATGTATCAGCAAGTTGCATCTTCTTGGTGTCGCAACATGGTCCATAATGTAACCTTATCGAAAATTGCTAATGATATAACTAATGTCGTCAAATTCAAATTCGGTTTAGACATCTCGAAGAGAACATGAAGTTTCTGTCTACACCTTGAATGTAAGGACGCCTAACAGTTACAGATGAGGTACAGCCGAACCACTAACGCAGTCCATAAGCTTTTGAAAAGGAGACATTACAGCCATACAGGAAATATGCAAACTCATCGTCAGCGCTTTATTTTCTTGTGGGTACGACGATCGAACTGCACTTCAATTGTTAGATTACTGACGAGAAAGGTGCAGGCGAACATCTAGCGGTAGCCGTAAGTCAATAAAGCAGACATTACGCTATCCAAGAAATACGAAAGGAATGGGCTTGGCAACATTACAACGAAAAACTATGACATTTATTGCGGTTCGTGTAAAAGTGAGCAGAACCGGCGACAATCCGCGTCGGTTTTTTCCATAAGTGACAGACTAAGCAGGACAACTCCTGCTTCGAAGACATAAGCAAATGAATTTTAAAAATCCGCATCAGTAAAAAAAAATGCCCAGCATAAGCAAGCCTTGTATGTAAATCCTTAAGGTCAGACGGAGAAAAAGATAATATTGGTAAGGACGGTTTAAACGACTTCCAGCACAGAACTTATGAGCGACTACGGAAGTAAAATATCAAAATCGTGCTGGGGGATTCAAATTCCTACATAAATTGCTAAAATTGGCAAAGGGGACATCTGAAGCAGTATTGTCAGAAAACACAGTCTATACAACACGAATCCTGTAAAGGACCTCGGCTTATTGACTTCTCTGTGGAACGAAGCTATAGTGGCATTTTGTTTCGCAGGGAAGTCAATTAGCCTATAAGACCGTTTACAGCCGTGTTGTTGTGTAGGCTCTGTGTAGTTAACATTTTCTTCAACTTGACACCCATAAAGGGGGACATGCCGGTCTCCAAACGAATCAACGATAAAAAAAATTTACCATTGCGATAGTTTTTTGGATGTCCGAAGAACACGAGCAGCTTTCATCGATTTGGACCATTTGCTTTTGCAGTCAAGGTATGAACACAAATATCCAATACCGAAATACTGTGAAAAAGTTCAACGTCCACAGAGAAAAGAACCGTAAGCCATTCGCAAGGTGAAAATTCGCAAGAGACCATATTGATCTTATCAAAACGTACAATCTTTCCCTCAATCTTGATACTAATTTAAGAACACCAGCATTTAACACCAATGGTTACGTTGTCAACATGTCATAAGAGGGTTTTTCCAGACCACCAGAAAAAAAAGACACTGGTTTGACGGTTTGACGATAAATGCATGGCAAAAACTAGCTCTGTTTTAAAAAAAAAGCCTTGTCTTTGGGCCACGCATCCAAATCCTTAGGCAAGAACTCTGAAGAAAATCCTGTGATTTTGAAAAACCAGCGGGTATTTGAACTCCCAAAATTCTCCATAGCTTTCGAATGAATATTGGCGATGTCAACAGCTATTCGCTTCCAGTGTTTCTCTTCTCCCTCAATTTGAAATTCTTTTTTATTTCAGTGGACATTCTCTCTACCTATGGAAGACAGCTTTGGACAGCCATCTAGCACGGGGTATTCCAGTCGGAACTTTAATGACACACCTTTCAGTGGAACGCCCCCTTAGATTTTTATTGTCAGTTCCAGAAGTTCTTTGTAGTCATCTCGATGTTGGAGCTCTTGTCATTTCTTCCAAGACTTCAATAACTGCGGCTGTGGCAACTTCATTTGACAGACTGTTTCGTAGTTTTTCCGATCGGTGTTGGGGAAAAGTATTTCAAAGACCTGGACTTTATGGACCTAGTACTACTGATTCCAATATGATCTTGTATATGTGGTGGGGGTCTGTCAGCCACAACATGTCATTGGCCAGTTTTTGTTTTCTTCTTCCAGTATTCACTGATGTAGTGCCGAAACCTTGACACTTTGCTTTGTCGCAGATTCCCCTTTCTGCTGCAGCCTCTCTTGTGCCAGAACTTATCCTCCGGAGTCCTTAAAATTTGATCTATCCCTTTCGACTATTACCTCCAGAAGTTTACAAAAAAAGTAAATTGTCAGTGGAACTTCTGGAATAAATTCAACTTTTAACTTCTCAGCAATTGGTAAAGAGTACTTCACACGTTCTCGACGGATAGAGTCTGGATTCACATTGTATTCTGCGGAATATTGTTCAGAAGCACAGGAGGAGGCAAGACTAGCCGACTAGTTTTCACCCAATATTTTCTTTCGATCTCTCATAAAAGGCGGCACTCCGGATGGCCCGGTATCAAACCATAAATGTTATCCAATTTGTGAATTGTTTTTCCGTAAGTAAGAACCGATTAACAGGTTCGGAGAAGGCAATTTCTAAAGTTTCAAAATAAAGCGCATCCCATCTGCACAGCCTCTAGACTGCAAGTTAACCCATTTCTGCCACCAACATCACTGCCCTGATCCACCCAATAAACATCACGCAGTAAAATACAACTTCCTACAACTCATAGTGGTTCCCAGCAACCTCATTCACCTAAATATGTTTATTTAACTCAACAAAAAAAGACATAATCATCCCAATTAGCCCTCTCCAGGTACAAGACAAACCTAATTTGTTCCCATCGAGATATAAACGTCTTCTTCAGAAATACATACACAGAAAAATCCATTATTAATAAATTAGCTGCTCTAATTCGTCCGCCTAATTTCCACATCAACCATAATTTGATTCAAACCTGAGGCACACAAATCGTGTCTTCATAACTTTTCATTCTCACAAACGAGGCATAAATTCACAACTTATCACCGGATGTCGGCGGAATGGACACCCCGGAATTTGTTTGCTAATTTCTCACCAAAAAAAAAAAAAAAAACAAACAATCTTAATCCACAGATATGAGAAGAAACGTCAGTCCCACAGACGATATTTATTAATTTCCCTTTGTTTAGAGACATCTCTGTTTCCCCAAGAATCAAGATCCGCAAAAGATGGACACCCTCGCCGCGGCAACCGACCCAGCACAACACTTCTCGAACGTAGATCCCAAAAAGTCAGCGCGTGATGAATTATTACCTTTTCGCTACTCAAACATGTAATTATGATAAAAATCTTGAAACAATTTGCCACGAAAAAACGGAAAGAAGTCAGCCTCAGCCAGCCACCCTAGGTACGTTCGACGAACAAGAGAGAAGGGAAAAGGACCCTCCCTCCCTACACAGTGTACATCTGCATCGAGTGAAAGAGATCGCAGCAGACTTAAACAAGCACTGGGGCCCATAAATCAAAATTAGAATGTTCTCTCCTGCTCTGGCTGTGTGTGAGTGTATAACGGTGATAATTAGCAAACGTAATTAATGATTTCCAACAACAAAGCAGGGCGGATATAAAAACAAATAAAACTTTGGTAAAACATACAACACGATAACAACTTCCGGTTGTAGACATACTGTGCCTACAGAGAGGAGGTGTAATTCTTTCTTTTTTTTTGAGTAAAATTTTGAAAAATTGTGCGAATTTTCTTTTACTTTTCCTTGACATTTCGAAAATAACATGTATGGATGGATATGTTTTTTGATTTGTTTTGTGAGTTTTCTGTATGGTTTCGAATTCGAGAACTGCCACAGGCGACACTTCTGGGACCAGTGCTGTTTTTTTTTATTCTTTGTTTGCCAAATTATAACGTTTCGCGTTCCTACATGCGGGGCAACTTTATTTGGTGAGGGAATTTATGTATTTTAGAGTTTTTTTTATTTTTGGGATTTTATTTTTTTAAGAGGGAGGAGAATGGTAACATGCTTGGATAATTACACGGACTGAGAGTATTTTTTCGTGGATTAATGGATGAGGAAGTTTTGGAAATAACCCACGGCAATTGAGGGTAAAATTCACATGATGGTGGATTATGAGTTTTTTTTTTGTAAGGGACGTGATATGTAGTGGGGCTTGAGAGCAAGTTGGGTAATAATGTAGTCACATTATTTGTGGATGTAAATAGGGAGGGCAATTAAGCGTGGAAGTCGGTGAGCGATCGAAAGTACTAATTGCGGGTAATGACACAACACTGGATTAAGAATAAACAAATTTAAGGTTTTACTTCAGCTTGATTGCCCGGAGGGGTTCATGGAGAATGTTCCTTGGTTTTGAAGTCAGATAAACGGATAAGGAAAGAAAATTAGGGCAAAAGCATGCATGTCGTATGGTGAATTACTTAAAGTCGAGTCATACCACTAACTGCAAGGCACTTATAATGCTGTGCATGGTAATGATAGGGGGAAATTTAGAAATGTGACAACTTTACGGTTGCGAGATAAAAAGTTGTACTAAGGATTTAGACACTCTTAAGTACAACTTGCTTTCAAAGAAAACGGACGATTCTAGAGCGTCACTATTTAGGAAACAAATTTATACGGAAGTTTTACAATAAAACGAACAAGGATATGAACGGGATTGGCATCAACCTTGATGTGAATTATTGTTGTGAATGTACAACAGAAGAAGGATGGAACCAAAGTAAATTAGCTGCGATCACAGACCGACCGACGGACAGAATGAAATGCCTGACCCAGTTTTTTTGCTTCTGTGTCATCTCAAACCTAACATTATGATGATGAAAAGGTCTTGAGTTCGATTTTTTCACGAAACCAAGCAAGTAAGAGGGTTCATTCAAAGGTCTTCATTTGTAGATATTTTAGAGAATATAGATATATTGACGTTATGTCATTCGCTGAGGTAATCGGCCCAACCATGGTGTCCTTTCCGAAAGAAAAAAGTCTCCGATTTTGTACGAATCATTTGTGCGACAAAGCGCAACACACATCGGCAGTCTACGTTTCATTGCGATGAGTTGCATTTTTTGCATCCTTTTTTTTAACAGTTACACGTTAATTTCTGTGGTCTCAAAAAAAAAAAACGTTTCCAAAATAAGAACTTATAGGAGAGAAATTCTTAATCGTCAATTGCGCATATTGTAGTTAAAATGCACAAGGTGGTAAGGCTTCTGTTGGGCGATGACAGAATTGCCCCCAAGTTTAAAGGAAGAGTCTTAATGGCTATAATTTCCAAGTGTTGATCCTTATTAAAATCTTTTCGTCGTAACTGTCTAATATGGATGGCGCTGAGCCATTAAGGTGTTTCACAACCCCACAAATCTTTTGATGATCCTTGACATATGCGTATGAAAGAGCAAAGACATGACCTATATGTCCCGCAGAAATTACCGAGGACTTTACATTGCAACGACCGACGTGTACTTCACAGAATTGCGCTTAAAAAATTTATTAGTCTCAATATTTATCCTGATTACTATAATGACCGCCTATAAAGTGAAGGATTTATCCAACTGCGTCGAACATTTGGTTGGAAATAGGAGACTACATCGGGGGCTTCAAATTACAGAATTCATCGGGTATCTATAAACATCATTGCAATGAACGCTTCATCTATTGGTGGATGTTTTGTGGAATTTTGTGGAATTTTTGATATATCCATGCTCGAAGGAGATACCCCACAAATCTCACTATAAAGCGGATGAGAGGCAGAGTAAAACTCCTAAATCTCACAACTGTACCAACCCGAAAAATCTATACATGGCTGTTGTGAGACCAATCCCCATTTATGGTTGCCTACGACTATTCTGATGGAATGACGGAAAAGGACGAAACTTGTAATTGCATTATCAAAGGTACAAAGAACAGCTTACCTACTAAAGCAGGAGCTATGCGCAAAAGGTAGAAAACTCGTACAGTCATCTCTGCAGAGATCCTAGCCATACTCGAAGCTGTAGATTCGGCTTGGATATTTCTTGGATATTGGATATTTCACAAGAAGATATCTCCTGCTAGATAGTCAAGCGTGTATAAAAGCTATGGCATCTACATAGTAAAATCACGAGTCGTTGGACGATAACGCACAGAGCTTAAGGCTCTATGCAACCAGAAAAAAGCCCAAGTTATCTGAGTGTCAATGCATAATAACATTCCAGGGAATGAGAAAGCAGACCACCTAGCCAAACTAGGACAGTCTGGCTGTATCTCTTTATGTGATAGTAGGATTAGACACCGAAAATAGATAGGCACACTCAAGAAGAAACAATAATTAGGTAGCAAAACGTAAGCACTTGTAAACACACCAAAGACCTATGGCCGAAGGAAGCGGCATCAAACAAGCTTTTAGCTCTTACCTTTAACTTAACTACTAACTGTTTCTTTACCCGTGAGAGAGATAACAGATCACAATCAGTTGGGTAAGCGCTCCCATAGAATCAAACTAACTGACACAGACCAACTATTCCTGTAGCATAGATCGTCCGTTTCTGCCGTAAATCGGGATTGAGAAATTATCTCCTTGAAGCAGATGGAGCAGCAAAAATCACATAAGCATCAAACTTTACTTTAGCGTGTGGTATCAATATTCTTCTACAAAAAGCCCACTACTGCCCCACGCAGGCAAGTTTGACGACTGACTTGAGCGTCAACAGTCCATCAGACCTAACCTAACCTAACACTAGGTTACGGAGTCCGCAATTTTTTAGACGATTGTCGTCAAACGATATTATTAACGATTTACTTCTACACTATCAATCTCATATCGATTATATCAATCAATTTTTGAGCTAGATATCGACAAGACGATATAAGGAAACGATATCGACAAGACGATATTCAAAAACGATGTCTTTATCGATTTATTTTTCGAAACTCTTATGAGACTCGTATATTCTGTCGATTGATTCCACTTTGAGTTTGAAAACATTCCGTCAATTAATGTGCTAGCACGTCGAAACGATGTCAACAAGACGATTATCGTCTTATTCTGTCATAAAAGTTTCATTAGCACGCCCTCCTTATTATTGATTCCACTTTGAGTTTGAAAACATTCCGTCAATTTATGTGCTAGCACGTCGAAACGATGTCAACAAGACGATTATCGTCTTATTCTGTCATAAAAAAAATCATTAGCACGTCCGTCTTATTCGGCTGGAATCGCACTGATTCGTCTGTGGACGTAATTATCCTCAACCGATAATCGAACTTTGTATTTGATTAACCTCAGGGATGAAATGGGCTACTTTTCCCTCATCAGGAGACAGTCCAGCGAGATACAATAAATTCAAGGTCCTTTTCCTACCGTTCCCTCAGAAAGGGACTCAACACAAGACTTTTTTTTGTCGCTGCTGATGATATGCTGCTCAAAAATACAACCATATGAAAGATGTTGGACCTGCAATCAATTGTAGCATTCCAAATCCTGATCACATTACCCTAATCCACCCAAATGACAAACCACACCTCAGCTTCTCGCCACAAAAGGACCCTTCCAACCATCATAACGTAAAAAAATAAATAAATCATGCAACTGGGATTATTTGCTTCAAATGTAAGCAACCTTGACGCCAACTGCCGCTGACCCGTCTCCCAGCGCATATGTCCTCGAAAGGATTTAGATTAATGACCGTTAACACCCCACCAAAGTGAATAAAATTAAAAATAAATCAATCGTCGATTGCTTCATCGTGTGAACCGACTCTGTTGCATATTCATGACTTTGTCGGACGCTGACTCGGCAAGTATCCAGCCGGTCGGTTGGTCGGTGCGGTGCGCAATCACGCAAGGGTCCCATTCCATTATTTCTCTTTTCGGCATAATTAGCATTCTAGACCTGACACCACATTTCGTAGCTTGCAATCGAAAAATTTTCTGCATGCAATGTCGTCGCACCCAAAGTAGAGAGATGACCATTAATTTTCGGCCATTTATCGGCCTCGAATGCGCACAACAAAGCCTCGGAAAGTCACACATGTGCGCAGGACATGCAATGCGACCGCAGTTTTTCCAAAAAAAAAATAATCAACCACCACAGTATATAAACCGCAAGGGTGTGGTCAGTCATCCGCTGACGGCTCAGTGACTTGTATTAGACCTCGGAAAGACTACTACACCACCTCGCAAGTTTTGAGGACTAGGCAATAAATAAAATTGAAACTGTGGGGACACAAAGCGAACACATTAAGTGACATCGGTATCGAAATGTGGTCTATTGATCTAAAAAGGACTCGGGAGTCTTTGGGAAAATGAAAAATGTCCACGAATTAGTGTAACAGCTGTTGGATAGCTGCTCCCTACTTTCCCTGTTTAATAGAACAACACATTAAAGGACATTAATTTCTGTTGTGACAAAGTCACATTGTATCCTTGAACAACTCGCCTTATTTGTGTGTAAACATTCGAACAATATGGGGATTATTTTCCAGGATCAATATAATTTGCGGTTGTCAGTCGAATCTTCAATGCACATAACACACATACAAATGACTTTGGTGCGATCCATCTTTTGTTGGGATCGCACGAATCCCATTTCAAGGATATCGCTTCGGTGACTTTGTCATAAAATCATAAAATGATTAACCGATCGGATACAACAGAAGGGAGAAAGAACGCACACCCAGGTAGACTGGTAGACACATCGTCCCTTCAGGGACGTTTGTTGTTCCTAAGAAAATTTTAAGGATCATCATCATCGATTTTACCGGCAAGAAATGCAGTCTCCGTAGGAGTTACCGCATCCTTCGCATTTGATGTCCTTTCTCGGTAAAAACACACAAAATCTTCATGGTTTCGCCCACAGTGTCGACCCTCCGCAAGGGATGCCTGCTGTTGCAGACGACGTCTCATCTTGCGAGTGGAGCCACTAGGACACATGCTTCTCGCATGACCCACCTCCTTCGACATAACCATGTTTGTTCAAATAAACTTCTCTGATTTACAATAATTTATCGTGCCCGCAGAGATGTTTTATGGGCATTTGCGTCTCGATGTGTGTATCTTTGTGTGAGAATCTCAGCCTTTGTCGGGCCATTTCGCGTGATATATGTCGGTGGAGAACGAGCGCGTTTCTTCGATCATTAGATGTGTTTCCAGATTTCCCCAACTAATTTCGAAAAAGGAATCTCATTAACTCTTTCCTCCTCCAAAAAAAAGGGACAAGGAGACTGGCAAGTCGTCGTTGTCTTTGTAGGGCTGCGACATCGATCATTGGGTGCGTTTAGAGGTTAATTTGGGAGGCGTACAGCTATAGCCCATGAATCTCGTCGTGATTTATTCAATTTTCGTCTCGATTGTGTTCGTTTCTGGAGCGATTAATAAGCCGGATCCGTTTACTTCTTTTCTGATTAAAAATGTTAATACGACGTTGGTATTAGAAGGCCGTGTGATTTACTGTTATGTAAATGTGCGTATACACGGAGTTACGACAGGTTGGTGATTGGCAATGGGATATTTAAATGAATGGTGTGTGAGATATTTGAACCTTTTTAATGTTTTTTATGTTCTCCTGAAGCAGATACAAAGGGATATTGTGCTTGAAAATGCGAATTGTGTGCTTTTTGGGGTCGCTGAATGACACGTGTAGACAGGTCGGTGGAACGAAGTTACCAAATCCAAAGGTGTCTGCCGGTGAATGAATGAATTCATAGCATGTACTTGAGATTTAATGGGTTTTCAACTGTCAAATGGTGGACTTTTGGTTTTGACTTTGAATCATGGTTTCTGTCAAGCGAATCTAATTTGTGGTGCTTTTTTTTGGAAAGAAGTGTACTTCTCAAGACCATTTTAATTTTAGATAACATTTATGTTCCCGTACAAATAAACGAGAGTAGTTTTGACGTTGTTTTTTTTAACATTAACAGACAGACGTAATCAAGTTGTTAATGATCTTTATGTCGAGAAAAAAAAATTCGTGTAGACCACAGACATACAGGTTGCATAATCGCAAATGGCAAGACATATTTGACAGCCAAAAATCATGAAGAGCTTGGCTTTTAAAAGGTTTTCTGCATTTGGAAATATACGTGCAAACTCTTTAAAAGTCTACCAAGAAACAATTTGTGAACAGTGTTGAAGGCACATCCTTACATTTTTTAGTGATGTAAAATGCACAATATCCCAAACGATAAAATTATCGTTTAAAACTTTTTAATGGAACCCCACATTCAAGGTTGTGATTGAACAACTAGTCCCTCGGTCACTGCCTCAAGGGACAAGAGAGAATAATCAAAGATAGAAATATTTTGGCGATGTCGTCAAACGCAGGTGGCAAGCTACATCAAGGTCAAATTCCTTTAATGTGCTCACGCTCCCATGGAAAATAAATGATGACATCAATAGAAACTAGTTCACCCAAAATAAGACTGCAAGAGGGGAATCCCCTACACTGGTATGGAAAGCAAATCAATGTATCTGGAATTTTCGTAGTTCCAACGTAGGAATGCACTCATCCAACAACGTTGAATAGAAATAAACAATCTCTGAATGTATTTTAAAAAAAACACGCATATCACTAGCATTAAATGTCCGAAGACCAGTTAGCCAGTCGACCATTGCCCTGGCACAATATTTAGAAAGACCGCAACTGATGTCCATCTAGAGGATCACATCTCTTCTCTGGATTTTCAACATACATTTTTCTGTCTACAACTAACGGATCCTGTAGACCATTTTTCGAACTTTATTATTGAACCCGTGGTCCCTGTTTGTTGGGCATTACTATTCTACGCAAACTGCTCGTAGCCATGAATGAGACCTATAGGCTCTTCTAGATACAGACAACTAAGTAGATATGAATCACGAAATGGTAGGAAACAGGAATAATCAAGCCAAAACATTCAAGCCAATCTACAGGAACAGAAAATTATGTTTTTTTTTATAAACCTATAGATTTTAGGTCAATATCAAGACTGATGAGCTATCCTTAAACCTACTTTATACGGAAAAGGGAGTTCAGCAATAATTAATGGAACTAAGCGCTCGGAAGTTGCATCGAGCCTAAAACTTGTAAGGTTTCAACGAATTGTTTGAAAGGTTTGAAACGTTTTCTTCCTCAATTTGTACAAGCTATGTACAATGAAGGCTCCGACTTTGTATACTATAACGTAAACCAAAACTGTCAGCTTATCACCTGCATCAAGCCTAATGATATAGATTGGGGGGCTCCATATTAAGGTTAATACTTGACATACCCTGTACAGGTAAACAAAGAAAGTCGGAAGAGCAAGCTAGAAAAAAACCCTTGCACTATAAACCTGGAGAATGAAGACATTCTCTGAAAGAGATCATCTATTGCAAACGCGTTTCGAGTTGTATTTTATATTTTTACAAGTGAGTGAGGAGCCTCCTAAATATCAGATTCGTTTCGAACTATAGCGTCAACTCATATAAGTAAGACTAATATAAGCCAACCTTAGCTTCATGCCTCTTCCTATTATTAGCCTGTTCTAAGACTGGTATATGTACCGGAAAAGATCACAAAACCTTCTATAAAACGAGAGCATTGTGAAGGACTTTAAACGAACAGTTTTCTCCGGCAATAATAACTAAGAGCTGCATGTAATTACAAAGCCTACCTGACATTACAGTTGATGAAGTTAAAAAGGCCGTAAAATGACCTCTTAGTTTGATATTGAAGTCTGTCCCGATCCACTGTTGCCGACTAACGTTTTGTTGAGCGACGAGGCCATTCCTTGCATTATGGATACGCAAATAAGCAAAATTGCCATATGTGAGACGATTACCAACCGGAAGAGGTTCAAGAGGTCCAGCTACATTCACTCAAACCAACCGTGTGGTGTCGTTAATGAGCCAGTGGAATCATCGGTGCGTATTTCTTCAAAAATGAGGCTGGCGCCAACGCCATCGATACTGTAAATGTAGCTTGTTATCGCGCCATGGAAGCGGACTAGTTTGTGCCTGAAATAGAAGCTCGAGATCTGGACAACATTTGGCTACACACTGCATGTGAAACAATGGACATATCGAGAGACAATTAGTTTCACTCTTTGGACCAGTGAATTGGCCAGCAAGATCACATCGTTCAACTTTTTATTTTGGGGCTACGTAAAGTGTAACGGGTTTGTGAATAAGCCAGATACGATTGAAGCATTGGGGGCCAACATTACCCTTGTTGTTCGCGAGATACCGAAGAATATGCTCGAAAGCTTCACAGGCAATTGGAACGTCCGGTTGGACGAGCTACGGCGCAGTTGCGGCCATCATTTGACTGGGTATCATCTTTAAAAAGTGAATGTCGTATGTTTCCTTAGATTAATAATAAATATTGGACGATATATTTGATTTTTTTGTGTTATTTCGCATTTAAACAAAAAAAAAACTACTTGATTGATCAAGACGGCAATGCAGACCGAATAATAAAGTTTAAGGATCCAGCGATCGCAAATGTCAGGTCAATTGGATAGTATGACTGACTGGACGCAGCGCGTACAACAGCAAAGGGTCGAGAGGCTGCCATATAACGAAGACAGGAGTCACTTTTAAGAATATAAACATGTCATCAGAAGCTTCTAAAATTTGTCCATTCAAAATACTAAACCGGAGGTCCAAGAGTATATAACTTCACCCAAATGACAGGAGAATCCAGGCGCTGGATGCTCCGTTAGTTTAATTTCAATTGCAACCTTGACCTTTTTTTAAATATATCCCACGTGCCCGCTGACGGTTGGAAAATATGTGCGCGACTGCTTAACATGGAAGAGGCACCACCATTTCACAAAAGCGCTAAAACCAAAAACGTGACCTCTTATTAGGTTTTGTTAACCTACTACACAAGTGTTACACTTCATCGCACAAGCATGAATCCCACCCCTTATAAAAAGTCAACCATTATTCGCAAGCTGTACTCAATAAAATGTACCACCGCATGTCACATAAAAACGCTCATAAAACCGCACATTCTTCATGTGCCCTTAAAAAACATGTCCACACCATTAAATTCTATTTACAAAAAAAAAATCTCCCACAATTTATAGAACCGTAAAAGCCTATTCAAACTTGACCCGTCTTTGAGTCTGTTCCCCATCGGAACCATCTCACATGTTTTATGGGTCTTCTCATCAGAAACGCCATTATGTTTATAATTTATACGCCCCATTAGAACGTGCAAGCTCTCGTTTTGTGTTCCACTACCAATCTTATCAGCGCCACAAGAGCTTGAATTAATTCCCTTGCACCTACTAATTAGTTCCAAAACTTTCCTCGAGATGGAACATCTCTCTTTTTATTGTTAGCTTGGGTTTCCAAAAAAAATGATAGATATCGCCTGGACTGTATTTAGGGAAGGGGGGTTAAAATGCAAATTCAGGAAAGAATAAAACTTAACAAACCACAGGAACCATCAATAAAACTCGGAAACATCCCAGCTGGGGGCATTGATCGAAGCGAGGCGCTTTTTTTTTTTTCATCGTTACTGTTCCTGAAACTGATAACAATTAAACTGCACACACAGGCACATTAAAGGGAATAAAGGGGAAACTTGCTTCTCAGCCATTCCAGTGCATGTGGATGCACCATCTTCTTCAATCGAATTAATTAAGACATCCACCATAAAACTCCAGTGGTTTCACATTAATTTATGGTCACACGTAACGAACGACAGAAATGATCGGTTTTAGTGGGAATTAATTAATTTATGCCCGCGGGGTGTATTTTTATAAAAACACAATGACAAGGGAGACGCTTAATTTGGATCAGTACGGCGAATATAGGGGCGGGCATACGTGAGTTGCAGTAAGCAAAATCCTTAATTTTGGAAATAAATCAGAAAAAAACGGTTGCACTCACCTGTGGTATGGTTGCCGATGAATTCAAAGTCGTCATCTTGATCCCAGTGCTTGAGTGATAGGTTGCTTAATGGTGTGGCGTTGGCGAATTCGAGATTGGCAAAGTGCCAGTCGAGGATTTGGCGGTCCTTTGATGAGAGATAGACATCACTGAAAAAAAAAAGAAAAAAATAAAGTAATGTGGATACATTTTTGGATTGAGAAATTGTTCAGTAATTTCATATTCGAAGTGATTGAGTTTTAGAAAGTAAAATACAGAGTGTGTTGTAGGCACAGACACAATGTGGATCTTAAGCGGTCAGCTCGGATTAGAACGCTTTCAACATAAGGATACATATGAATTGGCATTAAAATTTGTTATTTGAAATCAAGTGTTATGTTGTTTTCTAAACGAGCTTGATTTTTAAATCTAAATTAAAAATCCATGTGAGATATCTACTTTCTTAGTTATAAGAACACAAATGCTATAGAGCATAATGCTGTTGAAACGTCCTACGCGGATTTGCTTGGAGCAAGTACCCGGCAGTTAAAAATTTCGATAACATTGTCGCATAAATCTTTCTGAATTTGGCGATGATAACAGAGGGGGGTTTGTCTTCGTTCATATGATATGTGAAAAGTAACGCCGTTTTGTTGGACCCAAGTCGTCGGTATACATTCCGTACAGTTTAATTCACAAAAAGGTGTGTATTGTTAGTTTGTATTGTCCGACGGTGAAGGAAGGCAATATTTCAAAAGCCCAAAGCTATAAAAACTATTCATCAAGTTCAAAGCCCCGTACGACTGCATTTGTAGACTAATTATGCAGAGTTATGTCTAGTTTTGGTATAGTGCCTAAACTCACCCGTCTGTGGAGGATGACGGTGTTGAATTCTTGCTGCTCCATCAGGGAAGGAAAGGCATTAAAGAAACATTCGATACCAAAAAAGGATTTGAAAAAGGCGCCCACTGCCATGTGACTTCTTGAACACTATTCTTGAGAGGGTCGTGCAAAACTCGTGAGACAAAACCAGCATAACATTCTATAAATCTATGAATCTTTATATTTTGATTTTGACATAATTGACAGGATTCGAGGAAATGTCAATGCAAGCGAAAAATAAATGTCTTTACCAGTAAATGAGGGCAAACCCAAATGTATGCTATCAACAAGAATGACACACAACATCCACTAATAGGACAGAATGTCAATGTTGACAGCTTCAACTCCGAGGTAGTGAGGAACTTTGTCGAACCTTGGCTTGACAACGATATCTCACCAGAAACAAAAGAAGAACTGCTCTTGCCAACCGCTGTTTCCTAGGGCTAAGAAGCCAATTTAGTAGTAAACAAAATTCAGCGTTATTTCGCTTTTACAAACTAGCGCGATGTTTAGTGCGATGAACTGCCACGTAGAAGGGCGATGGTCTTCGAATACCAGCCGTAGAGCAACACTTTAACGATTTTTCACTGGACCTGCTCTCGTAATGGTTTGACAACTCATCTGAGTAGTATAAATTGTCAAGAACAACTTATCTAAACTTAGCGGTTCGGATTCGGCATAACTTCGGTTCCACCAGAAGTACATACGCACACATGAATGCTCATAATCCCAAAAACCAAAATTCAGAAAAAAACCCAAAATACATTAAAAAAAAGTGCGCATATTTTTCCTTTTTTTTAAATTTATCTGAATTTTGTACGATTTTTTATTTTATTTTTAATATAAAATTCGCAACTCACATTGGCTCAGTTGTGTTGATTGATTGATATTAGTCAATGTGTGAGTGAATTAAAATTAGTCATACGTTTCATAAATGTTTTTTTGTTAATAAGACTTGACATTCTTTTGTTATATTTTATTAATATACAATATAATTTTTTGGATTCTAGTTTTTCGGGGTTATGGATTTTCGGAACTCTTTCTGACTACCCCTTTATGAGCGCTGGTAATAACCGAAATCAAAAAATGTACCACAGCGGGCTTCAATTTCACCCATTCCATCCCATTTTTCGGAAATAATTAAAAATGTACAATAAATGTTTGTATTAGCTCGCGATTCCACATTGTTGTTTGTGCGTCCTCAGTGAAATTTTGCAGTAAATGGCAAATAGCAGCTGGAAACACGCAACAAGTTCATGCAAAAAAAAACTGACATGTTCACATGATGACTTACTACATAACTGCCGCAAAACATTTTTGATTGCAACCAGCATATGCCTGCCTGCAATCAAATTTGCATGTATGAAGGGTAGAAAAAAGTACCAAATTTGATTGCAACAAACATATGCTCCAAATTTATTCTCTTGCGTATCTACTTAGCTGAACAACAATTTTAAATCCATTTTTTGTCAAACTCTATCGAAAATGTCGTTTCAAAAATCGGATCGCACTGTTTTTGTTACGATGTACCAGATGTGATTTTGAAATGTAATAGGTGAGATATAAAATAAAAATAATTTAATTAATTTTCAAAAAAAAAAAAGTTGAACTTAGTTACATTCGACATTACTCTAATAATCATTTTTAGTCACAACTTAAACAATAATCTCCAGACTATCCAAAAATTCTTAACCAACAAATAAATGTCCATGTCAGAAACTAGCGCTAGTCGTAGGTTGATATTGAATGCACAGAAAGTCACATCTACGTCATATAGTAGTGATAAAGTTGCGTGTTAACTATTGAGCGATATTTTGTAGGTATATGTCATGTGGATTATAAACAAAATTCACATGACGCTAAATAGTTTGCTAGATTTTTTTTGTAATATATGGGACAAAAACCTTAAAGAAACTGTTAAAGCAATAGGACGCATGAGATGAAAAGGCTTTTTGTCTCATTAGTAAGATCACCGGGGGGAAAACTCTGTGGTAAAACAAATAATACTGCGATGATGTCTAAGAAAATGGAAGCATGACAACAATTAAATGTTTATTATAAATTATTACTTATGAGTAGCGCTGATTTACAATCAAGTCGGTCTTGTAAAAAGTAGAATCTTATACAGTCCCGTCACTAAGTAATGGGTGGTCCAACCATAATGCACGATGTTAATCATGAGTCAAACTTCATTTGACATTTCTTTGTTTCAGTGTTTGACAAATTAAACCATGGAGAGGTACGCACAAGATTGTTGAATCCTTTTACAAAAAATGGCGTTCAAATCAAAATGCATTTCATGCACTTCGTGATTTTTTAGGTCAACATAATCGACCTAATGTTTCCACAATCGGAAGAATTGTGAGCAAGTTTCAGCAAACCGGGTCTGTAAAAACACCTGTGAATGCTCGCCCAGTTCGTTCAGCGGAAGAAGAGCCATCGGACGAGTCAAGGTCGTCGTGCCCAACAATTCAACATCTCACGAACATCACTGATGCGAATTTTGATTAAATATTTGAATTTGCACGCTTACAAGGTTCAATTGACTGAACAGCTGAAGCCTACTGACTATTTTAAGACAGAAGTGAATGGTGACTTTACAAAGAATATCATCTTCAGCGACGAGGCACACTTTCACTTCAGTGGATTCGTTAACAAGCAGAATTGCCACATTTGGGGAAATGCGAATCTACGAGTGATTGTTGAAAAGCCGAAGCATCTACAAAGAGTAACTGTTTGGAGGGGCTTATGAGCTGGAGGCGTCATTGGGTCATCAGTCGGCAAAGCAGTTACCGTGAATGGTGATTTCTAAAGCGAGATGATAACGGACTTCTTGTGGTCAGAAATTGAGGATATGGATCTGGCCGATATGTGCTTCCAACAGGATGGTGCCAGTTGCCGCACAGCCAACGAAACAATGTCTCTTTTGGGCCGTGACTCAATGGCCGTGTTATCTCACTTCGTGTCGATGTCAATTGGCCGCAACGATCATGTGATATGACGCCGTTGGACTTCTTTCTTTGGCGACATTTAAAAGAAAAAGTTTACGTCAATAAGCCAAGAACAGTTCAAGAGCTAAAGAATGAGACAATTCAGCACATTAACGATATTGAACCTCAATTATGTCTCAGTGTCACTGAAAATATGGACCACCGAAGCCATGGCGAGCATTCGGCCATAGATCTTTCTATCATAATAAAAATTATTAATTTTCGCTGGACCACCCTTTGTATTTAAATAATTCATAATGCTCAACAGCGGAGGATATTGTAAAAAAAAGTGATACAAGAACATAAAATTGTCAAATCTTATCATCAATCAAAATACTCATCGAAGTATTTGTAAAGTTGGTTCGACCCAAGTCTAGACCTTATTTTAATATAAAACTTTATTTCGGCTTTAACTTCATGTAAAACTGTGTTCCAAATTTTATGATTGTAAATCTCAACTATCATAAACTTTCCCTTATCTTTCGGTTCTCAAAACCGTCATACACTCTTTGTATGATTTATTACCAACGTCAAATAAACCAAAATACATGTTCATCCAATTTGTTTTGTTTGATATTCATCAGCAATAAAATTGTTAACATTTATAAGAAAAAAAAAACTACTTCTCGAAATATTCAGCGAAAACGCTAATTGGTACTCAGTGCTCAATAAATCGATAAAAAAGTGTCCACTAATTCATGGACAAGAAACAAAGTCGGTTCCTGTTATCCTTCGAAAGGGATTGACTCGTTTTTTTTTATGGTTGTGTGATTTTCTGTTCGCCGGAAATCGAAATTTTTCCACATAAAAATTCACTTTAACTGAAAAAAAATTGGTTTCCTATTTCGCTTAACGTTGGTTTTGTTAAACGCTGATTCCTTTAAGTTGTCTTTTCGGAAAAAGACAAAGAATCACTCAACTGCATTTGGATAACCATAAAACCGTACTCAGGGCGGTAATAACAATACGACTTTACTTTATTGCGTGTACATGTGTTGCATATGCGTCCTGAGTTACTTTTGTGCGTCCTGTTTTATGGACGCACAAACTAATTGCGCACATGACCTTGGTTGATCCTTTTTTTTCTAATGTTTACTCAATAATCGATGATGGTGGGTTTTTTTGTTTTTATATACAAATTATTCCCGCATTGGTTCATTACTTGCTTTCGAAAGAAAACACACCTCGCGTTTTAAAACACACATGAGAAATGAAGGGAATAAAATTTTGGAAGATCAGTTGTTCCGTTTCCTAATAGGTGATGCGCAAAATCTAGGAGTATGACTTTAACTTTAATAGGACTGCGCACAAAGAACCGGTCTTCTTCTCGTGTTTGTACCTGCAAGCTTCTGCATATACAGCGTCTTCAAATAAGGACACACAAATTTCGTAATTCAATAAAAGGCAGAATAATTGAGAAATCCGGCTTAAATTCAGGAGTACTACACTACAAATGTGTACTACACATATGGAACCAGATATCGTTTGTATGATCACTGTGAGCACATTTCCATCGATCGGTTTTTTCGCGAAAATGATCACTGATGCCAAGCCCATCCATTTGGCCAAAAATTATTTCCCAACAGGACACGATAGAGAACCGACGAAATCACACCTCGGCAAGTCCTTGGGTGATAGACTAACTATCCTATCATTCGGTACTAGGGCGATATGCGGCGAATGGTTTTATAGTGAGGGACCATGGTCCGCGTCCATATGGTAAATGGCTGCTAAAATTTGCTATGAGATTAGAGTTTTGTGACGGGTTACGCGGAGGCCATACCGATTGTAAGGGACTAAAAAAAAAAAGACGACAATCCGAAGTCGTGTAGTCTTCGGATTACATGGCTTAGGCCGATTAAGGGGTTGCCCCCCCTTATATGGAGTATCCTGCTGGTTGGGATTACCCGACTTCGCAGGAACGTATGGTATTCTGATATCTAGTGAGTGATAAACTTAGATGGACCCCGGTCCTTAGCTCGTGCCTCACACTTGATTTTCAAACAACACTTTTTTATTATGGTTCTGAAATTGTGGGTAGGCCCACCGTGAAATGTGAGATGTTATGGCTAGGTTTTCTCGTTAAGTATACTTTACATGATCTGTATTTGTTGCTGTCAACTACCTATATTCTGCACATTTAAGGCCCAAAATCTGGATTTATCGCTAAGGACGATTTTTAAATCAAATGTTAGATGTTCATTTGCACAGCCCAATAGTAGATGTTTCGGCGCTACAAATGATCAGCGATTGAGAAAATTTGATCTTGTGTAGGCCAAGATCTTTAAGTAAGATTTTCCAACAATGTGGGTTGGGAGATTTGCACATCCTGTGAACGTCGTGGAATCGACTGATTTGATTGATTCGTTGTCCTACTCGAACAGCACCATTCAATTGGATCGTATTTGTCCACTATAGAATGTTGTTGGGCAAGCCACCAAAAGAGAAGTCGAGTTGAGCAATATAAACACGGTTAATGATCGCGGCATGGGATCTGCATCGTTGGTCGAATAGTGCCACCTCGTTAAAATGGAGGTTCATGCGAACTTTGTGACCCAGCCAAGAGGTCCACTGTTAGGCCAATGTGTTCCAGATGAGACTGAATCATGCCCAGTCGGAACATTCGGTAATCCTCGCCGTGGAATACAATGCATACAATAGCCATGCCCAACGACGAACCCACAAAACTTTGCCGATGGATGTTCGCTGAGCTCCGATTGGAAGGTTAGCTTGAACTCTTTCGAGGGCTATAATACAACAGAATCTAGCTCTAACCAAGCCACTTGGCCAATGGCTGAATAAACGTTTATGGGATAATAGTCTCTGGTCATGGGCCATTTTTTTTTTACTATAATCGACGATTATACTCAAGTGAGTTGATTTTCGCTAAATTTGCATTTCCTTTCTTGATTAAAAAGAAATCCCTACATTGATTACATCTCAACTCAATCTCAAAAACTTACCTCGGTGGATTCATTTCGATCTCCTTCAACTTGATCTGCAGCTGCTCCTCTTCCTTATTCAAAATTTCGAGCTCTTTAAAGGCCTTGCTCCACTCGTACTGAGTGCTCTTTAGCTTGAACTCGTGCTCAATCCAAGTCTGATCGTTATCGCCGTTCTTCGGCGGACGAGTCTTATTCAAATTCTTGCAAGTGGCTTTGAATTCGAGAATCTTCTCCGCCAACTCGGCGACTTTGTTCTGATTCTCCAAAATGCTCTTCTGTACATTTGTCACATTTGTCAAATGTTGGACTTGCTTCTCTTTGACATGTTTCTCCTGCAGTTTGATAATCCATTCCAAAGCTTGCCCGAGGGAAACTGGATTATTGCCAGCATAATTGAAGTCCAGCTGGTGGGATAGGTAGCTGGCAGATTCTAAAAGACGGTTGAATTCACGTTCAACCTAAAAAAATTAAAAAAATTGATAGACAAGTCAAATAGAGATCACAAAAGTGGAATTAAAAAACAAGGAAATCTAAAATAGAGCGCAAGCAAACGACCCCATTGAAATTCAAATTTCCTCCCTAACTCGAATGCACAAACATACGACCCCTAGTTTGCATAACAATACAACAAGAAACGGGTTGTTCGTGTGTAGGCCCTTGAATTAATTTCTTGCGCTGAATCACTTTTTTTTATTTTATTCGAAAGCCTACACCTCTTGAGATAAAACCTCAAAATGTTGGCTTCGGGTTACGCCGACTCAGAATCCTAATCAGAGATAAGGGAGGTTTCAGATTGAAAAAAAAAAAAACTTCATTCAGGGAAAAGGGTGCGTCGGGATGTAACCCCTCAGGTTTCAAATTTAATTTCGCCCAATTTAATGGCACATTCAGAGTCCTTGATGCCTGTGTCGGACACTTTACGATCGATTTTCTTTTTTATTTCCGAGTTGGTGCAAGTCATCCCGGGAAAGGAGCATATGTTGAAGAGGGTCTGCGCGTAATCACAACAATGAAAGACGAGCCATAGGGTGTCGCTACCGTTGATGATCTGGCGCTGCTATTGCGCGGAATTCGAGTTTGCGATACGATAATAAATTAATCCACAATTTGATCCTGTTCATCGTTAGGCGGAAGAAGTATGCAGGTTTCCAACCCTCTTTGAAGGGTTATAGATCTCAAACTAGAGCAAATGGTGGACCGCAAAATGCGGAAATGGACGGATAGTGCGCCCTGAATGAACGAACCGTGAAGGGGTTTGTTGGAAAACAAAAAAAAAAACGAATGGAAAATTGATTGCATGGTGGATATTTGTAGACGGTACAAATTATAGTTTTTCTATAGCGGATGGAAATGTATACATTTATCAGAAATTTGAAGGGCGTGGTGCAGATGTTTAAAAAGATAAGTTGTTCCATATAAATTATGTGTAGTAGTGGTATCGATTTTTAAGGTCAAAATTGTTCAATTGGTCGTAAGGGGTTTGGTTTGTAGCGGATCTGGACGTGATAAATAGTTGTTCAAAAACTGGTTAAAGAGGTCGAAAACGGGTTTTGAATTATGCTACAATTTTACAATTTGTGAGATCAATTTGTTGTGTTTTAGGGCAGGACATTAGGGAAGGCTGTTGTTGTTTGTTCAGGGGAACGAACGACATTCGCAAGTGATCATTGTTATCAGACATTGGAGTGTGACGGAGAATGGTAGCATAGTTTGCAAAGCGTTTTGGTGGTGCTCATTTTTTTTATGTAAATTTGAAGAAAGAATGAAGAGTTTTTGAAACTCTAGCAGTCATAAGTGCGTTGTTTTTTTTGCATACACGTTTGTGCGTGGCAGATGTTGGGGTTGGAAGGAACTGTTTCTTTATCATCAAATTTAGAGCAATCGAAAACCTAGCAATGTCCGTTAACTATTGGAATTATTACGATCTTAATGTTAAGTATAACAATAGCACAAAAGCATAAAAAACAAAATTGTTAGTGTAGTGTATGTATACTTAATAGCACTACTGTATTAAGACCAAATATAATATTTATCACTCTCTACAATAGAGTTAGTTGTCATTCAGACTCAAAGAAGGCGTGTTTTGTTTAAAACGAGTTTTCTGCACACACTTCAGTTAGGATTCCTACTTTTTTATTAGTGGTTACCTACAAGGACTTAAGCACAAGAATTTATCAGCTATGAACTGGAATCTTTCATTTAGTGCAACTCCTTGCCGTCACATCAAAGACAAGGCATTCAAGAATTTACCTATATAATGATCGACTACCATATATGGTACACCTGGGCTCTGGAGAATTTTTGTTGAACATACGGCAGAGAAAAACCTACGTTTATCAGCGACACAAGGTTCAATCGTCAAGGCCGGCTAGCGTTATTTTTTTAACGATTGAACAGTGAAGAGGACTGGTAGCATTTTAGATTGTCCAACAGTAAAGCATTTTCGCACAGCCCTTCAGCAGCATATACAAAAGTAGAAATCTGAATATTAGACAAATCAGCACAAATTGTCCGTCAAAAGTGCTACTAGACCACTTTTGACGGACAATTTGTGGAATCTAAGGAGTCTAAGGAGCAAAAAAGAGTTGCAGATTTTCGGATTAGGTTTGGAAGGGTGGGGAAATATATATCCAAACAAGGCGTCTTCCACATTTCAAGACAAAACGGATTATTTGGGTTTATCAAAATCTACAGGTATTTGAATAAGGCCCGCTACATGATTCTTCAAGTCGCTGTGGATAAAAGATATTAAAAGTTAATAAAATTGAAAGACCGCGTTAATATCAATGGTGGTTGCTAAAGGGATAAGAAAACCAGCTTCTTGTGTGACAAATTGTTAATTGGACGCTTCTCAACTTGGACATCGATCGTAGTAATAAACACTTCACATAGTTAACCAGACTTGGCATGCGTAAACCCATGCTATATATGATTTATGAAATGCTTATGGGAAAGAAGTTCGTCGTCAAATGTGGCAACGTAACTTCGAGTAAAGTCTTTGAAATTAAAAACGGTTTACAACAGGGGGCGGTGAACTCCCCGATATTGTTTAACATTTATACAAGTGATCTTGTAGGTTCCCTTAGTCACGCTATAGCGTATGCAGATGATCTGGTGGCGTACAGATCAGGTCCGAAAATCGGAGTCATCAACATTCTTTTGCAACGTGACTTCGATCACATCAAGGGATATTGCGACGATTGGAAATTGAGGATCAATTTCCAAAAAACCGAAACAATTCTGTTCAGGACCCCAGTGCAGAGGGCATCTTACGATACCAGAAAAAACTGGAAAAAATTGTGCATCATTGGACAGCATGGACGGCCGTTGGCGCTGAGAACTGATGTCAAATACCTTGGCATCTGGCTTGACAAGTTTCTGTATTTTAATAAAAATGTGGATGCTTGTCTGGCTAGGGCTAGGGGGGCTTATGCTCTGACATCATCCTACATGGAAAGGATACGGCTGTTTGAGAGGCGTTGTCTACGATCCTGCTTATGATTGTACCGAACGCCGGACTGCGAGTACATAAAATATTATCGCAACGAGGTTCTTTACAATGGGGCCCAGCTGAACAGAATCGACAATTTCCTTATTAAGGTGATTCGAAGGCACGCTGCAAGGGCGATGGCTAGCGACAACAGCCTGATCTTTGGGGCTTATTACCCCAATGAAACATATATGGAGAGTACGCTCGTGTCGGGCTTTATTCCACCAGAGGCGTTTATTTATATCGATTCGTTAGGGTTGGTACAGGACAGGAACGGTATCCCGGTTTTATACCACCGCTACCGTGACGCGCGTGACAAGAGGCTAATCCGCGACGGGTATGTCGACAATGCTCCGGAGCTTCTCCGCTTTAGCACTTCGGTATCGGATCGCGATAGGACCGATGCTGAAACGCAGAGTATGGAATTTTGGTGGCTACATGAGGGAAGTGATTCTGCACTTCCTCCTGACTTTGCGGACTTTTAGACCACTCCTTAATTTTAAGATAAATAAAATTTAGAAACGAGGTCTGGGGCGGGGCATGTGCACCATATTGGCGTACAATATGGTGGAATACATGCAGCCTGGGGGCCAAAAGTCTCGATCGGGATGGTGACCCCTTGGGGCATTTGCAACGAGTGCTCGCCACCCCGATTATAATTAAGTTAGGTGTAAGTAGTTTTAAGTAGTTTTAACTAGTCTTAAGTAGTATTAAGTAGTCTTAAGTTAGTTTTTAATCTAGTTTAAGCTTTTTATATAAAACAAAAAATGTTACGGATCAAAGTTTTTTAAATTTTCTTTGAACAAAAAAAAAAAAGATCTACATAATAAAATAAAATAAAAACGACTAAAGCTGAAAAGCAAATAAAAATGTTCTCATCCGAAAACCCTTTCTCGACCCGACCAATAGCCGAATAAAACATTTTCTCTCGTGATTTCAATTATCCCGTTTTTTACACAATAACTTGAGTGACACTACAGTCGGAGTGAACCTAGATTTCCGCCATCATGTCTCTTCAATTGAGCCAGTCTTCAAACGAGACCAATAAAAAAAATGCAAGTTGATTAGAGTCGGCTTCTATTTGTGCGACACAATTTAGGTATGGTCTTCCTCTACTACGTATATCATCTAGTGGGGAAATCGGAGACTGCGGGCATGGAGTATTGTTGTTCATTCGCTTTTTTTCTCGGACAGCCAAGCCTGCAATCAGTATTAACAAAATCAAAACCCTAGACTGCCGCTTATGAACAGATAAGAACAGATGTCTTTGATTTTGTTAAGACTGATTGCAGGCTTGGCTGTCCGAGAAAAAAGTGAATGTAGATCAGATGTCCTCAGTGCAGTTTAATATTTGGGTGCTTGTGCATAGTGACAATCCAGGGAACAGTAAGGCTAATGAACTCTCCAGACATGGAACTAAATAACCGGTCATACCCGACAGGGGTGCACCTGGTATTTCTATCGCTACATGCAAAAACCTAACAGCGCAGCATGCTAACAGCAAATCAAATCCCAGGAGGAATATTGGCACGACGTGCGAAACAACCACACATATCTGTCCAAAGCTTGATTAAATAAGAGCCGAGGGACCGGCTTACTTCTTTTATAATCTCCACAATTTGTCAAACACGGAAGTGAGAAGGATATCAAGGTATCAAGTATCAAGGAGGAAGCACAAGACCCACGTGGTATTACAATGGGCCAAAGTCCAATTATAAGTGTGCTGGCATATCGCTGGCAGCCAATCTAACCTATGCTTACCATTCGTTCCACATGTCGTTTCCATCTTAAACGCTAGGTCCGCACTTATCTAAAGCAATTCTGTAGCATAAATCGTAGCAGGACAAGACACATGATTGGAATAATACTTCATACAGGAATCTACACAGGAAGCCAACCAAAGGCGCAATGCTCCAAAGCCACAAAGCCTACCAATTTTACCGCGGTGGGAAGTTGAATAGGGCCCGTCTTATCTGACGCTACCATGTAGGAAATGGCATCGATTCACTTGGGGTGGGCAACTTGCAGCTAGCTTTGGACCGTAGTAACTAGAAAAGAAAGTTGAGGAGACATACTTTAGGCTTAGAGAGAAAGCCTAAGAAAAAGAAGTTCAAGGAGACCATCACTAGGAGGTAAAACATCCACATCACTACGAATTTGATGAACCAAATAGAGGAGAGATATTAGAGTGAAAGTCGACTACTTGCGTGATTTGGAATGTGTGCTACGAACCTTAAAGTGGTCAGAAGGAATGGATGGGCAGTCTCTTTGAAGACCGAAGGGATAGTTAAACATCCACATCACCACGAATTTGATGAACCAAGTAAGAGAAGAGATATACGAGTGAAAGTCGACTACTTGGAAGGGATAGGGGCTTTGTGCGCAGTCGAAATATTTCAGTTGATGGAAGACCAACGTTCCTTTTATGTTGATGCATTTTTTCTGCGACCAACAAGCAGTACGGTAGACAATTAACTTCTCTTAGAGGGGGTATCAACTGCCCTGCACGATCGCCCGATTTATTCGGCTCTCTCTATACCCTGCAAGGCTGAAAATACCACCAAGATAGTCTCGAACAAAAAAAATAAAAACTTCAGACATGGACTTTTCCAGAGTGTGTACAATACAAAGGACGCAATTTCTCACATAAACCATGTAAAGAGTTTGACAACTTCGCCGACCTCCACCCAGCATTACACAAGCAAGCATCGGTTCACCAAAAAAACGTAAAAACAACTAAATTTCGTCGTAAATATTATACAAAAAAAAATTTAAACTTCCATTTTGTTCAATGAATCAAGTGATTCACTAGAATTGAAAGGTTCCCAGACCATCTGCAACCATTATCTTACCCCCAATTCGTCAAAATTTCAAACCTAACTGCGGTAGCATTGAACCTCAATCGATCCTCGTTAACATAAGCACAACAACCTTTCGTCCAACCCTGTAATCAATTTCAATGAATTCGCTAAAAGTTCCCATCGAATTCGTGGTTTTCATAGCCATGATAAACAAATTACCAACCAAGAAAAAACATTCCACCCACACAAGTAATTACAGCGTTTCCGACCTCCAATACCCAATCACACGTCAGGGCCACAATAAAATGTCTTCAAGTCTGGTATCTCTGTTTGCTTACTAATTCCCAATAAAATCGTCACTTTCGCATTGCTCCCAAAACTGAGCCGCTCCCCTTTTCCAGAGCTCACCACCCCACCGAGAAACCGCAAAATTTAACGAACCTTTACATCTTGTTAACAGGCTAAAATTCATCAGCAATTAATAACGAATTTATCGATTGTAACTTGTGGGACGAGTAGAAGTCGCGTCGGTCGGTCAGGGCTATCTAATTAAGAGTCAAACAAAGCAGGAACGCTATCCCCCTTTGCGATGGTTTCTTATAGTCTTATGGCGGCCGAAAGCCAAGCCAATTAATTACATCTCACGAGGTACGATACGTCGTATGGGCTTAAGCTTTTCTCACTTCAGTGCGTCTGTGGCGGCGGCGGTACGCACGCACATTCTATAATACATCTCAATCGGGACAGGCAATCCAAAAGACTGACAGCCGGTGGAGATTTGAAATTCTTTTTCTTTTCTGGTTCTGATTTTTTTTTTTATTGGATTATGACTCTCAATTGGAATCGAAGAATGTCGGAGAAGATCAATTAGATGGTGTAACCCTTCTTTAGTGGTGGTACAGACGTTTTATGACATCTGGGGGTTTTTGAAATAAATCGTACGTATGTCTGTCTGTTGGTCTGACAGCCGATTACAGGAAGTGCCACCTTCTTATGATGGCGATTTACATACGAGTAACCCTTTCGTGTGCACGCTTGCATGAGATCCCTGACCAAATGTAGGAGACGACAACCGAATTGCTTTATGAGGCAATACGACAGTTGTTGATTGGGGGCTGTATATATTTCTTTTATAAATGCAGAGTTGGGATTGTTTATAACTTAACTACTCATTGGATCGGTGATCATGAGAAAGTAACCAACGATTGGGCCATTTGGTAGGAAATTGGATTTCCATTTAAAGTCAAATGGATGGATGTCTTAATTAGGGGTATTCCAAGTAAGATAGTTTTTTTTATTTTCGGGGTTCTAGCGAATGTAGGGAGCGAAAGTAGGTAAATGTGTTCTTAGAAGTGGTGAGCAGAAGATGGTGCCAATGAAAATGTTGGTTGGAGATTTACAAGAATGCATGCGACCGTGCAAAGTTGGGCTATAGATATATACATCTAGGTCTATTGTTGCACTTGTCCCCACGCACCGGCAGATAAGCAAGCGCGTTGCTTAAAGCAAATGTGATGCACGGCAGTTAGAGTAGATTCAGTTCCGATAGGGATAACTGTCAACTGTTCTGTTCTGTAGGTTCTGATTGGTTTTAACATAGCAATGCCCATTTGTTGCAGATCTGACACTATAAACAGCCTGGTCAGAATGGCACGCCTGATGTACCAGGCGAATCTAGATAAGCTGCTCTGACATATTCGGGCAACAGGTTATTTAGGAATCTCAAGGGTGAACAGAGATGGTGGCGGATGAACCGAAAGGCAAACGGCAGCGTTCAATCCCGTAGTGGATACTGATGGCCCCGTGTCCTAGTGGTATCTAATAAATTGAAACTACCCATCCAGGTTGAGCGTTGTTCTTTATGTTACCTACACTACCATGAAAAAAACGCCCCTTCTAAACGAAAAAAGGATAACGACATCCTTATCTGCACCTGGAACGTGAGAACATTAAGCAGAATAGGTGCAGGCAAACAACTAGCGGAAGCCCCAAGTTGCAAGGGGCAAATATTACTGTCATCCAAGAAATACGATGGGGAATAGGCCGGGCAAAAAAAGGATGAAAGACTGTGACATCTACTAACTACGGACCGTTTTATAGTGAGCAGAAACAGCATCTATCCGGATGTGGATTTGTTATAATTGCCAGACTTAGACGAAAAGTCTATATTTCCAAGACATTAGAGAACGCATTGTAACAATTTGCATCAAGGCCGAACTCGCAAAAATAAGCCTTATATGCGCTCATGCCCCGATGGAGGAAAAAGATGATAACGCTAAAGATGGCTTCTAAGACCTCCTTGATAAAACCGAGGAGTTTCTACCGAAGTACGATGTTATGACCAAGCTAGGAGATTTTAACGCAAAGGTAGGATGAGAAGACATCTTTAGCAGTATTGTATGAAAAACAGCCTACACAACACCACGTCTGGCAACGGATTAAGGCTAATTGACTTCGCTACGAACGAAATGCTACTAAGGCCAGAAACAGTTTCCTCGATATCTATAATGGGACATGTCGGTCCGGTCAACGAAATTGCGATCGTCAAGAGGCACCCATCCAGTATTTTGGATGTCCGAACATTCCGAGGTGCTTACTTGTTGCAGCCAAAGTAAGAATGTGGATATCCACCACGCCACAACAATCCAGAAATACTGCGAACAATTTTAATGTCGAAAGACTGCAATCGCAAGAGATCGCCAAGACCTTCGCGCACCAGCAAGAAACACATGGTTTGATGAAGAATGCTCGCAGCCAATGAGGATGCTCGCAGCCAAGAACGAGGCCTACAAGGCTATGCTGCAGGTGAATACGAGTGCTGCCATTGAGCTCTATTGGCAGTGAAGAAGGGAAGGACACCGGATTTTCAGAAAAAACAAAGAGCAAGAAAAGCGCGCGTTCGAGGATATAAATAGGTGCAACTTCATGAACGATGTTCGCAAGTTTTACCAAAGTGTAAAACGTCAAAGCCAAAGATACAGATTCCTGTCAAGATGAACAAGGAAGTGTCGTAGTTGAGACACAGTCGATGCTGAGTATATGGAAGGACAACTTCTGCAGACTGTTAAACTGCGATGACAATCAAGCAGAGCGAACCATTCAATATTGGCGACGACAGCGTAAACTACAAACCGACCTAATTAAAGTATGGATAGCAATATCTAAACTCAAGCTTGACAAGGCTGCCGGAAATGCCCGCGGAGATGTCTTGGTGAGTAACATCCACCAACTCATGAGTCTAATCTGGTCGGATGAAAGTAGGGCTGAAGAACGGAACCTCAGAGGCATAAGTCTCATCAACATCGCCCACAAGTTCTAATCTTCCATAATATGTGATTGCCTGAAACAGTTTACCAACAACCTGAAGTGTTATTTTAGGCCAGGAGAGTCCACAACCGATCAAATTTTCACACTTCGGCAGATCCTGGAAAAAACACGAGAAGTCCGAATCGATACCCACCATCTATTTACCGTTTGCGATGACGGGCTATGGAGACGAAGATTCAACCAAGAACTATAAAAACTGTACAGCGATATGCCTCTGGTTAAGAAAAAAAAACCCCGCATTGGACATTTTAGATGGATAGGACAGGTAGAACGAATGGACACCAATACTCTGGATCGCAGAGTCTTCGATATCGAGCCAGACGTGCTTCGGACGCAGTAGAGGAAAAACTCGCCTTAAGTGGCTGCACAAGTAGGAGGAGGTTAGCTGAGGACCGGGTTTATTGGAGAGACATGTTAGTTTAGGCTCATGTTCATTCCAGACTAAAGAGCCACTTAAGTGAAAAGTGAAGTGTATGTAAATGTTCAATCTTAAGGTTGAAAGTTAACTCAATTTCTTATTCTTCCTACAATCCTCCAACTTTTCTGTATTCATACTGCCTCGCTTCTTGGGTTTTCTAGCCCCATATCGAAATGACAACTCCCGATTTCCAATTACTTCCTCACTGAGAACAAACAAGTACCGGTGTTGTTGGATGTGTGTGATCCAAGAGTGTATATAACTTTCTCACATCCACGAACGAATGAAGAATTCTTCAGATTCTTCAGAATAGCTCTTCTTCTTGTCATCGGAGAGGAATCACTCTGAATGAATATAATTGTGTATCTCCTATGAAAATAAAAGTCCACTAACTGTTGAATGTTAGACTACCTAGACAAACGTAGCAACATTTTCTGCTCCAAAATTTCAATGGACATCCTCATCCACAGACAACCTCAACGAATTTATAAAGCAAGTAATAGTCTTTATAATACAAAAAATTTTGCTAAGCATCACTGTGCCTAAATTCGACGGAGACAAAGAATTGACACTTGTCCCCAGCTATCAAAATTCAAGAATTATTAAAGGATTTGATGGTACAATATTGAAGTTAATGCACGATAGTACACTAGTGTCTTCATAGCTTACATATTCAGACCATAAATATCACCAAACTGAAATATATATTCCCATGAATAACATCACCTAATAAACCAATTGGACCGAAACAGAAATTTGGTAGCAATTGTTGAACAAATCATGAAAAGCATTCGGAATATGATTCCTTCTTTTCTACTCATAGAAATAGAAAATCACGTGTTCAAGCAAATGAACAGCAGTTACTTGTTGCTAACCCAGCTCAATCTGGATAAAAACAGTCTTATTAGGATATTCAGATATTCAAATAGGAAACCCGATCGCCTTCCCAATTAGAATTCTTCCCCAATAAACGTTTGTTTATGTTCCAAAACATATATTTATTTAATTACAACAAAATAATTTATTCCACTTACCATGTCATCCTTGTGCTTTTGCACTGGTTTCCCACCAGCTCCAAACAGTGGACAAGCCTGTCTTATCGGCACCATTTCCATGCCTGTCTGTTTGCTCAGAATAGTCATTGGATTACCCCAAATGCCGGTCACAACCATAGCTCCCAAGTCTGCTATGTAGTTATTCTTGCGGAAGGTAGCAATTCTTCCACCAACTCTATCACGAGCTTCCAGCACAATCACATCCATGCCAAACTGCTGTAATTGCTGGGCAGCAGCGAGCCCAGATATTCCCGCTCCAATCACAATGACTTTGGCAACCTTCTTGCTGGGTATTGGTTGCAAGCGTTTGAAAATTCCAAAGTTAATGAAACCATGCCGTTCCAAGAACGAGTGAATGCGTCTCACCAAATTCGGATCACTATCAAATGGTGGTTCCATGTCTTTTATAGCATTCTCCAGAATCAATTGTTGCTTTGGATTGTCGATCCACATTTGCAATAGCCGGTTGCGTATGTTTAGGAATACACGCTGAGCGACGAGTCCAGTCTTTGTGATGTCAGTGAAGCAGGCGGCTTCAGCTGATGTCATTTTATCAAATGGAATGCGAGATTGAAAAGCAGCACCCTCCAGGCCGGTGAGAATTTCTTTATACGCCTCTGCTGCTGCTGCTGTGGCTTCCCGAATGTCTGTAATGTCTTTTGGATGGGGGCTCCTCGAATAGTCGGATTTCTTGGGCTTATTCAGACTGTCAGAGCGACGATCTGTGGGTGGTTTGTTCTCTCCACCCTCTGCAACTGGCTTGTTTACATAGTATTCGACCTGAAATTGGATTTGTTTTCAATTGATTGATACCACACAAGGAAACCAAATTAATAGAAATACCTTGGGCTTTCTGCGCCGGCTAGTACGTCGCTCGTCGGCATTCGAGATGTCATTTGAATCCTCATCGTCCTTTTTGATTCCCCGACGTTTTGAACCGTCGTCTGGTCCACCATTATCAGATTCATCGCTTATCAGAGTCACGTACTCGATTTCATTTGTCCCATTATTCATGGTAGGCGGCTTGTTTTCCATTATCGACGGCGACTCGAAAAACTGCGGCACTCGCGAAACCGGAAAATATCACTAAAACTTACTGAAACACGACGGAAACGACGAAAACTATTAAAACGCGCGGAAATACAAGCTAACCGGTGGCCTACTGCATGCGAATTGGAAAATTTTGCGATTTTTTGTTTATCAACTAGCGAAAGTGACATTTAACCGAATGTCAGTGAGCACGGTGTTCGACGACTGGGTGTGAATAATAGAAGTAACATGGTGGTTTGTGCAAAAAGCTTGCGACGTTAAGCGATGTTTTGCTATGTTAAAACATAGTGTGCTGTGTGTATGTATACGCATAGATGAGGTGATGGAACAGTTATTTCTTCAATTTTTTTTCTTTTTCTTTATTGCTCAATACTTGCATGGGAATGTGGAAGTTGGTGAAATGCGAAATTGAATTGGGTGGATATTTGCCAGGCTGCTGCTGATGTGGCTTCGCATATTTGGTGCCCCGCGGAACATGCTTCAAATAAATTTTATTGCTAGGTACGTTAAAAGGTTATTTAAACTCGGCGTTGTGAATCGTTGATGGGTGCTCCAATGGCTTTTTTTTTCTTATCAGAGTTGCGTGTTCGACTTCATGTCCCGTTATTCGTAGTTGGCTTGTTTTTTGTTATCTCTGATGATTTAACTGGGTACAATCCATTAAAAACACACGTGGAATTGAAAAAGTCCATTAAAAATCACAAAAACACGATAGAAATTAATAAATCAAGCGAAAATAAAATTTTATCGGGACCGTCGCGAATTGGAAAATTGCGGGACTACGACATTTTTAGCGAATGAACCAACTCAACTAGATTTGAAAAATAGTACTAATGGTGGTGGGCAAACATGGTGGTTTGTGAAGATGGTTGAGATGAAAGCGCCATTTTTGCGACTGGTAGAGAAAATATAGAATAAAAGGAACTATGAGTTAACGCAAGCCTACGATATGAATTGTTTTAAAATTGTAAAACGAACAGTCGAGAAAATTTATTCTATTTTCCATTGCTTTGATTATTTGATTTTCATATGAAACAAGTACTTGACTAACAGAATTGAAAAAAAATCGAGTGTTTAAATTGTACCTGGATGTGTTACTATGACGGATTGTCAACGCAAGATGGCGTTGTATTGAAACGTAATGCCAGTGTTTTTATGAAGGTTTTTTTCGTATTCATTTGGTATGTTTATCCTTATGAACATTTGGTCTGAAATAGAATTGTGTTCTAATTGGGATATTTGGAACGTCTGTGGTTTTTGAGCGGCCCAGATTTAAAAACGTGGTTTTGTAGAATGCGACGAAATTACCACAAAGTATATGGTAAATCAAATTTATTAACCCGCAGACTTTGAGAGCTATAAAACATTTAACATATTTTTTTTTTACTATGGAAATTCCATATAAAGTGTTTCGGTTGGTAACGATTAACCGATTTTAAACATTATGGTTGCAAAAATTCGCCCAACGCTAGAAGCGAGTGCGCTAGTTCACGCTAGCTTGTCCGCGCTGGTTCGCGATAGTGTGCTAGTAAAAAAAACGTGGATTGTTCACGCTAGTTCCAGATAGTAAACTTCAAAATCACATGAGTTTTGATACACAATTACAAGTGCAGACTAGCGCGAACGCAAATAGCTTTATCTGCGACCACGTTATTGATTAACTATACATTAGACTTACTAGCGCACTAGCGCGAACTAGCGCCAACGCTTACTAGCTTTGGTCGTAACCGCGCCTTACATAAATAGCACTCCAGCCGAAATGAACTTGGGCCTAAGCCAAAATGTCTGCCGAATTACACGGATCCCTAACAAACTTTCTCCAATTGCACAATTGGAGGTCGGTTTTTACTTATGTGAGCTGGCTACTAAAAAAGGGAAGTTTCCCCTGCATAATCGACGTCTGGCTGGGAATCAAAGATTCAAAAAAGAAATACCGAAAGAATAAAACTTGGCGAAGAAGAATGACAAAAATATGTATAGAGATTAGCTGAGTGAATAAAGTTTACATGTGTAAGAAAATAACAAAAAAAACGTTTTCCTTAAGACATCTCCAACGAAGAAATCTTTAATTTATTTGCTTTTGCGAGAATAGTGAGGATGGTGCCTCACTTATCTTATCGGCGCTACATACAGAAATTTTAAGACCAGTATTCGTATAAAGAAAACATTATCCCCCCTACTCAATAGATTTCGCAAAATAAACATCTGAAAGGTTGTATAGATACCTATACAGGCAAAAGTCTTTATGTAGCATTTATTCAGGGTCGCACAATTTCTTATTCATAAAATATTTCCCCCAAAGTCCCTATTGTTATTTAAATTCAATTTCCAAGTTTCCAAGATATGGAATTTAAATAACTTAACGAGAGCAAATCGTTTCATATAGATTTTTCGTATAAATGGGCAAACAACTTGCCTGCTTTCTAAATACGGTTCGAGTCTTGTTTGCAAATGAAGAGAAATATCTCGGAATGATACTTAATGCAAAATTAAAATGGAAGTCGCATGTAAAAAAGAATTGCGAAGAACTTTTTAAAAACCAATACAGAGAAATGTACTGGTTTCTCGGAAAATATTTGAAGCTTAACCTATATAACAAGCCGCTATTATACAAGCAAGTGCCTGGAACCGGTTTGGACATATGGTATGATATGCGGTTGTCCCAGTGAAACGAATCTTAACATTATACAAACTTTTGAAAACAAAATGTTTAGGTCCTTCGTCAGTTCGCCGTGGCACATTGGAAACGAAGATCTACGCCGATATCTAGTTATTCCCGCGGTTAAAGATGAAGCGAACAATTTTGCACGAAAACATAAATAAACCTTTATTGGGACACGTTAACACAACACAACGGTGGTACTGCAAATTCATAATGAAACTAATTTATTGCGGCGGCTTCAAAGAACAAAACCCTTGGAACTCTCAAAGAAAAGCTGCCTGCCAAACATTCATAACTGGTTATACAAAAAATTTCTACAGAAGTCGCACACTTATAGAATCCATACACGACGCAGACATGTCGATGTACACCTTAAGTTTTTGCAAACATGCCTTCGCCATACACGGTGCAGACAATCTGCACAGACATTAGTTTGCATCGTTTCATCCTTGTCGTCGCGTCGGAAGAATGACGGAAAAAAATAAACAAAAATAGTTATCAAAGACAAAAAAAGAATTTGGAGCCATGAAAGTGATCTTGGCATTATCAAATTATTAAACTAGGTGGAGATGAGTTCGCCTGCCTCAAAACCGGCTAATTTCTATGAAGTTCTAAACACTCTACCCAGCTTTGTCTTTCACTATTTGTATGCATGTTTACGCCGTTGATTTTGTCGCTCGTCTATGCAAAATTCACCATACACAGTCATGTAGTTGCAGTCAAAAAATCTCAAAAAGTTTTAAATACACGCAGACGGGTCGCTACAAAGAGTCGACATGGTCTTGTATTTCCATGTCGACTCTTTGTAGCGACCCGTGTTTACGCCGTTGACGGTATGCACAGACATGTACACAACAACAAAATATAGATATATTGCAGCAACGTGTCTGCGTGGTATATTGGACCTATTAGAGAATATTGCAACCATTTGCTGGAGTTATAGAGTATTTTCTCCAAGACGACAATGGAAGAGAGGCTCCAGTAAATAGACATCTCTTCCGAGGCATGATAGCAGAATTTTCGTGACCAGACATTTCGGTTTCGAACTTGGATGAGCAATTGTATATAAAAATATGGGGCTCCATGACACACAAATAGTCCTACGAGTTCAATTACCGTGTGAACATTTGTTTTGCTAATGTTATTTGGCCGTCAAGGATGTTTTTTTGGGACTGCATTGAGTTAGGTGTCATTAAAGATCGACGGCTTGCGAAAAATCCACAGATGATTCAAGCACTTAAGAACAATAATGATTAAACTATTTGTGAAATAGGTATACAATCCCATAACTTCGGTTCAGGGGCTTAGTGGTTAGTGCGTTGGACCGCTAAACGTGGGTCCTTGGTTCAAATCCCGAGAAAAACAACACCTTAGTTATTTTTACTATCCCAACTCTTGCGACTGACTGATAAGCTCCTCAAATTTGCCATTCTCAATCCACGTCAAACAGAAGGTTTCGTTCTTTTAGCAAAAAACCAAACTAGAACTACATCGAATGGAGAAGTTATGCTTGTGCCACCTGTAATGTGGACCATGTTTGAAGGTTTCCTTTTTTTACTAAACCTACATCCATCTGATATTATTGTCAAACCCTGAGCCTCCAATCTGAAACGCCTTTTCCTTTCGTCTTTTTTAATTGGAACTCTCTAACGCTTTTTAAAAAGTTAAAAGTTAAAAAGTTTAATAAGTTACTTTGCCTACCTTGGTTCCGCTATTAACTCTCACAACGACATCTCGTGAGGAATCAAACAAGCGAATTTCTTAAACCCCTGTTTTTTCGGACTAAGAGCGCAATTGATTTATAAAGCCCTCTTTCGAACTGTTATGGAGATCCTGTTTTAGACCCTGAACGGCCCAGTCCTGGTCTAAAGCACCGAGGCATCGTTTTCAACGAAAAATTCTTCGATTAATCTTCAGTCTTGTTTGTGTATAAGGGATATGGAAACAAACTAAGAACAGACTATACAGCGACATAGAAAAATACTCCACATAATCGATTAAGATGTATAGAACATGCTGACCCCAGCCAGACTCCGGAGGCCCCACAAGTAGAAACCTACCTCAAACGTGAGCAAATAAAGGCAGCTTTCTAGTCTTCGGGCTGGAAGGGCAACAAAATTAAATCTTTGGCTCATTATATGCGAAAGTAGTAAGACTCATTCCACTTCCTAAATAAATTGCAAATTTAGTTTTCGGAAACATTCACATCGGGAAGTAAATATGGAAGGGCCACTTTTCTTGTTTTATAAATTACGTAGGCAACCCATGTTCAAAATTTAATTCGTCAGCATTAGTAGAAAATTTTAGTAACTCAACCAAGATGTTTAAAAATATTTGCTTACAATTAAAGGATGCTAAAAGAACTTCTACTACTTTGTTGCTACATGCTCAGATTGTATAACCAACAAAAATCTAATTGGGCTTACTTTTACCAAAAAAAGATCGCCTGAAGTAAACAAATGTCCAACTAGAATCAGACAGATTTAATATAAGTACCACCCTTTCAATCTGATTGGATAAGTTGTAAAATGCAACCTTGCAGTAGGTGCCTTTGTCACCCAACAGGATTATTTCTGGCAAACGCCCCAATCCACAAAAAAATATTTTTTTAAATAATTCGAGTAAAATAAATCTTTTTCACTTACCATGTCATCCTTTTCTTTTTGCACCGCTTTCCCACCAGACGCGAAAAGCGGACAGGCCTGTTTTATTGGCACCATTTCCATGCCGGTCTGTTTGCTCAGAATAGTCATTGGATTGCCCCAAATGCCGGTCACCACCATAGCTCCCAGATCCGCTATATAGTTGTTCTTCCGGAAGGTAGCAATTCTTCCTCCGACTCGATCACGAGCTTCTAGCACAATCACGTCCATGCCAAACTGCTGCAATTGGTGAGCAGCAGCGAGCCCAGAAATTCCCGCTCCAATCACAATCACTTTGGCCACCTTCTTGGTGGGAATTGGTTGCAAGCGTTTGAAAATTCCAAAGTTAATGAAACCATGACGTTCCAAGAACGCGTGAACACGTCTGACCAAATTCGGATCACTGTCAAATGGTGCTTCCATCTCCTTGATGGCATTCTCCAAAATCAACTGTTGCTTTGGATTGTCGATCCACAATTGCAACAGCCGATTGCGTATGTTTAGGAACACTCGCTGAGCGACGAGTCCAGTCTTTGTTATGTCAGTGAAGCATGCGGCTTCAGCTGATGTCATTTTATCAAATGGAATACGAGATTGAAATGCAGCACCTTCCAGACCGGTG
Organism: Rhingia rostrata; assembly: GCA_949824845.1. Classification (NCBI taxonomy): domain Eukaryota; kingdom Metazoa; phylum Arthropoda; class Insecta; order Diptera; family Syrphidae; genus Rhingia; species Rhingia rostrata. Next base: position 103,551,068 of record OX463757.1, read on the forward strand.
AGGATTTCCTTATACGTCTCAGCTGCTGTTGCCGTGGCTTCATGAATGTCTATGAAGTCATTGAGATAAGGGCTCGTCGAATAGTCTGTCTTCTTGGGTTTATTCAGAATGTCAGAGCGACGTTCAGTCGTTGTTTTGTTTTCACCTACCTCTGCAACTTGCTTGTTTACATAATATTCAACCTAAAATTGCATTGTTTAACAATCGAACAAAACGGATTCGTGTTGATATGACCTTGGGCTTTCGGCGTCGGCTGGTGCGTCGTTCTTCGGCGTTTGAGATGTCATTTGAATCCTCGTCATCTTTTTTGGTTTCCAGGGGCTTCGAACTGTCGTCGGGTTCTCCATTATCGGAATCATCACTTATCAGAGTCACGTATTCGACGACTTCCATTGTCCTGTTATTTGCAGTCGGTAGCTTGTTTTCCATTTTCGGTGGAGATCTGACAAATTACCAACGCTGTACAAAAATTAATACACGATGAGTAAAAATCGTTCGCTAATACTTGCTGAAAAACTGTGGAAATTTCTAAATCACGTTAAAATACAAATTTATCGGCCGTCTACTGTTTGCAAATTGGAAAATTCTCGACTTCTTTGTTCTTCAAATTTTACCGAATGGCACGGAAATCAGCGCCATATTCACAACTGGATATGAAAAATGTTACTACATGTAAGTGGTGGTTTGTGAAAATGGTTGCCATGTTTTGCGATGTCTTCGGTCACAATACTATTTTTCATTTCATAGATAGGGCGATAAATTTATTTTATCATAAATTTTTATATATCAATTTGTGTTGTTTTTTTCAAAGTTGAAATTTAAGTTATATATTAACCTCATATTATTAAACAACGAATAACGGTGAGTTAGCACTATAACATATTGGTTAACTTGTAGGTCTCAATAAAAAAAACATTTGTACAACGGATAACTTAACTCACCGAATTTCGAGTATCAGCAGAGCGGATAATATATATAAGATGACGTTTCGCTTTTAAATTAAAAAATATTTTTCTTGATTTTATTGACTTTACACATACACAACTCACATTATTTATTCATACTTGGATCGTATTATTTCAGGTAAATTTTTAGTAAAGTTCTGGTGTATTCTGTTGGAATTTATATGAGAGAGAGCAGATAACAAACATTAATATAAAATATATTTATTATACTCTGTTCTCACTGGAGCTGAAATATGCATATTTCCAAATGCCTAGATTTCTAAATCCTATGTTTCGACTTGAGTCCAGTCTAGCCACCAGTATTTTTCTATGTTCAACATTTTAGTATTACTTTTATCGCATTCAGGTATGTTATTACAGTATTCTCACCCCCCGACTCGAAAGCCTCGTAAAGGATCCTTTTATCTGTTGCCCTCCTTGATTGGGACTTTCGTTGAGTCTGATAAGTAGCCATATGCATCCAGAAAGAGGATTGCCTCTGGCGGAATGTATCCCCCTTCTATATAGTTTAGAAAGTCCCCAGGATTCGTATAGAATTATCCAGACATTACCCAATTCGTTTTCGCTTATGCTTGCTGAACGAGCAAGGTGATTCCTTACAAGGTCCATGACCTTGTCAATATTAGACACACCAGAAGCATCCAAAAGTCTTTTGTTTGAGATGTAGTGTTTAAAATCGGAATGTGCACTCCTATACATCTGCATGAAGGCTCAGAGACATTTGCGCTCTAACACTCGGAGCTTTTCCATATACACAGGACTCGCATAAGTCAGAATAGGACATTGGATCTTAGATAGTTGGAATGAAAAAAACTTTTAAGAGACATGAATGCCGCTCTTGCCTTCTATCATTGAAAATGTAGGTGCTCATTATAATACAAACATTTGTCCAAATGAACACCTAAATATTTCACAACGGTCTTTGATTCGATCTGAAGATCATTTGAACTCGTTATTTTTAGATTTCTTCAGTTGCGTCTAAAATTAGAATAACCTTGTGTTGTTGTGGTGCTTAACAGAATGGTTTCGCATTTCGTGTAGTTGATTTTAAGTTTCTATTCGGAGCAGAAACCTTGAAACCCAACAAACTTGCTTTGAAGTTGAGTTTGGATATTTTCAATTGTTAAGCCGCCTGCATACGTCGGCAAAATGCCAGTGAATTTCCGAGTTCCCTAAGTATATCAGAAATGTATATATTAAAAAGCTGTGAAGCAATTACTGTTAAGCTAATGTCAAAATAGCATATTGTTGGAAAAGATTTCCGAATTCCGATAAAAAATTTTGACAGTTAATTTATCACGTCGTAATTTTAACACGTTTACGACGACTTGCCGACGTTGCATGAATATCCCTATGGTAATTCAACACAGTAACGCCATCTTACAGTGATAACTTCATCACACAAATATATTTATTATACGTTCACTTTAAACTTGGAAAAACACAACACAAGTTCAAAATAAAAAAAATAATATTGTGACCGAACACGTCGCAAAACATAGTAACCATTTTCACAAACCACCACTTTACCATCACTTCCATGTAGTAACATTTTTCATATCCAGTCGGGAATATGGCGCTCCTTTGCGTACCATTCGGCAAAATGTGAAAAACGGAGAAGTCGAGAACTTTCTAATTTGCAATTGCAAACAGTAAACCAAAATTTTAAAAAACATCGGGCGGCCCACGAATTTTTATTTTAACGTGATTTAGAAATTTCCGCAGTTTTTCAGTAAGAATTAGTAAATTTTTTGAACTCCTCGAGTCTTGTTGTTATTATTTTTGTAGAGTGTTGATAGTTTGTCAGATATCCACCGGTCAAATCTCGTACGCCGAAGAGCGACGCACCAGCCGACGCCGAAAGCCCAAGGTCATATCAACACGAATCCGTTTTATTTAAACGTTAAACAATCCAATTACAGGTCGAACATTATGTAAACAAGCCAGTTACAGCCGTAGGTAAAGACAAAACACCGACAGAACGTCGCTCTGATATTCTGAGTAAACCCAAGAAGACAGACTATTCGACGAGCCCTTATCTCAATGACTTTACAGACATTGAAACAACTGCAGCTGACTGAGGCGTATAAGGAAATCTCTACCAGCTGCTCTTCAATCTCGTAATCCATTTAATAAAATCGGATGTCATTTTATCAAGCCGCCTGCTTCACGGACATAACAAAGATTCGACTCGTCGCTCAGATTGTTTCTTAACATACCCAATCGGCTGCTGCAAATGTGGATCGAAAATCCAAAGCAACAGTTGATATTTGATTATGCAATCAAGGAGATGCACCATTTGACAGTGATACAAAGCAGATAGAGGCACCATTTGACAGTGATCCGAATTTGGTGAGATGTGTTCACTCATTTTTGGAACGTCATGGTTTCTTTAACTATGGAATTTTTAAACTCTTGCAAGCGATTCCCGCCGGGAAATTGACCAAAGTGATTGTGATTGGAGCAAGAATTTCCAGGCTCGCTGCTGCTCAGCAACTGCAACAGTTTGTGGATGTGATTGTGCTGGAAGCTCGTGTTCGAGTCGGTGGAAGAATTGCTACTTTCCGGAAGAACAACTACGTACCGGACTTAAAAGTTTTGTTGGTGATTGGCGTTTGGGACAATCCAATGAATATTCTGAGCAAACTGACCTGCATGGAAATGGTGCCCATAAAACAGGCTTGTCCGCTGTTCGCTGCTGGTTGGAAGGAGGTGTCAAAGGAAAAAGATGGCATGGTAAGTGAAAAATGTTTATTTTACTTGAATTATTTTGAAAAGGATTATTTGGAGGATTGGGGGTATGCAAGATAAATGATCTTGTAGAATGACACAGGCACCTAATGCAAGTTAAATTCTACAACTTCTTCAGATTCTTATGTTAGATCTGACTGACTTTAGTTGGACATTAAATTATTTATAAGTCCAATTGGATTTGTTTTGTTATACAAACTGAGCATGTGACAAAAAGTAGTAGCGGTCCTTTATTATCCCTTACATATAGTTGGAAGATCCGATATTGTGAGCAAATATTTTTAAAAATCCTGATATTACTGTATTTTATAAAACTCTAGATGTTGCTTCTTCTCTTTCGTATTTAGTTAAGTATTATCAACGATTATAAAACCACACAGATGACGCACACAAGAAAAATTGTTCTGTGGTGGGTCTTACTGGCACAGCCCGCCATATAACTTGGATCTCGTTTCACGTGTACGTGCACAACGCCCGCCCGTACCATGAAGCTGGAGAGCAAAAGTGTGTTTTTTTGTTCTCAATGCTTCATCTTTATGGCTTTAAAATCATTGGTATTATAGACCTTAATATCGGTATCAGAGATACAAAAGTATTAGGGGGTTGTTTCAGAATTCCCCGTGTTTCATGTGTAAAAGCTGACTTCATTTCAATGACTCTTTTTTTGAAATGAGAGTCGTTGGGATGAGCTTGTGGCCAGGCAGTGGAATGAGTTCTTTTACTTTCACATATAAAGAGCAAAACACATAATTTTGTTTCCTCAACCAACACACCTCTCCATTGACGCCGGTCCATTGAAGCCTGCCTCTAGTTGCTAAAGTTTATGGTAGGTTTCTATTTGTTGGGCCACTTAATGTGATGTCTTACCCTACTGCCTCCGCCTGGCTAGGGATTAACCTGTTCTACACATCTTAAAAGAAGGTGTGGAGTTTTTTCTTTGTCACTATATAGCCTGTAAAAAAGCACCCTATTTTCAAACTAATATATCCCTCTTGGGTATTTAAAACCGGAATTCCCTTCCTTTGCTATATGCCAAATTTACCTGATTTTGATTTTTATTCAATTAGTAATTGTTAACATTTTAGTGGGAGCCTAGGTACGTATGAGTATTACGTTTATAAACTCCTTATTATATCGTTATTGATTATGCTTTTAGAAGTTACGCAGGAGAATTTCTCAATCGGTTTATTTTTTAAACGCGAGGAATACTCTGGTGCACAAGTGTACCCATTTCGAACTTAAACGTCAAGCATGGTTTGTGTATAAGGTCCACAAATATTTGGTCCCTGAGTGGTTTGTGTACATTCTCTCGAATGTGACGTTAACGTCGATGTGCAACAGATATTATCGAACAAGAACCGGAAACACTTGTTCTATTAAAAACAGCACCTACCTATGATAACAAATTAGCACCTGTATGTACAGTGTACAGGCGTCAATGACAATGACAATCGGTTAGATTTGTTGTTGTATTATCCCTCTCTCCTCTTACTCTCTCTTAGTAGAGATCTTTGGCATTTGCTTCCTTAACACTCTCGAAGTCTCGACTCGATCTATCGTCTCCTCAGTATCCGCTGAGAACTTACCACAGTTGCATGTATTTGTGTTTTTGGTTTTCGTTGATAAAATCTACTCATAAAAAAACAAATTTACAAAAAGTATCGGTTTGGTGTCTCTCTGTACCCAGCAAGTCGCAAGTGCTCTCCGTGCCGGTTTTTCGCGATTTTTTGTTGTTGTTGCTGAGACCAGAGACAGAGAGCTATCGCTTGGTTGTTCGTTTGTAATTTCGTGTTCTGTACTGCTTGACACGATTCATCTAAAGAAATCCACCAGCACCAACACAACACAGTCGTGCGCGTGCGATCTAGTGAAACGCAACGTCACGTCAGCCAGCCTTAGTCTTAGACCGTGTCTACTAGGTGAAAAGCTAGCTACCTAGATCGTATAAAAATTTGCAAGCAATCGGTCGTGCATAAAGGCGAAAGTGCGAAGGCGATAAATAAACCACTTTGCGGATAAGTGCTCGTTTGGGTGTTGTTATCAAAACCGTGCGTCGGCGGTCTGTCTTTTATTTTATTTCCATTTTTAAAATGGTGAAAAATATCCCAAAAAGGTGAGAATGGTGAATAGCTATATTTGATATTTAGACTACATTTGATTTTTTTTACAAGGCCTTTGTTTTCCTTTCCTTTGTTGTTATTGTAGCGGGGGATAGTTTGTCTGTTTTGTTTTTGTTTATTATGTTACTCTTGTCGCACCAAAGAGTGAGTGAATGAGTGACCGCGATCGCACTGAGACGGAAATTTCAATGTGTGCGCAGATGTAAGTGTTGTAAAGCATGAAGTAAAGCAGGGCAAACGAGGACAAAAAAAAAAACTAGAAAAATGGAAACGACGGAAAGACAATTCTTTTGTTGTTGTTGATAAAAATAGAAAGACCACTGTGGGAGGAGGAGACCACGAACAAAACAAAATGCTGGATAAAATCGTCACGAAGAACGAGTGGTAGGGGTGAAAGTGTATTGACATTGAGTGGGCTTGTGACAATGATGTGATTAAAATTTAATAACAGAGGAGTAGGATTCCCTCTTTTTTTTTATAAATTGTTGAACTGGAATTGTGTTCCGGATGAGAGAATTTCATTAAAAATGTGATCTCTTATTTGGACGCTAATAAAATATTTGTGAAGGTGAAATCCATCAAAAAATGAATATTTTGCTTATGGAGTACAGGATGGTTATTCAACTTTGACGCTAGAAAAACATAAAACAGCCGTGTCTAGATCGAAATCGATCGACATAAAAGTTTATTTAAGGAATGGGAATAAATTTGCTTCTGACGTCGTTGTGTTAAATATGCTTTCACCGTGCAAAACACGTAAAGTGTGTTGAACATTAAGGGATCTCAGCGATGTTTCTCCGCTGCAATTTTGTTTTTATTCAGTGGAACAATATTCGCAGAAGAAAATTTTCAATTTGTCAAGTGAGAAATGGTGTTCCACTACAGACATTCGGAGATCTTGCAGAGATCCGGAAGTGTAACACGCCAATTGCTACAAAAATGGGGCTGTCAAGGTCGATGTAGATGTTGCTGGCTTGAAAAAGTTTCAATGAAAAGCTTGGGCATGGGCAAAAAATCATTTGAGGTCAAGAGGCGATTCAGATCAACATAAAATGGGGCCGGAAATATGTATCCAAATTGAATTAATTGTCAGAGGGTAATACATAATCAGGCCTATCGCGAATAATTTTTCTCGGCAAATTGTTCCCATTCAGCAATCTAATTTACATTGCTGCAAGTGAAAAACTCCCGGTAAAATTTATTCGCGATAGGCCTGAATAGATCCATTCGGGTACAAGAGTAAAATTGAATAAAATTTGATGTGAAACTTCACAAATTCGTTCGCGTACTTAGGATGTTGGGCTTAGGTTTTATACATTGATTACCATGGCTTATTCTAAGATTTTATTTGAGGAAATATTTTTTTTATTTTAAAGTTTTTAATTTAAACCAAAAAAAAATTGCATGTTCATATGTCTGCGTACGAAATATACACAAATTACCGCGTTCATTTCATAAAACGCTTGTGATAAATGATTTCTGACACCGGGAATTATTCATAAATTCATTCATAAAAAAGTGCACCGCAGTGACCCAGAAAATTATTTTATTAATGGAAACAACACGAAATTAAGATTATTATTGATTAGGACAGTCGATTCGATTAAAAAAATAAATTAACACCTGTGAGGCTGTTATTGCTTTTAGCTTGTGGGGCTTATATCCTTCTCAACCACCCATCCTTACACGCAACCAAAATCCAACAGTGAGCCCAAAAATGGGGGTTGTAGGGGGCAGCAGACCCCTCTCACATATATTCAAACTTGGCGTGCACCCAAACTTGCACTCGAATGTATCCAAAGTATGACCCCCTAATTGGGCTCACCGTTGGATTTGGGACATATGTTAAATGTATGCAAAGTTTGAATACCATGTTTTTCTTTAAATTTGGCGTTATTTCACGTCACTATCCCAATGGATCAGCAATTTTGCCGATTACTTTGAGAAGGAAGGAAAACCGCAAAAACACTTTTGAGGAGTTGCTGGAAGCAGTTTTGTTTGTGTATGGACATTTTGGAAATGGGTTGAGAAAGCAGCCTGCGCACACGAGATGAATGTTCCGGAAGAACAAATCGTTACATGAACCCCCTTTCTTTGAGTTAGTATTTCTTTCGAAATTGATATTTGCCTTGAGTACTTTTGGCAAGCTGTTACGTTTTTGTAAGAGAATGTGAATGTTTGATATGTTTGTATTTAATTTAAATTTTTTCTCTCCGAATACTTAAGTCTACTCCTCCTAAAAACCGGTTTCATACTAAACTCATTTCGTGGGCGGAGGACCAATGTGTTTATTGGCACGAAAGGAGAAAATTCTCTCTTGATATTGTAGGTTTTCCTATTGTTTTATTTTTCCTTACACGAAATTACCCGTACGGACCTAATAGAATTTATTAGTTGCCATATAGGCAACTCTAGCATGCAGGTGATCCTATAGAAGTACTTAGTTTGGTATAACATTAGGCACGGAGTGCAATTACAACAAATTAGGTACTTGGAATTACTTAAGCTTTTTATGTAATGTAAGATTTAATTCGGATAAAACTATACATCCCACTTAATATCAGGGGGAGCTGTAAATTTTTTTTAAATATTCAGAAAGAAAATGAACGGCCACAGTGGGCCAAGTTTTTAAAATCCCTTGCAAAAAAATTATATTTCGCGTATGCTTATTTACTTTGGTAACTTTTCTAACAAAGAGAAAGATATTGGTTTCGTGAAAATTTTCGACCTCGAGATTTTGATTGATTCTAACATAACGATGATAGCGGAACCCAAAAAATTGGTTTTTGGAATTCCGTACGTCGGTTTGTCGGTCCGTCGTCCTCTCCAGCTTAAACGACTTGATCGATTTACTCAAACTCCGTATCCAGCGTTCTTTGATCATAATTCTTGGCCATTTTTTTGCATTTAGCCATGTTATTACCGATACCTGCCATAAAAAATTATACATAACCTGAATTTTCCTTTAAACGGCTCTTAACAATTTTGATGAAACTTCATATATGCAATAGGCATATTAATTCCAACAAAACTACATACCCAGGCCATATACAAAAGATTCAATTTCTCGTAAACTGTTTGGCCAAATTGAATGGAATTTAATTTATAAACTACTATTACCGTTTTCATAAATTCCATATAATTGGTTTTGGCCCAATCACATCTAAACGGAATTTTTAGTTTTGGCCAATAACGGAAAATCATTATCAGTCACGTGGACACCGATTCCTTTCAATAACGGAATAAACGTTCGTATAATCACATTTTGACATTATTTATATCATTTTATGCATCATTAATCAAAATAAATGTTATTGCGTATTTTGGCCAAATTATTAAAAATGTCGCTGTGAAAGGGAAAGTTGCATACGACCCAGTCGTGTATCCACCACTCGTTTTAAATAATTTGCGCGCATTCAAGGGGTTATGAATACCTAAGTACGAGCGATAGAGAATGGGGAGAAGAAAGTGATAGGAAATATAGATGGAGTGGAGACTTACTCCATGGGTGGTGCCTGAACTAGTCCCTGTTTCTTGTGTTCGTTAAATTCCCAGAACTTTCAAGATGGTGAAACAACCGACTTTTTTTATTTGTTTTGAACAAAAGTTAAATGAATTTTGGCTAGGATGTAACGCGCAACCTTCCACTCAACAGGCGAACACATTACCTATACACCGCGGCATCCATACTTGATTAGGGAATATTGAAAGCTCCAAAACCAAAAGATATTTTAAAATCGGCCGAAAGTTTCGGCTGTTACAGGTTGTCAAAGTTACAATTATGATCCAATTGTTTGTTTTTTTATGTTGTATCATAGTTTTGTTTTAAGCTGGTGCAAAACCCCCTTCACAACTCTTGTCGTCGTTTTTAACTATTCATAAACGCCGTGTCTGTTTTCATTGCAAATAATTAACAAACAATTCAGTTGATATAAAAGACGTATATCAACACAAGATTCGGTAACACCCTGTGTACCCAATTTTGTTAAACTCACGGAATTGGTAGCGTTGGGTTTTCACATTTATTTAAAAAATTATATCAAAATACAAGTAGCCACTTGTTTTGTTGAGGAGCTTTTACTTTAATTTGCCAAATTATAAACAAAACACCCCTATTAACTCTACAGGCGGATTATTTGGTTTTTATTGAAGTTTTGAACGCATCATCCTACTATTCTAATCATAACTTTGCTGATAAGAGAAGAAAATAAGTCAAAATGAGTATTATTTCTTGGATGGATAGATATATGACTGTGCAAAAAAAACCCATGGAACAATACCTATATGTATATTTAACACACTGTTGTTATAAATACCATGGTAGCGATACCTCGGTACTTACAGTACCATGGGTGGTAATGGTAGTATGAGTTGTCAAAAAATTTAAAATATAGTTCTTCAGCGTGCTGCAGTAGGTAGATAGATATTTATACCACGGTAACACCGCTTGTATCAAAAGCTACGTTCCCGCAGTGGATAATATTTAGGTCAGTTCACTTATAAGGTGACTTTATTGTCCAGGTCACCTAATACAGACATAAATATTTTCCACTGTTTATGTTTAGTTTTCTAACTTACCATCATCTTATATCTATAATAGTGAGAGATTTCTGCTTTGCCCCTTAGTCCCGGTAGTCTGAGACTAAAATATTTAGTGGCGGCCCAAATATAGTCTACGGTGTGAACGTAGCTAATACCACGCACATACCCTTTAGCTACCAGCCTCTAGTTACTCACTTCAAGTTGGTTGTTTTACAAAAGCGAAAGTAAACAAACTAGTGATAGAGCTTACAGGCAATTATTTTACAGGTGATCTTCCAAACTAAAGACTTAAAGCAGATCTTCTGATCATACTTTTTCGGCAGATGTTCAGAAAAAAAAGACATTTGAAGCGCATAAACAGCCAATTTGAAACTCAACTGTTTTTAATGTTCGTAATGCTTTTTGTTGAAAAGACAGGATTTGCGAAATATATTCAGTATTTGCACGCAAATTTAAACAATTTTGCTAAGGCTTTCCATCCCCTAAGCGCTTTATTTGCAGGTCCGACGTGGACAAATCACATTGCAGTAGTGGAAGATAGACAATGAAGACAACATGATACATGAACATTCAATGTTAGATGAGAGTATTCAGAAATCGAATTTAGAAAAATATTCGTCTGGGAAGGCTAGTGTGCACAAATATTTTTTACTCGCTAGGTGCATAACATTTTGTGTAGGAATCCTTTATATCATAGACCCCTAACCCCCGTATTACAAAACGCCAAATATGTAGCTATTCGTTGATCATTTGACGGTTCTCTTCATAGAAGTTATACGGCAACATGTTAAAGCTTATTGAAATGTGAGTAATCAGAACAGGGGTGTTTTTGAGGTAAAAAAAAATAGTTTGCAGAATTAATGAAAGGGTCAAAAATGAACATCTTCCCACCAATAGCGCCACAATACACTTTAATCAACGACTATGCTGGTGTTTTTTTTTTTTCCGAAATCACATTTGAACCCAGGTGACTACATCCTTGTTTACGAAATACAGTTGAATGCTCCCCTCTATAGTTAAGGATTTATTTTAAGAAAGAAATCTTATCACCTTTTCGCACGCGGGCGGCAGTTGTAAATTTTTTTTTGTGGCTTATCAGTTCATTAGCAACCACCTTGACTGTAAAAATACCAAAAAGCATATCTCTTCATCAGAAATCGTTCTTATCAATAATTTGTTAGACTCTTGGACAGTGGAAATCCGGTGAACATATTGTTTTGCAGAGCCGTTCTCTAAGCAGACTTACAACTCCCACCCAAATACCCATCCACTTGGTGATAACAAATTATTATCAAAAGAAAATACATTAAGCTGACAACTTATAAACAAAAAAAGGTAAAGTATGAGCAAATAAAATTTAGTCAACTTGTGACTCCGGGTATCTGACGCAAAACTTAATACCGCATTGCAAATTACTGACAGTTGTAGTATGAAACATAAATATTTACACTCAGAGTGTGCTGTCGAGCATGACATCTGTGGCTTCTTTTTTTAGCATGTATACATTTTTATTTATTTTTTTACTTTTGCCGGTGAATGTTAAAGAGTTCAATATTCTAACAAGCCGAATGGAATCATTTTGAGCCGGGCACATTGTCATGACTGGCTATCACTAACCCTTTGATCCCCATTGTCGTTTTGATTGCATAAATTGTTTTATTGAATTTGTCGTCTATCTCTCTTGGGAGATCTTGAATGGCAATAAATTGTTTTGCACAACAGAAATGAATAAGCGAACAAACGAATCAATTAATTGAGCACGTGCTTGAAAAAGTTGAAAGTGAATTACGCTGCACATTAAACTCGGATATTCCGGGAGATCTGGGAGTTTTGATTAACCAGAACTAGATTTCATAAGTTTCCCAAATTAGCTTGAAATTGTAAAAGTATTTAAAGCACATCTACGAAAATTGATTGATGACTACTGGAATGTGATTCACTGCTTTGTGTGTGACTTGGAATCTTTAAGTGAGATTGATTGGGGAGGGAAATGCGTTTATACATTTTTAACAGATTAAGGAGGGTAATACTGGTTGCAGTTGATAATATTGTTGTTGTAGATAGCTTTTGATGTATTAAATGTTTGTGAAATAGAATTAATACCGATGTTGAATATGTGTTCACGCTAATCTGACATTAAGTACTAGCAGTATGTGTCAATGATGAATTGCGATCAAAAAGTGTCATAAAGATAAGTATAAATGATGATTTTTTATGAAGTTAAAAATATCTGAAATGCATAATGACTCCAAACTATAAGGGTGTTTTTGTTTTATTTTAAATAAAACCCAACAAATGCAGTGGAATGACCAACATTTTGGCTTTACTAGCTCACAAATTGCTAGCATTTAATGATTAAAAATGATTTCTGGCATATGGCCTCAGCGAATGCGTCTTATCCTGTCGGTCCAATTTTGCACCACTTTTTTGAGCATACACAAACACAGTACGTCGAATGTTGGATTCTAAATAATCATCGTTACAGGTTTATCAGCATAGACCAGAGATTTGAAAAAACCCCACAAAAAGTATTCCAAAGGTGTTCAATCACACGAAAGATGTGGCCAATCCACAGGTAGATTTCTTGAGATGATTCGGTCACCAAATATTTGGCTCAACAAAGTCATGGTTGCACACGCTGTATGGCATGTTGAACCGTGTTGTTGGAATTATTACTCCTCCAAATTATGAATCATTTTAAAGTTCGCCATTCATGGTATTGTTGGTACCGGTACTGGATTTGGAGAAAAAGGTGCCGATGACGTCTTCGGCATGTAAACCGCAGCAAACAGTGATCTAGTGATTTTTTCGGAGTGTTATGGAGTCTCAAGAGTCTCATGAGCATTGTGCTCAGTCAAAAAAACGATAATTATGATTGTCAAGCTAGGAATGAGCCTCATCGCTTAATTTGATTTGACGATCAAAATCTTGTTCAACTTCCAGTTGATTCTCACCGAACACACGACGTAATTGATGGGCCACTGGCTTTAATTCATGCACCAGTCGCATCTTATATGGATGGTAGGCCAAGACCCCTCCTCAACATTTTTCAAGTAGTAGATGGGCAGAGGCCGAGTTGCGCAGAACGGCATCGGATCAATAAACTCGGGTCATCTGTCACACTCACGTCTACAACGGCGATGGCTTCTTCTGTACTCCCGGTACCTGATCGATTTGGATGAATGTTATCGTAAATGTGGCCATGAATCGATCCATAGTATTGCGTATAAGCTGCTCAGATGAACGATTATGCGCACCGTAACGGATATGAAGAAGTGCTGTATAGGTTTAGCAAACAGACCTTGAATTGGAATAAAATCTCCATTTTTTTAAACGTAAACGTTGTTCTGGTATAAGTCTTTCCATGGTGATTAACCAAAGTATGTACTCTGAAAAAAAGACAAACCTACTTTATTAGTATGACAGCTATCTCTATTGGAAGCTCTATACCTCTTTAAAAAAAACACCATATATTAAAGCTATACTCATGCTAGTAGAAGTTATTAGATCACTTTATTCGGAGTGAACCAATAGCAACTGAAATCCTTAAGTTTATCGAGATCAGGATACGTACCTTACTGTTTCGTTTGTTTTAAATCCTTTCTATAGGTCCATTGAATGGATTGTGACATTTATAGAATGTGTTTGGTGGTATTTTTTAAAAGCCATTTGCGCCAACATATTAGCCGTGCCGTAGTCGGATCCCTAAACAACGTGCGAAAAATGTTAAGTTTGGGAAGAGCATTTCATGAAAGCCCCTAAAGGATGTAATAAATTACTCAACCCAATCCCAATCTCTTTCAATTTTTGACAATTTCCTCATCGCATATCTTTGATTTGTGGATATGAGGGATTAAATATCACAATATCGGTTGAAAGATTTACTATCCCAGTTAACACACCCAATACAGATGCTAAATTTGATAATTTTACTACGTTTATGTCCATCGTCCGACGTTGTATGAGTATCTCTATCCCTATTAAATGTTTCATTTTAATTGCATGACGTTTTGCGATATTTCATGTGTTGATTTCTTTCGTGTAATACTGTCACTTTCAAACAAGTGATTGAGTAATCTATCGCATGAATACAAACGACAAGCGATACTTTGACAGGAAGTGATGATAAAGTTGAAATTATCTTTAACGTGATCGTTCTTTATTCATGCTCAGTTGGACTCGTCTCCCTATTTTACAATTAGAACAAAAATGGTGATTAAGGTTGCATTGCAAAAGTCAGGTGCTTGGACACAGCCATTGTTTGTTGATTTTAGCTTCTTTAGGCATTGTTACTGTTTATAACGAGTTAAAAGCAAGATCATTGGAAGACACAATCTAATTTCAATTAAGTAAGGCTATAGCACCTTGTACTTATTTCTTATTGAGTGAAGCACCTATTTCAATTCACATGCCTTATCTAATCAAAATGGGTTGCAAAATTCAAATGAAATACTCTAGAATCCAGACGAGTTCGATAAGACACATTTTATCTTAGCACTCGCATTGTTAAACTGCAATTACTTTCCTGATTGCGTTAAAACCTGGCGTGAGTGAGATTGCTTTACGTAAATATAGGGGGCTGAATTAATATTGGGATATCTTAAGCTAGCAAATATGTTGGTGTTGGAACTGAATGTTTTATGAGTTATTGTTCTGTTCGTGAAGTTTATAAAATGTAGAACTGCAATACTTGTGGTATTTTCGCTAAACGGTTCAACCAGTCACGAAGTACTGGTTGTATCGTTGCACGTTGACTGGTAAACAAAACTTAGGACTTTTGAATTTGACAGAACGTTCGTCGAAACTTATTAATTCTTTCAATTGTCTTCATTATGACAACATCATGTATCACCTTTGTGAATTTTGCATTTTGTGTGAATGGGGCTAACTCTGTTTGACAAAGCCTTTACGTTTGCACACAAGAACGTAAACGGGCTAATAATGACCATGACATTCAGAAAGCAGTCAACGGCTTTAATGGCATTTAATGCGACACCAGAAAATCCCATTTCTCTTGAATTTTCTCAGCATTTGTAGGTTTATATTGATAAGCTTGAAGGCCAATAAATGTGTTATAGGTGATATTTACAATCAACAACGGCGGGCTGTCTTAGGTGATTGTGCAAACACTATAAACATAATCGCTTGCTTCATATCGAATCATTTGTTATTGTAGTTGAGTTTGCATAGAAAATGCTGTAAAGATATTGAAGTATCACGTAGGCCGTATGTCAATTGCGTTAAAATGGGGGTTAAACTTTATCCACTGGCTAATTTTTGACATTTCTGCAGGTGCTTTCCATCTTTGTCACCCCTCAGTAGGTATATCAAATGTTAAAAAATTAGCCACTGGATACATTTTAGCGAGCTGTTGAGCAGGTTAAAATTTTAAAGTTTCTAGTCACCATACTAATGGCAAAATGTATCCACTGGCTAAAATTTTAACGCAATTGACACACGGCCTTATTGTAAAAAATAGTGTTTAACGATCGTTAAGTTTGCATTTTCACCTTTTTGTGAATTTTTTTCTGTAAATCTGTTTTTGTGACAACTAAAATGTCAAATAATGACAGAAAAGATCTTAGATATAGCGATGAATTACTTGATGTCTGTCTTGTGTTCTTTAAAATTCGCTTAATTTTGTTCTTCGTTGGTGTTATTTGCCGTCGAAAATCCATCAAATGCCTTGATTTGAACTTGTTATGGTTTCATAGATTTAAGTTGTAATAAATGTTACTTAAGTAAGTAAGTAAGGAATTTTAATTAGAACGATAGTTGTTCCAACAAAATCTCTGATGCGGCAATGGTATAAAAGGTTTTTAGTAAGTGGGACAGGTCTAACAGCTGCAATTTGACTGTAAAACAGTAAAAAAAATGTATTTTACTGACGAACTGTAAAAAGACCTTTATGATCTTTTTGATTTGAAATATCCAACTAAAAAACCTGCGGCAAAAAAATACTGATTTGGGGTCGCCAACCGATAACTATAAAAATTTCAGAGATATTTATCTGTGAACTTTGATAAGAAAAATTGTCGGGAGAATGCCTCGAGCAGTAACCGAAACGATCAGTGTAAACTATTTCAGACATGTAGGGCAAATTGTTGTACATCAAGGAATCTTTATCTATAAAGCGGATCTAAAATACATCTTCAAAGTTGCATTGTAAATAAATTGTATTTGTATTTTATTTTCTCACAAGCAAATATATTTTGTTCTGCCTGTCTGGCCGTACGGGCCTAAATAAGATCAATTACCAGCATTGAATTACATAAAACATAATTGACGCTGAAATGTTTGTAGATCACTGTTAACGTGAAGTAAATCAGTTTACGTGAAGTAAATCAGTTTACGTGAAGTAAATCAGTTTACGTGAAGTAAATCAGTTTACGTGAAGTAAATCAAATTAACAGTAAAAGGTTCAGGTTTTCAATTTTCTAATTTGGCATTCAGAAATAATAATTCTGAATTAATTTTGTATTGACATTGTCATCCAAATGATTTTACCATTTGATGAAACTATTCGAAGTTCGAATTCTAAAAAATTGTTTTATCAAAAAATCTTTTAACTCAAAAATCTACAACTTAGAAGCTTCATAATAAAGGGTGTTTATACCCTATCCCATAGGGATATATTAGTTTTGATACATCATTTGTAACAGAAATATTAAAGCTAGATATAGCTAAAAGTATGGATCGACTCAGAATCGATAACTGAGTCGATTTAGCCATGTCTGTCTGTCCGTACGTACGTAACTGGTTTTTGCGTCTTAAATTTTCAGCTAGAACGATGAAAATTGCTACACGTGTTTGTTTTTGCTCCCAGCAGAACAAGTTAAAAGGTTTTTAAAAAAAACAAGTTTTAAGCCAAACCGTAAGAGGTATTGAAAAAGTGTCTGAAAAACGTATCTAGACAATCATAATGTCTATATTTTGACTATACAAACAATATTTTGCCACGTCCACTTTTTCTGGGCGTTTTCAGTAAAAAAAAGTTGTTCGGTAAAAATTTAAACATTTCAAAAAAAAAAATGTTGATGCTCGGACGTAGTCTAATCTGGAGGTCGAATTTTCAATGATTTTTTTCAACATTTGTGGCCGTATAACGGCAATAACGAAGCGAATGTTGTCCTCCAAGTGGTTAATCGTTGCGGGCTTATCGGCGTAGACTACCGACTTCACATATCCCCACAGAAAAAAGTCAAGCCGCGTTAAATCTCACGATTCCAATATCGTGCGATTTAACACGGCTTGCCAATTCGCAGGTACAAACTGCGAAATTATGAGCTCATTAAACGTTTCCTTCAACAAAGCAATTGTGCACGAGCTGTGTGACACGTTGCGTCTTCTTGTTGAACTACAGCTCCTGCACATCATGGTTGTTCAATTGATGAATGAAAAAGTCAGTAGTCATGGCTCTATAGCGGTCACCATTAGCTGTAACGTTCTGGCAAGCATTGTTTTTAAAGAAGTACGGACCAATTATTCCACCAACCAATTAAGCACACGAAACAGTTGGTTTTTGTGGATGTAAATTTGTCTCAACATACACGTGAGGATTATCATCACTCGAAATATGGCAGTTTTGTTTATTGACGAATCTATTCAACCAAAAGTGAGCTTCATCGCTAAACAATGAGAATTGGGATCAACGGAAAACTTGTTTTGTACCCATTCACCGAGTCTGCGCCTTGCTAGGTGATACTGTTGCTTCAATTCTTGCAAGAGTTGGATTTTGTTAGCACGCAAACCAACATCTTTGCGCAAACTTTTGCATAAAGTGTATGGACACATATCCAATGCCTGTGCACGATGGCGGATAGACTGATTCGGTTCTACCTCTACGATACACTCAACAGCAGCAATGACTTCTGTACGCACTGTATGACGTCTCTGTCGATGTGCCAAAACGTTCCATACTTAATCGAATTAATTGCTCTGAAGGACGATTATGTTGACCGTAGAATGGACGTAGTGCGCGATACGTATTTTGAACAGAACCATGATTTTCAAAATAAATTTACACAATTTGGTAGCGTTGTTCAGACGTCAGTCTATTCATGTTGCATTGCCAAACCAAACTAAAAATAAATCACTTCACAGCTGACAATATTGCCCAAAGTTAAACTATTGTTGCCAGCTTTAAGTTGTATACCTCTAAAAAACACACTTTCTGTTTTTTAAATAATTATGATTGAATTGATTATTTTATTATTCGAGATTACCTCTTTTACTATGAAGAAATACTTCTCCTTAACAATGCTTTCAAACAATTTAGGAATCACAGGAAGCTTCGATATAGATCTATAGTTTTCTACTTGTTGTCTTAAACAGTTTTTGTAGATTGGAGTAATATAAGAATATTTCCATTCTTCGAAAAAACTTTTCAGTAAGTAATGTCTGGTTAAATATAATTTTGAATCTAACAACAAAAGACGAAAAAAATAATGGTTTCGCGTTACGTGCACCAGAGATTTATTCAGGCCTATCGGGAATACATTTTCCCGGGAAACTTTTCCCATTCAGCAATCTGATTTACATTGCTGACAAGAAAAAAATTCCCGGGAAAATTTATTCGCGATAGACCTGATTATAAACTGATTCAAAAAAAATGTCTGGGAAAAATATATTAATTAATTTAATGAACTGCCGTATCGAGGAATCCGTTCAGAAGAATTTCCGAAACAAGTCAATTCCAATCGAAACTCAGTTTGGCTTCGAAATATCAATTAAGAAACAAATTAAATGAAGATAACAGTCGCTTTCGATGGATTCCGGAAAAATTCTTCCAAAGTTGTACGAATTTTAAAAGCAACTCTAGCTGTCCTAAATTATTGATTTAAAGCATTATGCATTAGGGTTATCGACATTTTTTTCAGCAATGTAAATTGATTGCTCAATGCGAAAAAGAATTCCCGATAACCCTAAATGTGCAATAGTTTCCTCCGACTTCGAAAAAAAATTCCATACAAATTTCTTTCGAACGGATACCTACCTTGATAGGGCTGAATATGATTGACCAACGTCAGACAGTGATGACCTCTAAATTGCATTTTAAAAGATACTTTGCCACCGTTTTCGGCGTTTTCTTAAGAAAAAATTAACTAAAAGTGCACATTGCTGTCATCTAAAATTATTCTTAAGAAAAATTGGAACCACGCCCATTTTTTGTGCGACGATTATATTAAAACGGTATGGGGTAGGGTATTAGACGATTGGTGCAACAGATTGTGTAGCATTCTCATATGTCTTCGTTAACATTTTGAAAATGTATTTATGCACTTTTAAGCAAATTCCCCCTTTTAGTTTTGAATTAGTATATGCAAAGGATCTATTATGTCCCTGAAACTCATAATTTTCCCCGTTCATAACATTCCTTCCCTATGGTTAAAAACCCTACACATCCTTCACTACACGATGGAATTTTATTCCGTCCATTGTCATTTGAATGTCATGACTTTCTACATGAACTGAACCCCAGCAGCTTTGATTATACCGGGTCAAGGACGAATCGATTTTCCTCTCTCATTTCCTCACAATGCATTGCTTTTTCCATCTCATCGTTGTGTGTATCTCTCAGCTCGACATGAGTTTATGCACTCTATTTTGTGGTTGTGGGGATGCACCCACATCGCAAAAGACATCATTCGCATGCGTTTGCCTCATACGTCCATGAATGACTTCATTATTTCCCGCTTCTGACGGCTGGCTGGCTACAACTTGTAGATACCACGATCTGCTATCAACCCCAGGATTCAGTGCACTGTGAACATGTGAAATGGAAGCATTTCCGCTGCCGACAGAGAAAGGGAAATCTTTTTTGAGTAATCTGTCTGGGAATCCGATTCATCTGGGAAACCCAATCACGTCCAGCTGTCATTGTCATTTCTTTGGTTTCTCATAACATTCGCTGGCACTTTGTTTCATGCGTCTGTCATGTTTGGACGCAATTCGTATCTGTTTGGCATTATGTGCACGCGGTATTGTGACATATTACCCCCGCTGAGTGGCAGCAGTTACTGTGGTGGCTTTAAAGTTTTGCGCTGATAACGCTATATCAAGATTGAGTGACTTGCTATCGAGTGATAAATCGTTTTCGAAGATAAAATATTAAAAGCTGAAAACAACGCGCTGAATTAGGTATCCAGTGACTTGGAATTGGAATTGTTTATGGTGTGCCGGTTCAAAAACTGAATAGAAAAGGGGGACCCTCTTACAAGTGGTTGCGTTAGCATGTTGAGTGGCTGTCATTGGGGTAGATGTGTGTGGTTGAAAATTGTTGTCTCTGAATAACACAAATTATTTTGTAATCGGGTGTCTACCTATACCGTTGTTAACAGCAGTTGTGTAATAACTAATAATGTACCTAGTTATATGCACAAGCGTCGCGTGTGTCTAGATTATGTGTTTGTATCGGTTTTTGTGTGTAATTATGGTGAAGCGAATTGAAATAAAATTATCTCAAGCAGATAATCTGTTGGTGGACATACAATACCCTTATGTGGTTGGTGGGTGTGTTGTGTGCTCATATCGGCTTCCAGTAGGTGTGTATTCAAGTTGAACCGGCCTGCATAATTGAGCATTCTTTTATTGTCTATTGAACATCTCTCAAGGGTGGTTTATGTTCTTAGATTGGCTATCATCAGTAGAAAAATTCTTAGAAGGTAATGTAGACGGTTCTTCAAGGGCGTTATTTATACATTTTATATATAAGCCTTAATCGTTTTTTTTTTCTACAAAGTTCTGTATAAGTAGATATGTTTGCTTTTCCTGATAGTTTTCAAATAGAATGCTCCACGTGATACCAACTATCAATAGTTCTAATTTTGTGACGTCAATGTTATTAAAGTTTGATATTAAGAACCCAGCTGGATTCAATGGGCATCACAAAATATATATTCTTGCTTTCCCTCGTTCATATTGACAAGTGTTTTGGCAATTAGGTTAGTGTGGTGAATATAGACTTCAAATTTGTAACTTGCTTTGGAGTTATGCTGAGGGATTGATGGAAAGATAGTTTTTCACATGCAACGTAATATTTCGGTTACAGAAAATATGCCTTTTTTCTAGAACCTATGTTAAGAAAGAGAAACGAGTGGTGGGATTGACTTTAAAATAGGATTGCAAGAACTCTGTGAAGAAACTTTTACACATAAAGAGGACTTTCTGGCAGTTTTGTAAAGCCTGAACATTGGGAAAAGTCTTTATGAACTCATGGCAATGTGCCTTAACTCTAGAAACAAAAACAAGTTTCTCTACAAGTTTAATACCTCCTTTTGAACTGTAAAAATACACTTTTTCTTCTTCTCGTTAGCTTTTGATTTTGCTTTGTCTCGTTACCAAACAGATCTTGATTTTCATTAAACATCGCAAAAAATTTTATTAATCTCAAACAAACTCTTTTATTGAATTTGAAGGAAATTAGTGATGGCGAACATGTATCAATCAGAAAGATTTCATTTTTCGTTATTGACCAAAAGTGGAAATTCCGTTTGAGCCGCGCTTTTGAGATATGTTTTATCAAAACTGTTGTATGATACTTACCAGCTGTTTTTGGCACTGTCAATTCCAAAAAAACCTCCTGGGTATAATAACCCAAACACCTTGTACATAAAATTTACTTTCAGGTGGGTGCTCAGACGGGACGTCCAAATAGACAGTGAATAAAATGTTACCCCCATTTAATTTGGCATGCAGGCTGTCAATTTTAAAATCCTTACATAAACTATTTTATGTTTATTTGATGATAAAGGGTGTCTTAACGAAAAATTTGAATTTTACGCCATTTAATAGTACTGTTGCCAACGCAAAAAAATGTGACAGTTGACAGTTCGAGGTTAGTAAAAAGTGCTGTGTGAAAGAATTGTTGAGCAATATTTTAAAAATAATGGACCGTTATTCTTCAAAAATGCAGCTGGTCAGGCAGTAAATATTAATGGTGTTCGTTATCGTGGCAGGATAACCCTTTTTTTAGTGCCTAAATTACAAGATATTGATGTGACAAATATTTGGTTTTAACAGGACTGTGTCACATGCCATACAGCCAGTGAAACAATTCAATTAATGCATGAGCCATTTACGTTTAGCGTTAACTATGGGACACACTTTAAATTTAAATTAATTTAAGTAATAGTGGTATCATTTTTATTATTTTACTTTAACCGCATGGTTAACGCAATAAAAATGACTTCGCAGTCAAATTTAATAGGTAGGTACTACTATATCACCGGCTTCAGGAATACTGCTTCATTCATTTTTAATTGTCAGAAATAAAAAAAAAAATTGGGAGATCAAAATTAGCTCTGTTTCCGTACAGTAATGGAATGTAAGAAAAATACACACCTCCACAAGAAGCTGTATAATAACTTACTGCAGAAATTTTTGTTGGTAAGAAACAGTAGTCGGTCAGTTGGTTTCAGAAAGTGACAAGTCGTTTTTATACCAAATCCCAAATGGGTATATTAGTTTTGACATTAACTTTGTAACATGGGAGTAGGTAATGCATCAGCATTGAGTTTTCATTACATACATACTAATATCGGGTTTTTCAACAGGGACGCTACAAAAGTTGAGCGACAGGGACAGCAAACGACGCCATATTTCTTGCCGCTCTTTTGACATTTCTCTTCAGTAAGGTTTGCCAATTCATGATTGAAAGATATACGATTCAACAACGAGTCGAAATTATTAAAATTTACAACCGCAATTCGGAGTCAGTGGCCTCAACGTTAAGAGCGCTACGTCCAATTTATGGTCATCATAATCGTCCTAGCAGATCAACAATTGAGCATCTAGTGGAAAAATTTTAATCGACAGGCACAGTACAAAATGTTCCCGTGCCAGTGAGACAAAGAAGTGCCCGTAGTGTCGAGAATATTGCTGCCGCTGAGGCTTCAGTTAGAGAAAGCCCAAATGTGTCTCTCACACATCATTCTCAAGCGTTGGGCATCTCTGTGACGTCGTTGTGGCGAATTTTGCGAAAAGAGCTTGGCCTACATCCTTACAAGATTAAATTGACACAAGAACTGAAGCCGCTTGATCACCAGAAGCGTCGTATGTTCGTGAATTGGGCTGAGCGGATTTTCATCGAAAAATCGTATTCAGCGATATGGCTCATTTCTTGCTGAATGGCTTCGTCAATAAACAAAACATGCGGTATTGGTCAGGCAGCAATCCACACGTACTCCACGAGTCATCATGCATCCCGAAAAAATTACGGTTTGGTGTGGTTTATGTGCCGTCATTGGGTCTTACTTCTTCCGTGATGATGAAGACCGGCACGTTACTGTGAATGGGAATCGCTACCGTTCAATGATAACCGAATATTTTTGGCCCCGATTGGATGATATGGACTTGGAGTACATGTGGTTTCAACAGGACGGCGCCACAAGCCAAACAACGAATGCCACAATCAATTTATTGGAAACCAAGTTTTGAGAACGTTTTATCTCACGAAATGGTCCAGTCGCTTGGCCGCCTCGGTCAAGCGATTGACGCCGTTAGACTATAGAAACGATAGAAGAAACACAAAGTTCGTTCAGTTATTAATTAACTGTGTGAGCCTAGTGGAACAGAATTGAATGGTCATGGAGCATAAACTGGAATCTTCACTACAAAATTTCCATAGAACTAGGAAAACATATTTATATTTTCCAGTGCATGGTCCGGGTCATTATCTTGAAAACCTAAAATCCTGGGGATTTTTTTTGAGATTTTGGGTTTTAGTTATGTTGGTATTTCCGGGACTTAGAGTTTTGTGGATTTTAGGATTTTGGGATTCTGTATTTATTTTAGGGATTTTGAGTTTTGGTGAATCGGTCAGACTCCCGTCTATGGAATCCACATCTGTACACGAGAATGAATCAGAAAATCACACATCAATATACTTTTAGACCGTCGAGTAGCCCTAAAAGCTCTCATGTCTTTCAAATTTGAGTCAATGCTGGCTTAGGATCGTTTCCTAATTCTGTTACAGCTTACTTTACATAATATAATCTCTCTTGTATACAAAGCTCCCTGGTTACAGATGCATATCTGGAAATGAAACAGCATAACTTGCATTATCATTGATTGGAACTGAACCTTTTTGTCGTTTACCAATTAACCATATAAAGAATTAGTTATCCCAACTTGGCTAAAGACATGTTAGGAAATGTATTATGTCATAGCTCAACTTAGGTCTAGATATCACCAAGCATGCAATCGGCGCTAGCGAGGTAATTCTCCGTTTTTGTACGATTCGGAGGATTTTAGCTTCGAGGTTATCTTCCGAAAAGCTTATGGCCCCATGTCTGGTAACATAAAAAAATCCTAAAACGTTGATTTTGGCTAAACGGTTAAGAATTTTGTAAAGTATATATAGACAATCTCAATCCCTAATTTTTAGTTGCGTTTACCTAAACAAAAGTTTTCGGTAGAATTTAAAAAGCGAAAAAAAAATCTAACGGGCGCGCGTTATCATTTTAACCCACATTGGGCGTGGTGTTTGTGGTTTGTGGTGTTTTTCTAAAAAACACATTTGTAAAAACTATCCCATAAAAAACTCTTTTTGTCGTCTAACCGTAAGAGATTTAGATAGACTTTCTTAATAAGATGTGATGACAATGTCAATTTCTATATTTCTATATCCCCATTCAGTTTTACGCACGCCCACTTATTTTTGGCGATGTTAAATTTAAGGATGGAACGAGATAGGGTATTCAAAGATTTGCACAACGGATTTTAGCATTCTCTATGTTTTGGCATGTGTTTATGTCATTTATTCTTTAAAAGTCACATGAAACGGATGATTTTGTAGTAATTTTCTAAAACACGTCTGCGTAATTTTTATTAAATTTATCTCTGTGAAAAAAATTTACTGCAAGAAATTCGATGGAAATTTACTAATTTTTACTGCAAACGTACTGGAGCAGACACGCGTTTATCATGGGACCGCTTTCGGCTCGGTTGAATGTATTATTGTTCAGTGAACAAAAATCGTCCAAATTTAAAAAAATGTTTTTTCAAAAGTGCTCCTCATAAGTTTTGATGAATAACATTGATAATAATTATGTAATTTTGTTTATTGGTTGCAAGCAATAATTGCTGCAGAGTTTTTTTTTCTTGTATTTTATTTTTCGCAAGTCCTGTATAACTAATATGGATGGGATATATTTTTATGAATAAGGATTTATACGACACTAAATAATTCTAACTGAATTATAAATAATGCTGTTAGTGTTATATATAAAGAGTGTCACGAAATTCACGCAAGTGTAATTTTGATAGAAAATTTAGATTTTTCATAAGAGAGCTTAAAACATTTTATTGATTCATAGAGTTTACCAATGGGGTTATGTATGGAATAGCTCATCGGATAAATGGCTGCCACAACTTTGCTGGCAAGTAATATTTTATTGCAATGTTCTATGTGGCTTAATTTCATACTGGTGAACGTGAGCTTGTTTGCAAAGCTTTTTATTTAAAAAAAAAAACCCAAAGAAAAAAGTCCAATGGCGTTAAATCGCAAGATCTGGGTGGCCAATTCTGTTCGCAAAAACGGCCGATTAAAACATACAAATTTTTGGCGCAACAGGCTCGTTAGTACCCAGGGCCGAGCTTTCTCACAACTATTCATGTGTGCGTATGTACTTCTTGCATGATAATGGGACCTCTTGTTTTATGCCGACTCCGAAAGCTTTTCTTGGCAATTGATACTACTCGGATGGTTTGTCAGATCATCACGAGAGGAGGGCCAGTGAGAAATCATTTAGTTGTTGCTACGGCTGGGAATCGAAACCAGACCTTTTGCGCCGCAATTCATCGCACTAACCATAGCGCCACTGAGGCCGATTATAAAATTACTAATGCAGTAATTGAATTGAATTGTTTCTCTGACAATTTTAAAAACTGGTTTATTATGCCACGGTAACGGACACCATTAATTGTTACTTCCTGACATGCCGCATTTTCGACGAAGAACGGTCCAATAATGCCGCCAGCCCGAAATCCGCACGAAACATTGACGCATCGCGGATACATTTGTTTCTTAACAATTACTCGTCGGGTTTCTGAACCCCAACTGCGACAATTTTGTCGATTAACGAATCCATTAAGATGAAGACAAGCTTCATCAATGAAGATGATTTTGTTCGAAAAATCAGCATCTACTTGTTGTTCCAAAATCCATTAAACGAACTGTCTTCGCACTGCATGGTCAGTAGTCTTTAGTTCTTGAGTCAATTGAACTTTGTAAGCATGAAATTTCAAATGTTTCGTGTGAATTCACTTTAGAAAGTATCTCGAAATGAAATGCCTAATTCTAGAATACAATGCCGAATTGATGTTCCCAGACTGTCAGCAATACTTTTGCGATCTGCTTCTATGTTTTCTGTTGAACGACTTGTGACATGATGACCCTGTGTCTGCCTGAATTCAATTACCTTCAATATTTTTAAAATATTGCTCAACAATGAAAACGCGTTGTTCTTTTGTAAAGCGCTTCATTTTTACAAACCCCGAATTGTCTTAATCTTTTTTTTATGTTGGCAATACAGTACTATTAAATGGCGCAAAATTCAAATATTGCGTGAATAATGGCAATGGGTATAGAACTACATAGAGTGCTCATATACAATGAACATTTTCTATGTGGGGTACTGATATGGATACCCCAGTTCACAGTGCAACCCCAGCATCAAACAACAGCATAGCCGACGCATACGATCGACGAAATTTCCCGTTCGAACTAAACAGCCCGCGGCTGAAACTTCTACAACATTTTTAGCTCTGATGCGTACTCTGCGTAATTCTATACTCTTTGATATTGGTCACCCTTTATTTAAATCCATAGGGTGTTTGACAACTTCAATGTCGATATCACTGTTCAGTGTGTCCCGGCATATATTTAGCTTAAATATGTAAAAGAGAGCATGTGTTCGTTGATTTTCAATTTTAGCAATAACCTCTTCAATTCTAAAATAACATTTCTCCCTCTTCCACAGAATGACGTGATAGAACCCACCATTTGTTTCGACTACAAAACCAGGAAATACTCAGACTGACATTTAATTGATCCAAAAAGTAACGTACAAGTCTAACGATAAGTTTACACGAGCAGCTTAGAAGATAAGCTCCACATCCACAGAAACACATCCCACAATGGGTTGCTTTCGTAAAATCCACGAACGCTGGAAGCCTTCAAAACTACCCGAAGATGTAGACGACGGACTCGAGACTTTAGAGGAATACAACAGTAGATGGCTGTCCGTCCGTGTTATCTACTTTACGATGTTTCTCATGTCACTCGCCTTTAGCATAATCCTCACCGGGGTGTGGCCTTTTCTCGATAAAGTGAGTTATAAAGGAATATAACCGTTCAAGGGCTAATCAAAATTTAATTTGTCCTTAGCTAGATCCGACGGCGGGCAAAGAATTCATGGGCCTGGTGGTGGCCGCCAATCCTTTGGGCCAGATGATCTTCAGTCCGCTCTTTGGCTATTGGCAAAACAAGTCGGGTTCTATAAGACTGCCGCTTATTTGCTCGTTGACATTGTTTACTATTGCCAGTGCAATGTATTCGTCGTTGGAATTGTTCCCGAGCAATGTCAAATACTGGATGTTGGGATCGAGATTTCTCATTGGAGTCAGTTCAGGTTGGTTTCTGATATGTGGAATCTGAGTTTTAAGATGACCCTAATTTTTTTTTCTCTAGCCAACATTGCGGTATGTCGTTCGTACTTATCAGCAGCGACGAGGTTAAGTGAGCGTACGGGTGCCGTGTCAATGATCTCCCTAGCGCAGGTCTTAGGCTTTATCGTAGGTCCGGCTTTGCAGGCGGCGGTAACTCCGCTAAAAAGTGACGGCTTCAAACTGTTGAACGGTGCAATCATATTAAATATGTATACTGCGGCAGGTTGGATCAACGTGTTAATGGGGATCGCTAATATTGTCATGTTTACGCCACATTTCTTCCAAGTATGTAACAATTCCAGATTTACCTAAACCACATTTTACTCATACGTTAACTTGTCTTGAAGGAAAGAAAAGTTGCTGCTCGAGAAATAATGATAATGCAGGGAAAGAGCTCCGAAAAGGAAACGTGGAAAGCCATTAAGCCCGACTATGTCTCTTCCTGGACTCTGATAGTAGCCTTCTTTGTTCTAGTCTTCAATTTTGTCCTACTCGAGACGTGAGTGTTCACAAATTGTTTTCAAATATTTTTGAAATGTCAAATTTGTTTTATTTACAGCTTGGGTACATCCCTTACGATGGATCAGTTTGCGTGGACAAAAGATGAAACCGTCTCTTATATGGGGATTCTCATGTCCGTCGGAGCAGTGGTAGCCTGTGCCACCTTTGTCTGTATCAAGCCGCTCTGTAAGATATTCCGCGAAGAGTACGTCCTTATTTGGGGAGGATTCTCACTTATGGTCCTTGGAAGGGTATTGTACATTCCGTGGGGCGATGGACCACCAAAAATTGCAGAAGTCTTCAACGTGACCATTCCATTGGGTCCCAACGGACTCAACGACAGTATGTATGATGATCCCGAAAGCAAAATCTACCAGGGATGTCCCAAAATCCAGGAATGGTGCGCAGTGACACCTGCACTCACCATAACACAGTTTTTAATTGGCTATGGACTTACGTCGATCGGTTACCCGATCGCAGTCACGCTTATTCAAACGATTTTCTCAAAAATTCTCGGTCCACGACCGCAAGGTGTGTGGATGGGTATGATGACCGGCTCCGGATGTCTATCTCGTGTCCTAGGACCGGTGTTTGTTGGATCGATATACACCCGATTTGGCACCTATTGGACCTTTGGAATGACCACAGTGATGATGTTGGTGTCAATGATTTGGTTGCTCATGTTCAAGTGAGTTTTGTTTTTTTTTTCATGAGGTTACATCGATTATTTAATGTATTTTCCAGAGAACGACTCATACCACCGATAGTTGAAAGTAAGCCGCAATTCGTCGAAATGAAACCCCTTAACGTAGTATTATTAGAAAACGGTACTAAGGACCGTAAAGAAGCGAATGACTTTGATCCAGAACCAAAGGAAGGTGAAGTTCTCTTAACAAACAATAGAACTGTTAGTATAGTAGCGTCGAAGTAGAATGAGAACTTTTGTACTTTTTTTTTGTATAGGAACGTATTTTTTTTATTACCACTATATATTGTATATATATATTAAATTATGTTTATACCTAAGAATACTGCCTAACTGTAATCGATCTTCCAATATGTTACGATGCAAAAAACAGAATTATATACGAGATGATAAGAAACCTATCGTGTTTGATTGGTTGGCATGGATTTTAAAATGGCACGGCCATTTGCTAATAGGAACATCCAAAAAGTTTTAAAACAACTAAATTGTGGAATTTCGTTATCAATTTTGTTTTTTTATAAATGAGAAAAATTGTCCCCAATAACTCGACGAAACAATATTTCAGGAAGAGAAATCTAAAGATGACACGGTGAATAGTATTTATGGTAGCTACCAAGTGTAAAATAAATCTTTTTCAACTTCATATTGGTTGGGCAGCCTCAAAATCATCCATCACATTAAAATATCTATCAACGAAAAACAATCAATTAGTGCGATCTACGTATTTGTTGATAACTTCCTTTACATTACGTTTTTTTTGGGATTTCAACTACGATTATCTTAACTTTTTGTTTTAAATAAACAGCAAAGTACTTAAGATTTAAAAAAAAGTCATTGGCTTTGAATTACTAATAGAACATTTATGAATGGAATTCGACTTTGTTCATATGTCCACCGCAGGAACGTATGTATCGGTTGACTGGGCTGCTATTTCTCGTTCAAAATTGTCTCTGAGCCAATTGGTCCAATGATCAATGATTTAATGTAGCCCCATAAAAAATAGTCTAGAGGCATAAATCACACGATCTCGGAGGCTAATCGACGGGTCCGTTTCTTGAGACAATACGTTCACCGAACTGAGACTTCAATAACTCGATCGTTGCAGCCGCTGAGAAATTGTGGCTTGTTGGAACCACTGGTTTCCAGTACGTGCAATCGATCAGAGAAATAACATTCTAACTTGTCTCTGTAGGGAATACCATTGACTGTAACGAGACGGACATATTCATAGATGAAAAAACCTTTTGCGGATGAAGTGCTGTTTCATGAAGCACATGAGGCGTTTAACCAAAAATGGTCTTCATCGCTGAAGATGATTTCGCACTTAAATTTTTCATTTTCTTCCGTCATGCCCAGAGCCCGATTCGAGAAAATTTGCGTTAACGCTCGTAAAGTTGCGAACACCGACTCGGAATTTCGGTAGTAAAATTTTACTATTTGTTAACGTTGTTCCATCGTATACTTCACTATGATGAACTATTTATTTGACTGAATATTTTGACATTGACAGTTCGGTGATTGGTTTAATGCTTGAAACACAAGTGCAGAATTCTCCTTGCAGAAAATTTAGAACACACAGTTTTCAATGGGAGCGAAAACTTGTAAAATATGCAAGCGTTGCAGTTCTGAAAGTAGTCTCTTATTCTTAATCCACTGCAAAAATTCAATTTTCAGATATTTGGCATCATTGAAGTGTGACGTTTACTCCCCATAAAAAAAAACAATTATCAACAATGAAAGATTGATTTTTTCTTCATTTAACCAAAACATTTACTTCACAAAATTACTTCAGAATAAGTCATAAGGCGTGTTTTTTTCTCTTTACTCCAAATCTATATTTGTGCTAAATGCTGAAATAAATAGTTAGTCTGAAAACTACCGCCCATTTACAATAAAAAATTAAGGAGATATTCGAACATGCAGGAACTAATGTTCCAATTGATCCTATTTTGGAAGAGCTGATTATCAGTTGCAATCAAACAGGGTACGTAGGACATTATATAAGGACGATAAGTGGGCAGACACAATAATAATCTAAAAATTATATCAGATAGGTACACGACATCTGGATTTCATAAAATGTGCTGTGAATGAAGCCATAAACATATTATTATGAGGGCTAGTTCCAGGACGCAGGCAACACCAATTTTTTCAAAGTGTAACACACCACTTACCAAAGTTTTATTTCCTACGGGTGGGGCTAGTTTTAGAAAAGTCTCAACGTTTTCGGATGTGATGAGAAATTATCATTTGAGCAAATCCTAAACGTCCCTGGCAATTCATCATTCTGCACTTTCCCCGACAGAAGCATTGCATAGTCATCATGCACAACAATAATCAATCGAAGATAGATAACTGATTTACATGTGTCTCCTTCGTTGATCGGATTTGTCCGATAACTGCGAGACATATGGTTCAGCCAAACCAATGAGAAATGTCATTGTACATCTAATTAATTTGACTGCGGCTTTCTTTGGTTTAATCCCTTGGGGACATTTATATCCAACCGCAGATACATAATGCCCATGCTTTCATGCTTTTTCAAATAAACTTCCACTTTGAGATCTTTCTCATCAGGAATTATTAACAACCGTTTGGCGTTGCCCTTTTGTGATCAACAAATGTTTTAGCAGAGAAGAATAGGAAATCGTGATTCTCCTAGGTTCGGTTGTTTTGAGTTAAATGTATATATGCAGTTATAAGTATGTACATACATATAACCATTACTACTGTGCAGTGTATGTAATAAAGAGGAAAAATATAAATTGCCCACTGCTATTGACTTTGACGACATCCCCAGTTATTTTTTTTAAGTAAAATTTCATGTGCTAATTTTGTTTTGTGGGAATTGTTTTACATTTTTTGATAAAAATCCAATAAATTAGTTGGGTGGCATATTTTTATTTATTTAGGCCCTTCCTCTTCAAGGAAAAATGAAATCTACATTTCATATCGCTTGCTTACAAACCCATCCATATCTCTTTCACGCAACTCGTTTTTGGTGTCTCTTATATACTTGTCAATGTCCATAGCAACAATGTTTTGCCCAAGTTGATGAGCAATTGCTCGGGAAAAAAGTTGTTGATGGCAATATGAATACCTGCTACGTTTCACGAGCGCCTGGTAGAAAATCAACAACGGAGCAAAACAGGACGGATTCAGCGAGGACCATCCACCACGCATTCAGCGAGAACCCACAGCACATTCATTACAATCTAATGAATGAGTCTGGTCTTGTCTGAGTATCACGATTATTCATGTTGACAGTAGTTGTGTAAAAAGAAGGGCGCAAACGAAAGGCTTTCGATGGAAACATGATACATGCTGCTTGCCTACGTTTCATGAGCGCCTAGTAGAAAATCAATGAAGTAAAACAGCACGGATTCTGCGAGAACCACACACCACATAAATGAGTCTGCTTGTCTGCTTGTCTGCCTATCACGACCATTCATGTTGACATTAGGTGTGTAAAAAAAAAAACTTTCAATGGAATCATGAATATCTGCTACTTTTCATGAGCGCCTGGTCGAAAATCAACAACAGCACGGATTCTGCTAGAACCCACAGCACGGATTCACGGATTAGGTATAAAAAGGAAACATTTTGTTTTATTAAATAAATGGTGGTTGAGTATAATATGGCTGGCTTCGTAGAGGCTGGGTCTACACAGCGGGTTTTTTGTTCGACTTTCTTTACTGGTAAGCTTGTTCCAGCGATATTTTCATTAGAACCTATCTCTTAATATAATCATTTAAATAGTGTGAAGTTTATCATACGACCTTACAATACAACGAACAGCACAAGCGATTCATTCAATAAAATTGACAAAACCATTCAAAAGTTTATGTAACTAAAGACTAATTTTCCCAAAATTTGATTCCTTATTTATTTTAGTACTGCATTTTTACATAATTTACAAGTATACAAAATTAAAAAGAAATCATGCAAGTATATCAAAGAATGTATGCCTAAGAAACGCGCTTAAAAAACATTTCCAATAACACTTGCAATGTAAGCGCTGAAAATTTCAATTGACAACTAAAAACTTAAAAAATTAAAGCCAAAAACAGAAATTCGCGTTTTTAGTTTTTTTTTTTATAAAATAAAAACCAAGTAACCAATTGCACATCTCTAACGAAACCACCTTAACGACGTAAATTGCACATCCCTAGAGAGCACCCGTATTCAAAATACGCGGGAACGAACAAAAATGTCACCCAACCGAATCGTATCCCTGCTGCTGATTCTGTGCGCCTGGTACGTTTGGTCTGAAAAACAGCACGGATTTCGAGGCAAATTTGGTGTGACGTCATCTGGCAGTGGATGGTTGTTTTTGATTGTGTTGACTGACTGTGTGGGTGTACTTCTCAAATGCGAATAACCCGACGAGTGAATGGATTTTGTTAAAATTTGGAATGCAGATTGCAGATAGGTTATGAAGGTCTTAAGATTGCGATTTTTTTTTTATGAAACTGGGCTAGGCAAGTTTTACGAAGCAGACATTTTTTTGGATACTCCAAGAAGTTTCGAAGCGTCCATATTTTAATTCAGTTTTCTTCTACACTGAATTTTGTTGGGGTGGAGATATTATGGTTGTCACCGGATAAGCTATTTCTTTTGTTATCTGGATTATGTTTTCATTGGAAAAATTATAGAATTTAACAGAAAAAGTTTTTTTATTTGCCTTTCCTTACATATTCGCAAATCTAACTTTCATTGTATCGATAACGACATGTGTGGAAACATGTTTAAAATCAGCTTGTTGTACTCGGATCCGATCTTAACAAATACCTCGGGTATATCACGCAACTGCACCAATGTGATGACATCAATCATCGTGTAAGTGTGAGACGGAGCAAGTATAGGGAAACTGCTTAGCTATCTTCTGTCGCTGCGATACGGGGTTTCAGCATGCAGGAAACAGTTTGAGACCAACGGCAATGCAAATAAAGAATTCTTTTAGGCACCTGTTACTAGAGAAAACGTAATAGGTTCTTTCTAGACGAAAAAAAAACATAACTAACAAGGAACCTTCTCTACGTTTTCGCAAACATTGAAACATAAACACAGTATTGTCAGTTAACGCCTTAGATTACACCAAAACTGTGTTGTCTATGTATACTCCTTATTCCAAAAATTCACAAAAAGGCGCCTACAATATACCATGGCATTCTTGACATCTTGCAATGTTCAGCCCTCTTATCTGTCGAGGTCAAATAAATGTGTCCATCACTGTAAGCCAAAATGCCACAAACGAAGCTCAGTAATTCACTCTATCAGGGACCAGTATTAGACTGAAAGGTTTGTCTGCAAGTTTAGATTTAGAATACATCAAAGCGGCAAAGATGCTGTCTTTTGAGTGATGCATTCATTGGACGCATTTCGAGTCATTGCTAAAAAGGTATTTAATCATTTATTTATGTATGTATAATATTGCATCTTTAAGAAATATTTACCTACCGCATTTATTTACAAAATTGTAGGTTACTTGACAGATAAATCTAGCAGGAGACGTACAGATCCTAAAAAAGAAACTGCCGCGTCCTCTCAATGCATAATATTAATCACACTCAGAAACTCTGTCGCGACACTATTAAAAGTTGTACGTCCTTCGTGGTCAAAATGACAGATGAGATAAAAGCTAAGCAGCAGGCTAATGTCAACGTTTTTTTTTTTTGCATGGTGCTCCCCCTCTTTTTCATGACTGGTATTTGCTAGGAATGTGCGATTTTCGTCGGTAAGGTGGGTTTTTATAGAGATGATGCGAAATTTAATGAAGGGAGTTGTTTTTAAACAAAAACATATTGATTATGAATTTTTGCTTCTTAGGCCGTTTATCAACTGCATTAAAATTTTAGCCAGTGGATAATTTTTGACATTAGTATGTTCACAACTTTAACCTGGTCCACAGCTCGTTAAAATTTATACTGTGGCTAATTTTTGACATTTGGTATACGGACTGAGGAGTGAGAGATATGAAAAGCACACTTGTGAATTGATCGTCATTACCTGTATTCACATGTGGTGGAAAATAGCACATCATTCAGATAAAATGTGTGTTTTCCATCTTTCTCACTCCTCCGTAGGTATACCAAATGTCAAAAATTAGCCACAGGATAAATTTTAGCGAGCTGTTGACAAGGTTAAAATTTTGGTGTTTCTATAGACACCATTCCAATGTTAAAAATTATCCACTGGCTAACATTTTAACGCAATTCAAACACGACCTTAGTTTAGTATTTTGCAGTTTATGCAGCATCTATTCGACGTTGTATAAGTTTTATGATTAAAGTTTTTGCGTTCAGAGGCATTTTAAGGAGTGCATAACTTTATACTCTGCTTATATGAGTTTATGAATAAGGCTGTTGATATTTTTTCTTTGCAAAAACTGGTAATTTTAGTTAAAATGAGAGAAATGTCTCTCGACATGTAAAATTTGACAATTTTTATTTTTCTTCACATACAACGGAACGGGCATAAATTTACTTTGCTGCCTTTCACTTTTTGCACTTATTTTTTATTAATCGATTTGTCTCTGTGTGCTGATAATTTACATGTTTTTAAAAATGTTCGCTCACGTTTAGTTTAAAAGTTATTCAACAAATAAAATTGCACTTTTTTGGTTATAACTTCATTCAAAATTTTTTTATTTTATTTTTATTTTCGGCTGTGTTTTTCAAATTATTTAAAAAAAAAAAATTTACGAAGGCGCCTGCCTGACGACTTTACATACCTTGAGCGGAGCAACGAAGTTGCGTGACCGTGAACTGTCCCCAGAAAGAGAGTTAAAATCCCTTGTTCCCGCGAAGCGGTCCAACCAAAGTTGACTTATGCGCAACGAAGTTGCGTGAGGGTGGACTGTCCCCAGAAAGAGGTATATAATATCCTTGGATTTTTATTTATACATTTTTTCCGTCTTTTTTTGCATTTTGGGAAATATGTAGTATATAACTTTTTATGTGACAATGCTGAATTGAAATGTGTAAACATGTGTAAGCTATGTGTGGACTGTCAAAAGTAGGGGTTTTTATTATTTAATAACTTTTAAAATAATTGTGAGCGACAAATTTTTAAAAACATATAAATAAACAGCACGCAGAGACGAATCAATTAATAAAGCAAAGTGCAAAAAGTGAAAGGCAGCTAAAGTAAATTTATTGTATGTGAAGAACAATAAAAATTGTCAATTTCACATGTCGAGAGACGTTTCTCTCTTTTAAACTAAAAATACCAGTACGCTTTTGCAACGGAACGGATCTATTAATTCATACTAAAAAGTTTTTAAAAAATACACTGCAGGTCAAAAAAATGATTTAATGCCTCTTCTCACGAAATCATTTTTCCCACGCAGAAAATAGGACCCCAACGTAAAAATCCGAATAACACCTTTAATGTTATTTTTAATTTCAATTGATTTTACAGCTGTGAATTTATTTTGTTTCATAGTAACAAAATACAAAAATGTATTTTACTACCAACCGCTTAGATGTGTAAAATGACAATGGCAACAATGTAGTAACAGATAAACAGATCATCCCGCCCCTCGCGAGAGTTGGTCATTTCTTTAGCCGTCATGTTTGATTACTGTTGTCTCCTGGCAATCTGTCATTAGCCGGCTGGCCGGTTACGGGTCTAGTCTATGGGACACTTGTTTTGTTTTCTAAACTAGAAACTAGGTCTTCTCCTTCACACGTGACTACGTGAGTCATAGTCGACGCATGTCAGTTCTCCGGTAGTGTTCTTAGCCTCAAGTTCTTCATGAAGTGCGTGATCGTAATGGTAAATTGACACGCCGGCTTTACGTTTGTTTTTCTTGTTTTTAGTGGTCTGATTTATATTCTCGGTATTGTTTGTTTGTGCAGGATTGGCATTTGGCCGCCTCCCATCAGCGCTCTGGTGTTGCTGCCCTTGTGTTCTATTAAAGCTTTTATTCTCGTTCTCACCCAGGAAGTTATATGCGCAAATTTTCGTATGTTTTTCTTTTGTGTTTGCGTCCCCTTTATTAGTGTTAGTGTATAGCAATGCAATTGGATAAATTATAAAAAAATGGTACACCAACAACTGAGTAAGTAAAATGCTTTCGCGATTGATTGTTATGTCAGTGTCAGTACGTGTGATTGCTCCGATGAAAACATCTGTTTTGGTGGAACTGGAAATGGCGATTGACGGTGAGTGGTTATTTTTGTAAACGTAAATAAAGTAATCACAACGAATGTACTCCCAATTGGGGGAACGTTTTTGAAGGTGAGTTTTACCGGTCTTTTTGGCTTGTTGTTTTTGGAATAGGTACCTTGAGTTGCAATTATTTTTAGGTAACATAGATTTTAATTGAATGTTGAAGGAGACATCCTTAATTGCTGTTTCATAAAAATATCAACACTTTTGTTGACATTGTTGACACTTCTATTGACATTGACTATTGAGAATTAGGATGTCATATTCCTACATTAACACAAAATAGTTAATTAGGTGGGTGCAGTGAGTGAGACACAAACATCAGTAAACACAGCTTTTTATAGCGCAACAGGCTCGTTGCGGGCCCGGCTTTCTCTCACAACCATTATTTTGTTGTAAGATTGAGGGACCTATTGTTTTATTATGCCCAATCCAAACGTCTAAGTTGATACAAGATATTCCTAACAATTGATACTGATTTGTGAGATAATCACGAGAGAAGAGGCTGTGAAAAGTCATTTAGGTGTTGCTACTGCTGGGGATCGAAACCAGACCTTCTGCGCGGCAGTTCATCACACTAACCATCGCGCCACTGAGTCCATTTTGAGCTAAGCTAAGATAATATAATTGGCATGTAATCTCTCCGTTGAAAGACGCAGTACATATGTAAACATTTTATAGCACCATACGTCAGTAGAATTGTCTATCCAGATAACTGGGATACACAAAATTTAGTTAACGTTTTAACCAACTAAAAGGTAAAATATTTAAGTCAAACATACATGTAGCTCTACAGATCGGGGACCAAAAAGTAGGACTAGGATAATCAGGGTCTTATGCAGGATCGTCTAAATGGTTTGAGTTTATACGCTACCACCCAAATACCTTTGTAGCCGGAAAGTTACTGTAATTGCGCTACAGTTCGGGGGTAAACTACGACTTCAACTGATAGGCTGATAGAACCTTGAAATGGAATAAAACAAAGATGTTTTTTTTTAATTGACACTAATACCTTAGTAGTATCGATTGTCAAGAAAAGCTTATCTCAAGTAAGCTTATCAAATTAGACTCGCACACGTGAATGGTTGTGAGAAAGCTCGGCCCAGGGTACTAACGAGCCTGTTGCCCAAAAATTTGTATCTATAATTATAATAATTAATAAACGTGTTGCGAAAATGTTCCATACTTAATCGAATTAATTGCTGTGATGAACGATTATGTTGACCGTCAAATGGAGGTAGTGCTTGATATGTATTTCAAACAGAACCATGATTTGTCAGACGTTAGTCTATTAATCTTGAAATGCCAAACCAAAGTAAAAATAAGTCAGTTGACAGCTGACAAATGACCCCCAATTAAAAAAGCGTAGCCAACATAAAGTTCTATACCTCTATAAAACACCCGTTACATCTGCAGTTAGACACCAGAGTGTAGCTAATTATGTCTAGGTAACTACGCCCACTTGGGTACTCGTTTTTATAATGCGCCAAAGAATTTTAGGGTTAGGACGTAGCGTAAAGCAATTTTCTACCAAAACAACCAAGCACAAAGGATCTTCGCAGTAGTTCTTATGAGTCTTTACTATACAAATCCTTTCTAAGCCTAAGAGAAGCAACAATTGTCAATTTATAAAACAGACTACCTATACAGAATTTATAGATGTAGATGATTCGTAGATGTTAAGTGTCCTAAAACCATTTGGTGTTTATGAAGGCTTTCAGGTATTCAAATAATACGGCAGACATAATCTTTTATATAGTCTATGAGGTTTTATTGAGCAGAATTTTTAGTTAAAACTGTTTTCTCTCTGTAGATTTGTTAAACTATTCTTAGATTTCACTTATCAAGTATTCCATGCTTTTTTCGTTTCTTATTCCAAGTTACCCAAAGTAGTCTTGTAACTATTGGCTGAACATGAAGGCCATCAAAACCGAAATATCATTGTTAAGCTTTATCTTTAAATATTATTGTTCTCACTGTGTTAAGCAGAGATCAAGTACTTCATCTCTGATGTTAAGATTTGGTGGATTTTGGATCTTGAATTTTAAATGAATCGTTCTGTCTGAGAATTGAATTCAGATCGGTATCTGCAGATGATTCCATTAAGATTTGAGGTTGGTTATCTTGTCAAGTAGTTCTCCTGAAAGTCTTTCCTTCTTATTTTATCTTTTATGAAAAAATTAGTGTGAATTTAAGCCAGAAGAGTTGACTCCTTATAAAATTTGATATAATTGTAAGTTTTGGAAAACAACTAAAGTCAAAATCAATACTCACTACCTATTCATCGATTAAAAAGGTGCAGAATACATTGTTTATGTAAGCAACTCATGCAAACCAATGTCCAAACTTGGTATACATTCCAAACTTGTCAGTGTATGCCAAATGACAATGGAAAAACTCCAAAGCTTCAGATTGATAAACGAAATCTGTTGCCCTTAAATAAATATTTAAGTGCCATAGGTGGATGGCACCTCTAGAAATAAGATTTCTTAATGATTTTTCTTAGTTTAATCCTTATTTATTGTTTGTACAAATTGAATATGATAACTGTGAACCACATGGACCCCCTGTAAGTTCCCACCACTGCCTTGAAGTACTCGTACTTAAATCGAATAGATTAAGCCACAAAAGTACCTTTTAATAGTTGCAACTTGGTGCATCGTTTTTTTAAATATAATTACACTATAGCCAGTCTTTAAAACTTCACCGCTCCGCTGAAAATATGAAATTCCATATTAGAATAAA
Organism: Rhingia rostrata; assembly: GCA_949824845.1. Lineage (NCBI taxonomy): Eukaryota > Metazoa > Arthropoda > Insecta > Diptera > Syrphidae > Rhingia > Rhingia rostrata. The sequence continues at coordinate 103,591,243 of OX463757.1, forward strand.
TCACATTTAATTAGTCGGCACTTAATTTTGGAATTAATTACCCGTGTATTCATTCATTGCAACAAATTAGGTATTGTTCAATGCAGTGCGAAATGAACCATACTACCCACCGCATGCATGCAGCCTCTTAGACAGGTTCTATCGTTAGAATAGCAATATTCTCGATTGCATATATAACAATAATTTTCACATTTTCATAAGCAATGTTAGCTGATTTCGTAATCATTGACAGATGCAAAATCAATTGATGCTATGTGTTAAGTGCTTCGTGCATCTCACATTTATCCGCTGTTCCGCGCTGTGGCTTTAATTGTTTTTATTTTATTTTACAAGATAATTTAGTTGGTATTAAAATATTGTATAATGAATAGACAGATAAGTTATCGGAATCGATTTTAAATAAAATCCTAAATACCATTATAAAAATTTAATTCTGACGTATTTTCATTAGATTGGCATTAATCTTTTAAAATCATTGTTTGTACAAATTAACTTTTTTTTACAACTAGACCGATCGTGAGTAATAAGTCTGTCAGCCTATTCTTCCATTTCTTATAAAAGCAACTATCTACAATAAAAAAAAGTTTTACGACAACTGTGTTTGTATATCATTGAATTACCGCTACAATTGACCTGCTTATTTAATCCCTAAATGCTTGTATATCGCGCAATTTAATTCAATTGCCATATCAAAACGACGCCAGACATTGGAATACCTACTATACCTACCTAAGAGTAACCTAAATACATGTAGTATCTACGAACGGATCCCAAAAAATAGAGGTAATATTCTTTTTAGTATGATGTAAAGATTTTGATTTATTGGGTCTGAAACTCTGATGTAGATTACATATTTCGAAATATTTACTTTTTCAAAGTCGAAGGTGAATTACACTCCACATACTTGACACTTCTAAGCTGTTGCTGTTACGAATTATTATCTATTTAAGCATAAGCATTTTAGTAGTTTTGCTTGCAAGATTCCAGATACGGTTTTATCTTACTGTATAGGCATATCTGTGAAACAGGTTTGATTGTGACATGCTGATTGATGTTGATCTAGGGGCAATCTTTTGCGGGGAAGCACATTTCAAATATCTTTGGAAGTATAAAAAAAGTGTATGGAAACATTGTGTATATTTGAAAAACTTAATAAGACAACGAGCCTCACATCAAGATCAATAGGGAGACTGCAAAATTGGAAGGTTGTAATTATACTTACTGTGATGTTAGAAAGGAAGTCTTTTTATATTTTTATCAAGGGAAACATCTCTGCAAACAAATATATATATTTCAGTAGTAAGTGTGTTAGAGTCCCACCAGCTACAATGCTTGCGTTTTTTCACTTCCTGGTTCAAATACCGAAAATAACAACAATAACAAATTTTCAACACCCCACTTCCTGTGAAAGCCGTATATATATCCAAAAGTATAATCTAAAATGTGCCTATTCAGAATAGGCGCTAAATAGTAGCAAAATCTTTATAAGCGACATGCAACTTCGCACACACTAGACAGCCAGGTAATAGAAGCTAGGTTTGATGCCCTGTATGAGCCGCTAATGTCAAATATTTTATTTTAGTGTCCCTCGCCAAACGCCAACTGCCATAAGATGCCTTTAAAAGTTTCTGTTTCAAAACGACTTAATTGTAGGTTAATTATTTAATCCCAGTGCAACTTCTTGAAGACCTAGGTGTTAGGATGTTAATGAGTCCTTAAATACATACTATTTACTTATTTTAATACATAAATATTACATTGAGGATGGTGTGACTGCGGTGTCATAAAATTTTTTAAAGCTTTCGAAGACGTGTGTGTACGACCATCACAATATACATAAAACGCGTAAGAAAACGTTTTTGGACGATTATTCCTAATGTGACAGTTGCAATCTGAAAATGTGTGAAATGACACATGACATTAATAGAATTAGCAACCAACCATGCGTGTACCAATTGCTACGAAAAATTCCGCTTTATCAAAAACTACCAAAAACAGTTGCTCTAGTGGTTGATACATTGTTACCAAGCCGAAATGTGCCATTTTCATATATCCTTGCGCTCGTTACATTAAACTATTATCACGATTATAAATGCACTTCAAAAGTCAAAACTGATTTTCCGTAACAATCTGAATGCTGAAGGAATGGTTCAGCATTTTGTACCAATATTCATTTTTTATGGTGTCAATATTGAAATGTGGGGTAGGCTTCGTTAAACGATATATATAGTGCTGTTTTATTTGACAGCAAAGTCATTTGGATCCCCTTTTATTTTAATTGCGTTTTGAAATGTGAAAATTTAATACCAAAATGACTCTCGTTTGGTCGGAAATAGCATATTGCGACACCTTAACAATGTGCTACTAGGAAAACTGAAAATGTATGAGAAAGCGTATTTTTTCAATTATTATACTGTTTACTTGATTGGTTGGTTTTGGTGCATGATAAAATGGGAATATGCATGCAATAATACATCGCGAAGCATTTTATTTCGTAGTAATAAAAATCCGCCCGATAGTTAAAAACGGGACATTGTAACAAGCACAATTTTCTAATATCAGTGCTGCCAAGCTTCAGAAAACCCAACATCATTATCTAAATTTATTTAAAATAAAATTTTAAAGTAACAACATTCCTACACCCTGCTGAAATAAATTTTTTTAAGTAATTCAAAATATTTATATCTATTTATTATGCAAATATCCTAATAGTAATGCAAATCACCTTGAAATTTATAAAATTCGCGAACCATCACAAATGACGTTGACATCATCAATAACGAATCTTATCGTAAAAATTTAATGATTCGGCACATTTTTAAAATTTTGGATAGCATATAATTTTGTTTATACCAATGTACTATACAAATCCAACACGAGTCTCACATAATCAAAAACTAGTAAATTTATGCCTTATAGTGCTTACACACCGAATCATAAACTGAGTTTCTGGCAAAAAGTTTACGTAAACCACTAGATGCTTTCACACCGAACTCTGACCAGGTTTCGTTTGACATTTCAATCAGCTGTCAATTGTGATTTTGATACTAGCTGCAACATTTGTGTGTGAAAATATTGTAATTGAATAATAAAATGAATTCTAATATAATCAAACTAATATTAGCATTTTTTCTTTTCCAAATCCATTTTAATTATTCAATCCTGTTTAAATGAAATGAAATATAATATGAAGAAAAAAAACATTTGTTTTGACAGCGAGTTCATCAGCTGTTTTGTGGCACGTGTGGAACACGTGTAGAATCTATGAAAAGGTGTGTTCGTTCCAACAACCTTTAACGAGATGACGTCTGCGAAGTGGTTTTGAGAAGGTTACGCCATAACCTACTTGTTTTTGAGAACTGAAAACGTATGGGAAAACTCGGTTTATGATGAAGGTTTCAGGTGATTTTGCGTAAACTCAGTTTTTGGTTCGGTGTGAATGCCCTATTAGTCCCTAGTGTGAAAAAAAGTTCAATAACGCTTTATCTTAGCGTGTCTGGAGTGTTATTCTGGGCAAACGCCTATCATGCATTTGGGGGTAATTTTACGTGAACACATATACAGTGTAACCCTGTCATTTATAATCTCAACCGGCGCTCGATGTTCTCCACGTAAACTTTGCACTTGCGATTTCGCATTAACGCACGCTCACACCTACTCGCGTCGTGCAATCTAAGTGTGAGTGTGTAAACCAGTGCTGGGGTAGGCGAGAATAAGCTTATTTCGCTAAGCAGAGTCAATCGTGTATCGCCGATTAACTGCGCTGGTATTCTCCGCGCTTATCATAGACGACCAAGAGCAAGAAGTCTTAGACAATGACTGGGGCGAAAAAGAGTGAAGCTTGCGCTTCAAATGCAGACTCAGACGACTTAGGTCTGGACGCGATTCTAGCTCGAATTGGCCAGTTTGGCAAATTCCAGATGATAAATTACCTCCTAATATGCATTCCGATGTTGTTTAATGCTATTTTTTCCGTGACATATGTTTTTACCGCCGCAACAGTTGTTCACAGGTGTGTGGATACTTATCGTGTTGTATTTGGTCTGTCGGTTGTTTTAAAGTGTGTGTTTTTATATTTTGTCCAGGTGTCGAGTACCGGAGTGTGATAGTGCTGTTAGTGTTTACCAAGAACCATGGACGGGTTTTTCAATTCCCATGACATCTAGTGGTGATCTGGAGAGTTGCAATCGGTATGCACCGTACAACAGAAGTACAGAACTGGACGTTTGTTACGCCGAAAACTTTGACGAAGAGTCGAAAGAGCGGTGCGGCATTGATTTTATATTTCGCGATACGGAAGTGACCATTTCGAATGAAGTAAGTTTGAAAGGATCACCACCGCCGACCTATACTGAAGCAATTTTTTTTTTAGTTTGATATATTTTGTCATGATGAATGGAAGCTATCCATGGTTGGCACCATCAACAATGTTGGGGCGTTCATTGGGATACCCTTGGGTGGATTCGTCGCTGACAGGTGTGTGTTAAAGTGATTTATTCTAGTGTAAGATTATCGAAAATCGAAAAAGCTATTAAATTCGAATCGTTGTGATAAAAGTGTTGGTAAACGTGACGGCAATTAATTGCGATAAAATCAAAATGAAACTACATTTGCAAGACATCTAAGCATTTTGCTTTGGGTATTTCGGTAATTAATTAATTTGTAGTTATATCATTCAAGTATTTTCGAACTTGAAAAATGCCAAAACTGTTTAAAGTTCGATATGCTTTCGAATACCCAGTGACTGGCTGTTGTGCAGTTATAACATTATTATTTGTATTTTAAAAAAAATTGTTTTACATCAAGGAATGTAGCGGAATATGAAAACGCAGTACTTCTGCATTACGAATAACAAAAGCAAACAAAGCATCGTGAATGGTAATGATGCAAATGACATTTGACATTTCAGACATTTCGAAAGAATATGCTTAAACGTGTTGGCATGGTACGAACCAATATTGCTTATTTAGCTGTTAAAAAGTACCTATGTTTGATACTAATTGCTAAGAGATTAAGTTTATTAATCTTATTGATTCATAGAGTATAAAGAATGGGGTTATGTATGGAATATCTGGAAAGATCTGAATGGCCAATTCTGATGCCTGATCAGCCGCATTTTCGACGAAAAATTGTCCGATAATGCCTCCATACCAAGACCCACACCAATCAGTCTGGTGTCCACAATTACTGGAGGGTTTTCTGAACCCCAAATGCTACAATTTTGACGAAGCCACCAGATGTAAATAAGCTTCATCAGTGAAGATGATTTGTTCGAAAAACCAGCATCCACTTGTTGTTGTTTCAAAATCCATTCAACGAAATCTCTTCGCATGATCAGTAGTCTTTAATTCTTGAGTCGATTTTGATGCGTAAGCATGAAGTTTCATGTCTTTCGTGAGAATGCGATGTAGAGAACTTTTCGAAATGTCTAATTCCTGTCGAATGGATGTTCTTGGACTATTAGCAATACTCTGGCCTCTGGCGAACTGCTTCAATGTCTTCTGTTGAACGGTTTGTGACAGGACACCCAGAGTTTCTAAGATCACTAATTGATCCAGTCTCCCTGAATTTTTCAATTATTCTCTTTACAGTTGATGGTTTAAAACACACTATCAGGGGAATATTTTATACGAAAATTGTCGACTGTAGCTGAAAAGCTTTATAAGTTGTAGGTATTGCTCAGCAATGAAAATACGTGTTCTTTCGTATAGCGTTCCATTTTTACTAGCCCAAAACTGTCAACTGTCACATTGTTATCTTTTTCCTATTAGCAACACAGTACTGAAAATGTCGCAAAATTCAAATTTTGCTTCAATTATGGGACACCCAATATATGTAGACGGGCTAATTTGTTAATACTAGTTAAATGCTCGGTTAAATGTTACACCTGCGATGACTAGGTGATCCCCCCGTTTCTTAAGAAGAGATCTTCCTCTACTGCGTCATTCTACATGTCCTAGACATCTTAAACGTTCAATACGGAGTTTTTTGATTAGTGGCATATCGCTCTACAGCTTGTTTGTTGCCCGTCAACGCAAATGGGACCGAAGATTTTACTCTCAAATCGACCAAGGATTTTTTTATCCACCTTTGATACGGTTCGTGCTTGAGCAGGACTGTGGTAAACAGAATCTTTGCTACTGAATTGCGTGTAACCGAAGAAACAGCCGAAGAAACCGCGTTTGGCAACAGTAATTTTTCGTTTAATTTTGGACGAGATGTTGTTGTTAGAGTTAATAGCGAAGTCGAGGTAGACAAAGTCCCTTACTACCTCAAATCTATATCTGTCTATGGTGAAATTCTGTCAAATTCGTCGATGTTGTGTGTCCTTTCGTTTTGACAGCATATACTTAGTCTAACCCACAATTACTGGCACTTCCTTCTCTATACTAGCTAACGTGGCTATGACATCCCGTTAAGTCCGGCTGTTATGCGTAGAAAAAGTATTGAATAAAAAAGTCAAGACTTTGAGCTTTTATTATTATTTCTTTATTCGACGAGAGTTGACTTAAGACTAACTATTCAATTCAAATTTTATCATAAGGAAACTTATAAATGTGTATCGATGCTGTGATACATACATACATACATACATATTCAAGATAAGTTAAATGCAGCGCTTGTAAAATTATTGATATCGAATGGTGGAGTGGAATGCATAAACATATCATGACATACTAATGGGCATCATAAGATTATTATTTATGATCTTCATTCGAAAGATAAACAAATCGTATCATCACACTTGAGGAGTATTGAATTACGATAAACAAAGTCCCAGTGTGGGACGTTATGCATAACACGGCAAATAATGTCAATATCGTCGGCGTATGTATGCTAGTGGTTGAACCGATTTTTGAATTCGAAATTTTAAATATTTTGTCCCTTAACTATACCAAGTTCTATGTTAAGACAGATGTAGCCGAAACACTAATGATAATAATAATCAGTCGACATAAAAATCATAACACGCTCTTTTTCAAGATATGGTCGTCGAAACATGCTGGCCATCGGGGGTTTCTTGAGTGCCATCATGGGAATCATCCGTTCGTTCTCCGTCAACTACTACATGTTCCTCGCATTCGAGTTCTTGGATAACGTTTGTGGTGCTACACTCTACTCAACAGTTTTTATCCTCGGTCTTGAACTGGTTGGTCCCAAGGCACGAGTACTCGCATGCTCTGTAATAACGAACTTCTTCGCCATTGGCGAGGTACTTCTTGCTTTGGTGGCGAAATATTTCACCAATTGGAGATTAATTCTGCGAATCTTCTACATCCCAGCGCTGATCCACATTGTCTTCCTATGGATTCTTCCTGAGAGTATTCGGTGGTTGCTCTCCCAAGGCGAGGAGGAAAAGGCAACGAAAATTCTTCAAGATGCTGCCAGAGTTAACAAGCGCAAGTTGTCCGAAAACAGCATTGACAAGCTGCTCCTGGCGAATCGATACAAATTGGCGAATGTCGACGAGAGTAAATTCCCGATCAAGGAAGCATTCAAATCGCTATTTTGGCGGATTGCCAATTGTTCGTTGTGTTGGTTTACCCACGTTTTGGTTTACTATGGCTTGAGTTTAAATTCGGTCAATCTTGGTGGAAATAAGTACGATAACTTTGTGTACATTTCGCTAATTGAAATTCCTGGATTTATGATACCCTGCTTCACGATTGATCGACTTGGTAGGAGATATTCACTAGTCGGGTATTTACTGATTTGTGGAATCTGTATAATGGCGACGATTTTCGTCAGTTCTGGTAAGCTCAATCAAGGTGCATGGAGTTTTGTATTTAATTTTTTTTTTTTAGATAATTACGTTCTTCAGATGACGCTGTTTCTGCTGGGAAAATTGGCCATTACGGCATCATTTCAAGTGGTGTACTTTTTCACCTCGGAAATATTCCCAACGAATGTGCGGAATACTTTACTATCATTTTGCTCGATGGTCGGCCGAGTTGGATCGATGGTGGCACCATTTACTCCGCTTATGGTAAGTCAACTTTTTCAACTGTGATTTCATAAGTCAAACTTTTTCTTAACCATCTTTTCCGTAGGGAAAATATTACGAACCAGCACCTGCGATACTCTTCTCCGGATTTGCTCTACTATCAGCAGTCATGTCGCTATTCTTTCCAGAAACTGCGGATGTCATTTTACCTACTACAATGAATGAAGCTGAAAATATTGGCCAAAAGAAAAAGCCAATGGAACCGGAAACAGGACATACATGATCTTGACCAAGGCAGGTTGCGTATCATCTCATATTAACCATTATAGATGTAAACATAGATTTTAAAATATAGATTCGGTATTACCTTCACTGATAATAAAACTAAAACATGTCTGCAAACAAAGTACAAAAACAAAACTTGGGTCTTTTCTAATAAAATGTTGGCAGGTATCAAATAATTGATGGCAATTGGACATAACAATTTAAAACTAGAGGTAGTATGCACCAATGAATAATAATCTAGTGATAGGGTCTACCAACGCAACTCTTCAAAGTGTGATTCTGTTTCAGCAATTGTTGGAAGTTACCTACGATGACTTCAAAAATTCTGTACTTTGTTCGAAAATCGTCTCGTCTTCAAACGTTTGCTTTTTTCGAAGTTTTACTTTGGGTTTCCGTATGGAAACTCAAAAGAACGCTTGATTGTGTCGATCGTGATTAAGGTTAGGTCACGTATAGGTTAGGTTCAAGCAGGAAATGCGCATGCATACTTAGACAAGGAACGTTCGTTGTGGTACCACGTTGATCTGTAGGCTTTCCAAGCAACTTTTACAGAAGTCATTGCTCAAGGTGTCAAGCCTTTTTGCTTGTGGGCCTATAGGGCAGTATCTAATATTTGAAGTCCCATGTGTAAATTTTCAGCTCGTTGCGTCAGTCATTTCCACTCAAATGTCAATGAAAATAAAATTGTCGATTTACCAATGAAGGCAGTGCACCGCAAAGTAAACTTGGTAAAACTGAAATCCGGAACGCACCCATTATCCTGAAAATCTCTGTTAGTGCTTTCACACCGAACCGAAAACTGAGTTTACGCAAGAATACCTGAAACCAGACGCAGACGTCATCTCATTGAAGGTTGTTAGAACGAACATACTTTTCATACGTTCTACATGTGTTCCACACATTCCACAAAGCAGCTTATGAACTCGCCGTCAAAACAAATGTATTTTTTTCATTTAATTTTAAATGGGAATTGAAAAAAAAAAATGAGGAAGATTTGTTGTGTGGAAGATGAGGAGTACCTGGTGCAGAGATAAAGGAAGTAAAGAGATACCAAACTTCTACCTTTCTCACCCTGAATCCCCGCAAGAGTTAGTTGTTTTTGTAATCCACCGCCAATGCACTCCTGTCTGTGAATACATGTATTTCCGAGTAAAAGAATTCAGCAGACGAGAAATTTTGGGTTTGGACACTTTCATTAACAGCTGTTTAGCAGTGTGGTAGATTTATTTGTTTTATGACATTTCAGTCGACATTCATTTATTTTTTTGCGTTTGTTGTTTTTGCGTGCGTGGAAATATATTCGCACTTTTTCCTGTCGCACTTCACAAATTAACTTTATGTAAGCTTTTGGGCGCACTTTCTCTACGAGTTTTCGTAGTCGATTCCTACTTCGGAGTGATCTGGTGTTGCGTTATTCGATAAGCAAGATTCTGAAGATAGTATATTTCCAACTCAGAGTTATTATAAGTAGGATAATTTCTTATTTTTATAAATGATATAAATGGTGTTTGAAATACCGATTTTTATTATGTTTCTGTTGATCAGAAAAAGTTGAGTTTCATATTTAATGGTAACGAATTCGGCCATTTCATATTTTTGATGAACTGTTTTTTTTTTGCTGATAACTTTAATTCTTTGCAAAAAATTATTATTCCACTTACTAACAGCCGTATTAATTTAAGCAAATTAAATGTGAATTATCTTTAATCAATGGATTTAATGAGAAAACTTCTATTGCGTTAAAAAGAGGGTTACATTTTATCCTCTTTTTTTTTTAATTTTTGACTTTTCTGCACCATACTAATGTCAAAAATTATTCACTGGTTAGAATTTAACACAATTGACACACGGAATAAAGATTTCCGCCCTACTTAGTTCATGTTAAACATATTCAATATACAGCGAAACTGATGTTATTCAGAGTTTAAACGCACATTGTAAACCTTAAACAATTAAAACACGTGTTTTCTAGTTGGTAGGTACAAAACAAAGAACAATTTATTTCAATTGTTTACCGTACATGCCATACAAAACAGTGATATGCTACTTTTCAATATAATATTAGCGAGCTGTTGAGCAGGTTAAAATAAAACAAATATAGGTTTATTTACGTTGTTAACCATAAAATAAACTAAATTACCGAAGTAGGTGAATTGAATTGTGACTTCTTCTGCACATGCAATTGCAAACTATATTGAACATATAGAATAAAATTAACATAAACAACAACGGAATATGGAATATATGTACTTAGTAAGAGATTTGTCACTAAACGTCAAATAGCTATTAAAAAAATTCTTAATTCATAATTAGCTTTTAATCAAAAGATTAGATAATAATGGTTAATTTGTTTATTAATACGGCTGCAACAGTTGTGTCACAGTCTGTATTCCTGTTATTTTTTGGCATAACTAACCAAAGTATGTATATCTTGTAAAATATCCTAGTTCCAATAATTTTCGTAGAAAGATTTATGCTTGGATAGAAGTGAAAAATGTGTTTTAGTATGGCATAACCCCGCAATATAAATCAAATGGCTAAACTTCTGATCGAACTTCAATATATATTCCTCCATTTACGATGTTCTCGATTCGAACTTATGTCAATATGTACTTTTTAAAATGAAAAAAAAAAAACAAGAATGTTTCCTCATTAAGAACATCTTGCGTTTTTATGAAGGTCTGCTACAGCCGGATATACGTAATAAAACGTATATCCTTTTTCCACACATTGTGTTAATTGCAAGTAGGTAAATGTAATAAAACCCTGATCCGTTTTTTTTCAAAGATAATATATCAAAATATCACAGAATGAGTTAGACAGATAACTATTAGAACGATTTATCGCAAGCATGTGCACTTAGTTACATATGCAGTAACAACACAAATACAAAATTAATGGAAGTTTTAATGAATTCAACGCACACGAAAAATTAGAATTCTATTTTACTGTTCTCAGTAGGTTTTTTTTGTACTAATATTTTTTCAACCATAACAAAAAAAAATAAATAAATATATTTTCAAGATTTGATTAAATTGATAATTTAAAACTGAACGCGATGCTTATTTCTTAAATTTTTCTTGGATGCGCTCATTAGTGGTGACAATGCTACAGCTGTTTTAACTCCGATGTAAATTTTCACCCCTTTCTGTGATGGTTGTTGGTGAGGTCGGCGAGGTAGCTGGGGAAAATCGAAAAATTTTGAGCAAAAAATGTGGGGAATAACTTATCTCACCCATACTTGTTTAAAAATGTGATAGTATGTGTAAGATACGTAATTATGGGTGAATTTAGCTTGTAGGCAAACCGCGAAGATTGGTATCTCTTTACTTCCCTTATCTCTGTAGTCGACGCATGTCAAGAATGATGTATTACAGATTACGCATTGCGCATGTCCGCCATTTATGTTTACGTTTCTGCTATCTTGCTTACGTCACAGGAGACAAGCGAATATTATTTCCTTCTGAAAGTAGGCATTGATATATCATTTCCGCGCGTTAATTTTGAATTGGTTATACGGAAATTATTTTTTCATTGAATTTTGAGTATAAAAGATTTTAAAAATCAATATGAGGTGTGCAGTGTTCAATTGCAGTGCAAATAATAATAAAGGAAAGTTAAATATCCGCTTTTATCGCTTTCCTAAGGATGGCGGTATTCAGAAGCAATGGATACATTTTTGTCGGAGGAAAGACAACTTTAATCCTGAAACGTCGCGAATTTGCTCTGCACATTTCACTGCAGAAGATTTCGAGAGGAATCTACAATTTGAAATGGGTATGTTCCTGTACATAAGTCCTTGCTTACATATTATTAATATAAAATTAAAGGATTATGCGAGAGAAACGGATACAAGTTGAAGCCGGGAACTTGTCCAACCGTTGAACCACAGTCCACGATGGTACCTTCATCCAGGGATAAGAGAATGATACATAAAACAAAGCAGAATATGATCCAGCCAAACCTGATGATGCAGATCAAATAGAGATGAACAACAACGTTGTAGATGTTGTAGACGGAACTACAAATCAGTTGCAGCATCAAATTGATCTTTTAAAACAAGAGATGTAAGTTGATGATTATTATTACAAGTACATACAATAACAACTTTAATCATTTTAGTGGAAGCTTAAAGCTAGAGAATTTTACTATGATGAAAGAATGCAAAGATTACATACTCCAAAGATTACCAAATACAAATACAAATACACTTTTAAAAAAAGATTTTTCTTGACAAAAAGACACATTTTAATTTAATTTCACGCAATTCCTATGTAAATAATCAACAATTACAACGAGCTTTCAAATAATATTTCACCTGTGACGTAGCTGCGCAGAACGAGCAAAAATTGCACACCTAAATGCATAATCTTATATCTCTCATTCCTGGACGCATGTCAGTTCTGCGGTAGTGTTCTTAGCCTCAAGTTCTTCATGAAGTGCGTGGTCGTAATGGTAAATTGACACGCCGGCTTTACGTTTGTTTTTCTTGTTTTTAGTGGTCTGATTTATATTCTCGGTTTTGTTTGTTTGTGCAGGATTGGCCGCCTCCCATCAGCGCTCTGGTGTTGCTGCCCTTGTGTTCTATTAAAGCTTTTATTCTCGTTCTCACCCGGGAAGCTATATGCGCGAATTTTCGCATGTTTTTCTTTTGTGTTTGCGTCCCCTTTATTAGTGTTAGTGTATAGCAATGCAATTGGATAAATTATAAAAAATTGGTACACCAACAACTGAGTAGGTAAAATGCTTTCGCGATTGATTGTTATGTCAGTGTCAGTACGTGTGATTGCTCCGATGAAAACATCTGTTTTGGTGGAACTGGAAATGGCGATTGACGGTGAGTGGTTATTTTTGTAAACGTAAATAAAGTAATCACAACGAATGTACTCCCAATTGAGGGAACGTTTTTGAAGGTGAGTTTTACCGGTCTTTTTGGCTTGTTGTTTTTGGAATAGGTACCTTGAGTTGCAATTATTTTTAGGTAACATAGATTTTAATTGAATGTTGAAGGAGACATCCTTAATTGCTGTTTCATAAAAATATCAACACTTTTGTTGACATTGTTGACACTTCTATTGACATTGACTATTGAGAATTAGGATGTCATATTCCTACATTAACACAAAATAGTTAATTAGGTGGGTGCAGTGAGTGAGACACAAACATCAGTAAACACAGCTTTTTATAGCGCAACAGGCTCGTTGCGGGCCCGGCTTTCTCTCACAACCATTATTTTGTTGTAAGATTGAGGGACCTATTGTTTTATTATGCCCAATCCAAACGTCTAAGTTGATACAAGATATTCCTAACAATTGATACTGATTTGTGAGATAATCACGAGAGAAGAGGCTGTGAAAAGTCATTTAGGTGTTGCTACTGCTGGGGATCGAAACCAGACCTTCTGCGCGGCAGTTCATCACACTAACCATCGCGCCACTGAGTCCATTTTGAGCTAAGCTAAGATAATATAATTGGCATGTAATCTCTCTGTTGAAAGACGCAGTACATATGTAAACATTTTATAGCACCATACGTCAGTAGAATTGTCTATCCAGATAACTGGGATACACAAAATTTAGTTAAAGTTTTAACCAATAAAAAGGTAAAATATTGAAGTCAAACATACATGTAGCTCTACAGATCGGGGACCAAAAAGTAGGACTAGGATAATCAGGGTCTTATGCAGGATCGTCTAAATGGTTTGAGTTTATACGCTACCACCCAAATACCTTTGTAGCCGGAAAGTTACTGTAATTGCGCTACAGTTCGGGGGTAAACTACGACTTCAACTGATAGGCTGATAGAACCTTGAAATGGAATAAAACAAAGATGTTTTTTTTTTAATTGACACTAATACCTTAGTAGTATCGATTGTCAAGAAAAGCTTATCTCAAGTAAGCTTATCAAATTAGACTCGCACACGTGAATGGTTGTGAGAAAGCTCGGCCCAGGGTACTAACGAGCCTGTTGCCCAAAAATTTGTATATAATTATAATAATTAATAAACGTGTTGCGAAAATGTTCCATACTTAATCGAATTAATTGCTGTGATGAACGATTATGTTGACCGTCAAATGGAGGTAGTGCTTGATATGTATTTCAAACAGAACCATGATTTGTCAGACGTTAGTCTATTCATCTTGAAATGCCAAACCAAAGTAAAAATAAGTCAGTTGACAGCTGACAAATGGCCCCCAATTAAAAAAGCGTAGCCAACATAAAGTTCTATACCTCTATAAAACACCCGTTACATCTGCAGTTAGACACCAGAGTGTAGCTAATTATGTCTAGGTAACTACGCCCACTTGGGTACTCGTTTTTATAATGCGCCAAAGAATTTTAGGGTTAGGACGTAGCGTAAAGCAATTTTCTACCAAAACAACCAAGCACAAAGGATCTTCGAAGTAGTTCTTATGAGGCTTTACTATACAAATCCTTTCTAAGCCTAAGAGAAGCAACAATTGTCAATTTATAAAACAGACTACCTATACAGAATTTATAGATGTAGATGATTCGTAGGTGTTAAGTGTCCTAAAACCATTTGGTGTTTATGAAGGCTTTCAGGTATTCAAATACTACGGCAGACATAATCTTGGATATAGTCGTGGAGGTTTTATTGAGCAGAATTTTTAGTTTAAACTGTTTTCTCTCTGTAGATTTGTTAAACTATTCTTAGATTTCACTTATCAAGTATTCCATGCTTTTTTCTTTTCTTATTCCAAGTTACCCAAAGTAGTCTTGTAACTATTGATGTTAAGATTTTGTGGATTTTGGATCTTGAATTTTAAATGAATCGTTCTGTCTGAGATTTGAATTCAGATCGGTATCCGCAGATGATTCCATTAAGATTTGAGGTTGGCTATCTTGTCAAGTAGTTCTCCTGAAAGTCTTTCCTTCTTATTTTATCTTTTATTAAAAAATTAGTGTGAATTTAAGCCAGAAGAGTTGACCCTTATACAATTTGATATAATTGCAAGTTTTGGAAAACAACTAGAGTCAAAATCAATTTTCACTACCTATTCATCGAATAGGAATACATTGTTTATGTAAGCAACTCATGCAAACCAATGTCCAAACTTGGTATACATTCCAAACTTGTCCGTGTATGCCAAATGACAATGGAAAAACTCCAACGCTTCAGATTGATAAACGAAATCTGTTGCCCCTTCAATAAATATTTAAGTGCCATAGGTCGATGGCACCTCTAAAAATAAGATTTCTTATTGATTTTTCTTAGTTTAATCCTTATTTATTGTTTGTACAAATTAAATATGATAACTGTGAACCACATGGACCCCCTGTGAGTTCCCACCACTGCCTTGAAGTACTCGCACTTAAATCGAATAGATTAAGCCACAAAAGTACCTTTCAATAGTTGCAACTTGGAGCATCGTTTTTTTTTTTAAATAAAATTACACTATAGTCTTTAAAACTTCACCGCTCCGCTGAAAATACGCAATTCCTTATTAGAATAAATCACACTTAATTAGTCGGCACTTAATTTTGGAATTAATTACCCGTGTATTCATTCATTGCAAAAAATTAGGTATTGTTCAATGCAGTGCGAAATGAACCATACTACCCACCGCATGCATGCAGCCTCTTAGACAGGTTCTATCGTTAGAATAGCAATATTCTCGATTGCATATATAACAATAATTAAAACAGCTAGTAAAAAATTCCCAACAATCTGTTCTCACATTTTCATAAGCAATGTTAGCTGATTTCGTAATCATTGACAGATGCAAAATTAATTGATGCTATGTGTTAAGTGCTTCGTGCATCTCACATTTATCCGCTGTTCCGCGCTGTGGCTTTAATTGTTTTTATTTTATTTTACAAGATAATTTAGTCGGTATTAAAATATTGTATAATGAATAGACAGATAAGTTATCGGAATCGATTTTAAATAAAATCCTAAATACCATTATAAAAATTTAATTCTGACGTATTTTCATTAGATTGGCATTAATCTTTTAAAATCATTGTTTGTACAAATTAACTTTTTTTTACAACTAGACCGATCGTGAGTAATAAGTCTGTCAGCCTATTCTTCCATTTCTAATAAAAGCAACTATCTACAATAATAAAAAAAGTTTTACGACAACTGTGTTTGTATATCATTGAATTACCGCTACAATTGATCTGCTTATTTAATCCCTAATTGCTTGTATATCGCGCAATTTAATTCAATTGCCATATCAAAACGACGCCAGACATTGGAATACCTACTATACCTACCTAAGAGTAACCTAAATACATGTAGTATCTACGAACGGATCCCAAAAATAGAGGTAATATTCTTTTTAGTATGATGTAAAGATTTTGATTTATTGGGTCTGAAACTCTGATGTAGATTACATATTTCGAAATATTTACTTTTTCAAGGTCGAAGGTGAATTACACTCCACATACTTGACACTTCTAAGCTGTTGCTGTTACGAATTATTATCTATTTAAGCATAAGCATTTTAGTAGTTTTGCTTGCAAGATTCCAGATACGGTTTTATCTTACTGTATAGGCATATCTGTGAAACAGGTTTGATTGTGACATGCTGATTGATGTTGATCTAGGGGCAATCTTTTGCGGGGAAGCACATTTCAATTATCTTTGAAAGTATAAAAAAAGTGTATGGAAACATTGTGTACATTTGAAAAACTTAATAAGACAACGAGCCTCACATCAAGATCAATAGGGAGACTGTAAAATGGGAAGGTTGTAATTATACTTACTGTGATGTTAGAAAGGAAGTCTTGTTATATTTTTATCAAAGGAAACATCTCTGCAAACAAATATATATTTCAGTAGTAAGTGTGTTAGAGTCCCACCAGCTACAATGCTTGCGTTTTTTCACTTCCTGGTTCAAATACCGAAAATAACAACAATAACAAATTTTCAACACCCCACTTCCTGTGAAAGCCGTATATATATCCAAAAGTATAATCTAAAATGTGCCTATTCAGAATAGGCGTTAAATAGAAACAAAATCTTTATAAGCGACATGTAACTTCGCACACACTAGATAGCAAGGTAATAGAAGCTAGGTTTGATGCCCTGTATGAGCCGCTAATGTCAAATATTTTATTTTAGTGTCCCTCGCCAAACGTTCGACAAACGCCAACTGCCATAAGATGCCTTTAAAAGTTTCTGTTTCAAAACGACTTAATTGTAGGTTCATTATTTAATCCCAGTGTAACTTCTTGAAGACCTAGGTGTTAGGATGTTAATAAGATAAATCGAAAAAAAAACGATTTGTTTGACGATTATTCCTAATGTGACAGTTGCAATCTGAAAATGTGTGAAATGACACATGACATTAATAGAATTAGCAACCAAAACCATCGTAAAGCGGGTACCAATTGCTACGAAAAATTCCGCTTTATCAAAAACTACCAAAAACAGTTGCTCTAGTGGTTGATACATTGTTACCAAGCCGAAATGTGCCATTTTCATATATCCTTGCGCTCATTACATTAAACTATTATCACGATTATAAATGCACTTCAAAAGTCAAAACTGATTTTCCGTAACAATCTGAATGCTGAAGGAATGGTTCAGCATTTTGTACCAATATTCATTTTTTATGGTGTCAATATTGAAATGTGGGGTAGGCTTCGTTAAACGATATATATAGTGCTGTTTTATTTGACAGCAAAGTCATTTGGATCCCCTTTTATTTTAATTGCGTTTTGAAATGTGAAAAATTAATACCAAAATGACTCTCGTTTGGTCGGAAATAGCATATTGCGACACCTTAACAATGTGCTACTAGGAAAACTGAAAATGTATGAGAAAGCGTATTTTTTCAATTATTATACTGTTTACTTGATTGGTTGGTTTTGGTGCATGATAAAATGGGAATATACATGCAATAATACATCGCGAAGCATTTTATTTCTTAGTAATAAAAATCCGCCCGATAGTTAAAAACGGGACATTATAACAAGCACAATTTTCTAATATCAGTGCTGCCAAGCTTCAGAAAACCCAACATCATTATCTAAATTTATTTAAAATAAAATTTTAAAGTAACAACATTCCTACACCCTGCTGAAATAAATTTTTTTAAGTAATTCAAAATATTTATATCTACTTATTATGCAAATATCCTAATAGCAATGCAAATCACCTTGAAATTTATAAAATTCGCGAACCATCACAAATGACGTTGACATCATCAATAACGAATCTTATCGTAAAAATTTAATGATTTGGCACATTTTTAAAATTTTGGATAGCATATAATTTTGTTTATACCAATGTACTATACAAATCCAACACGAGTATCATATAATCAAAAACTAGTAAATTTATGTCTTAGTCCCTAATGCAAACAGGTGGGGGTATACTGGTGTGAAAAAAAGTTCAATAACGCTTTATCTTAGCGTGTCTGGAGTGTTATTCTGGGCAAACGCCTATCAGGCATCTGGGTGTAATTTTACGTGAACACATATACAGTGTAACCCTGTCATTTATAATCTCAACCGGCGCTCGATGTTCTCCACGTAAACTTTGCACTTGCGATTTCGTATTAACGCACGCTCACACCTACTCGCGTCGTGCAATCTAAGTGTGAGTGTGTAAACCAGTGCTGGGGTAGGCGAGAATAAGCTTATTTCGCTAAGCAGAGTCAATCGTGTATCGCCGATTAACTGCGCTGGTATTCTCCGCGCTTATCATAGACGACCAAGAGCAAGAAGTCTTAGACAATGACTGGGGCGAAAAAGAGTGAAGCTTGCGCTTCAAATGCAGACTCAGACGACTTAGGTCTGGACGCGATTCTAGCTCGAATTGGCCAGTTTGGCAAATTCCAGATGATAAATTACCTCCTAATATGCATTCCGATGTTGTTTAATGCTATTTTTTCCGTGACATATGTTTTTACCGCCGCAACAGTTGTTCACAGGTGTGTGGATACTTATCGTGTTGTATTTGGTCTGTCGGTTGTTTTAAAGTGTGTGTTTTTATATTTTGTCCAGGTGTCGAGTACCGGAGTGTGATAGTGCTGTTAGTGTTTACCAAGAACCATGGACGGGTTTTTCAATTCCCATGACATCTAGTGGTGATCTGGAGAGTTGCAATCGGTATGCACCGTACAACAGAAGTACAGAACTGGACGTTTGTTACGCCGAAAACTTTGACGAAGAGTCGAAAGAGCGGTGCGGCATTGATTTTATATTTCGCGATACGGAAGTGACCATTTCGAATGAAGTAAGTTTGAAAGGATCACCACCGCCGACCTATACTGAAGCAATTTTTTTTTTTAGTTTGATATATTTTGTCATGATGAATGGAAGCTATCCATGGTTGGCACCATCAACAATGTTGGGGCGTTCATTGGGATACCCTTGGGTGGATTCGTCGCTGACAGGTGTGTGTTAAAGTGATTTATTCTAGTGTAAGATTATCGAAAATCGAAAAAGCTATTTAATTCGAATCGTTGTGATAAAAGTGTTGGTAAACGTGACGGCAAATAATTGCGATAAAATCAAAATGAAACTACATTTGCAAGACATCTAAGCATTTTGCTTTGGGTATTTCGGTAATTAATTAATTTGTAGTTATATCATTCAAGTATTTTCGAATTTGAAAAATGCCAAAACTGTTTAAAGTTCGATATGTTTTCGAATACCCAGTGACTGACTGTTGTGCAGTAATAATATTATTATTTGTATTTTAAAAAAAATTGTTTTACATCAAGGAATGTAGCGGAATATGAAAACGCAGTACTTCTGCATTACGAATAACAAAAGCAAACAAAGCATCGTGAATGATAATGATGCAAATGACATTTGACATTTCAGACATTTCGAAAGAATATGCTTAAACGTGTTGGCATGGTACGAACCAATATTGCTTATTTAGCTGTTAAAAAGTACCTATGTTTGATACTAATTGCTAAGAGATTAAGTTTATTAATCTTATTGATTCATAGAGTATTAAGAATGGGGTTATGTATGGAATATCTGGAAAGATCTGAATGGCCAATTCTGATCGCTAAAACGACCGATTGCGCGATTACGAAATGACTCATGCAGTAAAGGAGTTGTTTCTCTGGTTTTATGGCATGTGGAACCGTCTTGTTGAAACCACATGTTGGTCACATCCATATCTTGCAATTAAGGCATTGAAAACTGGGTTAATACGTCACGATAACGAAAACTATTAATAGCTGATGCCTGATCAGCCGCATTTCGACGAAAAATTGTCCGATAATGCCTCCATACCAAGACCCACACCAATCAGTCTGGTGTCCACAATTACTGGAATGTTTTCTGAACCCCAAATGCTACAATTTTGACGAAGCCACCAGATGTAAATAAGCTTCATCAGTGAAGATGATTTGTTCGAAAAACCAGCATCCACTTGTTGTTGTTTCAAAATCCATTCAACGAAATCTCTTCGCATGATCAGTAGTCTTTAATTTTTGAGTCGATTTTGATGCGTAAGCATGAAGTTTCATGTCTTTCGTGAGAATGCGATGTAGAGAACTTTTCGAAATGTATAATTCCTGTCGAATTGATGTTCTTGGACTATTAGCAATACTCTGGCCTCTGGCGAACTGCTTCAATGTCTTCTGTTGAACGGTTTGTGACAGGACACCCAGAGTTTCTAAGATCACTAATTGATCCAGTCTCCCTGAATTTTTCAATTATTCTCTTTACAGTTGATGGTTTAAAACACACTATCAGGGGAATATTTTATACGAAAATTGTCGACTGTAGCTGAAAAGCTTTATAAGTTTTAGGTATTGCTCAGCAATGAAAATACGTGTTCTGTATAGCGTTCCATTTTTACTAGCCCAAAACTGTCAACTGGCACATTGTTATCTTTTTCCTATTAGCAACACAGTACTGAAAATGTCGCAAAATTCAAATTTTGCTTCAATCATGGGACACCCAATATATGTAGACGGGCTAATTTGTTAATACTAGTTAAATGCTCGGTTAAATGTTCCACCTGCGATGACTAGGTGATCCCCCCGTTTCTTAAGAAGAGATCTTCCTCTACTGCGTCATTCTACATGTCCTAGACATCTTAAACGTTCAATACGGAGTTTTTTGATTAGTGGCATATCGCTCTACAGCTTCTTTGTTGCCCGTCAACGCAAACGGGACCGAAGATTTTCCTCTCAAATCGACCAAGGATTTTTTTATCCACCTTTGATACGGTTCGTGCTTGAGCAGGACTGTGGTAAACAGAATCTTTGCTACAGAATTGCGTGTATAGCCCGAAGAAACAGCGTTTGGCAACAGTAATTTTTCGTTTAATTTTGGACGAGATGTTGTTGTTAGAGTTAATAGCGAAGCCGAGGAAGACAAAGTCCCGTACTACCTCAAATCTATATCTGTCAAATTTTGTCAAATTCGTCGCTGTTGTGTGTCCTTTCGTTTTGACAGCATATACTTAGTCTAACCCACAATTACTGCCACTTCCTTCTCTATAGTAGCTAACGTGGCTATGACATCCAGTTAAGTCCGGCAAATAATGTCAATATCGTCGGCGTATGTATGCTAGTAGTTGAACCGATTTTTGAATTCGAAATTTTAAATATTTGGTCCCTTAACTATACCAAGTTCTATGTTAAGACAGATGTAGCCGAAACACTAATGATAATAATAATCAGACGACATAAAAATCATAACACGCTCTTTTTCAAGATATGGTCGTCGAAACATGCTGGCCATCGGGGGTTTCTTGAGTGCCATCATGGGAATCATCCGTTCGTTCTCCGTCAACTACTACATGTTCCTCGCATTCGAGTTCTTGGATAACGTTTGTGGTGCTACACTCTACGCAACAGTTTTTATCCTCGGTCTTGAACTGGTTGGTCCCAAGGCACGAGTACTCGCATGCTCTGTGACAACGAGCTTCTATGCCATTGGCGAGGTACTTCTTGCTTTGGTGGCGAAATATTTCACCAATTGGAGATTGATTCTGCGAATCTTCTACATCCCAGCGCTGATCCACATTGTCTTCCTATGGATTCTTCCTGAGAGTATTCGATGGTTGCTCTCCCAAGGCGAAGAGGAAAAGGCAACGAAAATTCTTCAAGATGCTGCCAGAGTTAACAAGCGCAAGTTGTCCGAAAACAGCATTGACAAGCTGCTCCTTGCAAATCGATACAAATTGGCGAATGCCGACGAGAGTAAATTCCCGATCAAGGAAGCATTCAAATCGCTATTTTGGCGGATTGCCAATTGTTCGTTGTGTTGGTTTACCCACGTTTTGGTTTACTATGGCTTGAGTTTAAATTCGGTCAATCTTGGTGGAAATAAGTACGATAACTTTGTGTACATTTCGCTAATTGAAATTCCTGGATTTATGATACCCTACTTCACGATTGATCGATTTGGTAGGAGATATTCACTAGTCGGGTATTTGCTGATTTGTGGAATCTGTATAATGGCGACGATTTTCGTCAGTTCTGGTAAGCTCAATCAAGGTGCATGGAGTTTTGTATTTATTTTTTTTTTTTTTTAGATAATTACGTTCTTCAGATGACGCTGTTTCTGCTGGGAAAATTGGCCATTACGGCATCATTTCAAGTGGTGTACTTTTTTACCTCGGAAATATTCCCAACGAATGTGCGGAATACTTTACTATCATTTTGCTCGATGGTCGGCCGAGTTGGATCGATGGTGGCACCATTTACTCCGCTTATGGTAAGTCAACTTTTTCAACTGTGATTTCATAAGTCAAACTTTTTCTTAACCATATTTTCCGTAGGGAAAATATTACGAACCAGCACCTGCGATACTCTTCTCCGGATTTGCTCTACTATCAGCAGTCATGTCGCTATTCTTTCCAGAAACTGCGGATGTCATTTTACCTACTACAATGAATGAAGCTGAAAATATTGGCCAAAAGAAAAAGCCAATGGAACCGGAAACAGGAAATACATGATCTTGACCAAGGCAGGTTGCGTATCATCTCATATTAACCATTATAGATGTAAACATAGATTTTAAAATATAGATTCGGTATTACCTTCACTGATAATAAAACTAAAACATGTCTGCAAACAAAGTACAAAAACAAAACTTGCGTCTTTTCTAATAAAATGTTGGCAGGTATCAAATAATTGATGGCAATTGGACATAACAATTTAAAACTAGAGGTAGTATGCACCAATGAATAATAATCTAGTGATAGGGTCTACCAACGCAACTCTTCAAAGTGTGATTCTGTTTCAGCAATTGTTAAAGTTACCTACGATGCCTTCAAAAATTCTGTACTTTGTTCGAAAATCGTCTCGTATTCAAACGTTTGCTTTTTTCGAAGTTTTACTTTGGGTTTCCGTAGGGAAACTCAAAAGAACGCTTGATTGTGTCGATCGTGATTAAGGTTAGGTCACGTATAGGTTAGGTTCAAGCAGGAAATGCGCATGCATACTTAGACAAGGAACGTTCGTTGTGGTACCACGTTGATCTGTAGGCTTTCCAAGCAGCTTTTACAGAAGTCATTGCTCAAGGTGTCAAGCCTTTTTGCTTGTGGGCCTATAGGGCAGTATCTAATATTTGAAGTCCCATGTGTAAATTTTCAGCTCGTTGCGTCAGTCATTTCCACTCAAATGTCAATGAAAATAAAATTGTCGATTTACCAATGAAGGCAGTGCACCGCAAAGTAAACTTGGTAAAACTGAAATCCGGAACGCACCCATTATCCTGAAAATCTCTGTTAGTGCTTTCACACCGAACCGAAAACTGAGTTTACGCAAGAATACCTGAAACCAGACGCAGACGTCATCTCATTGAAGGTTGTTAGAACGAACATACTTTTCATACGTTCTACATGTGTTCCACACATTCCACAAAGCAGCTGATGAACTCGCCGTCAAAACAAATGTATTTTTTTCATTTAATTTTAAATGGGAATTGAAAAAAAAATGAGGAAGATTTGTTGTGTGGAAGATGAGGAGTACCTGGGGGAGCTATGGGCAGAGAAAAATGACGAGCTCCGAGGATTTTATTCAATTAAAATCATTTCACACACAAATTTTGCAGCTAGTATGACAGCTGAGCTGAATGAAGTTTCAAACGAAACCTGGTCAAAGTTCGTTCTGAAAGCACAATTGGTTTTCGAAAATTCAGTTTTCGATTCGGTCTCTAAGCACTATATAGGTCCTCCTTTTTTTGTCATATGAATTCCAATTAGCTGTTCCATTCCAATAAAAAAAGGTTTGTTCGTTTCGTTTGTTTGGCTTCTTATTTTTTCATATTAGAAACAACATTTCCCACAAATGTGATGGTATTATCACATTACCGACATTTGATTTTGCATGGAACATTAAATCGTATTTGCAAAGTTAACGCCGAAATGAGTTTTTTTGCTCAGTGAGAACGTTGTATAAGAATTCATTAACCTTTTTCATTTGGCAGTAAATTATTGCGTCGCCTTCTTATATGCAGCAATTTAATGAACATACAAACCGTTAGCATATATGCCTAGAAGTATGACATTTATTGCTTACCCCAGTCTTTGTTGTTATTGCTTTTTTAATCAAAACGTTGCCATATGTTTACATCTTTTATATTCGTATGCTATCTCAATAAAAATATTTATATCGCGCCGCAACCTTGAGATAACGAGTCTGCATTTTGTCCATGCATGTTCAAATTTTAAATGCACCAAGCGAAGGAGACTTATTTTTGAAATTACAACCGTGGTATTCGATAACTCCTCTGATGGTTTCCGTCCTATTGCCTTTGCTGAATGTCAACGTCCTTAGTACAGTGGCTAGCTATATATCAAACCTGATCCAGCATTGTGCTTCGTATACGAGTATAGGTCACAACTGATAGCGCAAAAATTGAGTGAGATAACATTCGAATGCTTTTTTTTTGGAAACGTCAGTTGTAGGTACTATGTATGATTTATAAAAAAAAACGTATTATCGCAACTGGTAGAGATTACATGCTTGAATCAGAACGTCTGCATGCTTAACAATCGCAAGTTCAAAGCAAAATCAGTCCTTATCTTACCTCTCCTTGATTAATAACTCCGGCGCGATCGAGCTTCTGATCATAAACAACCGTTTAACACAAAGCAGATCGTTCGCCATAGGAATGTGTGTGAGATCTAACAAGGTTGCAACACTTAACAAACCATATTTAGTTCATTGAGTGAATTCAGTCGTGTTACATTGATTACCTGAGCTGGGACAACTTGAAGTACACACTTATCAAACAAACATGGGAGAAGCCATAAAGATTGGAAATAGCACAACAATTGTGGACGAGGATGAGTTAGATCTCGACGAGATTCTAGTTCGGATTGGCGAGTTCGGCAAGTATCAGATGAAACACTATCTGCTTATCTCAATTCCGATGTTATTCACCTGTGTTTTCCCGTTGTCGTTTGTGTTCTCTGCAAGTTCAGTGGCTCACAGGTTGGTGAATACTGACTTGCGATCATATGGGTTATTTAAAAGTTTCTTCTTCTCCCTTGAGATGCCGAGTGCCAGAGTGTGATAATCCGCTTAGCTCGTTTCAAGAACCATGGACAGAATTTTCAATTCCATTGGGATCTAATGGTGAACTGGATGATTGCAAACGATATGTTCCTTACAACAAGACCCTCCAGAGGGAAATTTGCTTTGCGGATAACTATAACCGTGCTATGAAGGAGGGATGTGGCTCTGATCTGATATTCCGCGATAAGGAAGTTACTATTTCTAATGACGTAAGTATGTTTGATGAAAATTGAATGTTTTGTTAAATTTGTATTTTTTACAGTTTGGAATTTATTGCGACAATGACTGGATGTTGTCCATGGTGGGACTGATTAATAACTTTGGCCAGCTTCTTGGTGTTCCGCTGGGTGGATATTTCGCTGATAGGTAAGTTAACTCGCCTGCCTCTGATAGTCTTGCTAACTGTCTATTGTGTATTTTAGTTATTATCATGAGCACATCATTCTAGATATGGTCGTCGCAACATGTTGGTCATTGGGGGGTTCATGAGTGTCATTATGGGAATAATCCGATCCTTCTCCGTCAACTACAAAATGTTTATTATCTTTGAATTCTTGGACAATCTTTGCGGAGGTGGTGTCTATTCGGTTGTCTTCACTCTGGCGCTAGAACTTGTTGGTCCAAAGGCACGTGTACTCGCCTGTACGCTTATATCATGTTCGTACGCCTTTGGCGGGGTTTTCCTCTCTATGACAGCGAAAAACTTTCCCAATTGGAGGATTTTCCTACGGATTATATACGTCCCTGCGCTGATGAACATCAGTCTGTTATGGACTCTTCCAGAAAGTGTTCGCTGGTTACTGCACAAAGGCAAAGAGGAAAAGGCAGCGAAAATCCTACGAAAGGCGGCAAAAGTCAACAAGCGCAGGCTATCAGAGAATAGCATCGAAAAACTGTTTTCAGCGAATCGAGTCAAACTGTCCAAAGCCAATGAGGGTAAGTTTCCAATCAAGGAAGCTTTTCGATTATTCTTCTGGCGCATTATGAACTTGTCTCTGTCTTATTTCGCAATCGCCTTGGTGTACATTGGACTGATTTTGAATTCGGTGCTAATCGGTGGAAATAAGTATGACAACTTTATGTACATCTCTCTGATTGAAATTCCGGGAGTGGTGCTGCCCTATCTAACAATGGATCGCTATGGAAGAAGGTATTCACTCTGTGGATACATGATTGCGTGTGGATTGTGCACAATGGCAACTGTTTTTGTGCCTCAAGGTAAATAAGGCAGCGAACTTCTTTGAAATAATTTGAGCTTACTTTCTGTTTTTTTTTTTTTTGTAGATTCGTACGCCCTACAGTTGACGTTATACCTTGTTGGGAAGATGACAATAACGGCAGCTTTCCAGGTGTTGTTTTTTTACACATCGGAAGTATTCCCTACGAGTGTGCGTACTAGCTTGCTGTCGTTTTGCGCCATGATCGGACAACTTGGATCCATGTTAGCGCCAATGACTCCTATTATTGTAAGCACGTTTAAATAGTGATAATCGGATTGATTTAATTTTTGTCGTGTATCTTCCAGTCAAAGTACTACGAACAAGCCCCATCGATATTATTTACAGGATTCTCCATAATATCCGGATGCTTGGTTCTGTTTTTGCCAGAAACAACAAATGTCAATTTGCCCACAACGATTAAAGAAGCGGAAAATATTGGCCAAAAGAAAAGCTGTCCAGAAGCAAAAACAGCGAATTTTAACCTTCATGTTATATCCCCGGAAGCAGCAAAACTAATGGAAAAATCAAACACGTGAATGTGCCTAATGATCAATGTCACTTCTAAAATTTGGCTTCGTGCACCTTCATACTGTTTACGAGTGTGAAAACTGTGTTCTTGTACAAAATTTAGTTCAAAGTTCTTCTATAGATAGGAATTAACGAATTTAGGTGACTCCAATTAAATAAGGAGTTGCATTTGTATTGATAGCTTGACAACTAAGAGCTGCAATTGTCTGTTAGTAAAGCCAATTGACTGAATAAATAGAAATAGATTACGAATCGTACTTAATCATTATCTCAACCAAAAAAGATAATTCACTCAGCGAATGCAATAATATTGAACTCTATTTAATCGAAAGTGTATTATTAAACAAGGGGCGATAAACCACGAACACTTTTGTTATTTCCACTCCGGTAAACCTGACGCTGTCGCGATATTAGGTGTGATTTAAGAAAACAAAATAAAAGCTCACACGTGTAGTTACCTACTTAAAAAGTAGCGCAACAGTCAACAGTCAACCTATGCTTTAACCACCATGTCTCTCCAATCTTCACCCTTGGCTAACTGTTATCAGTTGTTCACTTCAAGTTGCTTAAGGTCTACTTGTCCCCGCCGACGCCGCTTATATCGAAGTGTTAATTTCATAATGGACGTATTGTCCATTCACTCTACATGTCATAGCCATCCTAATCGATCAATCAATTTTTTGCTCTTACAATGTCTATTTCGGAGTCCAATTCGATTAGTTGATGATAGCAGCTTTTACTCATCATCCTCAGCCCAAATCACAATCTAGACCAAAACCCTTTCAAAGAACTTTTCGCTCAAAACTATTAAGGATTTTTTTCATCAGCTCTTCTACAGTTCAGTGACATAGTGCTGGGCTGGACTGATATAATTCCTACAATTTCCTTATTAGTTCGAGTAATAGTTTAAATGCTAAAAGGCATTTTTAGCTTATACGACAAAAGTTATTTATTTATTTAAGGGACACTACAGTCCGGAACGAACCAACATGCCTCTCCAATTAGCCCGGTCCTTAGCTAACTGCCTTCATTTATGCGCACTCCAAGTTGGTTTAGGTCGGTTTCTACTTGTCCACTACTTGTCCTTTATTGCGTCCGACGTATGGCTGGGAATCGAAGACTCTGCGAACCGGAGTATTGGTATCCATTCGTTCTACATGTCATAGCCATCTTAAACGTCCAATGCGGAGTCTTTTTTTTACTAGGGACATGTCGCTTTACAACACGTATAGTTCTTTGTTAAAACTTCGTCTCCATAGCCCTTTCTTCATCCACTTTTGATACGGTTCATGCTTCAGCGCCGTATATCAGGACTGGGATGATCACGTCCTCATATATTATCTCCTTAGCCCGAAGAAACAGCGGTTGACAAGAGTAATTCTTCGTTCCTGACGAGATGTTGTTGTCAGAGTTAATATCGGAGCCAAGGTAGACCATGAAGCTGATAAGCAAAAGTTTCTATTGTTATCAATGCGTCATCTATATGGCTTTATAGTTTACGTTGATTGTAGTTAGCTCGGATCAGCAGGTGTTCATTTGTTATGAATCGAACCAACGTTTCTTTAGGCATATTTTCATCAGAAAAAAAAAATTGCTAATGAGTTGGTGAGTGATCTTTTTCAAGTAGTCATCTCATTGGTCATTATATAGCTCGTCAGCTATTGCTCTCCTACAAAAAAAAACAAAAAGCCATGGTCATGAAGTGACTGGTGGAGTAAGGACCACTTTCACTAAGTCATTTTATCAATTTACCGATTGCGATGGTTAGCTGCCTGATATCCACCAGAAAATGCCTTGATAGTTTAATAAATAATTTGGTGCAAGTCTTCCTTAAATAATAAATCGATTCTACTGCACTAGGGATAGGGGACTTGAAGCAAACAAAAAATGGGGACAGTATTAGAATTCTAGGTTGCTGGAGTAAATAATAGAGCGCCAAACCCTTTTGTCTATTTTAGATACGTCTGCAAAGAGATGGATTGAGATTCGCCTTATAGAAAATCTGCCTGTTTTCAGTCAACTCCAATGCGAATGAAATGTTTGGATTTTGTATTAAACCCGTTTTAGTAAGCAGAAGATCGGTTTCAGATCGGAGGTAGATTTCGTTGTAGTCTTAGAGTTTTGGCATGTCACAATTATAAACGTTCCTCACCCTCCTCATGGCAATGTATGTCGCTATTTCCCTGCCTTAGATGTCAACCGGTAACAGATGGTTTGGAGTGCAATCGTAGTAAACTTTCTGATTAGATCCAGTCCATGCATGGTTATTGTGTGATGTCCCCACTTGGCACCCACAGATATAAAATTTCAAATCATTTTCTATTTGCGGTTATCTAAGTCAGTATGGTCATGTACTGCCAAAGTTTCACTCCTTTAGGCGCCTGGTTTGGTATGCCTGCCTTGTTTTTTTTTAATTTAAAGATATATAGATACAGAGAGATAGTGTCACATGTTATGCTGCAATTAATATCATTCAACAATGCAAAGACATCTCCTTCAAGATTTGTTTTTTTATTTTGATAAAATATCGCATTTGTACCCCAACTACCACTGTATACCATATAATATAAATTTTGACTAATCACGTCTTACTATTGTAGACACACCTATCACAATGTCTACATCATTTAAGCCCAATTTACCGAAAATATATCATAATCTCAAAGTAGCTAACATGTTATCTTTCCATATTGCACTGCTGGCACTTATTCCATCAGTACATCACCGCTCGTTACCACTGAAAGACTAAGAATGACAGTGGCTAAAACAATTGGCACCTACGCCAGAAGTGTCGAATCAGATGAGTTGAATCTTGACTCGATTTTAATTAAAATTGGACAGTCTGGCAAATCTCAGTTCAATAATTTGATCTTACTATGTGTTCCGATGATATTCATCGCGGTTGTTAACCTTTCGTATGTGTTTACTGCAAGTACAGTGGTTCAAAGGTGTGTGTGATTAACTTGTACGGATTGATTCGTCAGTTAGACCGTTTTTTATTTCTGATGGTAGATGCCGGGTACCAGTGTGCGATAAATCGGAGAGTGCGTATCAAGAACCCTGGACAAATTTTTCAATACCGACTTCATCTAGTGGTGTATTAGATACGTGTAAGCGTTATGTGACTTACAACAGCAGCTTAGAGTTGGACGTTTGTTCTGCGGAAAACTTTGACCAGGAGTCAATCGAACCATGTGGGACAGATGTTGTTTTTCGCGATGATGAAGTGACCATTTCCAATGAAGTGAGTTTTAAGGGATTCTCTGATTTGACAGACATTGTGTGCATTTCTTCTGCAGTTTAGAATTTTTTGCGATGACGAATGGAAGCTGCCCATGGTTGGTACAGTCAACATGGTTGGACAGTTCGTTGGAGTACCACTTGGGGGATATATCGCCGATAAGTATGTTAAGTCAGAAATCGTAACAGGTTACTTCGTTTACTCTTAAAGTCATCATCACTGGGCGAGATTTTTATCTCTACCGAAACAGTTTTGACATACTATTCCTCAATTCTAATAGAATACAAAAATTCTCATGGACTCTCCATTTGATTCCAGATATGGCCGACAAAACATCTTGGGGATAAACACATTCCTATGCGCACTCTTTGGTATAATTCGATCCTTCTCATTTGACTACTACATGTTCATCGTTTTAGAATTTCTGGATAGTATTTGCGGGGCAACAATCTATGTAACGACCTTCATTCTCTGCCTCGAACTTGTCGGTCCAAAGTCACGCGTGCTCATCTGCTCTTTGGTCACACTTGGCTACACAGTTGGCGAAGTTATTCTCGCTCTAGTAGCCAAATTCGTCCCCAATTGGAGATTGATGCTACGCATCTTGTACATCCCAGCACTGTTCCATCTTATCTTCACGTGCATTCTGCCCGAAAGTGTTCGCTGGTTACTTTCCCAAGGTGAAGAAGAGCAGGCGATAAATATTCTCCGACATGTAGCTGAAGTTAATAAGCGTAAGTTGTCAGAGGACACCATTGAAAGTCTGGTTTTTGCAAATCGCTACAAATTGGCCAGAGCCGATGAGGCTAGCTTCCCTTTTAAAAAAGCATTTCAGTACTTTCGCTGGCGGATCATAAGCTGTTCGTTTTGCTGGTTTACGAACGGATTAGTATTTTATGGTTTGACTTTGTTTTCGGTCCTCCTCGGTGGCAATAAGTACGACACTTTCATATATGTAGCATTGATTGAGATACCGGGAATTTTGATCGCCTATTTGACGCTGGATAGGATTGGCAGACGATATACTCTGTTTGGATGCTTCATTGTGTGTGCGATTTGTATGTTGTTCACCATGTTGGTCAGTTCAGGTATGTTGTTCATAATAGAAGAGGAATTTGATTTAATTGTATTTCTGTTTGTTATTAAGATAATTACACGCTGCAGCTAACATTGTTTCTCTTTGGAAAAATGGCCATCAGTGCATCAGGGCAAGTGTTGATGTTTTACACCGCGGAGTTATTTCCAACACGTGTGCGAGGTAGCTTAACGTCAGTGTGCACGATGGTTTGGCGGGGAGGATCAATACTTGCGCCGTTGACTCCAATTCTGGTCAGTGAGAGAATTACTATAAAAGTCATTACACAACTGCTGAGTATGATATTCTAAGCTTATCTGGATTTGTTAAGACTTCGATCGAAACTTAGATCGGAATACAATTTGGCCGCGAGAGTATATCATCATAACACCTAACTTCTCCAATAATTTGTGTGTGCGGTGTTAAATATATTTTTGACACAAAGAACGGGACAGACAATTTGGGAAGGTTCTCGAGACTTTCGCAAGAGTCGGGGCAGTGGAAAAACTTAGTTGTTTCGGGATTTTGAATCTTAGTTATCCGAGGTACTAACCACTAAACCATATTCTGTACAGTAGGTACCCAGAAAGTCTCGAAACCTATCGTTAGTTGAAAGTAACAGAATTACTACTCAATCAGTGTCTTCACAAGTCAATCAGGTTTAGAATATAAACACCAGCTATGCTAATACAATTCTAAAAATCAGTTTCTATTTGTTTTCACAGGTCAAACTCTATGAACCAGCACCAGCAATTCTCTTTTCCGGATGCGCCTTCATATCAGCCTTTCTGCCTTTTTTGTTCCCAGAAACAGCCAATGTCATCCTACCCACAACGATTGACGATGCTGAAAGCATTGGTCAGAAAAAAAAAACCTATGGGGCCACAAACGTGGCCACACAAATTTAAGACCTCCACGGGAAAGACATTTATTTCGCAGGATATTACAGAGGAAGGAGCACGAAAACTCAATTATTTTGTCTTGTACCCAATAAATAGTGTCTACGACTTGGGAGATAAGGCGTCTCTTATTTGTTTCCTTAGGCAGTCTATTTTAGCCGGGACTTCCGTTTTATTATGAATTTTCTGAAATGACGTACACAAGATGATGATCATGTGCCACTCTCATATTGGTTACCCTCAAATGACTCTTGACGGGACTTGTGCGCATTGAGCCGTCTATGCAGATCTCGTATTCAGATCTCAATTCTAAATAATGATTCTTGCTAGACTTTTTGATCGTGACGCGGATCCTAAATCACCCACCCCATTCCAGTATGTATATAATGTTTGAAGATTTTTGACACAACGTAAGAGGGCCTCTATATAACGGAGATTCTAGACGTAGCTCCTTAGATTTTTTTTAAGTCTTACATGTTCATTAAACTTTATAAGGTAGCCTTCGATTAGTAGTCCACGCATCTGACACCGAAGCGACCTACGCACCTACAGGATTTGTAAATTTAATATTATTATCAGAGATGATTCTTCTTAGCTTGTGTTACAATTACCCTTCGGGATATCAGTTTTATCGTGGTTGTTTTTAAAGATTCGGAAATTAGTTACGTAACTTATCAGTTTTGGACATTCAGAATTTCAGACATCACTTTTGGAGCAAGTATTTTTTTCGGGTTTCGTTTGTTTTAATCGTCAGAATATTCTACAAAAAATATATATATCCCTTACTTCCGAACTGTTTCGTAATTTGAGGTATGGTGGGCCCCAGAAATGTCCTAATGTTTGGTACGCTACAATGATGGATCGCACCAAAGCATGATACCATATCACAAGCGTAATTGAATAAACTCCAGTGAACTAATTTTGTCTTATTTCCATGTGTTCCGAATACATTCATCTCAATCTTTCTTTTTACTACGAGTACAGTTTTTTAGGTATTAATACTGATTGATCTGTAAAATGTTAATCCGTTGATTAAAATAATTTTTTCCTAATAAGAAGTTCACTCATAAATGTCAAAAGTTAGTCAACGGATAGCTATACACATCGTTTATTAATATTGGGGTTCGTCACCAGGGTTCATCAGTTCAATGAATTCGCATCAACGATGGACATTTTTTTGAGTGCATAGGCTGATCTTGATCTGGATAATTCTAATCTATATGCACCTTAAAACAGGAGTATAGAACTAGACGTTTGTTATGCAGAAAACTTTGACGATAAGTCAACAGAGCGATGTGGTAAAGCAATTATATTTCGTGACATGAAAGTGACCATTTTGAAACAAAATCAGCTTAAATGAATTAACGGAAGTATTTGCTGGGAATGATGTTCATTTTCCTGCTGATTATTAGAGTATCACTTGGAGGATTTTGATCCGATAGGTAAGTCAAAAAGTCTCATTAAGAAAAACTCATTCATCAGTACTTTTTACCCAATTTAACATTAGCATTTCGTAGATTTATTTTGTTTAAATTTCACTCTCTCTAGATAGGAATGTAATATGTTTTTAAAAATTATGAGCAGTAAAGCCCACTTATTTACAAAATGGACCAACCAGTTCTACTTTAAGTGAGCTGGGAGCCATTCTCATAATGCACTTACATTTCAGTTAAAATGACAAATGTCCACTATTCCTTTCAAGGAAAAGAAAGGTCGTCGATACATCTTGGCCGTAAACGCATTCCTGTCCAACTATTTCGGCATAATTCGGTCATTCGCAGTAGACTACTTCTAGTTTTTGAAATGTTAGACTACAATTCTTGAGTAACAATAGCCGTGTTCCAGGTTTTAGATTTTCCAAATTAACTTTTCCAATACACTGTTCTCATTGGTCAATCGACCATGTCACGTGACTAAAATTGCTAGATTGACCAATGAGAATAGTGCATCGTCCAAGTTAACTTCGTAAAACTAAAATACGAAACACGGACAATGTTAGCAACATCTTTCATTTCTGCATTGAACTCGTCGGTTCAAAGACGCGTGCACTCGTCTGCTCATTGATAACACTTGGCTACACTGCTTGTCATGTTATCCTTGCAAAGCCTTTCGTTTGCGATTTTTTTACACACCTACTGTCAACATGAATGATCGTATTAAGCAGACAAGGCCAGACTCATTCATATGTTTGCGTTTGTCCCGTGTGGTTCTCGCAGAATCGGTGCTTTTTTGCTCCATTGATTTTCTACCAGGCGCTCATGAAACGTGGCAGGTATGTATTCATGTTTCAATCGAATTCGAATTTTTGTTATCATCCATTCTTAAAAACCTATTTATAGTTTGTTTTAAAACAGTAATTACATTTTGTTGTAAAATTATATGTTCTTTGCATTTTATTTTATAATCTGAATGATGTGCTATTTTCTTGCCGCATGTGAATACTGGTGAATTAATAAATTAATAGGAGTCAAAATTTGGCCACTGGATAAATTTTAGCGATCTGTTGAGCTTGAACAGGTTAAAATTTTGAATTCTCTATTCACAATACTAATGTCAAAAATCATCCACTGGCGAAAATTTTATTGCAAGAAGCAAAAATTCATAATAAAAATGTTTTTGTTTAAAAAACTCACTTCATTAAATTTCGTATCATCTCTATAAATGCCACCTTACCGACGGAAATTGCACATTCCTAGCAAATGGCAGCCATGATAAAGAGGGAGAGCAACATGCAAAAAAACAAAACTTGACATTAGCCTACTGCTTAGCTTTTATCGCATCTGTCATTTTGACTGGGAAGGACGTCGACGTACAACTTTTAATCGTGTCGCGACGGGGTCAGAGTGGTGACTGAGTTCAAATCCGAATAACTCGACAAAGAATTATGGATTTTAATTCAATTTTGCAATTATGTTATCAATCAATTGTGGTTAATATAATGCATTGAGAGGACGCGGCAGTTTCTTTTTTAGGATCTGTACGTCTCCTGCTAGATTTATCTGTCAAGTAATCTACAATTTTGTAAATAAATGCGGTAGGTAAATATTTCTTAAAGATGCAATTATACACACATAAATAAATGATTAAATACCTTTTTAGCAATGACTCGAAATGCGTCCAATGAATGCATCACTCAAAAGACAGCAACTTTGCCGCTTTGATGTATTCTAAATCTAAACTTGCAGACAAGCCCTTTGAATCTGATACTGGTTCCTGATGGAGTGAAGTACTGAGCATCGGAATCAGTTCTCTACTCTGTGGCTTTTTAATTAATGAAGTACATGGGATTTTGGATGACAGTGTTGGACAAATTTATATGACCTCGACAGATAAGGGGGATGGTGCCATGGTATTGTAGGCGCCTATTTGTGAATTTCTGGAATTAGCTGACAATACTGTGTTTTTGTTTCAATATTGGTAAAAACGTAGAGAAGGTTCCTTGTTACTACTGTTTTCTTTTTTCATCTATAATGAATCTTTTCTCTATTTACAGGTGACTGAAAGAATTCCTCAGTAAAATTTGCCGTTGAATAATCTTTATTTGCACCGCCGTTGGTCTCAAACTGTTTCCTGCATGGTGAAACCCCGTATCGCAGCGACAGAATATAGCTAAGGAATTTCTCTAATGAGAGCAAGCTCAGTCACTCACTCGATGATTGATGTCGCCATCACATGCTGCAGTTGCATGATATATGGAAGGTATTTGCGTAAGATCGGATCCGAGAATAACCAGCTGATTTAAAATATGTTTCCTTACATATTCGTTATCGATACAATGGAAGTTAGATTTGCGAATGTGTTAGGAGGCAAATAAAAAACTATTTCTGTTTAAGTCTATTTTTTATCCAATGAAAACTAAATCCATAACACAAAAGAAATACATATTCGGGTAAGCTTATAACATTACAACTTGGAAAGGAGTCCAATTCAGTTTCCTAAAAGAAAAGCCACGTACGTCCCTATCGGTGATTTCTATTAATCGCGATCGATTAAGGATGTCATAATGCACCTACATTCCAAATTTCATCAAAATCCGTTCGTCAATTCAACACAATCAAAAACTACGACGTCCAACCACTGCCAGATGACGACGTCACATCAAATTTGCCCTAGAAATCCGTGCTGTTTTTCAGACCAAAAGTACCAGGCGCACAAAATCAGCAACTGGTATACCATTCGGGTGGGTGTCATTATTGTTCGTTCCCGCGTTTTTTTAATGTGGGTGCTCGCTAGGGATGTGCATTTTTCGCCGGTAAGGTGGTTTTTGTTAGAGATGTGCAATTGGTTCCATGGTTTTCATTTTATAAAAAAAAAACTTAAAACGTGAAAATTATTTTGGTTTAGATTTTTAAAGTTTTTATTATTTTAAATTGAAATTTTAAGCGCTTACATTGGAAAATGTATTTTTACAGCACATTTCTTTGGGTTTCCGTTATTTTTAAGATATACTTTTACAATTTTCTTTCAATTTTGTATACCTGTAAATGATTTCGAAAAAAAGTAAAATACGATTTTTTTGTGTTAATAAGAAAGTAACATTTAAACCGCAACAACACTAAAAAATATTTAAATATATTAAGAGCTAGGTTTCTCTAGTTAAAATATCGCTGCAATAAGCTTACCATTTTAGAAAGTTGAAAAAACCCGCAGTGTAGAGCCAGTCACTACAAAACCAGCCATATTACTCAACCACCATTTATTTAATAAAACAAAATGTTTCCTTTTTATACCTAAACACGCATTTTTATTAACTTTTTTTTGTTTATTAATTCCCACTTGTGTTTTTTTTACTTCAACAGCATAAGATCATGTTTGTTTCATTTTAACCCTTTACAATTTTTTTTAATTTTCTTACCCTAAACTTTAAATTCATTACAATAAGTGGTTTTTGTTTTGTTCATTATTTGCTTTTTAAAGTGTACACTTGTGACAATATATATAATATATATAATAATAATAAATGTTATCCATTATTGTACTAACTTTATTCCGAAAAATTGTGAACAAGAATAAGGAAATAATTATAAAATTGTAAATACTGTATTTTTTTTGTATTTTGTTGTTCTTGTCTGTATAATGTTTAATTATAGTTGTAATATATATATAATAATTATAATGTAAGTACCCATTTATACGAATTTTTGTTGATAATTGAGATGATGAACTATACAATATTTTTTGTTTACTATTTTCAGTGCATTTTCTTTTTGTTTTGTTATTGAATGAGTTACAGAATTTATCGT
The DNA here is from genome assembly GCA_949824845.1 of Rhingia rostrata. NCBI lineage: Eukaryota > Metazoa > Arthropoda > Insecta > Diptera > Syrphidae > Rhingia > Rhingia rostrata. The sequence goes on from OX463757.1 coordinate 103,629,156, forward strand.
TTGTTGCTGTGGTAAATTTAAGTAAAAACATAAATAAATACAAATTTTTATTTTGTTTTACATCTAACACTTATTGAATATTATTGTGTGTTTGTTTTTCTTTTTGTTGGTATTTAATTGATTTTTCAAAAATGTAAGTTTAATATTTTTATTATTGCAATTTTCTTTTTGTATAGTTTTTTTTTTAGTCTTCTTAGCAAAATGGAAACATATAGACTTAATTTAACATAGGCATACCAAATAAAAACTAAATCGTTACATTAGCTGTCCTTTGCATTCTTCGGCGGCATTTCATAAGAACTTACTGCTTTTGAATTATATATGTATATATATTGGCACCAAAAATTTAATGATAAATTGTATACATATTAACTGCTATTGCTTAATTTAAAAATATATGAATATATATATTTAATAATAAAAATAGTTGTATGTATAATAATAAATATATGCATTTTTTTGCTGATATTGAAATATTTTCACTGTAAGCTAAATATTGCACCAATTTAAAGCTTTTTTTATATAGAAAATTAAGAAAATAAAAAATGATTGTTTGAATTCAAATAAAATGAACTTGTTAAGAGAATACTGGTTCAATGCAGCGAAACCTTTCAATCTATTGCTTTCCTTTACCCTATTATCACTAATTTTATTCCAAAAAAGAATCTTCTTAGCCTCGAGCATGCCTTGGGGAGGACAGACTAGGAATTATTTTATTTGCAGATGGGAGAATGGATTGTTGACAAGATCAACGAGGTGATGGTTTGTGGGGAAAAATGTGTCGCAAAATTAAAATGGAAGGGTAGGAGATAGGTTGTAGAATCGAATCAAGAGCGTTTTTGTACAAATCACATGGGAGAAAGTAGCCTGTGGTAGTGTGATGACACCCCTTTTTTATTCTCAATATTTCAATGGCTACATATTCAGAGTGATACTGTTGAAAGCATTACGAGTCATAGCTCATTACAAATGAATTATTTAGTAAAGAGCAAGGGCCCTTGTTATACATGGAAAATTTGCCATTTAAAATTTAACTTTTAAATAAAACCAAATAAATAATCTTTTAGGAGTGAAGTCAATCTCGTTTTATGCCTCAAAGGGTTTTACTTTTTTTTTTTTGTGCATCAAACTACAAAAACTGTTGGTATTGAAAAGTATTTTGAAAAATGTCGAGTCATAATACAACAAGGCCTTCGTTTTTTAAAAGGAGGTGTTTAAATTGAATATTAAGCTTGAATTGAGAGGATGAATACATTCTACTTTTTATGTCACTTAGCAAACTCTATGCCAAATGTGAAATTTTTGGAATCCGATCTAACTCCGAAGGTATTCCAGTTCAAAAATGAAGTTGTCACATCTTTCTGATAGGAATGAAAATTATTTAATTTAATTATGCAACATACAGTCAAAAATGATGATGATCTTACAAAGATAACATACAGCGTACAACTTTACTAAATATTCACCTTAGAATCACAAAATACTGGAATTAAAAAAAAATTGTTTACAGACCCCACCATATATGGAAATATTGTCGCTCTATCCAATCGTTCAATCGAAAAATTTCATAAACAAAAAAATGAACAAAACAAAATTTTTAAATTAAAGAAATAAAATATAAACAAACGCATTTAAACTGTCAAACTAGCTTGGATTTGTTTTTGAAACAATTTTATTTTATAATCTGAATGATGTGCTATTTTCTTACCGCATGTAAATACTGGTGAATTAATAAATTAATAGGAGTCAAAATTTGGCCACTGGATAAATTTTAGCGATCTGTTGAGCTTGCACAGGTTAAAATTTTGAATTCTCTATTCACAATACTAGTGTCAAAAATCATCCACTGGCGAAAATTTTATTGCAAGAAGCAAAAATTCATAATAAAAATGTTTTTGTTTAAAAAACTCAGTTCATTAAATTTCGTATCATCTCTATAAATGCCACCTTACCGACGGAAATTGCACATTCCTAGCAAATGGCAGCCATGATAAAGAGGGAGAGCAACATGCAAAAAAACAAAACTTGACATTAGCCTACTGCTTAGCTTTTATCGCATCTGTCATTTTGACTGGGAAGGACGTCGACGCACAACTTTTAATCGTGTCGCGACGGGGTCAGACGTCAGAGTGGTGACTGAGTTCAAATCCGAATAACTCGACAAAGAATTATGGATTTTAATTCAATTTTGCAATTATGTTATCAATCAATTGTGGTTAATATAATGCATTGAGAGGACGCGGCAGTTTCTTTTTTAGGATCTGTACGTCTCCTGCTAGATTTATCTGTCAAGTAATCTACAATTTTGTAAGTAAATGCGGTAGGTAAATATTTCTTAAAGATGCAATTATACACACATAAATAAATGATTAAATACCTTTTTAGCAATGACTCGAAATGCGTCCAATGAATGCATCACTCAAAAGACAGCAACTTTGCCGCTTTGATGTATTCTAAATCTAAACTTGCAGACAAGCCCTTTGAATATGATACTGGTTCCTGATGGAGTGAAGTACTGAGCATCGGAATCAGTTCTCTACTCTGTGGCTTTTTAATTAATGAAGTACATGGGATTTTGGATGACAGTGTTGGACAAATTTATATTACCTCGACAGATAAGGGGGATGGTGCCATGGTATTGTAGGCGCCTATTTGTGAATTTCTGGAATTAGCTGACAATACTGTGTTTTTGTTTCAATATTGGCAAAAACGTAGAGAAGGTTCCTTGTTACTACTGTTTTCTTTTTTCATCTATAATGAATCTTTTTTCTATTTACAGGTGACTGAAAGAATTCCTCAGTGAAATTTGCCGTTGAATAATCTTTATTTGCACCGCCGTTGGTCTCAAACTGTTTCCTGCATGGTGAAACCCCGTATCGCAGCGACAGAATATAGCTAAGGAATTTCTCTAATGAGAGCAAGCTCAGTCACTCACTCGATGATTGATGTCGCCATCACATGCTGCAGTTGCATGATATATGGAAGGTATTTGCGTAAGATCGGATCCGAGAATAACCAGCAGATTTAAAATGTTTCCTTACATATTCGTTATCGATACAATGGAAGTTAGATTTGCGAATGTGTTAGGATAGGCAAATAAAAAACTATTTCTGTTTAAGTCTATTTTTTATCCAATGAAAACTAAATCCATAACACAAAAGAAATACATATTCGGGTAAGCTTCATTACAACTTGGAAAGGAGTCCAATTCAGTTTCCTAAAAGAAAAGCCACGTACGTCCCTATCGGTGATTTCTATTAATCGCGATCGATTAAGGATGTCATAATGCACCTACATTCCAAATTTCATCAAAATCCGTTCGTCAATTCAACACAATCAAAAACTACGACGTCCAACCACTGCCAGATGACGACGTCACATCAAATTTGCCCTAGAAATCCGTGCTGTTTTTCAGACCAAAAGTACCAGGCGCACAAAATCAGCAACTGGTATACCATTCGGGTGGGTGTCATTATTGTTCGTTCCCGCGTTTTTTTTAATGTGGGTGCTCGCTAGGGATGTGCATTTTTCGCCGGTAAGGTGGTTTTTGTTAGAGATGTGCAATTGGTTACATGGTTTTCATTTTATAAAAAAAAACTTAAAACGTGAAAATTATTTTGGTTTAGATTTTTAAAGTTTTTATTATTTTAAATTGAAATTTTAAGCGCTTACATTGGAAAATGTATTTTTACAGCACATTTCTTTGGGTTTCCGTTATTTTTAAGATATACTTTTACAATTTTCTTTCAATTTTGTATACCTGTAAATGATTTCGAAAAAAGTAAAATACGATTTTTTTGTTTAAGTGTTAATAAGAAAGTAACATTTAAACCGCAACAACACTAAAAAATATTTAAATATATTAAGAGCTAGGTTTCTCTAATTAAAATATCGCTGCAATAAGCTTACCATTTTAGAAAGTTGAAAAAACCCGCAGTGTAGAGCCAGCACTACGAAACCAGCCATATTACTCAACCACCATTTATTTAATAAAACAAAATGTTTCCTTTTTATACCTAAACACGCATTTTTATTAACTTTTTTTTGTTTATTAATTCCCACTTGTGTTTTTTTTTACTTCAACAGCATAAGATCATGTTTGTTTCATTTTAACCCTTTACAATTTTTTTTAATTTTCTTACCCTAAACTTTAAATTCATTACAATAAGTGGTTTTTGTTTTGTTCATTATTTGCTTTTTAAAGTGTACACTTGTGACAATATATATAATATATATAATAATAATAAATGTTATCCATTATTGTACTAACTTTATTCCGAAAAATTGTGAACAAGAATAAGGAAATAATTATAAAATTGTAAATACTGTATTTTTTTTGTATTTTGTTGTTCTTGTCTGTATAATGTTTAATTATAGTTGTAATATATATATAATAATTATTATGTAAGTACCCATTTATACGAATTTTTGTTGATAATTGAGATGATGAACTATACAATATTTTTTGTTTACTATTTTCAGTGCATTTTCTTTTTGTTTTGTTATTGAATGAGTTACAGAATTTATCGTTTGTTGCTGTGGTAAATTTAAGTAAAAACATAAATAAATACAAATTTTTATTTTGTTTTACATCTAACACTTATTGAATATTATTGTGTGTGTTTGTTTTTCTTTTTGTTGGTATTTAATTGATTTTTCAAAAATGTAAGTTTAATATTTTTATTATTGCAATTTTCTAGAAAATTAAGAAAATAAAAAATGATTGTTTGAATTCAAATAAAATGAACTTGTTAAGAGAATACTGGTTCAATGCAGCGAAACCTTTCAATCTATTGCTTTCCTTTACCCTATTATCACTAATTTTATTCCAAAAAAGAATCTTCTTAGCCTCGAGCATGCCTTGGGGAGGACAGACTAGGAATTATTTTATTTGCAGATGGGAGAATGGATTGTTGACAAGATCAACGAGGTGATGGTTTGTGGGGAAAAATGTGTCGCAAAATTAAAATGGAAGGGTAGGAGATAGGTTGTAGAATCGAATCAAGAGCGTTTTTGTACAAATCACATGGGAGAAAGTAGCCTGTGGTAGTGTGATGACACCCCTTTTTTATTCTCAATATTTCAATGGCTACATATTCAGAGTGATACTGTTGAAAGCATTACGAGTCATAGCTCATTACAAATGAATTATTTAGTAAAGAGCAAGGGCCCTTGTTATACATGGAAAATTTGCCATTTAAAATTTAACTTTTAAATAAAACCAAATAAATAATCTTTTAGGAGTGAAGTCAATCTCGTTTTATGCCTCAAAGGGTTTTACTTTTTTTTTTTTGTGCATCAAACTACAAAAACTGTTGGTATTGAAAAGTATTTTGAAAAATGTCGAGTCATAATACAACAAGGCCTTCGTTTTTTAAAAGGAGGTGTTTAAATTGAATATTAAGCTTGAATTGAGAGGATGAATACATTCTACTTTTTATGTCACTTAGCAAACTCTATGCCAAATGTGAAATTTTTGGAATCCGATCTAACTCCGAAGGTATTCCAGTTCAAAAATGAAGTTGTCACATCTTTCTGATAGGAATGAAAATTATTTAATTTAATTATGCAACATACAGTCAAAAATGATGATGATCTTACAAAGATAACATACAGCGTACAACTTTACTAAATATTCACCTTAGAATCACAAAATACTGGAATTAAAAAAAAATTGTTTACAGACCCCACCATATATGGAAATATTGTCGCTCTATCCAATCGTTCAATCGAAAAATTTCATAAACAAAAAAATGAACAAAACAAAATTTTTAAATTAAAGAAATAAAATATAAACAAACGCATTTAAACTGTCAAACTAGCTTGGATTTGTTTTTGAAACAATTTTATTTTATAATCTGAATGATGTGCTATTTTCTTACCGCATGTAAATACTGGTGAATTAATAAATTAATAGGAGTCAAAATTTGGCCACTGGATAAATTTTAGCGATCTGTTGAGCTTGCACAGGTTAAAATTTTGAATTCTCTATTCACAATACTAGTGTCAAAAATCATCCACTGGCGAAAATTTTATTGCAAGAAGCAAAAATTCATAATAAAAATGTTTTTGTTTAAAAAACTCAGTTCATTAAATTTCGTATCATCTCTATAAATGCCACCTTACCGACGGAAATTGCACATTCCTAGCAAATGGCAGCCATGATAAAGAGGGAGAGCAACATGCAAAAAAACAAAACTTGACATTAGCCTACTGCTTAGCTTTTATCGCATCTGTCATTTTGACTGGGAAGGACGTCGACGCACAACTTTTAATCGTGTCGCGACGGGGTCAGACGTCAGAGTGGTGACTGAGTTCAAATCCGAATAACTCGACAAAGAATTATGGATTTTAATTCAATTTTGCAATTATGTTATCAATCAATTGTGGTTAATATAATGCATTGAGAGGACGCGGCAGTTTCTTTTTTAGGATCTGTACGTCTCCTGCTAGATTTATCTGTCAAGTAATCTACAATTTTGTAAATAAATGCGGTAGGTAAATATTTCTTAAAGATGCAATTATACACACATAAATAAATGATTAAATACCTTTTTAGCAATGACTCGAAATGCGTCCAATGAATGCATCACTCAAAAGACAGCAACTTTGCCGCTTTGATGTATTCTAAATCTAAACTTGCAGACAAGCCCTTTGAATATGATACTGGTTCCTGATGGAGTGAAGTACTGAGCATCGGAATCAGTTCTCTACTCTGTGGCTTTTTAATTAATGAAGTACATGGGATTTTGGATGACGGTGTTGGACAAATTTATATTACCTCGACAGATAAGGGGGATGGTGCCATGGTATTGTAGGCGCCTATTTGTGAATTTCTGGAATTAGCTGACAATACTGTGTTTTTGTTTCAATATTGGCAAAAACGTAGAGAAGGTTCCTTGTTACTACTGTTTTCTTTTTTCATCTATAATGAATCTTTTTTCTATTTACAGGTGACTGAAAGAATTCCTCAGTGAAATTTGCCGTTGAATAATCTTTATTTGCACCGCCGTTGGTCTCAAACTGTTTCCTGCATGGTGAAACCCCGTATCGCAGCGACAGAATATAGCTAAGGAATTTCTCTAATGAGAGCAAGCTCAGTCACTCACTCGATGATTGATGTCGCCATCACATGCTGCAGTTGCATGATATATGGAAGGTATTTGCGTAAGATCGGATCCGAGAATAACCAGCAGATTTAAAATGTTTCCTTACATATTCGTTATCGATACAATGGAAGTTAGATTTGCGAATGTGTTAGGATAGGCAAATAAAAAACTATTTCTGTTTAAGTCTATTTTTTATCCAATGAAAACTAAATCCATAACACAAAAGAAATACATATTCGGGTAAGCTTCATTACAACTTGGAAAGGAGTCCAATTCAGTTTCCTAAAAGAAAAGCCACGTACGTCCCTATCGGTGATTTCTATTAATCGCGATCGATTAAGGATGTCATAATGCACCTACATTCCAAATTTCATCAAAATCCGTTCGTCAATTCAACACAATCAAAAACTACGACGTCCAACCACTGCCAGATGACGACGTCACATCAAATTTGCCCTAGAAATCCGTGCTGTTTTTCAGACCAAAAGTACCAGGCGCACAAAATCAGCAACTGGTATACCATTCGGGTGGGTGTCATTATTGTTCGTTCCCGCGTTTTTTTTAATGTGGGTGCTCGCTAGGGATGTGCATTTTTCGCCGGTAAGGTGGTTTTTGTTAGAGATGTGCAATTGGTTACATGGTTTTCATTTTATAAAAAAAAACTTAAAACGTGAAAATTATTTTGGTTTAGATTTTTAAAGTTTTTATTATTTTAAATTGAAATTTTAAGCGCTTACATTGGAAAATGTATTTTTACAGCACATTTCTTTGGGTTTCCGTTATTTTTAAGATATACTTTTACAATTTTCTTTCAATTTTGTATACCTGTAAATGATTTCGAAAAAAGTAAAATACGATTTTTTTGTTTAAGTGTTAATAAGAAAGTAACATTTAAACCGCAACAACACTAAAAAATATTTAAATATATTAAGAGCTAGGTTTCTCTAATTAAAATATCGCTGCAATAAGCTTACCATTTTAGAAAGTTGAAAAAACCCGCAGTGTAGAGCCAGCACTACGAAACCAGCCATATTACTCAACCACCATTTATTTAATAAAACAAAATGTTTCCTTTTTATACCTAAACACGCATTTTTATTAACTTTTTTTTGTTTATTAATTCCCACTTGTGTTTTTTTTTACTTCAACAGCATAAGATCATGTTTGTTTCATTTTAACCCTTTACAATTTTTTTTAATTTTCTTACCCTAAACTTTAAATTCATTACAATAAGTGGTTTTTGTTTTGTTCATTATTTGCTTTTTAAAGTGTACACTTGTGACAATATATATAATATATATAATAATAATAAATGTTATCCATTATTGTACTAACTTTATTCCGAAAAATTGTGAACAAGAATAAGGAAATAATTATAAAATTGTAAATACTGTATTTTTTTTGTATTTTGTTGTTCTTGTCTGTATAATGTTTAATTATAGTTGTAATATATATATAATAATTATTATGTAAGTACCCATTTATACGAATTTTTGTTGATAATTGAGATGATGAACTATACAATATTTTTTGTTTACTATTTTCAGTGCATTTTCTTTTTGTTTTGTTATTGAATGAGTTACAGAATTTATCGTTTGTTGCTGTGGTAAATTTAAGTAAAAACATAAATAAATACAAATTTTTATTTTGTTTTACATCTAACACTTATTGAATATTATTGTGTGTGTTTGTTTTTCTTTTTGTTGGTATTTAATTGATTTTTCAAAAATGTAAGTTTAATATTTTTATTATTGCAATTTTCTTTTTGTATAGTTTTTTTTTTAGTCTTCTTAGCAAAATGGAAACATATAGACTTAATTTAACATAGGCATACCAAATAAAAACTAAATCGTTACATTAGCTGTCCTTTGCATTCTTCGGCGGCATTTCATAAGAACTTACTGCTTTTGAATTATATATGTATATATATTGGCACCAAAAATTTAATGATAAATTGTATACATATTAACTGCTATTGCTTAATTTAAAAATATATGAATATATATATTTAATAATAAATATAGTTGTATGTATAATAATAAATATATGCATTTTTTTTGCTGATATTGAAATATTTTCACTGTAAGCTAAATATTGCACCAATTTAAAGCTTTTTTTATATAGAAAATTAAGAAAATAAAAAATGATTGTTTGAATTCAAATAAAATGAACTTGTTAAGAGAATACTGGTTCAATGCAGCGAAACCTTTCAATCTATTGCTTTCCTTTACCCTATTATCACAAATTTTATTCCAAAAAAGAATCTTCTTAGCCTCGAGCATGCCTTGGGGAGGACAGACTAGGAATTATTTTATTTGCAGATGGGAGAATGGATTTGTTGACAAGATCAACGAGGTGATGGTTTGTGGGGAAAAATGTGTCGCAAAATTAAAATGGAAGGGTAGGAGATAGTTGACCTGATCAAACAAGGTTGCAGAATCGAATCAAGAGCGTTTTTGTACAAATCACATGGGAGAAAGTAGCCTGTGGTAGTGTGATGACACCCCTTTTTTATTCTCAATATTTCAATGGCTACATATTCAGAGTGATACTGTTGAAAGCATTACGAGTCATAGCTCATTACAAATGAATTATTTAGTAAAGAGCAAGGGCCCTTGTTATACATGGAAAATTTGCCATTTAAAATTTAACTTTTAAATAAAACCAAATAAATAATCTTTTAGGAGTGAAGTCAATCTCGTTTTATGCCTCAAAGGGTTTTACTTTTTTTTTTTTGTGCATCAAACTACAAAAACTGTTGGTAATGAAAAGTATTTTGAAAAATGTCGAGTCATAATACAACAAGGCCTTCGTTTTTTAAAAGGAGGTGTTTAAATTGAATATTAAGCTTGAATTGAGAGGATGAATACATTCTACTTTTTATGTCACTTAGCAAACTCTATGCCAAATGTGAAATTTTTGGAATCCGATCTAACTCCGAAGGTATTCCAGTTCAAAAATGAAGTTGTCACATCTTTCTGATAGGAATGAAAATTATTTAATTTAATTATGCAACATACAGTCAAAAATGATGATGATCTTACAAAGATAACATACAGCGTACAACTTTACTAAATATTCACCTTAGAATCACAAAATACTGGATTCCATATATGGAAATATTGTCGCTCTATCCAATCGTTCAATCGAAAAATTTCATAAACAAAAAAATGAACAAAACAAAATTTTTAAATTAAAGAAATAAAATATAAACAAACGCATTTAAACTGTCAAACTAGCTTGGATTTGTTTTTGAAACAAGAGTGTTCGAAATGATCCACTTAACCTTCATTTTATGTTTGTATGTATATTATTCTTACTCTTATACTAGTTTACCTAAAATTAAGAATAATACAAAAATCACGTTTGTTTTATCACTACAAATAATCAATTCAACTAATTAATTCTAAACATTGAGTATTTCACTTTGTTTTTGCTAAAACATGTTCTGTTCCTCTGTGTATTTATTGATTGCGATTAAAAAAGTTGAAAATAAAAAATAACTTTTATTATTTTTAAAAGTGCACATATTTTTAGTGTTTTTTTTATGTTTGGGAAAAATTGTTTTGCTGCTAAAAAACACACAATAAGATTTAATTGTCACAAAATTTTAACTTTTTTTTTGTTATGTAAATAAAAAACAAATCAACAATGCAAATATTTGTTTGTTGTTTCCTTTTACATCTATGTATGTATATATAATTATATATTTGATGTATACTAATATTAATATATATATTTTTTTTTTAATTCTTATTTGTTGAAGCTCTAGTTATATGATTGCCTTGCATTTCTTTAAAAATCTATTAATATGTTTTTATTGAGTTTTTTTTTTATTTTCTTAAAGAAATTTTCTCTCTATCAGTTTGTTTTTCTTATTGTTGTTGTTTTTTTTTAACTTTCTTTGGCAATATTTGTCAGTATAGAATATGTGTGTTTCAAAATATACACAGGTATTTTTTGTTTTATTTTTTGTTTTCATTAAAGTTTTAACTTTTTTCATCATCGAAATTGAACACCATTAATTTTTTTATATTCATATTCATAAGAAACATTTTGCTTTATTTTTAAAATGTAAAAAATATTTGTTTTGTGCTACATTTTTTTTGTTTTAATAAAATTTAGGTGGAGTTTATTTTTTATATACAATCATAAAAAAAACTCAATTATTTGGCCACGCTTTCGAAGTTTTTTTTTTTTTAAATGTTTTAAGAATGATTGAATTTTTTAAAAACTTTTCTTTATATGTGAGCTTTTAATAAAGAAAATGTGCAAATAAATGTTGAAAGTGTTTAAGCAAAAATCTATTTCTTTTAAATTTATTTTTAAGTGCTCCTGTGGTGATGAAAAAATCTTGCAAAAACTTTAAATTCGAGTGAGACAATCACGGTTCTCTGTGACATATAAATTTTTTATCTTGTGGGTGTGTGTTGTTAGGTGTATAAAAAAAGTTTATTTTTATATTTTTTGCTTCGGTATTATACAATTTTCTTATGAGACGAACATAACTGGAAAACAAAAAGTAATGCAACCAAATAAAATTAAATTGTAGACAAAAAACGGAAGAGACAACCAACGAGAATGAGAAAGAATCGACCAACGAAGTCGAAGAACGCAATCGAAACCAAACCATAAACCAAGGAAATAAAAAACAAAGTTTCTTTGTAGAATTTTTTTTTTTAATAAAACCACGATTTTATTGAATCCAACAAATCAAACATTACATAAATTTTCATAATATTTATATATATATTTTTTTTATATATATAATTTTTTTTATAATAAAAATGTGTATTTTGTTTAATTAATAATTTATTAATTATTTATATAAAAAAAGAAGATTCATCCATTTTTGTTTATTAAATATTATAAATAGATTTTTGTTTTGTTTTAACTTTTTAAATGTAATAATAAAAAATACTTAGCATTCTAAAAAAAAAATGTTCAAATATTTATATTTTATAAAACGCAAAATGATAATAAAATAGAAATATATTTTTATGCTAAAGAAAACATAAAATTATCATTTATCTTTTGCAATAACAATATAATTAACAATTAAAGAAAAAAATTTATTAAACAAAATTAAATTATTTTTAAGTTAATTGATGTTTTTTGTTGTTGTTTCTTTAATTTTGAATTAAATCAGTCTCAAAATAATATATAATGAAAATATAATTTAATTTAAGAAGATAAAATGAATATCAGGTTTTTCCTTTCAAGTTATGCGTTTTCATTTCGGCTTATAAGCAAATTGAGGACACAAAGGGTCTTCAAGGAGCACATTTGGCAGATTTTGCTGTATGAATTGAACACGTTAGTAAGCTTCTTTGATTTTTCTTAGTTACACGATCTTTAGATGGCTTTTAAAGCCAAGTCTTGGTAGGCACATGTTTCGCTCTTGGACAAGACCAATGGATGCACAAATAAAAGAGAGAATTAAATGCTCTGTAGGTGTTGGGGATTACCATTGGTCTTTTTTTAAATCACATAACTAGGGAAATTACCCAATATTGAGAGAGAAATAATACAAGAAAATGAATAAAACAGCAAACCAATAGATAATATAAAAAGAAAATGTTTTCTTTGTGTCTTTAAGTCTAAAAAACTTTTTATTTTTTTTAACTTATTTACTATAATTAAAATTTAATTTTTATTATTTGAGTTTTATTGTTTTTTTCTCATTCTAAGCAACAACAAGCAAAGCAACCGACGAAATGAAAACCGCTTTTTCTAAAATATAATTTGTTTGCTTTTTTTATTTTACTTTGTATTTGTAAATTCTTTTTATTTATTTTTTTTTATTTGTGTAGTAAATTTGTAATTTTTTCTTTGCTTTGGCACAAAATATATACTTCCCAATCGAGTAAACAGTCTAAATAATTTTTTTACATTATTTTGTTTTAAATATAATATTTAACAATTTTTTGTTTTATTTTTATAATAAGCTCATGTGTTTTTCTAAATGAAAATATTTTTTTTATATGAAATAATGAGACGAGAAGATTGCATTGTAACGAAAAGTAATAGAAATGAAAACTAGAAAACAAAATTCAATAAATATTGCTCGTTTATCTAAACAACTAATAAATATATTTTTTTATTTTTAATTTATATCTTTCAGAAATTCGAAAAATTCCTTTGTTTTGTTCCCAATGTAATGTTTTCTTTTATTTTATTTTTTTTTTATATTTCTCTAATTCAATATAGCAGTTACAAAAAATTTGTTCTTATGCATTTTTGTTAAGGTTAGTATTTTGTGTTTTCCTTTTGTTAATAATTATGCGCGACAAAAAATAAATTTCGTTGCTTGCTTGAGAAATTGTCTTGATTTTGTTTGTCACAACTTTTTTTGCTAAAAATTTTCGCTAAACGTTTGGAAATTTTGCGTTTTTTTGTTTCTTTTTGTTTTGTTTATTTTTTTTTTTATTAATAAAACCATTATTTCCAAGGAAAACATAAAATAATTGCTATTTGACATGTACATATATTTATTTATTTATTTATTTCATTTTAAAGCACTTGTAAATGTATTGCTTATTTTTATACTTCTTATTTTTTGTGTAAATTATTTTTTTTTCGTCTTTTGTTTTTCTTTTTTTTTTTATTTAAGTTTGTCTTAAACAATTAACCACTAATTAAGCTATTTTGTTGATAAATAATATCATATAAAAATGAGAAGAAAATACAAAAAAAAAACAAAATAAAACAACTGATATAAGAAACTTTGAACCAAGAAAACCGTGAGAAACATTTCTAGTTAAACTGTTTTTTTTAACTTGTGTGTTATTTTTTTTGTTTTGCTGATGTGGTATGTTTTAATAATAATTGTTAGTATAATGTATATATATTTATTTTTTAATATTTATTTTAAATGTAAATCTTGCTAAATATTCAGTTTTTTTTTTATTAAATTCTTAATAATACATTAATATATTTTATTTACCTTTTTTTTAAATATATGTTATTATTAATTATATATATTTCATATATATAAGTTGATCCCAATTTGTTCAGTTTTAATCAATTTCATTTTGTTTCTTAATTTGAAAATTAAAAGTTTTATTATATTTTAAATAATATAACTATTATCATTTTTTTTAATGTACACACAGAGAGACACAGAGATTTTTTTTATATACGATGACGATAAAAAAATTGTTGTGATTTTTTATGTGTGTAAGGGAAGAAGAGTGCGCTGTTGGAAGGCTCTTCTCCATTTGTTTTCATTTATATTAATATTTATCCCTTTGCGTTTTATTTTATATTTTTTTCCAATGGTTTTGAGAATTATTTTAATTAAATTTAAAAACTATATTTTATCTCTTACTATGTACAAACAATATTGTCTTTTCTTCTTCTTTTTTTCTAATATTTGTTAAATGTTAATAATGTTGTTTATTAATTGTTTAATGTGCTTCGAAACCATAAAATCTACGTATGATTGAAATGTTTTTTTTTTGTTTTTTTTTTGTTGTATGCTTTTTTGTTTTCTAGTGTAAGGTAATGGAAATTGGGGAGCTTAGAGGACAGTTAAAATAGAGGTGAGGTGTGGAAAGGCATTTGTTTAAATGCAAAAAAAAAAATCGATTTAAAATTACTCGAGACGACGTGTTATGGATTTGCCATGTTTTGCCAAAACAATTCAACACAAAACAGGGTAATATCAAAAGAGCGTGTTTAAAAAATATAATACTACGCGGCTTGGCGGCCCAAGCTAAGAAAAAATGTATGTTCTTCCAAATAAATAACTTTTATGTTTTAAACCATACATCTTGTGGGGTACAGTCAATAAAATTTATATGTTTTACTTTCTTTTAACACTGAACGAATCCAGGGCTTGATGGACCCAGCAAAATTATTTTGACAACGTTGGAAAGGATTTGACTATTTATCGAAACAGAGCAGAATCCGTGAAAAATGAAAGAAAAACGAAAATAATGCAGAGAATTGTCTTATTTGGAGAATATGCCTGAGAACTGCTTCCAGTGAAAAATAGCTCTTATTTCAATGATTACTATCGTTATTGTACGTTGGACAGTTTTTTGCTCGTGGAACCTCAGAAAAGAGGGAACGATGTGCACTGGTACTTAGAGTTCATAAAATTTCTAAGGGACAAGAGTCCCTTAGTATTTCGAAAAATCTTGCAACATTCAATTCTTTCAAAATAAAACTGAAAAAGTTGGATGATCAACCCATGAGTTCATACTTCGCTGAGGGAACTATAGATTTATTTGAATCAACGGTGATCACTACGGAGGGAGTGATTTATAGATTGGGAGATGTAAGTTGGCCAACAGGATCATGTGAATTGTGATTTAAAACCTCGCGATTATTTTCCATGCGGGAACAGGAAATCCGTTGTTAACTTTGATAAACCAACAAAAAATTATGCTTTGAAAGCCGAGTTTAGGTGGGTTATTAAAGGAATGCATTCCCAGATGATTGGAAACGAGATAGGAAATTGACGATACCAATGTCGGTTGTTATATTTCCATTGTGCTATCAACAAGTAGCTAATAAGGCATTGAATAAATGTGAGATGACTAGAAACAATGAATAGAAACAATGCCCAAATTTATGTTCCATATGAAAATGTTCTGAAGATGCCCAACATTTTAGTTGTCCTCGATTGTTCATAATCGTACTTGAAGAGTTAAATAAGGCAATTTTTAGATAAATCCGGAATTACACAGGATGCTTTTTTGTATATTATATTATTATTATTTTGTATGGATTATATGAAGTATAGAACTTCATATAATCCCTATATGACAAACTAGCTGTCATACCAATGAAGTGTGTTTGACTCTTTTTCAGTATACTGTGGCAAATCACCATGGATAGAGTTACACCAGAACAACGTTCATCAATCTTGAAAATTTATTTGCAAAGCGGGTAATGCGCAATACTATGGATCGATTCATGACCACATTTACATAAGTGTAATAAAGGACCCGAGTTTATCGATCCGACGCCATTCTCAGCAACTCGGTGTCTGCCCATCAACTTCTTGGAACATTTTTAGGAAAGACCTTGGCCTACATCCATATAAGATGCAACTATTGCAAGAATTAAGGCCAGCGGACCATCAATTACTTCGTGTATTAGGTGAATGAACTGAGAATCAACTGGAAGCTGAACCAGATTTTTATGGTCAAATCATCTTCAGCGATGAGGCTCTTATTTCTGGCTTGACGGGTATGTAAACAAGCACAATCATAACCATCATCGGCCCACTTGTATTTAAATCCGAAACCGTTGACCACATTATCATGGATGACGAACGCTACAGGCAAACGATTCGTGTTTTGTTTTTTTTTCTCATGTCATTGGAAATCTTTTGAGGATAAATGATTCTAACAAGACGGCGCAAAATGCCATACAATGCCTGCTACCATGACTTTGTTGACAAAGACAAAAAAAGCAGTTTGATGATGCTGTTATTGTTGAAATAGCAAGAATGCGAAGGGGTTCAAAAGACGCATCTAATCCTTTTTTACTTTTTTTTTAAAGTTAAAACTGAGTACCTGGTCTGATCATTTCCAGTTTTGTACTAAAATTTTAGTTATTAAAGGTTGAAATTTTTTATCTTTTGCAGGAAATAGGAAACAAATTCAAACCCAGTAAAAACCTTCGTGCCGAACATTTTAAAGCATGCGACAGTGAATGGCCTAGCTACCAGTTAAGTTTGGGCTATGACGTCTTGCACAATCGACTGCATCGCTTTTTTAATATTATCTATTACATAAAACGAAACGAACTGCTAGTAAATGAAAGTCACGACAAAGTGCGATTGCGTAAAACGAAAAATATTTATGACAGGTCAAATAAAACGAAAGTTAAACTACTGCCAAATCCCATTCACCAGGTCAGAGGGGGTTAACCATAACATCGATTAGGGAAATCAATACATTTCGCTGCGTTTTAAGCGACTTGGACCATGTTGCAACGTAAGTTGTTACTTACACACATACCTAGCATGAAAAGCTTTTCGGTTTCTTCGACATGAGTGCCTTTGATGGATATTTAATGTAGATTTTTATTTCGCTTTAATCACAAAATTGTGTTCTGGAAGCATTGAATTCTACTACTAAATTTAGCCCTTTTGATAATTCTGTCAAGGTCGGAGTTCTTTGTCGCTTCGGGTCCATGTTCGAAGATGAGGGTATTGATAATGATGGTAAAATCAAAATATAAAGCATGTCGCACATGGCCAAGAAAAAGCTGTCGCAAGTCATCGAATCCATTCTTTCAAAGGTCCACTTTAAAATGCTCATAAAACAAAATCAAATTCTTTGCACTAAAATGACATTGTAATCCAGAGTCTAACTTGTTCTCCAAAAACAATTTATGTTTGCGTATGTATTTTTTTCAGAACAGAGGTGCATGTTGACGGTAACATCGAATTATTAAGTTCGTTATTTGTTGAGGTGTACAATTTTGTTTAAAGACTTTGGAAATAGTACCAATTGAAATTGGATTTAAAAAGCTAAAATACACTCACAGTTCAACATAGGCTGCCGCAGCTTGAAGCACCACCCACTATGGCATACCTCCAAACCTCTCCCTCCTTCATTTACCTTTGTAAAAATATAACATTCATGAAATGTACTCCAATGGCTATCTTATTTTTTTGACAAAAATTGTGGATTCGAAAGCAAATAAAAAAACAAGTATTATTTAAAAATCATAGCTGTATACTACTGCTTCCCCATTTCACTTGTTTTTTTCTTTACTTATGATTATAAATTTATTTAATATGTAATTAATAATTTTTTAAATATTGTTTTTTTTTTTTTGGATATTAAATAAGAATATCTAAAATACCTTATACATTTGTTTTTTTCCTGGTGATGTACATCGATAATTAAATAGTACATCCAGAAAATATATTTATGTATACTAATATATATATATATATATTTATGTATAACCATTGTGTTCTTTTTTTTTAAAAGTAGAAATCGAGAGACAGAGATCAACTACATGCAACTAATGTTCCATTTTTTTATTTCTTTGCTAGAAAAAACGTTAATAATTGAAAAATAAAACGTACTAGAACATTTCCATATTCTAGGAATTAGAAAACAATTTCACTAAGTATGTGTCACATTTATTTAAAAGTAAAAATTACAAATAACAAAATGCTATGCTTTTTTTTGTGTTTGCTCTAAGTCTACGCGGTTGTTTTTTATTTTTTTATTTAGATTTTATTTAAATTTTGTTTAAGAGAAAAAATCGACAGGGTTTGGAAAAAAAAATCATATCCGACTAATGCAAAGCAGATGTGAAAACAAAAAAACACGAAATATAACATAAAAATTAAAAAAGTTTTGGAAATAAGTAATTAAGGCACCATTACAATTGCTTTTCTCTTTTCATATCGCGTAGTGGCTTTTGTTGTGATTTTGTTTTATTTTTATTTTGTTGTTGTTATTTTTCTTATTTTTTTTTTATTTATTTAAACAGAAATCGTATTATCTTTATAATATTATGTAATTGTTTGCATGCATATTAATATCATCTTTTGTTATTTCTTTTTTTAAATGTGTTTTCGAACATAATTGTAAAAATATTTTATTTAAAAATTTGCTTATCTTTCACATGTGAATGAAATGATTTTTTTTTGTTATAATCTTAGTTGCTGCGTAGAGTCTCATTAAGTTATATAAACGGTTTTTTTTTGTGATTTCCATTTTTTTTATTCTTAAATATTTTCTAAATATATATATATAAGATACACCATTTAATAATTTTTACGATAAAAATGATTGCTTCCATTTAAAGTAGTTTTAATTACTTTATTTTTATTTTTTACTTTTTTTGTTGGTTTAAATAGTTTTTTTTTGTTTTATTTCTAAATTGTTTTTTATTGAATAATATTATTCCTGTATTCATGTTTATTATTCTACAAACGATTCACTGCATTTTTCCATATGATTTTTGTTTTTTTTTTCGTCTACTAAGTGTGATTTGTTTTCCGTTTTTTTTTAAACTAAGAATTTTAAGAATTGGGATCTGGTTTTGTTTTTTTTCTGTTGTTTGGACATGAGGGCTTAGTTCGGTATAGATTTGTTTCTAATAGAAGTTTTTCTTTTAATTTAATCAATTCCTCATGTCGTAATATATTTACACCCAATATAAAAAAATATCACTTATACACTCATCAATTAATATAATTTTGCAAAAATGGTTTAAAAAAAAAAATAATACTTTTTTTTGTATGTTTGGTGTCTAAATTGTTAAACAGACTATTCGATATGTCTTTTAAGATGTGTACGTAGTTGTGTTGATTATGAATTGGTTAGAATGGTGTCTGTGCTATTTCTATCCTGAGAACTATGTGCTGATTGGGGGGCTTAAATCGAGAAAATGGTCGTTGGAGTAGTGATGTGTGGGAGCTTTTCCCAAATAAGTTAGTAGAGGTATTGTTGAACCAATTATATATTCGTTGGATGAATGGGACAGTGGGAAAAGGGGGTGAATGTGCAGAAAATAATTGAAAAATTCAGAAGTTTGTCAGACGATATTCTTTGTATTGATCCATTGATCTGTCAAAATATCCACTTTTCAATGCGGATTTTTGAAACATTTCCGATTAAAATTTTTAAACGGCCAACTTTCAAGAGGGTACAAGCAAAAAGCTCTTTAAATTTCAGCAAAAAGCGATCCATGAGTCCATGAGTCTAGTCTAGAGTTGCTCTTCAAATCAAACCCCAAAGGAATTAAAGTCCCAATATAACGACTGGCGTATTAACCCCTATCGTGGTATCCGTTCCAAGAAAACGTTCCAATCGGAACATAGTTTCCTTACTAGGTATCCGTAGCAGATCAAAATTAAATGAAGATTTTAATCGCGTTCGATGGCATAAATATCAACGCGTAGACGCCAAAAATTTATGACCTAACGCATTATGTCGCCAAGAACCCGTTCCAATCGGAACTTAGTTTGCTTACTGGGTACCCCTTGCGGAACATACTAAATAAATAAATGCGTTAGGCCAATGGCAAAATTGTTGACCTAACGCATTATGTCGCCAAGCGAAAATCCTGTTTGGAACGGAAACCTCGTAGAGATTTCTACGATTTCGAACAAATCGGACAACATTTTTTCGAACGGATACCTCGATACCTTATTATTCTGCAGTTTCATATTCTCAGAAGATCAAATTTCCACAGTTAAAATTAACACACTCTTCGTGTTTTGCTACACATGTGAAGATAAACTAAATCACAATGCTGTGAGTAATGTAACTAAAAAGTCAAACAATTTTTCTATCGTGGGTTACCGCTGACAACTTCTACATACTTTTGCCAACCGCTGTTTCCTTGGGCTAAGAAGACAATTCAGTAGTAAAGCCCTCAAGATCAGCTCTACAGCGCATGGACCATATCAAAAGTTGATGAAGAAATCCTTGGCCGATTTGAGAGAAAAGTTATTCAAAAAATCGTCGGTCCCGTTTGCGTTGACGGGCTATAGAGACGAATATTCAACCAAGAACTATACGAGCGATATTCCTCCGGTCAAAAAACTCCGCATTGGACGTTTAAGATGGCTAGGGCATGAAGAACGAATGGGCACCAATACCGCGACTAGCTGAGTATTCGATTCCCAGCCAGACGTCTGACGCAGTAGAGGAAGACCGCGCCTTGTGTGGCGCATAAAAGTATACACCGACCAACTTGGAGTGCGTAACAAAGTAAGGACCGATCTAATTGGAAACATATGTTGTATGGTATTCCGGACTGTAGCGCCGCTTAAGTAAGTAGTAAGTTAATAAACGCGAGCGTAGACGCAATACACTTTTTTCTTTGCCTTCCCAATTATGAGTGGAACATCTCTAACTCGAACTTTTATCGCGATCACTGATTTCATACATTTTTTGCTCAATTACTCGAATTTTCTGAATTTCTATAACACGAACTATCGAACTATCAACCGTAATTAGAATTTTTCAGGGAATTTACTGACTCTCTCTTAACTCTCTTTCAATTTCACGACGTTATCAGGAATTGGGCCGCTCAAAGACCACATTATGGCCAATGGCAATGAGACTACGTTTTGCCCGAAGTGTGGACAATATTTCTGCCGTAGATTCGTCAGTCGCAAACGAGCCAAATCAGTCGATTAGCCCTCTCTCAGACCACAATATGGCAAATTTTGCGTAGGGATCTTGCGACCTTTCAAGCAAAATACGCGTTAATAGACAGGTGAGAACCCTCATGTGCTTGATCAAACAGCACTTCATCCGCAAAAAGTCAGCGTTTGGCGCGTCTTTCATCCAAGTGGCGTCAATGGGCCTTTCTTTTTCGCCGATGAAAATGTCCGTCACCTTATAGTAAATGGTATTCGCTACAGAGACATGTTGGAAAGTTATTTCATTGAGCACAAATTGGTCATCAATGATAACATTTGGTTCCAACAAGACGGTGCCACAAGCCACACAGCGGGTGCAAAATCGAGTTATTGAAGTTTCAGTTCGGTGAACGTGTTATCTGAAGAAACGGACCCGTCGATCGTGATTTAAAGCCTCTAGGCTACAATAAAATCAATGGTCTATGCCAACAAGCCGACGACCACGACGTAAGATGAGCTCAATTGAGCGAGAAGAAATAGTGGTCGTATCGGTCGAAATGTGCGGCCGAGTTCAACGTATCGACCGCTGCATACGTTCCCGTCGTGGACGAATTCGAATCGCATTCATAATGTTTTGATAGTAATTCAAGCAAATAAATTTTTATAGACAAAATGTCAAGTCTTTAATGAAAGACAATTTAATAACTCATACCACAACTGATGAATAAAATTCTTTACATCATTTGTGAATTAATTTCCGTATTATGGGGAACGTTTGTTGAAAATTGATGTCTGCAAACTAAGACGTGGTGGATATTTGTCAAATATAATATTCGCTAGTAGTTAAACATTCTCATGACACCCATAAGAACTTTTCAAGAAACTATGCATTTATATTCAAATTTGACCAATATGTATTTGGACATAGCTTTACCATTCCATCTCAAAATCAGTAATCTGATTCACCTGAATTTTTTGAGATATCTCAAGTTGTTTGCATTTTATTAAAAAAAAAAAATAAGTGGTCCAGTCTCTAATGAAAGACCCTTAATTTTTAAAATTCAAAAAATATCCAACAAAATGCAAAAACGATTCTTCGTATAGGCACGTTCGATTTTAAATGTTTTTTAATATGTTTTCTTGGGAAAAAAATTTGAATTATTAACCCCACATATTATCTACTCCACAATTCAGTGCCATCCTATACAACCGTTGTAATATAATCTACATATTTATCAAAGAATGTATAATCTGACTTACCACAAATTGCAACTTCTTAAGACAATTTTTTTCTTTCTTCAGCCATTTCAACTCGCACATAGTTCTCGACACAGAAGTATTGCTTGGTTAAAAAAGATGATGATACGTTTTGGATATGTTTTGGTAGTTTTCCATTTATATGTTTTGTTTGTTTTCTTGTAGGATATGTGTTGTTTTTTCTTCTTGTTATTTAATGAATTAAAATGAGCATAAACAAAATATTAACCTAATACCACGAGAATTTTGTTATCATCGAATTTTCTAAAAATACAATAAATTATTATTTAAACAGAAAACAAAATTAAAACAAAATACATATATACCTAAAAAGTCTTTTTCTTCGCATAAGCATTGAGCTTATTGTTTTGTAAATTTTTTACCATTTCTTGTTAATAATTTTTTTTTTAAATGACTTAACTCTTTCATACGATTTATTTTGTTTTTCTTCACTAAAAATACATTTTAAAGCTTTTTTATTCAAATAAGTTTTTTTCACTAATTTTTTTTTACGTTTTTGTATCATTTGTTTTATGCTTGTTTTAAACACACTAAAAATATAATTAATACCTACACAACATTCAAAATGTACTAAGATTGTTTTTTTTTATTTATTCTTCTTTTTAAGAATTTTATTTGTTGTTTTTTTTTCTGTTCACAATTAACTACATTTACTTCTGTTATATTTTGTTTTCTGTAAATCTTGTTTGATGGATTGTTTTGTTAAAACAATTTTTTTTTTCATTAAGAATACACAAAAAAATATTTAAAATCTTAGAATGGTTTTTAGGGGACATGCAATTCCTCATTAACCAAAGAAATACCTTTCGCTTGACTTGAAATTAACTCAATTGTTTCATAATCATGCTGTTAAGTTTTTATGTTTTTTTTTTTATTCAGTTTGGTGTTTTTGTTTAAAATGTTTGTTTTTATGGTGTTCTTGGTGGTAATTATTACGGCCTCTAGCGTCGCATATTCTCGTATTTTAGGCTAAGTATGACAGAGCTTTAACTATCATCCTCAACTTAACCTTTTGGTTAGATTTTTTTTTTTTTTAGTTTTTTTTCATTATTTTTGTATAGTGAATTGGGTTTTTTTTTTTTAAATTAATTTTCTTTAATGAATTGGTGTTTTAACAATCGTATTTGGTGTAATATAATGATATCCAGGAATAGGAAGTCCAGCTGTTTCCATAGATATTCTGAAAATATATGTAGAGGTTAAATTGATTTTTCTATTACATTCGACATTAATTTATATTAAGTAGAAATACATTAAAAAGTGTGTACTTGTAATTCTTTTTTTTAAACTAACAAGCATATACAATGCCAAACATATATTGATCTGAGCATATATTTTGAAAAAAAAAATTTAAATAATCACAATATGAAAAATATAAAACTAAATTCAAAAAATCATTCAAACAAAAAAAAAGTTACATAATTATATAGATAAATATATTGTTGAATATGTATAATAAACAAATAAAGGAGGAAAAAAAATTCTTACCGGAATTTTTAGATTTGAATTTTGTTTTTGGATATTTTTGGACAATTGAGTGAATGAATTTATTTTTTTTTACTGTATATTTTCTTTTATTCATTCATAGGTTGTGGCTGGATGGTTGGTGGTAGTGGTGGTTGGTAGGCGGTTGGTAGATGGTAGATGATTTGGTTGGTTGTGGTGTATAAAACATGGTTGTCCTGGGATTCATATACATATATAAATATATATTGTCGGAGTAATGTTAATAAGGATCTGGAGGAACTTTGAATATTAAATATTTTGTGTCGCATATATTCGAGAAATAGGAAGGATTGTTTGGTTAATGGCGGCGATGGCTTCTATTCGGCGGTTTTCCAAGCTATGTTCATTTAATTGTTATAAAGAAATGTGTTAAACGTCCATAAGTCGACTTCTTGATGAGAGGGTGGGAATGTAGCTTATTTAGGAAAATTGACTGCGGCAGGAAATGTTTTCCATATTTTTTTTTATAATATGCAATCCAAAAAATTGACTTGTATACGATCCTGAAGTGCTTAAAATTATACCCACTAGAAATGCAAGTTGGACATTCGGGAGCGGCGGTCTTTATATTGTCATAGTCACATAAGATGATAATTAGCTCTTCTGCAGTATTTTTTTTAAACAGATGAATGGTATAGTTCACTGAAACGTTTTTAAAAACTAATATCATGGGGCTTCACATTGTTTGGCAGTTTGGTTAGAGTACTACAGATATTTTAACAATTCAATATGAAGACATCTGAATTTTTAGATGGGCAACTTCCATGTTGACCATTTTTATTAAGATTTGACATAGATTTCCATTTGAGACGTGTAAGTGTTTTCATCAAGGCACTTGCAAGGTTCCAATAGATGTACAGTTTTTTTTTTGCGACGATAATTCATTAGATTATTATTAACTTCGAACTCGAAAGTAAAGAATTGAAAATTCAAACAAATCATGTCCACACCATGGAACGGCTTTACGGTGAAACCATGCCGAGTTCCTGAAGGGGATCATAAATGAAATTCATACTCTGGCGCCTAAGAGCTTCAAAGCCCAGCTTTTTCATTGATTTGTTTGTGAAAAGTTTTATTTTTGACAGAGCGAATAGTTTAACGCCATTTCCGAACGGCGGCGGAATTGACACCTTTTTTTTAACAGGTTCATATTCCTAGCATTTGTCAGACTTTCGCAAGAGGCTAGGGAGTAAAAAAAGATTGGTGTTGCAATTCGAGGATTTTATCAATGATCTCGCAATATCACTTCAAAGGATTAACAACACCGCCCTCAGTTTGTGTCGCAATATTAAGAAAAGGTCATATTCAGAATCGGATCATTGCGGACTTAAAGTTGTTGAAGATGAGTTGAGTTAAAAATGAGGAAATGCCGACGAGATAAAAACGCTAGAAAGTTCAAATTTGAATGTCTATAATGAATTTGCAATATTAATGGATGATCAATCAAGAGGTATTTTTGTCAAAAGGCGGGTTTGGACAGACGCCGTGAGTCGTGCCAAGATGCCATGTGATTTTTTTAGTATTCATTCACATTTTATCATAGTTATCCAAGTTATGCGGAAGAATGTTTTTCGTGAGCTTCGGCTTACATATGGTGTCCATAATCGAACTTCTGAAGCCAACTATTCGCATTTCATTATGAAATTGGAGACCAAACATTCACTATTTGATGACACTCGACCGAATAGACCTTGTCCAGCGTGCTGAAAATATAGCAACTGCAGATGACGCCGTTCTCAAACAATCAAACATAACAAGATCGTGAATACAAAATTCTGCTTACGCAAGAATTGATGCCAGTGGACCTTCCGCTGCGTCATCGTTTCAGTAAATGTGCTCTCTTGGGAGACTTGCTGAAGATGCAATGTTTTCGATTAACATTTTGTTCAGCGATGAGATCCATTTCTAGCTCAATGGATACGTCAATAAGCGAAATTGCTGCATATGGAGCGAAGAACAACCCGAAGAGGTTCAATAGCTGCAGTTACATACATTCAAAACAATCATGTGATCTGGACGGTGCAATCATCAGTCTGTATTTCTTGAAAAATGAGGCCGGCACAAACGACAACGAAACTGTTAATGGGGCTTGTTATTGCGCCGTGATGACGAAAGTGCAGTGAAATAACTTCCAAATAGGCTGCACGGGAATTAGTTCTTTTAAAAGAACAAAAAAGTTTTGGTTTTTGATGAGGATATTATTATTTACATTCATCGACGCAGTTAATGAATGGTTTTGTTAAAGAAGCTCTTTCGTCAATTCATACACAAGGCTGAACGTATACAAATAACTGTTAAAGTCGGATTTCAAATTGAATTGAAAGCTCTCTAGGACAAGAGCCGTGCTTTCAAGTTTTCTCGAAGGTAATGAGCAATGCTGTGACCAACTGCGTACCTAATGCAGGGAGTACTTTCTTAAAAAATCATTAAACTGTGACCCTGGGAATATTTTGCATAATTAATTTGTCAATTCGTTAAGATTAACCAGGGAAATCATTCTGTATTGATAGAGTGTTTCCGTATTCTGTATACATGTGCGCATAGCCGCACACACAACATAAAAATCACACGCTACCAACTTAGCAAGTCATGAATATTATCTTCAACGATTATCGTTTTAAAAGTTACGGAAAGAGTACCGTGGTAAATAATACGACTGGACTGGCAAATATGAGATCACAAATTGTTTTCATTTAAAATAAGGACCGAACAATTATTTTCTTTTTTGACTTTGACATTTCTGACATTGATGTACCTACTTTATGAGTACAAATTGTTAGTATTGTGTTTCTAAAAAAGCGCCCTAGATCTAGTGGGTATACCTAATATATTCCTAAAAGCTAACCTGAAGTCACTTCATTTCCATCCCCCAAATAAATGCTTTCCCTTCTGAATAAAAAATAAACATTTAAAATCTTTCTCTTAGTTTATATATTTGAAAATGATTTTCTTTTTGTTTTATTCCATCAATAAATTGTTTATAATGTAAAATACTTTTTTCCACTTTGTATTCTCTTCTTCCTCTTTTTTTTTTTTTTTTGATTACATATTATAATGATGATGTTTTTGTCTGCTTAATATTATTAACGCTACAACTCTAACTTCATAAAATGTAAATGTTTATGCGTGTTATATATTGTTTATAAGTATTTTTGAATGTTTAACGTTACGTGTCATTTTTTTAAAAGACACAACTTCACGCAGCGGCATATTAATCTAATTTTATATATAAAATAAAATATTCTAAATAAAATATGTTCGTAAAATTTTGTTCGTAAGGCGAAAACAAATCGAATAAATAATTTAAAATTTATTAAAACATACATCCGAATATGAGAATAAAATTAATTTTGGTTTTTTTTTATTGAATGTTGACTAAAATGTTTTTGTTTTTTTTTTATAAAATGTATGTTTTAAATGAAATTGTGACTTACAAATTAATAAAAATGAAAGGAGTTTCCATATATATGTGGATTTTTCATAAATTAAATTCAATGTATTAATTTAAAATGATTAAAAAGGGAAAACATGAATTTGATGCTAATTGTTCGAATAAAAGTGAATATCGTCGCCCGTTTTAATATTCCAGGGGGGGTGGGGATTAAAATATATAAAATGTAATATAGTACTCTCCAGTTTTATATGTTTTGTTTTAGAGTAACGATTATGAGTGGGATTTTTATGTTTTTTTAATAACGAATAAAAATGTTTTACTATATCTGCTTAAGTAGGTGTTAGTGTTATGCAAAAAATTAAAAAATAATTCGTTTTGGTTTCTTATTTCTGTTTTATCTCAATAATTCTGAATATCACAATTATTCGCATAACTTGAAGGTTGGTAACCCTCTTAATATGGACTGTACTTATTACGGTCTGGTTTCTTGTCAGAATCTGAGTTTGCATTTTCATGCGAACGAAAACGCGACTGATAGTTCTTGGCACGGTGTACACCAGTTGTCTGAACTGGTGGCCCAAAATTATTCAAACCGCCGAGTAGGTCGGTTAGACCGCCCAGGGCGGATAGACTGGAGAGAGCATTGAGAGCGCCTGGTTTGGAGAGCAACTGGGCCAATGGTATGGCCGAAACAAGAGAGCTGGTTGTGGTATTAGAGTTACCATTGTTGGTGGTGCTATTACTGTTATTGGTGTTACTATTTAAACTGTTATTGGTATTATTTGTATTGTTATTCGAGGAGTTGTTGGAAGTCGACGAAGTGGACGTGGTAGATGTTAGATTATTTGCTGATGATTGGTTGCCACTTGACGCATTACTATTTGCCTCTTGGAGATTTGCCTTCTGGAGTTCAACGCTGCGGGATAGAAAAAAGGAAAAAGGATTTTTGTTTGGTGTAAGGTATTTTTTTTAAGGTGGTACTTAAGTTTTTTTTAGAGAGAGAGAGAGAGAGAGAGAGGTATTTGTTGGTTTTTATTATTTTATAGTAAAATAATTTTTTTTTCTGTGGCGGCTAGGAAAGATTAAGGAGTTTATGGGCATGAAATGTGCGTTTAGATGTTTTCCATTTATGTACAAGATGTTTGTTGCATATACATTGAGTCTCAGTCGTTTAAATTTACTTTACTTCTATCAACTAAAAGATTTTTTGTACTTACATTGGGTAACTTAACAAATTAAGAAAAATTTCTAAGAATCGTATGGTGAAAAAGTTTTAAAAAAATATATAACACTTGTTTGTTATGTGAGTTGAAATCCACATTCAAAAAACTGTGATATCAACCGTAAAAATAATAGAAGGATGCACAAAATAGAACAACAAAAAAACGTTGATATTTGTTTCTCAATTATGCTAAACCTAGAGGAGTAGAATTAAAATAATACTTAAACAGTGGAAGATTACAGCAGCCGCTAGGTACCAACAATCAAATAGATATGACTTCAGATATGTCTTTGTAGCTAACTCAAACTTATTCAAATAAACCTCAGTGGATTTCAACTTTTCCACTTGCTTTAATGGGGACCCCCTAAAATTAGAAAAACCTACCAACATTGATGGAAATGCAGAGAAGATTTTTGTGAGTTTGGAAAAGCAACGACCAGCAATGAGTGCTCTATATATTCTGATATTGCAAATTGGCCAATTCCGATGTCTGATGATATGAAAGTTGGTTTAGTGAAAAAGGTTAGAACTCATTTCCCATATAAAGATGGTCCCTCGGCCGAAATACAACGGTCAGGCGATAAAACCAATGGGACAAGTAAAAATCTTAATACGGCCTGGTTTTATAGGTCCCTCCCAATAGTGAAAGAGTATTCCGAAAATGGATGGTATATAATGGTTGGTGGAAGGTTAACCACTAAGGTATTCGAGCACGAGGCATCTGATCGCCACCTGACTTCATTACAATAGTTGAAAACACTTTGAAAATGGACTTCAAGCTGCAATGCACAATGGACAACAATTTGCAATGTGCAGAAAAACAATGAACTGGCGTGATGGCTTTTGGAGGTAATTTTGTTTCTTACTTGTCAAAACCTTTCGTTCTGATACCACAGAGAGCAATTGCCATCGGACGCTATCCATTGGCGGGTGTTCATGGAGGAGTTCAAAAATGAATTCGGCAAATTAATCCAAAAGCTTTGTTTGTACCATGTGCAAACCATTCTTTTAATATTTTTGGAGTTCACTCTTTTGAAGCACTCCTTCAAGTACAACGTTTTTTGGGACGATAAGAAGACTTACAATATTTTTCTCAACATCTACGCATCGCTGAATCTTGATCTTATTCGAAGATTCAACCAAGAACAATATGAGCTGTACAGCGACATGTCCCTAGCCAGAAAGAGGACGCAGCATAGGAAGTGTTCGTGCACAAGTAGAAACCTACCTCAAATAGCTTGAAGTGCACAACTGGAGGCAGTTAGCTAAAGACCGGGCTGATTGGAGAGGCATGTTGGATGAGGCCCAGGTTACTCCAGACTGTTGCGCAGCTTAAATAAGTAAGTCTTGTAAGAAATGTGCGTTTGCCAGTCAAGAGACTTTTAGAAACTAGATGGAGTGCTCATCATGAGGCTGTCAAGCTATTGAAGCAAAATTTCATGAAGATAGTTTCAACTCCTAAACTCCTTTGTGATCGGATAAAAAAGGGGCTGCAACCGTACTCGTATCTTCTGTATGCGAATTTACGTTTTTGTGTTATCTTTCATGCTGGTGCGATTACTTAGGACGAACTTGATGCAGCACAGAAATACTTGGAAAAATACAGGCTCACTCTAAAAATTGTAAGGGTGTAATAAAACTTAGGCACTCACGAGTTTTCTTCATGAAAATCGTGGTGAAACTCTGAAAACGGTAATATAGCAGGAGAACAATGTACTGAGCTAGAAATTTCAATTCAAAGGTGGGGAAGAACAAAAAGAAGAAAATTATGCCAGGCGACGTTTGACGTTGGAAGAGCGACACAAAAATCCACGTTAGAATGTCAGGATACATTTTACACTGAAATTATTCATCAGCGTAAGGCCATGGAAGACATTGCGTCAGTTTTCTCAGCTTTTCAACCGAAAATATTGCTGTATGGAATGGAAGAACAACTGCGTGCTGTTGCTTACCTCGACATTTACAGAACTAACAGACAAGTGTATCATATTGGGAATCGGGTGTATACGACGTCACAATGATGGTAGCTTCAAAAATAAATTTAAATGATGCAGAAATTTGGACAGCCTTTGAATATTTAAGCTTCATTGCTCGTCCGACTATGTCATTGATAAGGAGAATTTATTTAACAATTTGCGTCTCAATGGCATAGTGTGGATGAAGGTTTTTAAAAATCAAAAATAACTGAGACTGGTCTTGGATTAGCAATGGGCCAAAATAGGTTGACTAATCTGGCTTAACTTTTAATCGAAAAGGAGCACATTCAAAAAATTCAGAGCCATTGACATTGACATCACAGTACTTCGCACATGAATGCAACGAACAACCGACACATAACAACACTGGGGTTTGAGGCAATCGGCCGATTCAGAGCAATAAAAGCTCGGAAGCACCTTTCAGGCTGATTATATTCACCTATATATATATATATATATTGTCTGGCTTTGCTTACATCACTTTCTCAAAATCTTAGCCTAGAAGACAAATCGTTGTTATTTGTTTCAGTAAGCAGCCAATTTGTCTCCCTTTGATACTGTCAATAACTTTGCCTGAAAGAAACGGCTGTGATAAGGTTGTTGAAATGTGTTTTAGTGGTTCGGGAGTCTTCCTGTTCCCACGTCAAATGGATGTGGTTTCGGGGGCAATTTTCGTTATGAAAAGAAGTGGAATCTTTGAAAGGAAGGATAAGATGTCCTTTGAAATTGGTTTGATTCAGGGGTAATAATTAAAGCTTAAATGTCGAACGGAGAAAGAAGAGATCCAGATAAGCCTTGAGTGAATAATGCATCCCAATACCAATTCAATAACAATAAGAGGAGGCGAAGTAGGTAGGTAGTGAGTGAGTAGGTAGAGGGTGAGCTACAATCCGCATCTAGATCCAGCCAGTGGAGTTTAAAAAACGGATAAGATCTTGTATTATTTTACCTGCTAACGTCGTCGAAGAGTGGTTGGTCTAATGCACGCAATCTGGCTCTTGCTAGTGCCGGACATTGGCAGATAAAAAGAGAGAGGTTTTCTTTCTCAATTCCGTTTCTGCAACTGTGGCATTGGGGGTTGTATGAGATCCCTAGTTTGGCCGCATGGCATGGCCTTGTATTCCGTCTTCACAAAACCCTTCCGCATTCCTGTCCGATTTTTTTCATAGATATGTTCTTCTTAAGAAATTTTACTGCGGTCTTCCACTTACGACACACTCTACAGCAGGCTTTCTAGAATTTATTTTAACTTCCTAAAGCAGACTACAAACTTCAATCTGAGACAAAAAAAAGGGACTGAATCCAAAAATGTTCTTCAAACTTATACCACCATTATTAAGTTTAGTGTCCACGATCTTGACTAAAAAAAACACTTAAATCTAAACGACAGAGACATGTTGTATACTTTCCATTAAACTGTTAAATGAACGCTTAAAGCTTAACGTTGAAATGTGTTCACTGTTTTGAATGATAACAAGAAAATAACTGGGAATTATTTGGAAGGAGTGATAAGGATGTTTCACTGACATGGGGACCGGTAACAACCTTAAACTGCAATGTGACTTGATTGCACCCTTTTGTTTACACATCGACAATATATACATTTGCTCAAGATGCGTTTTCCTCCTTGCCACTGTGAATAGATTCATCTTATTCTATATTTTTATCATTTCATTCCATTAAAAAAAACTCAAACAGACATGTGATAGTCTTAATAAAAATCAGAGGTGTGCTTGTGTAATAAAAGAACAACACGTAAAAGAAGACAAATAAAAAACAATTTAATCAGATGAACTTTTCTTTCCCATTTTTGACCCACTATTTACACCATTTGTTAAATCTCCGTACATCGAAATAAATTATTAAAGAAAATTCAAGAAACGATAATCGTCCGAATAAAAACGATAATCGTCTAAGCAAAAACAAATTCGTACTCACCTCATATTGATTAAGTACTGAGCCAATGCTACCGAATCGGGATTTCCACTGATTGTTATTGTCCGATCGGTATTGCCGCCCTCGCGTTCCTCACAATTCGAGATACGGATCATGGCGCCAGAAATTTGTCGAATTTCGGCAATTTTAGTGCCACCCTTACCGATGATGCAGCCAATCAAATCATTCGACACCGTCATCTCGTGTTGTTGCTGTTGAGTTCGGTTTGTGTTACTCGTGCGCAACTGTGAGCCGGCTAGAGCAGCTAAAGCTGCTTAAATTTGATAAAGAGAAAAGTTGAACATTAGATATTTTTTCTTTAGGTGTGGGTAATTCTTAAAAAACCAACCTGTTGGGTTGAGTCCACCGGTGTTTGCTGGTGCCATGCCTGCTAAACCTAATGCCGCTAAGCCGGCCAAAGGATTCTTTGCCACCTGAAATAGTTTGGGTTGAAGTTATGTAATGCTTAGTCTATGTAACGTGGGTTTCAAGAGAGTTTTGGCGGATAAATTTATAAATTTGTCAAGTTATTTGGAAGTTGAACGGAAAAGAGAAAATAAAAAAATAAATAATTTTGCACAGCTCATATCAAAAATAATAATCTGAAATAAAATTTAGAAAAAAAAAAAACACAAAACAAAAACACAAAGTTCAGAGCATATTAGTACTTTTTACAAGTAAGGTATTTACATGAGTGTTAGTATTGGAGTTGGTAGAGTTGGTATTTTACAAAAATATGCATTTTAACAGAATTTCGAACGGAATTATTACTTAAGTGGCATAATATATACAAAAAAAACACAAATTAGGTAGACAGCAAAGAATGGTAAGCGGTTCCAACAAGAAGAGTTTTAAATGTTTCCATTAAAGGGTTGAGTGGAAGTGTATTGTCGCATGAAACTAGCTTATGCATTTTTTAGGAAAACGGTATTTTGTTCGTTCGTATTTGCAATGGTATTCGCTTCATGAGAAAAACATTCGTTCAAAAGTGTTCTTGGTTTTTTATTTATTTTAGTCTGAATGGGATAACAAAGTACTCAATTTCCTGCACATGCATTACATAACTGGAATGACTGAATTTTTTTAGTTTTGTTTGTTCATATCCTCTTGTGCTGTTGTGTTCTTTTCCAATCTAGTTGTTATTCATTTAGCAAACATTTTGCTAACACTCGAGACCCCAATACCAGTAAAACGTTTCCACAATCTAGTCTCTCAAATACAGCAAGCCAAGATAATGCTTGGAAGGTCAACTGTTTTTCTGATTAATGCAAGAAATTTGCAATCTCCAATTATTCTAAGAAAGGTTTAAGCAGTGAGACAGCCAGGGAGGCATTTGTGTGCTTGGTTTTCTATTATTATAGCTCCAAGGATTTTAGGCCGACTAATGTAAAACATAGAAATGATATTTGCTCTGGAGTATCCATAGGTCATCATTGTCACCCAATGCAATTGCCCCTACACCTTTTGTTGATCGATTCTGGAATGACTTTAATGTCAATGCAGACATTAGTTGACATGTCATATCACATCACCCGCAATAATTCGAGTAAAAGAATTGGAGACTCAGAGTAAGGTCGGAACTCCTATGCCGATATTTTTTGTTTGTAATGAGCTGTATGCTTCCCATTGCCTTTCTACCCCCACCGGAGAATTAAGTCTAACTGGCCTCTCAGTCAAATGCACTAATCGACTTCAAATCAACAGTTCCAGGAAAAGACAATCTGTTCTAACAAGCATTGGCGAACAAAAGGTCGAGAGAGTAGATAGTTTCCACTGTTCTGGAAGTAATAAGCCGTATGAAGTTATTCGATCACAATGATATACTACACAATCTGGTCGGAATGACAGATCATTCGATCATCATTTGGAGTGCCTCGACAATTTAAAAAGATTAAAAGTTCGCGTTGGGATACGACATGAGCAAAGCATGCATGTTTCCAACCAAAGTTGGAAACAAATAGAACATCGCAAAGCTAATTTTTCGCTCGGAATGTAGTCCAAGAGACCTAGGTAAGGAGTGGTATTAATTTTTATCAGTTCATGTAAGAATTTCAACTCAAATAGGGTTCCTTGGTTGGTAGAACAAAGTGACCTTATTGTACCTCAAACAAATTATTTTTAGCATTGAGAATATAAGACGGCTACTTATTCAAAATTTCAGATTTTGTCTCAAAAACACTTTATTGGAGATATCAAGTGATATCTTTCAGTTTTTAAAACATCATTATTCTGATGTGTGAAGCAAATTAGGACAAGAAAAATTTTCTGATGTGATATTGATCGAGATGGTATAAGATGGCTACTACTAAGATGGCTACTAACATAAACAAATATTAGGTATAAGCAGGACTTACATGTCCTGATACTTAGCTTATAAATTGAATGTTTGTGCGAGGTTATTTTTGGCTACAATTAAACCCCGAATACAGATGGTACATTTGACAAGCTTTTTATCATTGTTGACATTTGTTTCGGGACTTGAATCACTGCGCCTACTTATAGATGGACTACGGATTTTATCTCATGTATGAGCGAATCAATTAGGTGTCGATTCAGATCTATGGTTAAAAAAACAGGTAGATATGGGTCGAGAGCTGAAGCGACTTTTTGCAATATATTGTGGAAAATTACATGCTGCTGTCTAGGTATTGAGAGTTGTAGGTATTGTGGTTGACCAAGTCGAAAAGTTTTAATATCTACCAACTCGAAATATAATCTTAAAATCATAAGGGAAAACAATTACCCTATAAACCACTCCTTAAACTAAAACCAATGCCCATTGCTAGCCTCTATAGAGAAAGTTCTGCTTCAAGAATTCCCTGCATAGTTGTTGGAGATTTCAAAAGTAAGAGCAAGTATCTTTTTTGAATAGAGTCCTATAGGTGTACGTTTTTTGGTAAAACTCCTAACATAAGAACAGTATTAAGGTTAGTTGTCAATAAATAAAATGACGCATGTTGGTGCAAACGGCACGTTACCACTAACTTTATTCTCCTAACCAATTATGTGTACTTCTGCACGATTTTAGACCGATAAGAAAATTGGTGACGATTTATACAACCCGAATAATTTTTGAGGTCATTGAAAGATGAGGACCTAGACAATCCACTATGCCACTGGACACTTTAACACCTTCTATCTATCCCACAAGATTCCATGGCTTGAACTGATGGAACTTCAGAACGCTGCCGTTCAAACAACAAGAAATCACAGGACTTCGCATGTCTGGGAATAAGACAATGAAATAAGAAAAGATTTTTTACCTGGGAAAATATTCAGTTGAAAATAGTCTCAAACCTGAATCAGCTGATTGCGTGAATTTAAAACTTGGTAAACCCTCGACGGTTTGGTTGAGATTTTTGAGTTTCTGCTATCAACATTATTATGCAACTTAAATTCGCTGAGTCCAGATTATAAGTTCTACAACAAAACAAATTCCTTAAACGTTTAATTTAGGTTCACGTGCATCTTCCTGCTGTTTTTGTTATTAAACCGTTCTTTATGACACTTGTGACTTCCATTCAAGACAACCCACGGTCTGGCATGAACTCTTAAAGCCAGTTTTAGGATGTAAAATGACTCTTAAAGATGCTTTAAAAAATTCAAGGCGCACGACAATGAAAATCTTTAACCTGCACAAATTATTGTAGCTTACCTAGGCATTGAACTAAATATTCAAAAACCAGACTTGACAATTTCAAACTTCAGCGTGAACGCAACCTAATATCGATTTCCAAACTGTCAAAGTCCAAATATTCATAAAACCTACATTTTCATCATGGTGAAGTACACGAAGGAGCAACATTTACAAATAATTGAAATTTACTACCGAAATTCTGAGTCGGTGGTCGCAAATTTAAGAGCGTTACCGACAATTTTCGTATTTCTACAAGCATATTTCTATATTATAATTCATAGTTTAGTGAAAAAAAATTTGAGTCAGAATATTCGATGACTGCTGTTGCCGTCACAGTGAGACTACGTTTTGCCCGAAGTGTGGAGAATATTGAGGCATCCGTCGCAAACGGGTGAAATTAGTCAATTTCACGGCGTTCTCAAGAATTGGGACTCTCCTTGACCACATTTTGGGACTACGTGATCCTACCCAAAGTTTTTGTGGTATCCAAGTCCAAGACCTAATATGCTGCTCTAAATGAAAAATGTATACCATCTGCTTGGCAAATAATAATCATTTTGTGGTGCTGCTAAAAATTAAAAAGAAAAGCAAAATAAATTCCAAAAAAGCTATAAAATCAAACATCATCTACTGACAGTAAGTATATGTGTACAAATTAAATCTACATTGAGTAATTGCAGTGTTGAGTCATAGGATTAGTTCTGCAATATAAATCTGGTGTTAGTATTGCTGCTAAATTTAGTAAAGAGCGAAAGAAAAAAAAATTCCAAGCAAACATTTAAATCATTTAATTATTGTGTTAATGTTATTTATTTACAGCTTATTCACACAGAGGAGGAATAGGATTATATTTATCGACTACGTGGGGCTACCATAAACCACACTTAACGAGGAGGACACTGAGTAAATCAAACAAAACTGAAGCCAAAACCACTCAAGGGGTTTGGTTAACGGAGGTAGACTACAGAAAATCAAAATAAGGCTTGAATTCAAAAACGACTACTTTTCAAAAAAAAAAAAAAAATTTTAAAAGTTCAATTGGGAAAACCGTTTTTCCACGAATGTGGAGCAAAATGGTTATCGAAATTAAAAAGAAAACCAAATACATATGACAAAGGGTAACTTGCATACAGGGGTGGGGGCGGGCGATCAACACTTAAAAATTTTAATACTCGTTTGAATTTTCCGAAATCATTTTCAGAGGGAAGGGGGGAACAAACAAACAAAAGAACAAATTTATCGTATGTATTGGGGCGGGCCAGAATAATGGGGGGCAGGCAGGCAGGTAAATAGTTCATATATATATATATGTAGCTTTACATATTTATTTATTTTTTAAAAATTGGACAAGGCTTAGGCGGATGTATACAATAATTCGGGAGGCATATTCAGGGTGAGGTGATTTACATTTTTTCTGTTTAGGATGTGGCAGCACCAATCAAAACGATCAAAACTCACATCTGGTATTTGTTGCAGATGATGTGCAGCTGGTATCGCTCCTGTCAAATGCGCCCCCTTTAATAGAGGATCCGTCAAACCTGAAATTCCTGCATGTAGACCACCGGCCAATGCAAGTGGGAATACTGGACAGGTCTGAGAACGTATTTGTGTTCGTAGTAGAGATGAAGGTAGTTAGTTTTTTTTTATTTTGATTGCAGATTTGTGTAGCAGTTGTTGTGTTGTTTAAATTTGTTAAAATATTCATTCGAGATATTTTTGGATTTGTTGCACAAAGAAAAGAACGAAAGAAAAATAAGAAGTTAACAAAAATTTGAATTCAAGAGTATTTTTTACGTAAGTATGTATGTTTTTGGATTATTTTCTGAATTTTTTTTTGGCTAATTGCTAACATAAAATGGGAGAACATTGATGAGGCTGGGAAGTTTGATTTCATTTAAAAAAAAAACAGGTTTGTTTTTTCTGCAGTGAATATGGTTAGCGAAGTTGTTTGATTTGATGATGAGGGCAATGTGGGAGTTGGGTGAAATTACACCCGATATAGGGACGACCATGGACTCGCCGTTGTATTTATACGCGAAAGTATGTAATGGAAAGTGGTTTGAATTTAGCTGAAGCGATTTTTACATGATAAAACTGCCGTTGCGCTTTTGCATTAGTAGGTTTCAAATCAATGCAAGAAAAGTCTCGCAGGTTTTCTTCTTTTAGCGATAAAGTTCGAAACAACATGGGTCTTCAGTGCTAGCGAACTCCAAGTTCGTAACTCTACAACCGTCATCGTAAACTAGCTTTACAATACTAAAAAGAATTGAATATACAGACGATGGAATCCTTTTGTTTTAAATATCCTAGCCATCTCAGCCCCTAATGACTATTTTGTTGGCTAGGATTTGTAAATGCTAACCAGACCGAAAAATTGGTCACTCAAAATGTAAAAAGATTTCATCACCATTACAATGGAATGAAGCAATGCTGCAGATTTTGGCTGTATAGAGCAATATTGTGTTTTGGAATGTGCGACTGATAGTTAGTGAATGAATTCTGATCCTGAAAATCAACAGAAAACTGCAATGTCGTCTATTATTCTTAGCATAGAAATGGTCAACATTTTGGAGAGGAGACAAAATAGCTCAAGCCTACAAGATCACCCATGAAAAATCAGATTTTATGATATTTTATGAAAGTACGTAAGCTAACCAGGGGAAAACACACTTTTGTCTAGGTGTTCATTCGTAAGAACTTTTCCTCCGATTTGTTCGAAATCCTAGAGTTTTCTACCGAGGTATCCAATCCGATTAGCAGTACAAGCAGATCTTCCAATTAAATTTAACGCACGTGATCGCGCATCGGCGATATGCGTTTAGGCAACAAACGCGATTGTATGTTATCTTGTTCCGCAATGGATAACTCGAAAGAAAATTGAGTTCCAATTGGATTTGACTTTCGTTTTGGAAATTGTTCCGAACGGATACCTCGATTGGGGTGGCTAAGTTATAACATCTACAAAGCAAGCTATACTCATCAACACAAATTGTAATCATCTTACAATTTGGATATCTTATGTTGAGTTGGAGCGATCAGCTTGCGAAACTAAGAGCTTTTTTTTTTGGCCCAACAGGCTCGCTAGTATTCAGGGCATAGCTTTCTCACATCCATTCATGTGTACGTGTGTACTTCTTGCACGATGGTGGGACCTCCGGTTTTATACCGACTCAGAACGGCGAATTTGAGTAAGCTCTTTTGGTCAACTGATACTACTCGGATGATTTGTCAGATCATCTCGAGATATGGGCCTGTGAAAAATCATTAAGGTGTTGCTACGTCTTAAAATCGAACTCAGACCATCTGCGCGGCAGTTCATTGCAGTAACCACTGCGCCACGAAAGGCTTACTAAGTTTTAATAGGAAAAGAAATCTAATTAACGACTTCGACTAAGAAACACGACAATATGTTCTAACAAAAGCTTTATTTGACAAGTCTTAAGGATACCATTCGATACCAAAAACATGATTTAGACAAGGCGATGCACTGTCATGTAACTTCTGTAATCTCATTCTTGAGAGGATAGTGCATAACTCCTAAGCCAACGCCAAACATCTTAAGTAGCCAAGCGACATCTCGGGTAAAAGGATACAAGATCTAATCCGCTTTCTAAACCTCGCAGGCTGGATCTAGAGACCGCCTGCATCACAACCACAATAACAATCATTATATAGGTCACACGAGTCGTGGTAACAAAAAGCCAAATAAGTGCTAGTCGGGTTCATGCCGAACCGCCGTTTCTGCCAACTACTAACGTACTCCGACGATATTGACATAATTGTTCGGAAACAACGTAATGTCGGAGCCACGATTGCTAGTATGGAGAAGGAAGCGGAAAAAATTAGTTTAGCTGTAAGTGTATATGTATTTTTATTATGTATATGTGCGAACGCGAAAGTATACACAACATCGACGCGTCAGACAGAACGTCACCATTGACAGACATAAATTTGAGGTAGTCCGGGACTTTGTCTACCTCGGCTACGCTATTAACACTGACCTGATGTAGTCCTGCTTTCAGGCGCTGAAGCATGGACCTTATCAAAAGTGGAAGAAGAAATCCTTGGTAGTTTTGAGAGGAACATTCTTCGAAAAATCGTCGGTCCCGTTTGCGTTGACGGGCTATGAAGACGAAGATTCAACCAAGAACTATACGAGCTGTACAGCGATATGCCCCTAGTCAAATAACACAGCATTGGAAGTTTAAGATGGCTAGGACATGTAGGACGAATGGCCACCAACACTCCGGCTCGCAGTCTTCGATTCCCAGCCAAACGTCGAACGCAGTAGTAGAACAGGTCATTTGAAACGAAGATTTAATGTGAATTTACCGATAAGTTTGTGAACACAAATAAAAATTGTTCCAATTCTATCAAATTCATATTTCTAATAACCGGTTTCTCTTTTCAACCGTAGCATGTTTCTTGAGGTCTTAAGGCCTGACTCACCACACCTGAGGCAAGGTTTTCGTCTGCTTTCCTCTGAATAGAATTTTAGGACTTGAAAGGGTGATGGAGGTGTGTAGATTTGCGTATTCTATCTCCACCATATGGAAAAGAATGGTTAATGAACCCAATCCCTCTTTTCTTATCGGAAACATTTAAAAACGTGTAAGAAAGTTTAAGGATATTGGCATTGTTTTCCGTTGCTTCGTAAAGGATGAACGTAAGGCCGGCCTCTCCGGACTTGAATAGTGGCACGTTTTGGGATAGTGACGAATCTGTACTGCTGATGAGTATTCGAAACAAGTTTACCTAAATGTTTTTCCAGTGACTTTGGTTATTTCATATCAGCGTTTTCTTTTCATCCTTAAAGTCCGTCCGTGGTCAACATAGTGTCTTCCTCTTTTTTTATTTTAATTTGATTCTGACACGAACAAAAATGTTTGTTAAGCTGGAATGTTTGTTGAGAGGGCAGCAACTAACACACTCCAACGAGTAAAGCCGAGCAATCGCAAGCGTATCGTGGTCTTTTCTCCAGCATCAAGGATGCGTTCATGGCCTACCGTGACTCAGTTATATTTCACCAATTTATCTAAAAAAAAGGCCTTTGGTAAAAAAAAAACACATAAAAAGATCATAACAACAGATTTTTCTAACGAATATCAGTCTGAGTGCTTCAAACAAACTAACCCACGAGTATGACACTTTTCATCGACTTCCTACACCCTATGAGTAACTAAATGAGTCCAAATGATCGACAGGATAGCAAAGGACTAGACACGTAAAATGTTTCTGATTTTCAAGGGTCCTAAAAATCAATGTGATCTTTTTAATTCACTCTGGGATTCCCAATCTTTGCTTACAACCAAAACCGAAATCAAACCTCCCTCCTCATCATCGATGTTTTCACTTAAAAAAAAAAGGAAATTATTCAACAAAAAATGGAATTTAACGAAAAAACTTTCATTTTTTAGTGTGTATATCTGCAACTACAATTGGATATAAAAAAATGGACAAGAGAGAGTAATGGAGAGAGAGAGATAATCAAAACAACCTTCACCACGACGGAGATAGGTAAATTATTGATGACGGTATGTGGTGGTACAAATTGTTGGCGGTAAATGGTAAAGTGGTTTCTGGTGGAATTCATTGTCAAAAAAAAAAACATATTACAGCAAAAGGAATGCATTTTCTCTATGAATAAGAACAAAAACAAGATGTGGTATATGAGAGAGATTTATATATATAAAGAGAGATTTTTGGAGGAGGACGTTATATTAAAAAAAAAAAAAACTCTTCAAGGAGACAAAAAATTAATTAAAATACTTCATTGCGAACACATACGTTTGTATTTCTCGTTGAGTTAGCACGCCGACACATTTGAAAAACATATTTCGAGTTACTATTTCGATATCATTTTTGAACCAATAAGAGAACTTTCAGAACTCAGAAGTACTCTCTTGCTTATTTTTTTGGTTTGGTGGTGCGATTTGTGTGTGCGAGGGTCCTAAGTGCAAAACTAAGAGTTTGTTTTAATTTTGTCATTAATTTTTCTCTTTTTTTCATAAGCGATTTAAGAAAAAACAAAAACAAATGTAAATGCAAAACCATAAAGTAAAAGATCAAAAAAAAAACGTGATCTTAGATTTTACACAATATTATGAGAGAAAGAGAGCAAAAGTTGAGAGAGATAAAACTGTTCTCTTGTGGAAGGTAACATTTTGTTTTTGAAATTTTTTTTTTTGTTTTTCTGCTGGGAAGGGAGGGAAATGTTTGTATACCTCTTGTGCGGGCACAGCGTAATTCCCTTGGATTGTATAGGCTTGTCCATTCGCCAATATAACTGGTCCGGATACCTGTGGCTTGGGCCGATATGGAATTGTGGCTCCCTTTGGCGGGGACTACAATAAAATAAAGAGTTTCTTAAAACCGCTTGAAAAGGTGGATTTAAAAGAAAAGAGTTACCTCAAGCATAACTAAACAAATTTGATAGATGCATTGAGTTATTTGCTCAGCGCTACCGCTCAATGTGACTGCACGTTCTGTTGAGTTTGGCAACATCTCACTGGCAACTTGAATAGAGCATCCGGTTGAGTTGCGGATTTCTTTGATTTTAGAGCCTCCTTTGCCTGAAATAGAAAACCATTCATGAACTGCATTTTAATTTTCTCTATTTTGAAATAAACTCACCAATTAACGATCCACATTGACTGGCTGGCACTATCAATCGAATGGGAATCTGAGTTTTGCCACCCGAAGGACCGACATCATTGAACTGTGAACACCACTAAAAGAAGAACCCCTCTTAGGAGATTTTCCACACCCCAAATCGGTCAAGTACTCACCTCTTCGAATTTTTTTGTTATCAAAGTAAACGCTGAATAGATTGCACTGGTGGTACCAGATACCGTTACGATGCGTTCCGGGCAAGACCCATCCGATATGTTTATTTTGGCTCCAGACTGGTGAGAAAAAAGAGCAAATCAATTATGAAATATCCGAGGAGGAAGGTCTCATTAAAATTGCTTACTTCCTCGCGAAATCTGTTGACAATTTCCCCTTTCTTTCCGATAATACTACCAACTTCCTGTAAAGAAATAAATGCAAGAGATGTGTGTCAGCTTGTGTGGTAATTTGAATTTAATCGATATGAAGGCGAACATGATTGGTGAGCTGAGAATGCTTGATAATTTGAAAGACAACTTGACGTTGATGGATGGCGATTGAGAGGAGATGCCATTTAAAAGTGTTGTAGGAGCAGACTGACACTTTTTTTTTGTGAATAATTCAATGGTAATTAGGAATAATTAAGCGGTTACACTGAATCGGTTTAAGTGCAAGACGTATACAGATGTTTGTGTCGTAATAGAGCAAGAACCTGGGTATCTAAACATTTCAAAATGGACCGCCACCGCGTCATGAACGTAGCAATACTAGAATTCGTTTATTTTTAAACATAGTGATGGATTGGTTGATTTTTAGAAAACGTGATTTTAGATGCTAATTATGATTGTGTTAGGGAAAACCGTGCGGAAACATCAGACAGAGGTCGTAAAAATGTTTAGTTGCTTAAAATCGTGATTTTGGGTGCGCGTGTTTAGTTGGCAGGGCTTTGGGCTGACAAGCGTGAGGTTTGACACCTGCAAATTCACGGAAGTTATTCATTTAGCAATAAAACAGATCTAGACAAAGAGAACTTTTAAATTTCGATAAAACAAATGAACAAGAGTTCATTAGGTAATAGCTTTTGAAATAAACCAAACAAGATAAATGAAACAAAATTGGCAATACATCCTACTTAGTAGTTTCCGAAATCAACGACAGTCAGATCAGTGGGGATAATCAGATGTGCTCCATTTTTGATTTTGTTGTGCAAGCCCGATTAATAGTATATAAGATACCCATCATCGTAAAGAACAATGTCAAAGTCATAGTGCTCTCCACCCAAAATAGATGTCAATCTTAGATTCAAACAAGCAGGAGAACCTTGAGTCAGGACACAAGGCAAAATTAATCTGTTGATTCATATTAAGTCTCAAGATCTAAAGTCTTTAGTCATAGTCGTTAAATGGTCGCATTGATTCGGTTTCTCAATAGTAAATATACAAATGAGCTAACACAGCTTTCTGTCAAAAAATATTGATTCTGCCCAATTCGATAGCCGAAACTTGGTGAGTGGTGGTTAAAATATATTTCTGACCCTTTATCGTATTGGGTATTGACAATTAGAGATCCGAAACATGGAAGGGTCTAATTTAAAAAAAAATTTAAGGCATTTACAGATTTAAAAATAAAATCCCTAGAATTTAACATTTATACAGCTTACTCTTGCCTTCAAATACATACGAGCCTCAAAAACAGTCAAAAACTTCTTTGAAGAGCGCATTTTCATATATTTTAAGATTTTCTATC
Source organism: Rhingia rostrata (assembly GCA_949824845.1). NCBI lineage: Eukaryota > Metazoa > Arthropoda > Insecta > Diptera > Syrphidae > Rhingia > Rhingia rostrata. Next base: position 103,673,648 of record OX463757.1, read on the forward strand.
GTTTTTATATGGTTAAAAACAAGCGTTTACTGCCTCGAAAACGTCCCCGAAAACGTTATTGCAAATAAAGAACATTTGTTTTATGAAATACGTATGAGTTTTTAAATTAATTAATTTCAAACTAGGCGTTTTCGATGGCTTTGCTAGGATAATCAACTTTTTTACGACGATTTTAAAACATGGATGTGGATGGACAATAAGGGCACCTACTCATCCTCTCTTTTTCTATTGCTGAGTATAGGCATGAACATTTTTTTAACGACCAAAAATCTCTTGATAAATAAATGATTTTGGAAACAGTCACGCTTAAAAAAAGTGACAGAAAAACAATAGCACGTCGCCAGTGAAAAAGTTTTACCTTACGCTTGAAAAAACTTTTTAAAATATTAAAAGCACGTTTTCAAAGCGGATGCTGTGCTGCGGAAACAGAGTAACAAATGCGTCTGCTGTAGGCAAGTTTGTTAAGCAGGAGATTGGCATGATATTTGACAACATAAATTGTCCTCGTGCTTTCGTTCTCTTAGTTTATAACATTTTACGGTTGCTGAAGGTTTGCGCTTGTAAAAATGAAATTTATTGAATTAACGGCATATACAGGGCTACAAATGTATTTTTGTATTTTTTTTTACAGAAAGAAGATGACTTGTTTAACAGGGGAAATTTGAGAAGCGGCGTATGCTAGTAGTTGCAACGATTTTTGGAAAATTGTGCCTCTGGTGTTGGCTAAGGAGTTTTGCACAATCCTCTCAATCAAATCGAAGAAGTCACATGACAGAGCTTCGTCTCGTCTAAATCCTTTTTGAGTATCGATTGTGTCGGTGAGGTCGTTTCTGAACCTGAGTGAGCAGCGAGAATTCTCCACCGTCATCCTATACATACGGACGAGTTTGGGCGGTATACTAAAACTAGACATGGCTCTGTATAGTTCTTCTCTATAAATGCTGTCGTATGCGGCCTTGAAATCGATGAATAGTTGGAGAGTATCGATTTGGAATTCTTGGGTTTTTTTCCAGGCTCTGCGGAAGTGTGAAAATTTGATCGGTTGTGGACTTTCTTGGCCTAAAACCACACTGATAAGGGCCGAACGGTTTCAGGCGTTACGGCAGACAGGATCTTGTAGGCTACCCTAACACATAGGGGTATATTAGTTGTGGCATTAAGTTTGTAACAAAGTAACGATTTATTAATCAAGTGGATTTTTTTTCGAAAGGGTTTTTTTTGACAGATGGCGCATTAGTCATGTGAAGTTGCCATGTGTTTTTCTTATTCAGTATTGCAGATAGTTCAATTATGTTACGAAAATTCACTTTCTGAAGATCCACTGCTTTCGACCAAAATGTTGTTCACTGATGAGGACCATTTCGGCTCAATGGATACGTCAATAAGCGAAATTCTTGTATATGGGCCAAAGAACAACCGGAAGAGGTTCAAGAGCTGCAGTTAGATCCAACCAAAACAACCGTATGGTGTGGTTTATGGGCCGGTGGAATCATCGGTCCGTATTACTTCAAAAATTAGGCTGGCCCAACGTCAACGCTACTGTAAATGAGGCTCGTTGTCGCGCCATTATACGGATAATTTTTTGCCTAAAACAATGGACCGTGAAACAATGGACATATTGAAAGACCGCTTCGGTGAACAATTAATTTCACGTTTCGGCCAGCAAGATCATGCGCCATCACATCGTTAGATTTTTTTAGATTGGGGCTACTTTAAGTCTTAGGTGTTTGTGGATAAGGCAGCTACGATTGAAGCATTGGAGGCCAACATTACCCGTGTTATTCGCGAGGTACCGAGGAATCAAATGTGAATGAAGAAATCTTTCCTCGATTTGAGAGAAATCGACCAACGCCACCTACATATTGTTGAAATTTATTTTAATCATGAGATGGGATTAGGGTATCAAGCGATCGGCACCGATTGTATCCTTACCACTAAGTTTTTTTTATTCAATATTCACATACCGACAGAAAAGATGGCGCACCCCAAACATCTTGTAAGGATTAAGGAAAACACTTGAAAAGAACTAACCAGTCAAGCACTACATCTCTGAGTTCATAACGAAAAAGATTTCAACTTATAATACGTTCATCGCCCTGGTTATGAAATGTCGATGCGGGAGTTACTACTTTGGTCAGATAGGGGTTCAAAACTTGAACGTTAGTCAAAATATGGACAAACCGTTTTCATTCTGAAAAGGCAAAAAAAAGATAAAACGACTGGCCCATAGTTTAACTAAATGCCCATCGTGTTTCCCAAAGAGCTCCCTCAAAACCCGCCTGGCGCTAACGAGATAATCAATTACTATCGACGTCTTCAACTAGAGGCTTAGCAGCCCATTAAAACTGTGTTTGCCCCCAAGCCAAATGGCATTTATCAACTCGTTAACTTGAAGACATAATTTAAGCATAAACACTCATTATCTTGTGAAAAGGCAAACACTCAATCACTCACAAAAACAATAAAAAAAAACCTAGTGATTCATCATTATCATTCGAGTTGAAAATACGATAAGATTGCGGTTCTGTTTGATTTCTATCAATTGGCGCGTCTTTTTCCCCCGCGCCTTGATTTCATTTCCAACCTCGCAAGCGCTGCGTCCGTCGCCGGGCGACAATAGATTCCATTGTTGACATGTCTTCTTGAAATCTTGAAATACCTTTTTATCTGCGTAATGGCTGGTAACAAATCTTTCAGCGAGTACTTGCGCAAATACATTTTCTACAACAATGCCACCGCAGAAATTAATTAAAAGTAACAAAAAAAATTTAATTTTTAAAATAAGATTCGCCCGGGCTCTCGATTATTTTGGTTTCTTATTCGTCCTTGTCGTCGTCGTGGTAGTGGTAGTGGATGTCTCTTCGGTTCGATTAAAAGTTTCTTGTTTTGGACCTTTTTTTGATGGTCGGTCGTTGCTGTTGTTTTTGATCGTTCACTGCATACGCATGTCTGCCTTAAAAATAATCCAATCTTTCATTTGCAACCGCGTAGTCGCGCGGCGCATCTCTGGCGCTCCTCCTCTCTCGATGAGTGTGCCTCGCCGACGTGATCGCCGTAGTACACACGTTTTCCGTTTTAATTGCATGCAAATGGAAATAGTGTTTTGATCTTGAATAAATGTTTTGGGAGGCAGAGCGACTGTGAACGCGGTTATTTTTGAAATTGTTCTCAACGGCAACTAACGCGACACCCTAAAGCATGCGAATGCTGCTCCGAGATTGCCAAAACCAAGAGGCAACTGCACAGAAGAAAGGAGCACAACCAAGGGAACAGAGAGCGAGAGGGAAAAAAAACGTTTGAATAAAAAGAAAAAATTAATAGCAATTGTAAATTACAATTGCAAAAATAGACAGCGCAATGAGAAATTGTACATTGAATTGGCATTGCGCCCGGCCGATAATAAATTTTCGAAGAAAAATCCAAAGGCGAGAGGCGCGGCGGTCGGTGGTACCACGAAGAATCAAATTCGGACAACGAATACGCGAGTAGGTATCTCGTGTAAATCAATTCGAATGAGGTGATCAGTGAGGGAAATATGTATTTATGGGTGATTTTGGGGAGGAGTGCTTGCGCCGCCTCTGGAGTGAATTGGAGGAAACACTTCATAAATTATTTGCATTTCAAATTAGGAGTGGATATGAGACGCTTACCGAGAAGTTGTTATGGTATTAATTAGCTTTGGTGTGTGGTATGATGATTCGATGAGAGCTTGGATCGATCTCGGGTTGATTAGCCACAGATTATGCTGATGCATGATGTTGGCTGGGTACAGCTGGGTCACGAGTGGGAAGCATTTATTTGAGAGTGGTGTTGCTAAGTTGACGGCTGAGAAGGAGTTATAAGATTGCATCGTTGTTGGCTTTTTTAAAAGATACAGGATTTTCTCATTTTCTTAAAAACTGTGATGCTTAACTTGACCTGAAAACTTATTAGGAAAACTTATCTCAACTCAGCCGTTCGGAATTGGATTAAAACAGGAGGTATCCCTATAGGGAAAGACACATGATGGCTGTGAGCAAAAGCTTGGACACTAACGTGCCTGTTGCGCCGAAAAGCTGATTTTTTTTTGATTTTATATACAGGCTGGCTCACGTTGAATTACCCTTTTCAAAATGCCAGCAACTGTTTTCGACACGAAGATTCAACCAAGAACTATGCGAGCTGTACAGTGACATAGACCTGCAGAAAAAAATCCGTAAGACGTCGACAGATGTAGAGAAACTCCCACATTCAGTAACTCGCACAGGTAGAATCCCTTCTCAAACAACTTGAAGTGCAGAGTTGGAGGCAGTTACATAGAGACCGAGCTAATTAGACACCAAAAAAGTATGAAGGAAAGGCGACGCACTGTCATATGACTTCCTTAACATCATTCTTGACAAGATAGTGCACAACTTATGAGCCAACACCAGAGGCACAATCTTCCATAAATCGGTGGAACTACTTGCATACGCCGACGATATTGACATCATAGGTCGGACTCAACGCGATGTCAAAGTCACGTTTTCTAGCATAGAGAAGGAAGAGGAAGACCTCGCCTTTAGTGTCGTGCACAAGTAAGAACCGACCTAAACAAATTGAAGTTCACTATTGGAGGCAGTTAGATAGTGATCGACTAATTGTAGAGGCATGTTGGCCCATGTTCATTCCGAAGTGTAGGGCTATTAAATTTAGTAACACTTTCCAGTTTTGTATGGTATTTGCGAAGTCAAAAGATGAAGAACACACGTAGACAAGCCATTTTTTGTAGAATAGTTCGACAGTGATTTTGACTGGAACGTGAATTTTGGCAAAGATTTCCCGAACGTCCTACAACAATTAGTCAGACACTACGCCAGACATTGGGGCGCTTGCATCGAAGCGACTGGATAAATATGTGCCAAGAGAATTAGGAATTCCGAGATAACCGTTCGAAAGAATTTTCGAAACAAAAGTCAGGGAACGAGTTACCACATCATTTACGGAACGGCAAATCTGAGAAGCTTCTCATGACAGTTTGCTTAATTTTCGCAAAAGGTGGAGCAATGGAAGAAATATGAGATTTTGTCACTTTCGGGATTTGAAGCAGGAACTACACGATCATGTGCTATAAATTTCATCGAAAGTTCAGTTCGAAATGATAATCGAAACAGAAACATCGGTAGGTAAAGTCGGCGATTACAGGTTCGTAAGACTTGAAGGTGATTTCATACAAAGTTCTGACAATCCATCAGCTAAATCCTGCAGACCGCTAATCGCGTTTCAACTAGGGTCACGAAACGGTCCTGAAACTGAACGACGCAGTGGACGATTTTCGGTCAAAATTCATCATGAGCGACAGGGGCCACTATTAATTTTCAGACATGACTACTAACAAACTTAATAGATAACATAGATGGATTTAATGGCTTGTCGAACGTATTTCTTTAAGTTTCGCATGATTAGCAGTTTAAAAAGGAAAGTCGATATGGGGATATCACTGATAATAATTTTACCGCTTCTAGTTCTTTCATTGCTTGTGAAATCAATGATTTCTTCTAATCCCTGCATTATTTAGCTCTTTCCCTTTGAAATTGCTCTGCACATTCTAAAAATAATTCCCATGACAATATGAAGCTACATTGTGTTCCAATAGCAGTTAAGACTGCAACAGCCGAGTAATTGGCCGAAACGGTTAACACAGCAAACCTCAATAGATTTGTTCATCAATCAATCATTTGTTTTAGGACTACACATTGAAATTAGTGAACCCTGGCCACTAGTAATGACAAGGTAAATACTTCTGTTTATAATCTAAATGTAATTTAAGGACCAAGCACTTGAAATTACTAAAATAAAACTTTAACCTACATTACTCTAGTGACTATAGAAACGTTCTAGTTCTATAGTTTCTCAGTTTCTCCCTGAATTTTGATTATAAATATTTAAATCCCTACTAAGTAAACTGCTCAATCATCATCGCAAAGGGCTCATACCTGAGTGAATTGCATATTTTAATGTTTATTTAAATCCGAGCACAAATAAGGAGCAAGTTCGTGCGACCCAGTCGTGCACCCGCACTTGATTTGGATAAGAATTTGTACCTGTTTGGCAACGTTTATCGTGCGAATGACTCGCCAGTGAATCAAACCTGCCAAGCCACTGCACCAGTTCTTACGGCTTTATGAAGTCTTATAATAAATTGAACAAATAAATCTAACAAAAGAAAAAAACAAGTTTACAAAAATTCAATTAATGTTTTCAGATTCCCCAGTATATGCGTATTCGTAGATAACATTTATTAGGAAAAATGTATTCATAACCTTTCGAGGTGTCTGCACAGAAAAGTGATGTGATATATCCATATAATAGGGCTAAATACAGGGTGAGTTTCATGCTCCGAGGTCGATGTTTTTTTTTTTCAATAACTTTTAAATCAACTACAATTCATTGATTATGTGGACTTGAATATTTTGTATGAAATATCTTGCTGGTAAATGGTTGTATTGCAAAGATCTGTTAAGACCATTTTGCATAACAATTTCGCAGACTTCTGATGTAATTTTACAAATTTCATCGAGGTTTTGGTTTGTTGGTTGATATAAGCCTTTTTCTTCAAATATGCCCATAAGAAGAAATCGGGAGGCATCACATCAGGGGATCGTGGGGGCCAGTCGAAATCATAACTTTTTGACATTATTCTACCGCAAAAATTTGTCTCGTAAGATTCGTATCCTAGCACTAGCTTTGTGTGATGTGACACCGTTTTCTTAAAACCACACATGCTGTAGGCCTTATCAAAGATTATAAAGCCATACAGATGACGCACTGCATAGTCATACAGATATTCTATGGTAGGTCATGGTGGCTCAGCCCGTGCATACAGTACCATATGTATGGATCTCGTTTCTCATGTGTGCACAATGCACACCGCCTGCCCGTAACATGAAGCTGGTGCGCAAAAGTGTCTGTTTTTTTCATCTGTATGACTTTATAATCTTTGGCTTTATTGACTCGATGTGGACACAAGAAAGTTTTCCAACGTGTCCCAATAAAGGTCACCAGTAACTGTTAAAGCATGGTTTTTGACATTCCCAATGAAATATGGCCCAATGACGACGGCACTCGCCCCATTCGATTACTCTAGAGGGTCAAGTGGTCTTTGTTGTATCAATCGATGCATTTCTGTCTCCCAATAGCCAAAATATGCTTCGATGTTCATAAGAATGTTTTTGTCAAAAATGGCGATCGTATATAATGAGCTGAAAAACTTGAGCCCACGAATATTGCCAAAGTTATTGCTTCATTAGATGCACCATAATAAATGCAACCGGTCTGTACGACTGTCAAATGAGAATTTACAAATTTCATTTACAAAAAAATGGCAACTAAAATAAAATCGAACAGGAACATTAAACGCTGCCTGTGTAAAGGATCACAAGTGTAGCATAAACTGTTATTCTGTTTCAAGCACCTTACGGTCAAAACAAAATATTGACCTAACTTATGAGAAGGCGACATTCCGCTGTGCGATTAGTTGTATAGGTACCCTATCCTATTCCATCCTTAAATTAAACATCTCCAAAACGTGAAAGTGGCATTTCGCAAAATTTGTCAAAATGTTTGATGGTTCGTCAAAAAAAAACGTTTTTCTATTGCATATGCTATGGAATAGAGTATACAAATGGTTTTTGTAAGAAAACGCCCCCAAAAAGTGGGCGTGATGCAAAACTGTATATGGACGAAATGCAATGATTGTTTTCGAAGTATTTGCATCAAAACATTTTCAAATTTTACTAAACTTTTGCAGAAAATCGTTTATTTTTTAATAAATAAAATAAAAAGCTAGGCATATTAATGAAATGTAGACAATGACATATTCTAAATCTTGCTCAGACACTTTTTTTTATTTCTTATGATTGGATCAAACACTTATTTTTACATTCCTTATGAATGGATCAGAGAAGTTGTTTATTACAAAAGCAGGCGTGGCAGTGGGAAATTTCGTACACTTGCTCTGCTTCGGTTGGAGAATCTATACACCAAATTTTAACACTTTAGCTCAAAATCTAAGGCACAAAAATCGGTGACACACACACAGACAAACGGACGGACTCCATTCCGTTGAAATGTTTGAGTTGAGCAGTAGCAACGCTTTTTTGGGATTTGAGGATCTAGCTCAAAAAGATAGGTAGCCCATATTACGTTTTTTTTTCAACAAAGTTGCATTTTAAATTGTGTTGCAGATTTTAATAAATTTTCTATTTTTTTGTGATTTATCAAAATAAAAAACAATACATACTCCGCTAGCCTGTCTATTGACAATTTTCATCCCTTTTTCACAGATTTAAAAAGGGATTTCAAAATGCTTTTTTGTGTTTGGTTTGTTGTTATAAAGCTATTGGATGCTCTCAGCCTATGATGCAGTGTACTGCATCAGGTTCGTGGTTGATGAAGAATCTTCATAGCCCGTCAACGCAAACAGAATCGAAAAACTTCGATCGGAAAAATCAAGGATTTCTTCATCCACTTTGCAAACAGTTCATGCCTCAGCGCCGTGAAGCAGGACTGTGACGATCAGATTAGAATCTGATTTGTGTCTCAAGTGAGGGTTCGAATTGCCTTCTTAGCCTAAAGAAAGAGCGGTTGCGTCAAGTTCATCTCATTTCTGAGGAGATGCCATTGTCAGAATCTTTTGCCGAGTAATACAAAGTGCCTTACTACCTCAACGTTGTAGATGTTGATTGTGTTCTAATTCCTTGATGCTGTGTCTCCGCAATCTATCGTTTTTTTTAATAACTCCTGAGCTTTCGATTCTGATACAACTGCTTTGGTTGCAGTTTGACTACCAATGGAGTTCTTCATGAAAACATCAATCTGAAAGCTATATCATTTGTTTAAAGGCAGTCATTTTGCGGGGGTCTGTTTGTATTTAGTTTTATTTTTTTTAACTACATAGTCTATTTTTTTAAATTACGCCTTCAAACCAGTTATATGGCTGTCAAGTTGATGTAGCGAAGTGCTCTATTGAAAGTCAAACTGCAACCAAGGCAATTATATAAAAACATAAGCATTTTCCCTTTGTTGATGTCTAAATATGATGCCCACTAAATCCAACTCTCAAGCTGTACTTCACGACCACTGGTTGCCTTGGTTGTTGATCGTTTTAAACCGATAAGTGTTTTCGTTCTGAATGGAATATGCCACCCATTTATCAGAAAATGCACATACTCTGTGTCTGACTTAAAAAATTTCAAATACCATCTATTGTCTCGTTTTTTAACATCTCACGGGTAAACAAGAATACCCCGAAAAAACAAATTCTAAACAAACATCCCCACAACAACCAACGAATGTCGAAAAAAATGAGCAGCCATTCAAGTGTTTATCACCACCCATTTGTAGGTCACGCTTTTCTGTGAACCCTTATACAGTTGTGTCAACATTTAGCAGGCTCAAACTACAACTTGTTAAATCTAGTACAAAACATCTATAAACACCCTTTCAACGGACCGTTTCTAATTTAATTGACACCATTAGTGCGGTGGCGTTATATCGTAAGCACAGCACCTCGTCAAAATGCCCAAAGTGTAATTCACGAGTACTCAAGTCCGTTGGAATCTTAAAAGCCTCCCAAGAATAATCCGCTAAATAGTTAACAGATCGATTAACATATGCTCTACATACCTTTCCTTGCATAATCAGCCTTATTGTGAGTGTAACCGATGGGTCATCTCGGATTGGCGTGTTAGTATTATTGTCTTCCATTGCTCCTTGTATGTATATCTCTTTCTCTCTCTTTATACTTCTTTTCTTCTCTAAATAGATGTATATAATATTGTTTGTATATATATATACGTATATGAACTTTCTTTTCTTAAATCTCTTAATAAATAGATGTGTGTGTTGTTGTAGATCTGTGTTGTCCCGGTACGTTTCTTTCTCCTCTTTTTTTTACATAAAAAAATGCAATAGTAATTATTTAGTAAAAATTTGATATTCCACTATTTGGTTGCGAAAATGAAGATTTTTTTTTATAAGAGACGAGATTTTTTTTTTCTTCTTTTGTTATATTTTTAACGAGATATACTGTTGTCACACTGATGCTTGTATAGAATGTTTCCTCTTCTTCAGATACACTTTGTCGTTTTAGTCGGTGCACCTAGAATGAGAACAAGAAAAACGAGTCAGTAATTAGACTGGGAGATTGAAGTGATGAAAACCAATAAAACAAGCGCAAGAAAAAAATATTGAGATACTTTTATAAACACACAGATATAGGAAAGAGAGATATTGCATGCAATTGCCTGAGTAAAGTGTCTAACTGTTTCGCCAAGAAATAGTATTGCATTAATTAAAACATGTTCTTCCGGCACATGGTGAGTCTGAGTCGGGCGGGGGGGAAATGGTTTATTTGTGCAATGCACACTCACCACAGCGTGGTCGATACGATCTAGGGGTAAGTCAGGGATATTAACAAATTATTTGATTTGATTTAGCGAGTGTGGGTTTTGGGAAGGACATTTGAATAACAAAAAGAGTCGTTGATATATTGGAAACCGCCTTTTTGTTTGCTTTTGCTCCATAAGTTCAGTTGAGTTTGAAATATGCAAACTGTGACTCATACGAGTCCAACAGACAGTAGACCTGAGCTTGATTGCATGACAACAATTAAATCGGAGTGGAGCATGAGACTATGTCTCAGCTGTAGCAGGTCGCGACCTAAGAAGATGTGTCTTTGTAATTCTACTTGGGGTAATTCGACAAAAACGTATTGCTAGGTAGAAGAGCAATCAACCATACGCATATGAATTTTTTTGTTTGTTAGATAAAATTGGAAATCATAGACTTTTGGCATTTAGATATGCACTGAGGAATTTTGGGACGCAAACATATTTCCTATCTTGTTCTTGCTTTATAAAGCGGTAATTGTGGGCGTTTAGCCTAATTTGTGTCCCAACATTCCATTGTTATTGCTTTAGAGAGATGACGACTGGTTTGCTTAATAGTTGTTGGTTTGAAATAAACAGAAATCACAGGTTGGGAGACTTCCAGAGATAATTAGTTAAAATATAAACGAACAATGAGTTCAAGTTATATAGAGGGTAACTTGGTTAGCAAGTTCATCTGGAGTTATGATGGATATTACTATTTTGACCCCATTTCTCGTTATAGTAGTGACACCTCAGTTTTACGGAGCTGCTTGTGGAGGGTGCTGCAACGTAAAATTTATTTTTTAAAATCCCGGACGCTGCCTCACTTGACAAGCATGGTTCGAAAGTTTTGTTCCCCACCCCGATGGTCGCTATCATGAGTAAGTTGTCGAGGTCTACTTGTCGAATGGATTTTCGGTGATCACAACCCAGCGTGTCATTCAAAATGTTTTAATGTAGCCACATTGGGCCCACTCCCGGACCGGCAATTATTTGTTGCATGGGTTACTACTTTCAGTCAAAGATAAGACGAAAACTTGCTTTCATAGGCTGATCAGATCACCTGAGAACGTTGAGGCAGTTTGGACTTTTGGACTTTCCCATCGTTGCGGGAAGCGAAATATTCATGATGACCTTCATCACCATCAGACCAAGTTGGAGATTGACCAGAAACTCACTGAACGCGAATTCGAATCTCGGAGAAACGCATGAGAGTCGCTTCTCCAAAACGTTTAGGACGCAATTGTATTTTTTCAGTGTTGAAGCCTATTTTCACTTCTGCGGATGGGTCAGCACACAGAACATGCGCTACTGGGCTGACACCAAGCCCCGAGCATTGCATCAAAGGTCTTTGGAATTAAAAATCTGGCAGCAACAGGGCCTCAAACATAGCTTATTCATACAATCATCTTGGGAAGCTTTATTTCTGCTAACCCGGAATCTGTACGACAATCTTGGGAAGCTTCTGTCTATCTAATACTCTTGAAAGCTTGACAGACTTTAGCAAAAGCTTGGAAAAAAAAAACTTATAAATAGCTACTTTACTTTCAGTGTTTGAAGCAGGAACCCTACACTTACTTATAGTAGTCCAAAGCCTTTGCATACACATAAAGTCACAGTGTGGAGTAACTGGGATAGAGGGTCCTTAATTTTTGGAAGAAAATGTGTTCATAGTTTCACTTTCACTATGAACACATTTTTTTCCAAAAATTTAGGAATAACTGGGAATTCCACACTGTGAATTTAGGTGTATGCAAATTTCTACATTTTCAGAGCGGTGTGTGAAAATGTAGAAATTTGTGTTTTCAAGACTCGATGGATTGGGCTTATTGAACATTAGATCCCAATAAGACGGAGCAAAGGCCGACACTTGAATGACATGAATGACTATTTTGAAGAAACACATCTCAGACAACGCACAGACCAAAATAACCTTTTGAACAAAAAACTTCTAAGGACCGATTGTTGCTAAGTTAACTAAACCAGGAATAAAATTTAATCTGGAGTCAACTCATGAAGCAGTTTTTTATTGCAGGATAAAATTTGACAACATGTGTGGTGATTTAATTTGCATCACTCAAAATTTAACGATTTTGCTGTCAAAAAGTTATTGAAATGTATAGAAGTTGCAAGAGCTCACTTATCATCTGTTTAGTTTCATTTTGCCCAAAAAATTTAAAATACTTTTGTTGCGATCTTACAAAATTTAAAACTATTTCGAGTCGACGATGAGATCTGAACCTGAATATATCTTATTCGTATTAGGTTTCTAAAAATTTAATTGCCAACACAAATGAAATTGAAAATAATTTTTTGCTTGCTATTTTATCACCTGTCAACTCGCCAAACTTGCTGGGTAAACTCCAAGTTAACTCTTGATGTAAATTGTCTGAAAAGCTACTTTCTCGAGTAAACACGAGCTTAAGCTCGTAACTAGGATGATCTCTCACCGAAAAACCGGGCCTAAGACAGATTTTTTTTATTAAAATGTGACTACACACAATCCTATCTCGATAGTGGCTTTACGGAAAATTTTCAACGCTACCAACAATTTTTCTGGGTTTTTATAAAGTTATGCAATGCACACTGTAATTTATCAAATCATCTCCAGAAATTGTCGATAATGCTGTAAAATAAAAATGTCACCGAAACTAACAACAAAAATTATTTAATATTCACTTGACATAAAAAAACTTTTCATTGTGCAAAAAAAGGTCAAAATGAACTAAAGGAAATCAAAACATAGCGAATGAATGAATGTATGTAGAGAGTTTAGTACTTATAAGAAGAGTCGGTGATGGCGAAAAGTTAGATAGAAATGTTCGCGATTCAATACGTACGTACTTCCGAATGAAAACTGGAGAAAGTTTGAAAGTTCATTAGAACGATCGGGTAATGAATGGTATATGGTTGACGAAGGTCAGACCTAGGATAAAATGGGGTTTGGTGGAAAAAGTTGTCATTTTTGAGAGGCATTTCTATGACATACATTCTGAACCACAATATAGGACCAGTTCTCTCAGGTGTTCAATTTTGTTTGTTCATTGTAGCGTTGTGTGACGTTTTTAAAATTTTGCGAAAATTAAAAAAATATTGAGTTCAAATATTCAAATGACACAATTTTGGGGGCTAAATTAGGTATACAAAATGTGATGGGAAATTTTTTCGGCGGTAGGTGTGAAGGGGAAATTTTGCCGATCGTATGCGTCGGCTATGCTGTTGTTTGATGCTGAAGTAGCAATAAGAACACTGGGGTATCAATATCAGTAGATACCCCCATAGAAATTTGTCGTTTTATGATATGCGCACTCTATGTATTTCTATACTCTTTGATTATACCTAATAGGAGCCATGTGAAAAAATAATTGTGAAATCCGGGGGTCCTACTGTGTTAACATTTCCGGAAACCAATATTTTTCTTAGAAATCTAATAAAATTGGATTGGATAAGATTTTCCGATGGCTAAAAATACCAACTGATCAAATTGTCGACTCTTATAAAGTCGATCTTGAAAATACCGACTCGTAAAAGGTCAACATTGCAAGGACAGTGGCTTCCCAATAAAATGTACTTTTCGGATATGAAAACCTTGGAACGGAAACTGGTTGCCTGGCCACGTAGCAATAGTTTTACATTTCCAAAGTATTACAGAGTGTCAATTCAAAAACGGAATAAAAATTACTTTCGAGTAGAAATTTACTTTTTCGTAACGAAATGCGAAGGAGGAGAGAAATGTGTTTGACTGCAATTATCTGGAGCAAATAAAAAAGATGAGAACCAAAGACCAATCGGTAAAATAACTTTGTTTGTATTTTTAAATGTTCAACCATTATAGCGAAAAGTTGTTGTTTGTAAAAAGTTTGTTGAACATCTATCAATACAGTACCGAAATAGAGCCACAACCAATCCACCGCTGGTTCATCCATTAGAAAAGCACGACTCGCTTCAAAAAAATCAACCATAGAAAAACCTTTGAAACATAACCGCTCCTTTTGTCAACAATATATTTTCGGGGTTTGCGGTTCGTTTAATTTTAATTAAAACAAGCCCCAGAATTCTTAGGACTCATGTTTCGTGAAATATATATGTGGCCAATGTAAGCGATACATTTCGTATACAAGTCGTGTCAATCCCGTCACTAATTAGTTTTTGAATCGCAATTTTCCACTTCGGAGAACACAATGATTCGTAACGAGGAAAACATTTTCTCAAAAGAGGGGTGATGATCTCTTGTTATTTGAGTAAAGGGAGGAGGTGGTAATGTATTTCCCTGCACATCGGGATAAACTCCAAGAAGTAAGTCTAAAAAGTGCCATTTTACCAGTTTTTCAAAGACTTTTAAAAAATGCAGACTTTTTGAAAATTTTTAAAATATATTCAGACAATATATTCAAATTTCATTAACGCATTTCTTTCAAGTACCTACACCTACTTTAGTGATGATTTGCACTTCTTTATCAGCGAGCAGTGATCCTGCTTCAAATTGATTCATGCATGCGTCTCCTCCGTTCAGTCCATTACATGATGGGGGTCGGTCAGACCAGACCTCCTCTTGACAATGAATAATAAAAAAAGTAAATATAAGATATCTCCATTCTTTCGTACTTTTTTTTGTGAAAAAATTAAGTTCAGCACGACAATAAACTTTTGTGTTTGTTCCTTGTGGTGCGCGGTTGCGAGTGAGAACAGCGTGAGGAGACAACGACACAAATCGGCATAATTGAGATTGAATGAAACCAAGACGTGGAACGCGCAAGTGGAGAATATTATACCCCCCCGAGACTAAGAAGAAGCAATAAGAATGCTGCTACTCTGCCATATTTTCTTTCGTTTTGTGCGATTTTTTTTCCAAGACGATGATTCTACGACCACTACGGGACTAGATATAACGGTATTTATGCGCTTTTCCCACATCCGTAATGATGGTAATGCTGATGGCGATGAAGAAGAACTCGTCCAGCTGTTTTAATCAAGTCGCTCTGGCTGGCTGCTGTATCTCTTTTACCCAGTCTCTCACACACGCTACACCCCGAGAAAATCACACACAAAATGTGCAAAAAAAAAAAACGAGAAAATGGAAAAAAAAAAAGGAAAACGTGGAAAAGAAGAAAAATCTTCATACCGGGATTGGGAATGTTGAATTGTGAATGTAGCACCCGAGAAGAGGTTTTTCCAGAAGGAGAAGGCGGTTGGATCGGTCGGTACAATGTACCACTACATGAGATACACAAAGTAATATGTGCACTTGGATGCAACGAGTTATAAACGGAATGTGCCGGAGCGCTAGACACCACTCGCCGCAAAAAACCCGACGTCTTGTTAGATTTGCGCCTGGAGCTAGCCAAGCAAGTAATAGTAATGCTATCGTTCCAAAGCCGGTTCCATGGTGAATCAAGTACGAACGCAGCGCAACGCAACAACGGCACAGAGCGCTACATTTCAGATTTCAGAAACTCGATGTGTGTGCGCTCTCGCCACTGATGCTGGATGGATGACTTCGCTGGGCTGGTGCGGTTTGACATGTCTTCATGTTATGGGACACGCATGAAATGTGCTAAGAGAATGGAGAGATTAATTATGAGTGTAGCAATAATTGTTGTCGGGCGCGGGCTTGAGGCGGTGATACACTTGCTGCTGCTGTGTGAGATTGAGGGTACCCAAATGGATGGATGGAGTGCGTCGAAAAATGCCTGCAATTTGACAATTTTATGGAAAATTTCGCATGGCAAAGTGTTTTGCTCCGCTTTGATTTCTCAACAACGCATGTGACCGACTGACTGCCTTGGGGGGGCCATTAAGACCGTTTACAGCTTTATCTGCTGAACATAGTCAACACCAGTGATAAGGGATAATGCAGCAGTTGGCTGGATGGATATCTTTCTCATTCAACTCAAGAGTGCGAAAGCACTGCGCGCGCTCAATATTTGCACAGAACAGGTTGTGCTTATGATGTTGACAGTACGCACAGTGCATTGACCGAACAGTAACCATGCTATAGCAAGCATAGCAACACGCAGCTCAAATTGAATAATCAACTCACCACATGGATACGCGTACGTTTACGTTACGCATACGTGTGTGGTAGGAGCTTGTTTGGTATTGCAGCATATATAGTTTCAACTTAGGGTGCTAAGTACTGACTCAATCGTTGATTTGTCCCGGCTCCGGAGGAATCCCAGGAAAGCATACTCCAGCGGAAGCATGGACGGCGAATTTGAATGTCACATTTGGGTGTGTGTGTGTGAGTGTGTTTTTTTGTAGGACAATGAACTGCTGAATCGTGAAAGTGATTCGCGGGTAGACTTGGTGAAATTTTGTTTGTTGGTGATGATATCGTAAAAAGTAATGTAGGTCAAGGGGTTCCAAAGTGTACTAGTTTTGTGTCTTCGTTTCTCGAGATGAGCTTGAGTCATGAGATTCGTGAATTAAGATGTTAACGTTGCAGTGTCAATTAAAACAAAAAGATTTCATGATTTTTTCTGTCACACACATACACCATAGGTGGGTGGTGTGTGATGTACCGCTTCGGAAAAGGTGTGTCACAACATTGAGAGATGTATCTTTATCGAAGAGGTCAAAACGATGATATCTTTACATAGTGGCAAGGTTGGTAATAAGTTGTCGGTGTTTGTTTTGTAAGCAAACTTAGGTTATGTTAGGTAGTCACTGTTGTCAGCGTTTTGCAAGCACACTTTGACCAGAATTTGTGCCAGATGTGGTGATAGTTGGGTCATTGGGGATATTTCTGTACATCTTTTCGAAAATGAAGAAGGGATATAACTCCTTCTAGGTTCTGTTTCTGCGGAAATACTAGCAGAAATCTTCAAATACGGAATAAGCATCGGCAAATAAATACCCGTTAGCTTATATGAAAAAAAATGCTGACCCATACAAAAGACCTCAAGCCTCCTTTGTGAATGCAACATTCTGTTACAAATAATATTACTTTCAGGTTGAACGCCGATTCCGAACGACAAACTCGAGAAGCTTCTCATTTTAGTTTTATAAAAATGGACGCTTGTCTAACTTTTGCAAGAGGCAAGATATGGACAAAATAGAAGTTTTGCTACTCTTAGTAATTGACTCAAGTTTAACGCATTTAACACTAAGTTTCTGTGCCCACCGATAGCTAGTTTACAAGTTCAATGGTTTGCTTCATTCACAATAAAGACGATGCTGCTGCTCTTACCGCCGCACAAAAAATCCGACCCGACGTACTAGTTGAACGCAAACCTTTCTGTAACATACTATGAACATGGATAGCCATATCGATTATTGAATCAATTTCACATCAAACGAATCCTGGCCATTTCCAACGGACTTCACATCTAGAATCAATTTTTTCGCCCTTAACTTTGATGCCGCCCATGATAGCCTCCATCCCTGGGAGCAAGAATGATGAACGAAATCGGATTTTTAAAAATAGTTCCAGCTTCTTCGCCCAATGCTAAGGACTACACGATGGACCTCCATTGAAAGAGGAGCAGATTTTCACTTTGGAAAGCGATGCTTCAATTATTTGGCACAGTAAATTTTTGCTTTACGGTGCCATTTCTAGTTAAAGAAAGTTCGGGTTGATAAACAAAGACTTGTTCATTGAATAGTAGATTATGAATGTAGGCGAAGATGCAACCGTGAACTTTATGAGCTGCACCAAGATGTGGATGTGGTATGAACATAGTCATAGTCTCTGCTAATGAGCTAATGGACATGCTTTAACCGAGTGGATCTTCAAGAAAAGAGCGAACATGCGGTTTACACATAAATAAATTTAGATCCAGAGCTCTTGAACTAAATAAGTAGCACCTTCGGGATTTAAGTAAATTTCGGAGTACCTTCTATGATGCAAATATCTTTATAAAAAAAACATTAAAAAAAGCTGTATAAGCAAGATGCCGAGAAGTTCCTTCGTACCTCAAGAAGTAATTTTCCAGTCGACAGTGCATCCAAATTGCATGCCTATTAAGGTAATGCCTCCTAATTGCATGGCCATTATATCTACAGTTCCGCATTTAATAATCCGCTTATTGAGTTATTCTACACTCAAGGAGTTATTTTACACAAGAAACCAAACAAACAACCCAAGTAAGTTCTATACAAGCTATCCCGTAATTGAGCCTCCCAAGATATTTTTAATGCGCACAAATATAAAGCTAGGATTTCATTGCACAAGTGGTAGGTAGGTAATCAGTGGTTTCATTTTGCGTTTTCCCCTTTCGAAAGTTTCCTTAACTCACATCTGCTAGATTTGCACAGCCATTATGAAGATAACAGATAAAGATGATGACAGATACATTTTATAGAAAAGATCTAAAGTCGTAAAATAATACACTTGGTAAGCATGTGTGTTCTGGCTAATTGTCATTCTTATGACTGCAACATCAAGGAAGAAGTTCTAGCATTAAAAAGGATCGCTTTTCAAGAGGAGTGGGGTCGTCCGAACCCGAATGTACTGAATAGGTAAATAAGATAAAAACATGCACCGCTAATCAGTGGGAAACTAATAACGCAAATTAATTGACACCAGGAAAAGATTTTGCTGAATTGAAAATAATTTTTCTGAATACAAGCTTCAGAACTACAGGCAGTCAGCCTGTAGACAAGTAGTTGTACCATCAGTAATGAGCGCACAGCATTAGCATATAAATTGCAATATTAACGAATCGTCGTATCATTAAGATTCACAAAGTACTCGATTGGTATTGGTAGGATTACCGACGTTCTAGACACCTAGACCTTATTATTTACATTCCGAATGTACACGCTCTTTCTTAAATAAACAATTTATGCTCGTGCTCCCAAGCTAGCAAGTTTAGCGAAATTGTTTTCATTCCCAGACCGCGTTTCGCCTATACTGACATGACGGCTTAATTTGTTTATTTCCCAATAAGCTCAAATTATACTTAGCTTTGCTTTTTTTCAGATAATACGAAAACATAAAACGGGGTCGTACATTTTTCGTGTATGCATGCAGAAAATTAGCTTGAAAGGCATTTTATACAATTTTATAAAATTTACAAATTTTGGCACAGATTATGGGATAACTGTTGGTATGGCAAGTGAGTTTCCATTTTATTTTTCGGATATAGGGCCAACTATTGTACTAATCCATTTTTTATTCGAAAGCATCTAATATAGGGTGGGCCATCTAGTGGTTTATTTTGAAATCATAGGTTTGACACTGACAGTTGTTTCCCGCCCGAAATCTTGACAGAGTTGAAAACATATTTTCAAAGTGGGTGCTGTGCAGCCCAAACAGTGCGTTATTTAAAAAGAAGTTTTGGCCGAAATAAAGCTCCCAGCGCACCTGCCGTATGCAAGTTTGTGCAAAAAGTTGGTAACAACACTCATGGTCATCGTCGTTGTAGGGTGGCTTCTGTAGCCGAGAACGTGATACTCAATTCACGAACAAAACTCGCTATCGATATCAACAGCGCAACATTTGAGGCACTAGCCTGAGGAGAATTCTGCACAAAGATCTCGGATTATTCGCTTACAAGGTGCAATTGACTCAGCAATTGAAGGCGCACGACCATCCGCTTCGAACAGCTTGAGTTGGACAACGAATTTTGGGCGAAAAATCATCTTTTCTGATGGGGGACATTTTGATTTGGCCGCTACGTTAACAAACATAATTGCCGCATCTGGGGCTCGGAAAACCCACATGCTGCTGTCGACAGGCCGATGGTTTTGGAAAAAAGGGTGTCTGTTTGGTGCGATTGTGGAGTTGTGGCATCATTGGACGATTTTTTTGGGTCTGGGAAAAGCAATTCGTGATCTACAGTCCGAAACCATCAACATGGTTTTGGAAAATTGAAGTGACAGAATGTACTAATGCGAAGCCAGCCGGAGACAGCCACTTGAACGAAATATAAGCGCTTCTCAATCGATTTAATTGTTTGCGCGTCTAGCTGCTAATCGGCCCTATAATGGTGTCCGTTCGGAGAGTCATTTTCTACGCAACGCAAATCCAGTGGGAGACTGAATTTACATTCATATTATCCGTTTTCATTCATTTGACATCAAAAAAAATCAGCAACCTTTTCTGGTGTCCTTTTGGTGGAATTCCGATATTATTGGTTGTTGCTTCTAATTTTATTGAATTTTGCCTAAAACACCAGTTTTCAAAAAAAAAATCAACAAAAACTTATTTGAAATTATTTTATTGAGAGAAATTGACGTGTGGCTGTCAAAAACGGATGCAAAAAATGCAACTCATCGCAATGAAACGTAGACTGACGATGTGCGTTACGCTTTGTCGGAGAAATGTTCCGATTCGTACAAAATCGGAGAATTTCTCTTTCGGAACGGATACCATGATAGGGCCGAATATCTTTTTATTCTTGAAATCTATGATGCCGAGAATCCGACGATTATTGTATGACCTCTGTCTTATCGATATCCTTTCCCACTATACTAAAAAGGCTTTGATGGTGTTCTCAATTACAATTTTTCACAAACACCTTTTTGGGTTTGATGAATTGTGCAATACGATAGGGCGATAGTATAGACATGACAGTATAACGATTTCTTTGTAATTTTCCTGCATTTTTGATACTTATGGAGACAAATAGCATCAAACGATGCAAAATGTTTTACTATCGAATTGCTCAGTGTTAGTGTCCTTCCCCTCTTTATATCCTTCGTCATTCACAGTTCCAAGTATTATAAAACTTGCTTTCAACTTCGAATCATTTTTTGGAATCTACGATAACACACTATCCATGGTGCAGTGACAAACATATCACCAAACACCCAGTTGGTACAAGTGATTCCATCTAATATCATGTGGAACTCCTATCAATTTTACAAATTAATTAACTATGCGTAAAAAATTTAATTAAATATTTTTTTTAATTGAAATTGTATTAATCCATCTATTCCTGTAATAAAATTAATTCCCATATTATCTGCCACTAATTTTTCAATTAAATAAATAAACAAATCTACATAATCAAGGTTATATTGTGCGCGATAACGCCAGACTTAACCAGTATCGTCAAATGAGAAAATAAAAAGAATAAAAAAAAAAACATGTCAGTGACCCCTTTTATCGCGCAAATGCGAACGATGAAAGAAAAACATCGCAGAATGTCTACCGAGTAAAATAATTATGCCACCTCGCTGTGGTCGGTCGTCTGATCCATTGGTATCCGTTTTCTAATTCTTAGAATATCGTTAGTAGTAATCTATGTTCGACATGACGGATACCTGTTTGATGTATCTTGTCAATGGTGTTGGCTTTCACCCGATGTAACTAATATTCTGAGTAATCATTTGGCGGAATGATGATGCAGTATGCATGCAATTTCGAAAAGGAATCTACGATTGGAGTCATTAGATTTGTAAGGCTTTGCAATGGGAAAAGGTACGGATAACATGTTTAATCACTTTAAATCAAAAAAAAAGGAGATTCCGAACGCGAACGCATCACTCATCAGTAATGGCATGGTCAGCAATGATGTTGATATTGATCTTAATTTTTCCGGAATATCGAAACTCCGCGAAATCTTTTTTTATAACTGCTAGCCAGATGTTTGCGTACTAAGTCATATTCTGTGATCCACAGAGCAAGAACCACTCGCCAGTGACTCAAAAAGCGTGTCAGAATTAAAAATGTTTACCGTTTGATTGGACATCTTCTTACTTAGACTTCAACATATTGATTTGAAACCTTGGCTCGCTTTAAAGGACACCAACATGCGACTCAAACTAGAAGTCCTTAAAACTAGAAGTATAAAATGATTTGTACATTAGATCACCACTGAGATTGTAGATCAACTAGAACATGTCTGATGATAATTGAAGACAAATTTCTTTCTTTGAGAATCTTCACCTATATTGGGAAGTTGTTTTACCATATCTGGTTATACAAAGTGGGCCAAAAGAGGTCACCCTATGGAAGATGCTCTTATTTTTGCAAATGGCCGCCAATGTCAAATCTGTTTTGACATTTGTGGACTAGACAGATGTAGAACACAAGTGAACAAGCCATGGAGCGATACACTCCCCAAGAACGCGGAATAATCGAAGTGGACGATTTTTCAACCAAAATCATAGTGAGTGATGAGGCTCTTTTCCACCTCAGGGGGTACCTGAACAAGCAAAACTATCACTTCTGGGACTCTGAAAATCAACGAGTAATGCACGAGGAGCCATTACACACTGCATGGTGCGCTGTTCACACTACAGGAGTCATCGGGCCATTTTTTTTGGAGATCGCCGTTGGTCAAACAACAAAAGTGGACGCTATAGGGCCATGTTAACTGAGTTTTTTGTCGCAATTGGACGAGTTAGGACTGGAGGACATGTGGTTCCAACAGCACAGAGCAACGGTACACACTGCGCGAGCCACAACCGATATTCTGAAGGCCAAACAACATCGGATGACTTCTTTTAGCCCACCTTGTATAAGTTGTAAATACTTTTTTATTGTTTGTGCATCAAGACATGGCACTATAGCCTTCAAAACAGAAAATCATATCTCTCGAATAGTTTTCATAACGATCGTCAATAGCTTGAATCTAGATTGTGTTTGCCATCTCTATAAATAATATGAAGATCAGAAAAAGATCGTACTTAGCGTTAGTGGAAGCATCGTGGAAAAAACATCACCTGACGTTTCACGTCTTTAGGGTTGGATCACAGGTAATTTCTTAAAAAGCAGAGACATAAAGCTATTAGTATGCATTTCCTATCTTTTTTGAAACTTGAATGAATGACTTCTTGTTCATTGGATACGAAATCTCTAAAAAAAAAAGTCTTTGCATGATCTATGTGATTCTGCTGTTGCTGTATGCTCGTATGGACGAAAATGAGGATCAGGACAAACCTCTCAAACAGAACTTAGATTCACCTTGTTTAACACGAGAATTAGGCACGACTTTAAACAAATAGATAGGAGAAAACCCCGAGATCCGATCGTTATCACAGCGGACCAAATCTGATTCCTTGTCGATCTCGTTTTTTGAGTAAACCAGTGTTCTAACTATAGGGGACGAATAGTCAAGCATGAGTTCTTCGATCTGAACAAGCAAATGGATGAAGCTACATCGGTCAAATTGGCAGTCATTTATTCAGTCTGGTTTGCCAAATCACCATGGAGGGACATAACTTTCAGCAATATGTACAAACGGTGCAATTGTTTTATCAACATGGCTGTTCTGAGAGAACTATTCGCAGTGTGGTAGATAAAAATTGAGTCGCTGCTTCAGTAAACAATAAACCAACACCCGTAAGTCAAAGAAACGCAAGATCTGCAGAAAAATTGCCGTTATACGGGAGAGTGTGCAGGAAAATCCGATGCAATCGATTTCACGTGGCTCGGCTTTTTGCAGACCACTACTTGACGAATTTCGATTTGCATCTTAAACCTGCACCCGTCCTAAATTCAACTGACCCAGGAACTGAAGGTAAAAGAACCATAGAACGAACAAGCTCTGGAGCTTTTGGAAACTGACGGCAGGACGGCATTCCCACAGCTCACGCCGCATTGGAAATTCTGCACGACTGATTCGAGGGCCTGGTCATCTTGCGTGGAGGTGATGCGAACTGGGCACTATAAGATCGTGCGATTCGACTCCATTCGAATTTTTTCTTGTGGGGTTTTCTGAATTCGTAGGTCTATGCGAATAAGCCACAAGCCATAACGACCCTTAAAGCCAACATAACCCATGACATCGTTTAAATTCAGCAGGATTTATGTGCCAGAGGCATGGAAAATTGAACATTTCACCTGTTATAATGTGTTATATTCCATTCCATACATAATGGCATCGATAGGCCTTTAGGTTTTTGGAAGCGAATAATAGCGATTAATAAATCCCTTAATATATTACAGCCTGTTAATTTAGAATTTAAGAAAAAAAGGCGAAGCGAAAAACAATTTTGAATAGACATGACTTTGGAGACGAAACACAGAGTAGGACATCTTGTCGAAAAACACTCCGCTTTGGACGTTTCAGATGGCACTTGAAGTAGTCGTCTATAAGGTTAAAAAATCGTGAGGTGACCATATAAGTGCCCTGCGGCGAAAAAAGGGACCCTAACCGATTTTTGATTTCCAATCCGTTTGGTAGTATAGGAAGAGAATTTCGCAAGTAACTCATACAAGCCTAAAACCGACCTCATCTCACTTGAAAAACCAACTGGAGGTACTATTTAGCTACAGCCTGGTAATATTGAACAGTCATGTTGGCTGAGAGTCAAGTTCTACCTGGACAGTAGCATAACTTAAGTGAATAAGCAATCTCTGTTTTAAGAAGAAAGACCAAAAGCCCATTGCGGGTAAAAAAAAAATTATAAAATAGATATTGGCATATTCCAGCAAACCATCCATAAAACTAATACACTGATGCTATATTGACTTCCATCAAAAACTAACTGGTGGAATGAAATTCCCAATTTAATCGAAATTTTCAAAATCAATTCACAAATATGAGGTGAATTTTTTTTAATGAGATAATTTCCTGCTCTCATATCTCAACCATCGTGACATTATCTATTTTCAACAGAATTTATCTTTTTAAATGGAAACTTAAATCCGAAGAACACTTTTTAATTATTTAACAACCTGCCCCCACATGTTCATCATCTGGTATACAAAATGCAGCTTCTGTTTATTCGTGCTCTTTTTTTTGTATTTCAATTCTCCGCATTTCATTTCATGAATAAAAAATCCATAAAAAAAAAAGAACATACTCCCAGTGGTATGGTATTCGGAATATTTACTTCCTTCCTCATTCCGACATACGAGAGTACAGTATACGTCCTATCAACCACCACATATCTCTGGCCTGGGAGTCAATTTCAATTATTAAAGCACTTTACTTATGCCCACTCCTTAAAAAAAAAAAAAAACACAAAATTATAGACACCAACCCAATAAGTCAAAATAAATTTTTAAATTAACATTATAGGTACCCAACTACAACATTTTGAACATGAAAAATCTGTTTAATATCCTCCATTGAAATTAGATATATATAAGGGAAGGGTAGGGGGAGGCGCCTCCTTCTCTCGAGAAAAGAAAACCAATTACCCAAACTTCAAACACATTTTGTTTGCTGGCCAGGTAGTAAAATAAGAAAATCCATGTGCACGCACGCATTTTCGTCGGACCAGGTCTGACAAAAAAAAAACCGACAGACAGCTCGAGCGATACACAAATAAATATTTTATAAACAACGAACAAATTTCCATCGAAACGCAAAGCAAATTAGCGGCAGTACACCGAAATAAATCCGGAATAGAAATAACATCGACTATTTTATCTAAACATTGACTCGCATATTTTATTGGGTGTTGGCACTCCTCCGCGACCCCTCCTCAGCAAGGAGTACATAAAACTCGAGCTAGGAAAAATTCTAAATAGCACCACTAAGCAAGTTAGCATACATTTGTATGCTACTAAGTATGTGCAAAGAAGTGCGCAACAAAAAATGCAAAACTTGGATGGAGCGATGGGACACTTGGTGGGGCGTACTGAAATGTACCCCCATGGTGGTGTAGCTGGTGCTAGCACTGAGCCGTCTCAAGCCGACTGGCTACTATGGTGTGTAGATGGAAAATGCATCCATCCACCATTGAAAAAAATAGCACACACTCACAACACGCGAAGGAATACAAAAACAGCCAAGAAGTAGCCCTGTGTACTGCTTGCGACTGGTGTGGTGGATGCAAAAGAAGGGCAAGGCGCGCTCACCGAGGAGGAGAAGACTGTGAACAGCAAGAAAAAAAACAGAATCGGGTTTAATGAACGGAAAGTCGTCTCTCCTCGGTTGTACTCGCGCAAATTGAGTCCCCAAGAAGCCAACCAGGGGGAATGTGGAACAACACAGCAATGTGGGGCCGGCAAGTGATCATCGGGCTTAGCGTTGTTCGAAAAAGTTGTTTCAGAGAAATGATGTCAAATTGGAATATGGAATCTGAATTATGCAACATTGATGAGAAAATTGGCTTCATCTGTCTATTTGGGAAAAAAGTGACTTCCATGCCTTATTTGGTATTTGAGGCCACTAGAAAAGATGAGAGAAAATCAAAGTGACCTCCTAGAAAGCCTCATAATTGGCGATGACTTGGATAAGTCTCTCTCTCTCTTGCTCTCTCTGCTTAGCTAATGAGGATAATTTAATCCACAAAAGGTTGCAAGACCGGATTAAAATAGAAATTCATTGCGTTAGTGGCCGTAGGTATATGTGGTGGCTTTTAACAAGTCCATGGCATAATGCAGGACTTCCAATCTGAATTTATGGTATACACTATCACCCTGTCTATGAATATTCCAATCAGAAATCCAAACAAATTGAAACCATTAAGGATGATAAAGCAAAATTGCATACGCACACAAAACTAAATGCAGAGGAGAGATTTAATCGTTTCAACACTTAGTCCTGATTAGAATGCCAATAGAGAAAAGCTTTTGAAACTATAAATGACCCAAATAAATGGATTATTTCTCCATCAGAAATCGGAGATGCATATGCAAAAAAACAATTCAAGAGCTCATGGGATGTATGTGAAATCAAAATTCATCCGAAATCCTTACCGAATTGCACGAAAAAAAGAGAGCAGCTATGAGCAGCAATTGATTTAATGGAATGAAGCCCCCGGCACAGTGTGTTGAGGGGGGATACAGTTGTTTTATATGGGTGGGAGGGCGAAATCAAGCCCCCTCCCACCCTCTCCAGAAATGCTTGAAGCTGTGATAATTTAAAGACGATTATCACATTAGAATTTAGAAAATGGCAAAGAAGACGCATATTAGGCATAGACTAACCGGATTTGAATCAAGGCATGGAAAAGCCTTCGCAACCCAGGCAGGGGGGGTGCTTTTAATGCATGATTTGTCGTGGAGAGCTGTCATTTTGTTTGAGAAGTTGTTATGTTGGACGGAAGCCATAGCTTGAGTTGGACGATGAAGTAATAAGTCTTGGTATTATCTACATTGATGGTGAGTGTTTTATGGTAGGCACACCTTTTGAATGGGATAGTGGATTGAGGACGGACACAGCTTTGGAAACATTCAAATTGAATCGTACCTTGAAAAACTTAGCGTATCTGATTATGGTACAGCGGTAGCGCAACAAATCAAAAACAAATCTTAGTGGAATTAGTCTTGTTTTGTTGGTGTATTCGTAAAAATCATATCATCCGTCATAATTGATAGGCCAATTTACTGGACCATATGTAATGACGAGAAAACTTCAAAATTTTGAACAGGTTTACAATACAGCTGTCCCGTACATATTCAATGACGAGAAACCTGCAAAATTTTCAAACAGGTTTACAATACAGCTGTTCGCGTATAATATTATTTTACTGATTCTTTCTACTATTTTACTCTAGAAACACATTTGCATATAAAAATTAAGCACCGGAACGGTTTTGACAAAAGTTTGTGAACATACACATTTGTGCGGAACAGCTCTATCCATTACATTAGCAAGTTCTTATACCAGATATGTCTGGTCGTGTGTCATACAGTCGTGTGTGGTCGCCTGTTCACTATAGGCGATATAGTGAACACCCCGATATAGTGAACACCTGGATATAGTGAACACCAACATATTTACATTGAATACTTGAAATAGTGAACAATCGAAAACCTCTAAATAGTGAACAAAATTTTAAAATCAATTTCAAGCCGAAATCAAAAAAAAAAAAAAAAAAAAAAAACGGAAGCGGGTATTCCCCTATATTGTACTTTTGCTGTTGATTGCGATTATGAAGAAGATGATGCTCTTTTGTGCTTACGTCAAGAACAAATATTGCAGAGAAAATATAGAAAAGTCCTTGATATACAGATTTTACTGCAAGTTGTTACCCCGGAGGTCATTTAATTCATCTAATTTCTCATTTAGTTGATTTGGTTATTTTAGGAAACTTACACAGATATCGATATTGAAAATTAGACTGCCATCAAAAATAGCGAACTGATTCATTTTGAGAAACTGATTCATCAGATTTTGAAACATTCTCGATTCAAAATCTGATAATACCGACAAAGGTGAAATGCAGACCACAAATCCTGCAAAAAGTAACTGAAGCTATTAAAATTTCGATATAGCTATCGCATGGGCAGAGGATAACACTACTGAATATACTAGTAGACTGACCCTACGATGTCTACGCGAAAAAGCGGTTCAAACGTCAATGTCTGTACCCAAGAAACAAACTTCTACGCGAAAAAGCGGCCCAAAAGTCAATGTCTGTACCCAAGAAACAATTCTTTCGCGAATTCTTTCAATGAGCATACATATGACATTACTGTTATTTTGAGAAAATATAGCGAGTTTTTGGAAAAATAACTTTAGTCTTGTTATAGTCAACAACTTGGATACTGTGAACAGGTCATGACATCCAATCGGAACTCAGTTTCGAGATATCCGTTGTGGAACACTAACGCGTTCGATGGATTATGCAACAACTGTTTGTCGGACAACTTTTTTGACAAAAATTGTTGACTTGACGCATTATTCCGCTGAGCGATCGAACAAATATCTGGCAAATACGGCCCTACCACAAACCTAGTTTCTGCCTTCAAATGCGATAGCGAACTTAATATTTTTGCCACAGAGAAGAGGACCAGTGTTACTTTTGGACGTTTGTCTGACTGAACAGTATGCCGCTTGGCGATCATTTTCGTCAGAAGATCAGTTCAAAATGCTAGTCGGAACGAAACCTCGCTAGAAAAATTGAAGAGTTTGGCAAACAATTTGCAGAAGTAGAACATTTAAATTTCGTCTCCCGACCAGACATGGGACGCAGTAGAGGAAAACCTCGTACATGCAGAAACCGACCTCAAGCAACTTGAACTGTTTGTAGTCAGCTAAGGACCGGGGAGATTAGAAACGCATGTTGGTTGAAGAACAGGTTCATTCCGGAGAGTAACGCCACTTAATAGATTCTCTGGGGGTTCCCTTTTTGGCTCACATAAAATCTACCTATGTCGTTGGTTATGCCTTTCAATCCAACAAACGTGTGCCCAAGAACATAGGAACTGTTTCAATATATCAATATATTAAACTCAGGATATAGTAAGGATCTGTAAATCGAATGAACGTCCTAAAAGGCAAGAAAATAGAAGGCACTTTCCAAAGATTATAAAGCCATACAGATAACGCAGTCCATACAAGAAATTTTTTTCTATGGCGGGTCGTACTGGCACAGCCCGCCATATATTTTTATCTCATTTCTCATGTGTGTACGTGCACACCGCCCGTCCGTACAATGAAACTGGTGAGCAAAAGTTTCTGTTTTTTGTTCTCAATGCTTCATCTGTGTGGCCTTTAATTTTTTGCTATTTCTCAAACATTTAAAAAAAAAACCAGCTGCCACTGTTTGACTATTTGCGTTATAGAGCTTGTACGAAATGCATCCAAAAGAACGATACTTTCCAGAAATGATAGATTCGTTACAAGTTGCCGCATATTTAGATAAGTTTTCAAGAAATCTTCGTTAAAAGTTTTTAACTTGAAATCTATGAACAAATCATCTTTTAATAAAACAAATTTCTTGACTAAAACTAAAATATTTGAATAAACAAAATTCTTCAGTTGATTTTTTATTTTTGATACCAGTGTTCTTGAAGGTTTTTGAAAAGGTTTTAAATATTTTCGTCTTGAATTTTTGTTCACACAAAAAAAATTTATAAAAAGACGAGATTTAACACATGACTCTGAAAGACCTGTGTACATTTTTTTCATTTTTTTTTCAAATTTATGAAATTTAAAGCTTTGTATATAAAAATATATAATGTCGTTCAAAAGTTATCATTTTTGCAACCAAAACTGGAACGGGCCAACTGTGTATTTTGACAACTAACGCCATTTGACGGCGAATAGGCGCACCAAACTTTAAATAATAAGAAGCAGTTTTGTTCAGAATCTTTTACTTTGCTTTGCTTAATTCTCAACAAAACACCAATAATGCCTCAGTCCTAGCCTCTTCATTCATTTGGGTATGCAATGTTGTGTTTTTGCTACAAGAAATAACTCAAAAACGTATTTGAATTGAAAAAAAAAACAGATCAACTTTAAGCATAGGCGATAATCTTCCGATAAAAAATACACACATTTGAAGAATTTACAAAAACAATACAAAATCAGTTTTTTTCTTAGGAAAAGTGTTGTACAAGGACTACACCATCTGTAACCAGACTTGACAACTCTATGACAGAACTCAGGAGGAAAAATTCATGGGGACTGATTTTCTGTGATAAATAATATGATAACAAAAATAAGATTCAAATTAATTCATTCGCTGGTGTTTCCGCATCCTACTTACAGTAAGTAGACATACTCTGTACGCATCTGTCAAAATAATTTTGATCGAGAACTAGCACACCAAACTTGTTGGAGTTGGGTTAACTAAGTAGGTATAAAAATTGACTGAAAAACATGTTTCTCAAGTCATATACAAGAATATGCCGAAACTAGGATGAAAATGCCCTTAAAACCGTGACAAATGTAATTTAATGATATGCAGTAAAGTGGAACATTTGATTCTCTACACCAGATAGGTACTAGATCCCAAGCGGTGACGTTACGTGACATAAACATAAAGAACCGATTTCGATTTGTTCTGGAACAGGTGACGACAAACACAACAGAATTGCTTGTCCAAGCAATCATTTAGCAAAAAGTAAAATAATGCCCATCAGTCACGCGAGCTCGTTAAACGACTGCGAATAATGCTGATAACAATTTGTAGTAGATAAGGCCTTACAAAAGCTCAACAAAGATTTATCTTCTTGCTGTTGTTCGTTCTTATAAGGTTTGTATGCTTATGTTTCAGTTTTGAGTTGTCAAATGTTGTTATAATGATCAATGGGATCAATCTACAAAATGACACTTCCCTCCTCTCAAATTAAATTAAAAAAAATCTCACTACTGATTGGAAGAACCACAAATTCCCACAACCACTTATTTACTCCACTGTCCAAATCCGCCATCAAGCAAGAGCAATGAGCGCGGCAACAGCACCACCGCCAACAACAAAAACAACAACAACAACACGCCATGAATGCACTACACCAACCATTCAAAGAATGGTGGTAGAAAAGTCGGAATACCAGCAACGAACGTCCCTCACGGGCGCAACACACTCTCAACCGTCTTGAATGTCGTCTGCAGTTAGCAAATAATTATAGTGCAAGTAATTCTTGCTGAAAATGAAAAAAAAAATCGCACCGCATTCAACATGACGACGCACTTGCAGAGGTGTTTCTTCGTCAAGCAAACGCCCTGCACTTTTGGCACACCACTTTCCACTTTTCGCTCGTTAGCTGTTTTTTTACACCGCCAATTAATTAATGCACAATAAGCAAACCAATTTGAATAATAAATGCACTCTTCCACACACACATGACAAAATCAGAAAAATTTCAAAAAAAGTGACAGTCTGCCAAAATTTTACAGCAATGCAGTTGCACGTAGAGTTAGGTTAAGTGGCAACACTCTTGCCAATTGGAGAATATTGCACTACCTAGGAACAGAACACATCTACAAATATTCTTAATAAAAAAAAATAAACGTTTTTTTTTTTTTCTAATATTTACCAAGTTGCAATGGCGTTGATGATGAATAAAAATGTGTGTACGATTTTAATCAATAATTCCTCGTTTTCCTGGTCGTTGGATTCTTTTTTTTCGCGCAGTAGCAACAGCGAGCGACACAACCGGCAGCGATAGGCAAAGAATGCAATGCACACACAGCGGCAAGGAAGTTCGGCGGAGGGTAAAAAAAGTGAATGAACGTGAGTGCACAGAGGGAACAGCGAACAGGCCCAGGGAAAATGTCAAATGAAGAGAAAAGGAGGAAATTCACTCGAGATTCACTGCAAATTCACTAATTTTTCGTTTCTTTTTTTTTTGCACTTCACTTTGTTTTTTTTTTTTTCTCTTCGGCAAATTTATAACCAAGCGGTTTTTTTTTCTGCTGTTGGTTGGTCGTCCCAGTGGAAATTACAAAGGAAATTGGTGAAATATTCTTTTATTTCTGGATTGTAATTTGTTATCCCGATTGCAGTGGTAGTTTTATTGGTTTTGATTGCGGTTTTTCTTTTTATCGCGGCGCTACGCACTCAGCTCGAGACTACACAGAATACACAATTACACTTTTCAATTTGCTACTGAGAGTAGATCGCTCGACGACGATGCGATTATGGTGTGCCGCCGTTCTCGGATGGCCGCTGTTGTTTCTTCAAGTGTGTGGTGTGCGCGCGTGTTGTCTCTGTTGTTCGAGTGGAAAAGTAGGTATACGCGGAAAGAGAGGATGTTATGGTTGAAGTTGATGGGGGAACGAGATGACTTTGTGCGCGCAGGAAGTAAATGGGCACTTGAGCGAGCGAGATGAGGCGAGCTGTTGGCGACTGCATATTGTTGAAAGATGAAAGGGTTGAAAAGAGAAAATTGAATGTGATATGGTATGGTAATTTATTGTTGAAATGAACTCGGATTGGCTTTTGGGTGTGAACACATTTTTCTATCTGTGATAATATTTTTTTGTTTAAAGTTCTGGGAATGTGGGGAATTAATGATGAAATAAAAGGAATATTGTAGTTGCCTTAAATTCAATTAGAGTAGATGCAGAGTGAGAAAGACACAAGAAACACTCTATTTTTATGTCAAACTTTGACAGTTGTTTATTTTTTTTTAAGAAAACTGAAATGTTGTGCAGTATGCAAATGTGGTTTTATTTGTGAGCTTTACGGGAAATTGCAAAATTTGATAATCCTTATTTTTGGTTCACCATTAAAAAGAAAGAAAGCCAGTGGATTTGGCCCGTTGTGAAGAAGGTCTTATAGTAAATTTCCACCGAGGAATGATTTCAACTCAAACTTTCGATTCTCAATTACAAAACCTCGAGTTTTGCGAAGCTTTAAGTTTTAAAATCAAGAACAAAAGTGCCATGTTCCCCGCTTAAAGGGTTATAGCTAGTTATAGCTATCATTGAACAACTTCATTGGAACAAAAAACATGATGGAATTGAAATTTTATTTGCATACATAGCTTCTTATAGGAATCAATGAAAAATTTCGTTTTATTTTGGTGGAACGACAATCATTATTCCCAAAAATAAAGCTTGGTCATTGAAAAACAAAAAGTTGTTTTCTGCGAAAACTATAATCAAAAATTAAAATATTTTTTGGAAAATCATGTTTTAAAATTCATAAGCTTTCTTATGACACCAACTCGCCATTGGTTGGATTTATAAAAAAGCCGCAATGAGTAAAAGAATACTTCAAATGATTTTTTTTCAATGATAGAAATAACTGGGCCGAAGAGTCCATTCATAGCTAACATTAAAAACTATCATTGGCAGTTTCATTATTTTTTTTATAAATTCAATCATTAGCGATACGGTGTTAAGACAGTATTTTAATTTTGAATTCAAGTTTTCGCAAAAAATATTGTTATTTTGTTTTTCAATGATCAAGATTTATTTTTCATTCATTCCACCCAAATGAAACATGTTCGTCTGTTCACGTAGGGTCCAGTTAAAGCTATTATTGAAAAACTTAACTGGAAAACAACACATGATGGAATTGAAATGTCACCCCCATAGCTTTTGAAATGAATTTTTGGAAAATTCCGTTTCAGTTCGTTGGAATGGCAATCATTAGCTGCTAAAAATAAATCTTGATCAGTGGAAAATAAGAAGTGATTTTCTGCGACAACTATAATTAAAAAATTTAATATTTTTGGATAATCATGTTCTAAAAATCAGTAGCTTAGTTTTGACACCAACTCGCCTATGGTTGTATTTATAAAAAAAAAGCCGCAAGAAGAAAAAGACAATTTTCAATGAGGGTATTCAATGAAAGTTATAACTGGGCCCTTACTTCCTTATTTTTATCTGTCATTCAGGTTTTGTGTCCAAAGCCATCTCCAACGAGACAGGTAGATTTGATGTGACCCGAAAAATGAAGGGAAAGACTGCACGAAAATCCACCGAAAAGCTCGGTAAGGTCATGAAAGGTTCGCTTTCAAACCATTT
Organism: Rhingia rostrata; assembly: GCA_949824845.1. NCBI lineage: Eukaryota > Metazoa > Arthropoda > Insecta > Diptera > Syrphidae > Rhingia > Rhingia rostrata. The sequence goes on from OX463757.1 coordinate 103,708,038, forward strand.
CATTTGCTTTCGCGGACGACAGACTTATAGTACGTTTCCACCGAATCGAAACTCGTCATTCGGGGTTGTTTTAAGTTTTTGCGTGTACTAGGTGTAACTGACTGCATTCCAATGATTCTGTTTTGTGTGTGGCCACGGCTTTCATTGGTATAAAAGTCGTTGTAATGAACGTGTAGCCAGGCATTTACCTCTGTGTTATGGTTGTTCCCTCACAGTGGTGGTTTGAATGATGGAAATTTCTAATGAATGCTATAAATATCTTGTCATATAAAATTTCAACTCCAATACGTTGTGTGTTCCATTGATAGATACTTTTCAATGACAGCTATAACTGGTACATAACAAAGACTGAGTCCAGCTTTTTTCGCTATCTTAAAATTATTTTTCTTCCTAAAACAATTTCGTAAATATATCGTACATGGCTATATTTTCCAATTATTTTTTTAAATGTTGACATAAATGGTACTGAAAATAATTGTTCGCTTTCTATTTTATCATCTGTCAAAACCATCTTATCATTTAGTCCAGGGTTCGTTGAACTTTGATGGGTTAACTAGAAGTTAAGTCTGGATTTTAATTCATATCATAATAACTCGAGTTAAATTGCAATACTATCTTACACAGAAAATGATGTGAAAACATTTGCGATTACACATCCCTTGCAAAATGCATTTAGCTTGGTCTTACTTCAAAAGTTATGGGGCAAACTTTATAACTTATTGAATACATTTGCTAGACCGAACCAAAGAGGGTGGTGGTTTAAGTGGGTTAGGGTCCCACACTACTTTGGGCACGTGCTCATCGTGTCTTTTGAGATTTCCACCAGCCCACGAAAAAAAATGTTTGTTGGATGTCACATAGGTTTTGTCGATAAAGAAAACTGTTAGCCAAAACATCCAAAAGACTGGCACTGGATACACCCTAAGCTGAGAAAATTGTGTGAGTGGTACTGAATACATAGAGAGTGTTAAATACCTTTGAACTCTTCAAGCAATCCACTGTTCATTAACAAACATCGGCTACCGGCAGACGACTGCATAAAAATTAAGCGGACATATGTTCACACACCTAAAACTATGCAAACGAAATTCACAACCATCGAAAAATAGATTAAGAGAGGTCCCATAGGAAGAAACTAATGTTTGTATGAAGCTCGATATCTCCTTAACGAAAACCAGGTTGTTAAAATCGATTCATGTGTTTATTTTATAGAAACTGTATGATTTTTACAAATCTGTCAGAGTCAATATTACAATGAGGCATCTTTTCTGATCAACTCAAGTTATTACAAATCTGACAACTCAAGATCGTACCAAAAAGTTTTTCCTGCAAATACATTAATCATACATAACAAATGACAGAAATTCATTACAACAAAAACATTTGGCAGTTAAAAGTGCGTATATTTTTTCAACTGTCAGAAATCCACTTTATAATACAATTATTCAACTTGGCAGGAGCAAATAATTTTTTTTTTCTATAAACTACCATTTTATGCGTTTTAAAACCGATTTATTTATTTACAAAAGATAATTAGTTCAGAGTGGCAACCTCACATGACAATCTCTATTTGTCGCAATTATTTTTTCTCATTTGCATATGTAAAAAAAATTAAGCAACGCCATAAAACTCCATTAAATATCCTTTAGTTTCACAGAAAAAGAAACAAAAAAACAAACACATTTAATGCAATTTCACTTTTTACTGTGCATTTTAATTAAATTTAAAAACAACAGAATAAAAGTGCATAATTGCATTAACCATATCGAGTTGTCCGTTCCTCCTCGAAAATGGGTCAATTTGGCAGAAGTGAAAATAACTATATGCACCTACATAATATAAAACATCAGCCTTTACAATGCGGGACAGTGCCTAAGTGTTCCAATCAATGGATGTATCCAATGATAGCGACAGTCAGGTGGAAAATACCTATCAATTTATTTGAAAGCATTTCGTTTTATTATTTTAGTTTAGACTTTAATTAACAGTTTTTTTTAATTTTGTTTCAAATTAAGAAATGGGTGGCGAAAATAGATGATGTCGTGGTGGTTTCTAGTTGGTATGGGGGTGTGACGTTCAAATCCATTTTCAGACAACACAGATTTTAAAATTATATGATTTTGACAGATCTGTCAGAGTAAATGTCATCATGATGCATCTTTTCGATGATGTACGTCAGTTAACATGTTTATGAAACTTTCTGTGTGCAAATTCCCCCCATAATTTAAAAGTCAGATGCATACACACCGTTTCTCTAATGAAATCACTCAACTGTTTTAGTCTTTAACTCACTCAAAAACGAAACAACATCCTCTAAGTTATGATTGACAACATTCAACCCTCTAAAAGGGTGGATCAACAGCCCAAAAGTGTGGGAAGTTGTCTGGAATAAAGTGAAAAGAATGGAGAAAAAGTTAATACACCCATCTAGAAGGGTGGTAAATACCACTCCACTTAAGACTACACGAAACCAGTAAAAGACATCCGTTCGAAGTTGTCCTGACGGGTGGAAAAAATGTCTAAAAAAAAAAAAACTCAATGTTGGATGTCTGGTTTTTCTTCATGGGGTGAGGTTGTTCATTCATGACTTTCATTTTGTGTTCCCTACGCTTTTAGGTGGTGTGATATATAGAACACAGCATACCTACGCCATTGCCATAATCCAGATCGATATGATTTCCGGTTGTTTTATTAGATAAACCGTGGAGTAAAGGATATTGAAATACACATTGATTTCTCTACTTATTAAATATTCCTAATACAAGGGCTGTGACAGATGGAACATCTCTTTCTTTCGTTCCCCTGTCAGTTACATCAAAGACAAGGCGTTTGAAGAGGGTATACTTGTATTGAAAGTGGTGTTGTTTTGTTTTACTTAGTCGAAAATATCCTTAACAATTTATTTACATATACATGGCTGATGATATACCTAGTCGTTATAAGGACTTCAAAAGACGTTTCGAATTTTAAAGAAAAAACGTTCGACGTAAGAGATTTTTGAAACAAATCCTATTTGTATCAACAAATTAGAAAGCATTATTCGCAGAACAGAGATGTAGAACTAGCATTCTGTGAAATGCATGTAAAGCAGGGAATTGCATTCTCAGGTTAGAAAGAAAGCAAACCGCAGATGGATAAACACCACAACAACGTATCAAATACCCAGGCAACTATGGCCAAATAATAACCAGAAACTTCTGCTTGAAAATGCTGAACAGATCAAACACCACACATCACACACCACGATTGGTGTCCTTTGCTGTATGGACACCGATTATGGTGCTGCTGGTATGGTCCTCTATGATAACTTGCATAAAGTCTATACCTTTTTAGCAATGACTTCTGTAGAAGCTGCTTGGATGAAGAAGAAGAGGACTGTATTATTCACCTTCTCTGCTCTTCTCCGGCTGTCTCTAACATAAGAAAACTCCATCAGGAAGAATACTTCTTTGACAACCTAAGTGAAGTAGCTAATATTAATGTCAGAAAACTCCTTCGCTTTATAGTCAGCTCTTATTCATGAAATAGGGCAAATGAATATTAGGAAAAACGGCAGATCCACATGGTTCAACAACGGACCTTTGCTAGTATTGGTGTGTCCGCACTGTAACCTTACCTAACCTAGTTTTATAAAGGTGTTTTCAAGGGTCCTTACGTGAGTTTACCAAGAAACTTGCAGAACACAATAACTAATGATCTCACATTGAGCATATCCGCCTGAATGCACCTAAATCGCCTTCCATCTGTCGGTTCCGAAACTTTGAACAGGGACCCGGCTCAAAGGACCAAACTATTCGGGTTTGAACTTAATCAAGAGCAAACTGCTAAAACACTGCAGTTTAGTAAAACAGTTTACTCTTGGTTAAGTTCATACCCGAACACATGCAGTAATATAAATCGAACGCTTAATAACATTTAAGGATATTAGAAGTTCCACCATCAAGCGAATGGGCAACTGCAACTTCCCTATTACTATGACTATAGAATCATAGAAAATAGCAAGTAGAGAAGGACAGCTTACGTTATCAAGAGGGATCTGACAGGTCGTTTGACAAACAAAATTAAATTGTCTAAAGCGGTAAGGTTTCATATGATCACCTTCTGCTTTGCGAACTTCATAACACGCACTCTAAAACACAGGAATGACATGCAATCCTGTATGTTACATGAAGCTAAAGTCGTAACAGAGATAAATTGATCTGACAAAAAAAATAAAATAGTGCAATCTGACAAAAAAAATGCAAAAACGACGTTATTTTTTATAATTGAAATATTTGAAATGCTTAGAAGATGAAGGGCCTAAGCAAATTTTTTTTAAATGTGCCTGTAAATATTTCGCAAATCCTGCATTTTCAATCAAAAATTTTACTTACAATATAAAAAAAACTTCAGTTTACTTCAAAATATCAGTTTATCGATTTTTATTGATTTCATCAAAAGAGTTTAGGACAACAACTTTGAACGCTGATTACTTAAATTTTTGAAAATGGCGCTTAGACCCTTCATGTTCTAAGCGATTCATTTAACTGCGAAATATCTATTGACCTCTATACGTTTAGATCGATTTTTAGAAAAAAATGTAAATGGCCTCTTTCTGCTTTCCGATTTTCCTAATACGCACCTTAACATAGCAGTGGCGTGGCATCCTTATGAGTCAATTCCTTAGGACTTACTGATTGCAATTGCACATTGCAAACTCATTAGACAATCAGTTAGATTTGTTGCACCAATCTTGACCCTAGCTTTGTTCGTTTCTCAGCTATTCAGTTATATGATAAGAAATTCAAGTAGCTTCCCTTCGCAGAAATGTGAAGCCACGTCACTGCCAGCTGATACTTAAGCAAATTTACTAGACAATCAGTTTGAATTTTTACACACATCTTCCATCTGGCTCAGTTTGTTTTTCTTAGCCTTCCTTCTCAGAAATGTGAAGCCCCACCACTGACACCTAGTAAGGAAGAGATCGCTTAAGTGATCAAGGCACTCGAAAACTAGAACTATAAATATTCCAACGGCACAATTGATGAGGGCCCATGGTCTTTACATTTGAATTGAAAAACTATGAAGGAAGATTTTTTTTCGGTTAAATTGAAGAAGCAAAGGATTTTAAAGCATTACAAGAACTGGGGCGACCCGGGCTCAGTTCTGGATTCAGTTTTGAGCCTTAGCAACACCTAAATGATTTTTCACTGGAACTCGCCTCTGCTGGTGAAGAGTTAATCTAACCGTTCGAATCCGGCATAAAACAGGAGGTCCCGACATCGTGCAAGAAGTATACACGCACAATTTAATGGTTATGAGCAAAAGCTAGGCCCTGGGTACTAATGAGCCTGTTTCGTCAAAAAATTGTATTTGTTATTTTTTGAGAGCTGGTTGGAATCGATTAAGGTGATTGTTGATAAGTGACAGTCTGTGTAAATTTTTTGTCAAATGTAACAATCAAAATTGTATGACTACTTCATGTGACCATTAAATAGTTTTCATAAGAAAAAGTTTGCACAACTTAATATAGCTTAGCGGCATTGTTGATTGCGACTATCACTTATCACAACTCACGAAAGCTGGCTGGCAAGATCGCCAAAAGAAGAATACAAGATGTGGTGGAACAGATGTGGTAGGAACAGGTGAAGCTTGGCAGGGCACGGATTGCAATGGCTCTGCCGGAGCTTATAGTTCAAGAAACCCTAAGAGGTTTGGCAAAAGAGAGAATTTAGTTTTTTCAGTGTCAAAAAGAACCTGATTAAGACTACTTAAAAAATACACTCGATGCTCAAAAAGTAGGTTTTTTTGATAGACTTTGGTATTTCGAAAATATGTATACCTTGAGGATCATTAGGATCACGTGCCGATGAACTGAACCAATTGTTTCTAAAGTTCATTCAAAAGAGAGTTCATTTTGCTTGCCATTCTTAGGAGAGCTCGCATTTATCGACGAGGTGATGATATAGATATTAAGAATTTTGAATCCTCTTTATGTAACGCATTCCTTTTGGTCCAACGTGAAGTCCAACAAGACTGAATAACATGGCAGATGTCGAGGTCGACGAAAATATCAACAAAATCTAGACCCTAGATAGATAATCGACGTAGTAAATTGTTTAAATCTCACTTGTCCATATATATGGTCACTGCGCTCGCCACTCTTGCCTACTCAATAGACCAAAAGGTCTTGCAGGAGACACACGAGAATTGAGTGATGAAGACATCGAGGGATCGACGTTCGTCCATATATATGGTCACTGCGCTCGCCACTCATGAAAAATCAACAGACCAAAAGATCTTGCAGGAGACACACGAGAATTGAGTGATGAACATATCGAAGTATCGACATTCGACACTGCAACTGAAAATAATTTTTTCGAAGATGACCTTCCGCCAATAGTGAAAACGAAAAGCATCTTAAACACTGAAAATGTATTTCAAAGTAACTCGTCCAGAATGCCTAATTCTATTGTTATGATGCAACATGAAACACTTTGAGGCAAAAACGATCATCGTTGGACGGCAACGCAAGGCAAAACAAGTGCCACGGCATCGGCTTTTTTATATTATCCCACTGGAAGCCTTTATGATCCTTTAGAATGATTCAATATATTTATAGCCGACGAAATTGTGGAGGAGATAAGTTAATGGACGAACGCCTAAATTCTGCTGAAGATTCAATGGCCTGATGTAAAACCAACCTTCAAAGCTACATCTGCCGATGGAATGCAAACTTTAATCGATACTGATAGGAACCTTGAAAGACAATCCCTCTCGCATGAATCTACATTCAGAAAAAAGCCATAGGTACGGAATAAAAATAATAATGACATCTGACAGCGTTAAACGATATATGATTGATGCAGTTCCATATCCAGGAAAATGTACTTAAACTCTCGGTGAATTTTAGTTTAAGGACTTACAATGTCGTTTCATGGTAGTAACAGAAATGGGACCTGTGACAACTCGTTCACGTCAGTTCCTTTAGGAAAGAACTTGTTAAGAACGCCATATAATATGGGTTCCAGACGTGTCGGAACATTCATGTTCTGTTATTGTGTTTCAAACCAAAACCAAGTAAAGGGGTCTATTTTCATCGGTCGGTTCATCCTCCGACATCAAAGCCACATATGATTCACTTTAAAATGAATGGAGTGGATACGTTCGATCAAATGTGCTCCTCGATTGAATAAGGCGTTTATAAACGCATACATTATTTATTGTAATCAAGTTGTCAGGTCTAAGCATAAACCCATATTTCGTCATACTTTTATGAAAAATCTGAGCAATAACTTATTGACTCCGTGGAGTAGCTGACTAGGTAGCAATTATCTACTTTGCTGACGAATATAAATGAAACATTTTTAGGATATTTTACCAAAAGGACACAAGAAGATGTTCTTAAATCAAGGATAAGGAAATATTGTGCAATTTGGACCATTGGAAGAATGACAAATGACGATTATGCGCCAAATGCAAAAATCCCATTTGTGGAGAGCAGAAGACGAGCGCTACTCCTAATTGTCTTGGCGACCAAGATTAATATTTTTTTTTAAAACGTTCCTTTATAAATATAAAAATGTGTTTTTAAAAGTCTGAAGTAATAATTTATGAGTCTGAAGATGAGATCGCAATGTTCTTTAGTTTTGTAAAGAAATAGTTTTTTTTTATGTATGCATATACAAATATATAACTTTCCAATAAAAATAAAAATAAACTTTAATGTCGGATTATTTTATAAGACAATGATATTTATGGTAATGGATTGCCACTTGCAGAGACATATATATATATCGTCTCGCTTGAAAAGAAAACCGACATAAGTCAAAATTTGGCGATTTTTAGTTAAGTTTACAGACCAATACGCGAAAATAATACAAATTTTCTATCAAACCGTCATATCTCTAGCTCTTTATCTGACAGCGTGAGGGCATGAGTGTCGTTTACCATTTAAGGAAAAATCCATAGCAATGAAAAACTTCAAATAGCGTATCTGAAATTTGCGAATTTTGACACATAAAAGTTTGCTTCTCAAGCGACGATATACGCGTCGAATTGACGTATAATTATCGTCAATGTACTATAAAAATTGATCATCCCTCTAAAGTTAAAAAACGTTTGCATCCATGATTTTTCAAAATTGATTGGGAACAATATAAAATAATATAAATAGAAAAGCGTGCTTTATTTTTTTTTTATCACAAACGCTAATACAAAGCAACGAGTCGTTGCAAACCAATTTACAAACAAACCTTAATGCAGACTACGATTGCATAGGTCTACTAGAAAATCCTTGTTTTTGAAAATTTGAATTTCTAGCTGATAAAGTTTTGACAGAGTCCGTTTGAAAATTTTCAAAGTCATAGTAAACATTTTTGAAGTGCAAAAAAACTTTTAAAAAATGTAAATGTTAATGAATTGAACAAGTCCAAACGGAGCTCTAGATTAATTGAACAGATAATGTGTTCCTTGACGCAGCGAAATTGAGTTTACGCCTTCAACCTAAAAGGCATTCACAAAATATGTTTTAAAATACAACAGGCGCACATCTAAAACATTCGCTGGTATAGCTACTCCTAAATGACATTAAAACCTTTTCAAGGCTTTTATCGCTGAGTATACAATACCCAAATGGGGTATAAAATTAAATTAAATATAAAAGTGAACAAAAAAGAAAAATCCTTTCGAACATAGGCAAACCCAAGTCAACCATTGTGTAGAAACATAAGGACGTTTTCCTTTCACAGAGATGGTGTGACAGTAGAAAAAGAAGTTTTTCCAAAGAAGCTGCAGTGACAAGAACTTGACACAAGTGCCGGAACTTCCGGCATATACTTCCGTAAGTTCTGTTGCGAAGTCACCGCCATCCATCCGCAGACGTCACTCTATCCTTTTTTTCTCGAAATTTCTTTAAACAAAATAAGAAAAAAGGAATTGGCATCGCAAGCTTCATACTCGGTAAAATGAAGTGCTGCCCACCCCCAGCTGCTGCATGACGACTTGGCTTTGTCGCACGCGAACGCTGAACAAACGTGATGACAGTGCACACTGAGTGGATGTCTTTTATTCCTGCTCATCGCTGGGTGGCGCTTTTTTTCATTCCTCCTTTTAGTCCTTTTTATTTTCTATTAAGGAAAAAACCATTCGTATTGGAAATGGATCAAAGAAAGTTGTAATGCAATTGGAGGATAGCATTTGATATACCTAAGTAATCTGGGAATTTTATGGAATAACGTTGTTGGGGAAGAACGCCAAGGACCAGAGTAAGCGAACAGTGGAAAGAGAACAATGATTGATTTATGGATGAAGTTTAACTATGCCAGTAAAAGACTGACGGGCGGGGACTGGTTATGTACGCAAGAATCCATAAGCAAGAAGGAATGATGATCCTATTATAACTAAGTTATGCGATAGATTACTTTAATTTCAGTTACGATGGAACATGGAAGGTAAGATATAAAGGAATGAGATTTGTTCTGGTAATGCTGTGATTGAGTAGCGATGGATTATTAATTGGGGGATAGAATTAATACGTAAGGGGGCGATGTTTTTCCCAGGACAAACAGGAAATGAAGAAATTAATGGTAGCAACACGAAAATGAATTTTATAAATTATTCTCTGTTTGGGTATTTTTTTCATCAAGTTGAGAAGCATTTTAAGTTAGGGAAGGTTCTTTGGTAAACTTTTCGACAGACAGGATTACTAAATACGAAAGGAGTTGTTTTTAATGTTTGCAGCAGAATGAGGGGAATTCGAAGTTTCAGATGACAGATAAGCTCAAAATGAAATCCCTATATCTCAACGAACTAGGCAACGATTAGGAGTCTCAAATTTGCAAGAGCTAAGAGGGGTCTTTGAATTTAATAAATGATCCTCCGTTTGAATATTTTGTCGCTAGAAAAGCAAACTGACAGCATAAGTCAAAATTTCGATTCAAAAAAATCCAAAATCAACTCTTAAACTGACAGCGTGAGGACGTAAGTGCTGTTTTACATTTAAGGAAACATCCCTTGTAATGAAAAAAACTTCAAACAGCTTTTTTGAAAATTTATAAATATTGGCATATCAGCGGCTTAATAAGAAAACCTCGTAACTCCATTTTTGGCAAATATTACTTTTTGATGCAATGTTATAGAAACTGTAATGGAAAGCCTTGTTGCTCCTTTTTTTTTTTTTTTTTGTAATTTACACGTACTCAAGGGGTTATGAATACCCTTTATATGTTACCATAGTACGAGCGTTAGAGAAGGGGAAGAAAGAGAGGATAGGAAAGATTTTGGATGTAGTGGAGACATAAACTCCATGGGTGGTGTCCGAACTAGCTTCGGGGAGTCACTGTTGCTCCTTAATAAGTTAAAATCTCATAAAAATCATTTTGTATGTTAGTTAACTCTACTGTAGAAGACTGCACTAATTTATTTTATTGAATATCACAGTAAAACCCGATCCGACTGAAACGAAAACCAGGTTTCCTGTCAAAGCACTGTGTAACCTATCCCCCTACATTAGTGGGGTCAGGAATGTTTGGAAAAACTCTGCTACAGTATTTCAAGTGTATAGACGAGTTTGGACGGTATACCAAAACCAGACATGACTCATTCTATTGATAGGCATAGCTTGTGTCTATTCATTTAGCAGACCAAATTCTGCTGATGTATTCGCTCCACAGCGAGTCATTGTCGACGGATTAAATCAGATCTTGTCCTAAAGTTATATATTCTCGTTTTGGCAGCTTGGATCAATATAATAAGGCTGATAAGAATAAAGTCGAACACTTCTGATCATCAACCATACACATCTAGGATGTACAAAAGCCCTTGTATAGGTACCAAAACATACTGGACATATAAAGTTACACATACACCAAAATAATTCATTATAAGAGCTGCACACAGTTATAAAACATCGAGATGCCTGAGTCAACACTACATACACTCTTTACGGAAACCTGTGCTTAAGATGACTTCCTCAAGACACTAGTAACTAACCAATCATTGTTGGGTTTAAGTATGAAGGTCTATGCAGGTTTTTGTCAAGAATTTTCAAGTATTAATTGTATAATATCCTGCGCTTATACATGATTCACGATTACATCGATGGGTTAAACTATTTTACTTGGAATATGAACGTGCTTTGGTCTAAAACTAGGCCATCGCGGAACGCGTATCCCTTAACCTCTCGATTAACACCATACTACCAGCGAATGTCGAAGAAAAATGGCAACGATGCCAACAAGCCATTAGATAAGCCGCAACTGATGTGCTATGTTTTTTTTTGCGCCCACCAGCCAGAAGCCCTTGGTTTGATGAGGAATACAGCCAAATGCTCACAGCCAAGAAGGAGTTTTACATGATTTTTCTGCAGGCGAAGACGATAGCTGACATTGACCTCTCTAGGCAAAGAAGAAGGAAAGAACACCGGCTTTCAGAATGAAGAAAAACGAGCCGGAAAAACGGACTTTCGCGGATATAGAGCGGTGCCACTCCAGGAACGCTGTTTGCAAATTTTACCAAAGTGTAAAACGTCAAAGCCAAGGATACAAGGTTCGAATATAATCCTGCCGAGAGGAATAAGGAAAGATCGTAGTTAAGACACGGCCGGCGATGACGAACAACATTCCGCTGTCGGGAAGAACGAACCATTCAATACTGGCAACGAAAGCGAAAACTGCAAACCACCAGATCTGAGTGAAGTGATGACAGCAATATCTAAACTCAAGCTTAATAAGGCTGCCGGAAATGATGGCCTTCCCGCTGAGCTTAACAAAGCCGGGTAAGTAACGTCGGATGAAAGTATGCCTGAAGAATTGAACCTCAGCATCATTTGCCCGATCCACAAAAAAGGAGACCATCTTAAATGCGGCAACTACAAAGGCATAAGCCTCCTCAACATCGCCTACAAGATCCTATCTGCCATAACTTGTGAACTCCTGAAACCGTTTACCAATAACCTGATCGGCCCTTGTCAGTGTGGGTTAAGGCCAGGAAAGTCCACAACCGTTGTCTTGAGGATAGTGCAATACTCCAGAGCCAACACCAGAGGCACAATTTTCAAAAAACCGGTGCAACTACTAGCATACGCTGAAGAAATTGACATCATTGGCAGGACTCAGAGTTATGCCATAGCCACGTTTGCTAGTTTAGAGAAGGAAACGGCCAGAATGGGTTCAGCATATACTTTGGGCAAGCTGTCAACACGAAAGGACACACAACATCGACGAATTGGACAGAACGTCAGCATTATAAACTAAATTTGAGGTAGTACGGGCAGATTCCGAGCCAGACGTCGGACGCCGCGCCGTAGAGGAACCCCTCGTCTTAAGTGGCGCGCACAAGTAGAAAACGACCTCAACCAACTTGAATTGCGCAACTAAAAGCAGTTAGCTAAGGACCGTTGAGGCTGACTTTCATACCGAACTTTAGCGCTATTTAAGTAAGTTTATCGCAAAAATAAGTAATCACAGTTGCTATAAGCCTCAAGTCCAAAGCTCTAAACAAATTATGCTTTAATATTACTTTGATGGAAGCTCTATCAAAACATCTTTATATACAATTGTCGCATGCACACACATCCCCGAAAATTTATTAGAAGCCTTAAATTGATGTACCATTATATCGACAGGTCTTAGGATTTACCTCCAACAGTCTGAAATTCTCCACACAAGTACAAAAGAAGCTCTTTACAAGTAATTGCTCCTTGAAATTGGAAATTTGAACTTTATAGAAGAAAAATTGTTAGTTGGGTTTGTCACGGTAGATATGTTTTTTTTTTAGAACGAAGATAGAAATCACGAACGTTTAATTGTTTGGTAATTTCAAATCTTTAAGGTCTTAGCTTTGATCTTATCTGACAGACAGGAATATGATCTGCTGAGAAGAAAAACTTTTCTACCTAACTTCATCCCTTATGGGATCCCTTAAAGATTGACCGTAACGTGTTTGGTACCATAAAAAAACACCTCAGATAATATTCTTCAAAAGCTGTGAGTTTTAGGAACCATTGTCCAAAAATATTATTTCGTGCAAACATCTGTACAATTATTTGTTACAGATTCACTGTTGAATACAAACATTAGAACTTAAAACCTGTTCGGTGAAACTTAGTTATGTTAGTCCAGACATTCCCATTTAAATCCGTTGAAATATTTAACAAAATGGAATTTCTTTCTTCCTTCAAATGTGTATAAAGCTGACAGCAATAAAAGCGAAAAAAGTGATGCCAAATCATTTTTTTTTAATACGTTTTAAGAAAATTCCGCTTACAAACACTTCATAATGAGTTAGCAATCCAATTCATATGCCCCTTTGTACCCACGGAAATCATGACACCAAAATACTCTTAATCTCTCGATTTCCGGTATTACAACAACAAAGGAAATCCAATTTTGGGTATGAGTACAATAATAATCCATAATCCTTACTACCACAGCATGCCGTCCACAGAGAGCAATTAAAAGAACAAACTAACACATTACATCAAAGAATGGTGTATACCAAGTCGACTTTACGACGTTAGCCGCAGGCGTTTAGTCGTAATCGAAAAAAAACGCTCCCTCAGCGTATTGTACGAAACTACACTGTACCCGCACCTTTCACCAACGATGTCCCTTTTGCAGGAAATCACTTAAAATTAAATTGTACGCTCTATGGCATCATGAAATGCCGCACAATTTATGTACATTAATAAAAATTCACCAAGTTAACTTCGATATTTTCAGCTACCACCCCCATCCCTGTGACCTAAATTCATGGATACGTATACCCAGCAAAAACCCACCCCACCCCACCACCTACTCAACTTTCATTTCCAAAAGCAGATCAAATCATAGAACCTAATCACAATTCAATTATAGCAACAGCACCAACACCATTACTACCCCCAACATCAGCTTCAGGAGCAGCGCGCAATAGCTCTTTGAAAGTGGCATTTACGCAACTTTGTCATCTGGAAAAACAGGAGAGGTGGGAATAAAATTGAAACAACCACCACCACCACCAGCACCACCACACCATAGCGATAGCATCATCGTCATCATAATTTTCCAGCACCTGGCGTGCTTTTTATAACACACAGCCCTAAATTAAGGGGTGACAACAACGCCGCCGCCGCGCCAGTTGGGAGTGAAATAAATTCCACAACACTTAGTAGAACACTTCATTTATTTCTCCCGCACACGTTCTCCAAATAGCATCCCATCTATCGAGGGATTATCCTAGCATGTTTTTAAAAACCTGTTTCGCATCCATGAATATATCAAGAGCTCTTATAATTATCCCCTAAAATCCGGCCAAGAGCAGCAGCCGCATACCTGTGTAGACCTACAAGTATGTCAACCCCTGGGTAGCTTACGAGAATTTGATCAGTGAAAAGGAAAACACTTTTCGCTTAAATGTCCAGCAGGGTGGACGAAATTGTGGATCCTTGTGGAAGATTGTTTGTCCTTAGGATTACATAATAAGCGATAGGCGTTATTTTTAGAGCCCTCCGTCTCACACTCGACTCCGAGAAACCACTCGATTGGAAATGTATTCAAATGTGAAAATGAGTTCATTATTATTTTCACAAAAAGAAAGGATACCCACACAAACAGGAATTGAATGATCTGTTTTCCTAGATAACGCGGTTGAACCCTTTTTCACATCCTTGGAGCTGAATACGTAACGTAATCGTATATGTGTGAATCTGCATCTATCGAGGTGAAAATTCAAATTGACCATTCAAGCGGATTTAATTGAATTACCTCAATGGACCAACCAATCGCATAACCCACACGCCTCGTGCCTCGTTCATACACACACAGAGGAGAGCATGGGCATGCATATCGTCTGAAGTGAGGACCTGCAGGAGCCGATATAGAACAAACCAGCCGACGAACCAAGTTAACCAGCTCATATCCGAAGTGGTGTATACGTTGGAGGGCGGTGGTAGGAAGAACAGTGGTTTTAGAATTGCAATTTAAAAAAAAAAATGGGTCCCCGCCACATATGCCTCGGAGTTTGAAGGAGCATTCGAGTGGTTAGTTTGAGGGTTACCAGCTGAATGGGGTTTTCGATATTACAACTTGTGCTTTTGAAATTAATCTCGGCAACTTCATCTCTGTCCTGTCTGTTTGAACTTGTGTTTTAAAAGTCGGTCCAGTCGTTTCAGCCCATAATTGTATTGTAATATCGTTAAGGTTGAAGTGGGGTTCCTTTGAAAATTGGAGGTTATCTTATTCAAATATGTAATCAGCTTCTCTGTGGAATAAATGTTTTTGAAGACTTGGGTTTGTTAGTGCTTGAAGTCGAGAGGTTTTCTTTTGTGCTAGGGAATGGGGCATTAGCCTATCTAAAAACTGTCCATGAATGAAGGTTTGACTCCAGCATTGAAATGCTGTCATCTTTTACCTCTAGACTTTGTAAATTACAGACCTGGGTGTGCAAAATGATGTGTGATATTTTTTGACGTCATTCCATGGTGTATTCCTATAGTCCCATCGAACGCATCCTCGGGTGGTGGATAGAGAAAACCTCTGCAGATGGTGGGAAATAAAAAAACACTCGTGGACTAAAACTAGGTAGCGTTAAGGTCCCCTATCAAACAAAAAACCTCCCCAGATGGAAGCAGAAGAATTGCCAAGATGGAGTCAACGGTAGGTGGCGTCTACAGTCCCAATCAGGATAGAAAAAGCAAAAAAACCTGTTTGAGCTAATCCGACATATTCGGACAACATGTCATCGAGCAATCTCCAGGATAAGTTAGGCCCCTTGAACAGAGATGGTGACAGAGATGGTGAGAGGCTGAGAGGCTAACGGCAGCGCTTAATCACATAGTTAAAGACTGATGGCCTCTATAAGTATATAATGGTGGTCGTACTTTGTTGTAACTACCCACTCGCGTACAACAAAAATGCTTGTTACCAAGAGCCCCGGAGAGGACAGATTATATTGTTGACGACCATGCAAATAAAAATGTTTGGCGCAACAGGCTCGTTAGTACCCAGGGCATAGCTTTTTCCCAAAGCCATTTATGTGTGCGTATGTAAAAACTTCTTACACCATGGCGGGAACTCCTTTTTTATACCGACTCCGAACGGCTAAGTTGAGATAAGCTTTTCATGACAATTGATACTACTCGGATGATTTGTCAGATCATCACGAGAAAAGGGCCAGTGAAAAATCGTTTAGGTATTGCTACGGCTGGGAATAGAACCCAGACCATCTGCGCGGCAGTTCATCGCACTAACCATCGCGTCACTGAGCCCGTCGTTTACGACCATGCTAAACAAAAAAACGGAAACGTATCTGCACCTGGAATTTGAGGACATTAAACAGAGGTGCAGCCGGAAAACTAATGGAAGCCCTAAGCTACTCAAAAGCAAACATTACTGCCATCTAGGAAATACGATGGAATGGGCCGGGCAAAACGAAAATGAAAAACTGTGGCATATGCTAAGGACAACAGAACCCAATAATATTCGGATGTGATAGACCGCCCAAACTCAATCATCCGTGGGGCATAACGAATTCAGGTGATTTGCCAATCTTCGATAGGATTTATAAAGCGGGGTCTTTTGGACTCTGCAATATACTTGCATTTGTGCAAAACTTACATGTCGACATCGGAAGAGTCATCTTCATCAAGAAGACCGCCAAATATCGACGAGAATCAGCAAGAATGCCGCAACCTCAAGGTTTATATAGGAACCTCTTGGGTACCTTGGCTCTTTTATAAATGATGAAAAAGAAGTCTCATCAGAAATTGAAAGAATAATTACCCGTGGCGAAAGCTATTTTTACTATCAAAAACGGAAAAGATACATCAATTGGGAATTCTTGGTCCACTTTGCGTTTCCATGCTATTGATAGGAAGATACAACTACATGCTGTGCGAGATTTACAGCGACAAAAGCCGCTGAACTAATATGCTTTTTGGTATAATAATAGTATGACATGTAGAGCGAATGTAGTAAACGTAAAATAAGAAAACGGGCCCAACCCAATCGCAGTGATAAGCTTAGGGAAGCTCGCTGTTAGGGATTACATTGATCGAGACCAAAGTTAAGTTTTTTTTTAAGAAAACCTAGTCATAGAGCGAATGGGCACCAATACAACAGCTCACAGAGTCTTCGATTCCCAGCCAGACGTCGGTCGGACTCACTAAAGAAGACCTTAAACAGCACGCAAAAATGGAAACCGACCTCAACCAACTTGAAGTGCGCAGTTAGTTAAGGACCGAGCTGATTAGAGAGGCTAATTGGAGTTGCTTAAGGCCCTTAAGTAAGTAGTCAGTAGTCAGATCATCTGTTTACCAATCTTAAAGCCAGAATTCATAGATACTCCAATACCAAAATTCGACCGATCTTATCATGTTTCTCATTGGCAGTTCTAACAATGGGCTATATTGTTGGAGCTAGTTAAAACATGGACGTTTTCCAAAAGCCTTTGCTGACATGTGGCACTGCTACTGTACTAAATATCCGACGCTTTACACTTTTTCATAACAGCATTGATGAAAAAAAATAGAGCCTGCAATAATGCCTATTTAAAGTTCAAATTATAAAACTATGCAAATGGCCGCCAATGCCAAAAACACAGTCCTGACGACTGGTGCAGTGTAACAACCCCTATGGAATTAATCGCCATGGCGCTAAATTCCCCAAAAAAAAAAGAAATATCCCCCGTGTGGCGTATTTCCTTTTCGAAATGGAACTAAGCCCCGCCACCATAAAGAATTAAAACCTTCGGCTGGTCCTTGGCATTCTATTCATGTTTGGGTGTATGCAAAGTTTGAATAAGTGTGGCATCCTGCACCCTTCAACCCTCCTGCTTGAGCTCACTATTGGATTTTGGTTGCGCGCGAGTTTGGATTCGTGCAAAGGAAATAAGTTCCACAGGCAACAGGCATAAACAGGTCTTATTTCCATATCGAAAAGGAAATAAGGCCTGCGAGGTCTATTTCCATTTTTTTGGGAATTAAGACCTGCGGGGGTTATTCCACTGGTGCATCCATATTGTCGATTAAGTTTTTAGACCGAAGAAGATAAGGAGGGTATCTGTCGTCCTAGACAAAAAAAAAACATGGGTTGCCAATGAAAAATAAGGGTTGAATATATCAGTTTAGGTAAAAAATCTCTCGATCTGTAACAGAGGTCCTGTTTTTATGGTTTAGGATGTTATGTTCAGCAGTAAGCTACATTTTATATGAATGATTGGAAAGTGAATCCTCCAATTATAGTATCCGCATTGACAGTCTGACGTTTGACAGACCTTGAAGACAAAGGAAATTTAGTTATCTGATCTAGAATCATGCTTTAGACTCCCTTAAACCGGGGCAAACTATTTGAGCGGTTCAGCGATTGTGAATCCATCAGCTCGAATATACCCAACGGGTAATGTCAGTCATAGAATGAGAGAAAATAGTGAACACTGTGAATTATCAGCGCAGACATACTTGTATGTGATTTTTTTCCTCGAGTAGTTCTTTCAGACCACCCAAAGTCGTAAAGAAATGTAATTACGTTCTTGTGTCACCAGGGCAAAGAATAGGCTTATGGCCTATATTGTGCCTTAACATATTTAAATTCCTTTCTAAGGGAACGTGTTTTAATTAAATTGAATTTGTGAAACCATTAATAACCAACGTTTTACACCTTCGCTTCAATATTTGAACATTGCAAGTGACAGGTGACAATTAAATGACACTTGCAAATGTCATCGAAATTTAGATGACAACTTATGGCATTGAAATCGAGAACATTATAACCGTGCTCAGTACGGCCTTAAAATCTTCAACCACAATTTATCAAAAAATTCGTTAACTTCCACAGAAATGTGAAATAAAAAAAAAAAAATTCAAAAATGACAGATAATCCGCGGTCAGTATTATGTGATGCTTGACAATCAATGGATAAACATATATTGCCTAAAATCTATGGCCTCCTATGTTGTAAATAAGAATCAACCCCCAATACAGGAAATTAAAGAATTTTCTTATGACAGTTTAAAAATTTAAATTGTCATTGTTACGTTGTCCATAAAACAAGTCAGTTAAATACTTTCCGATTATTTCACCAGCATAACGAACCTATCGCGGATCCCTTATTGACTACGGCAAAAGAATACGAGTGTGATTGATTTAAAGGCCCATTGGTATTGCAAAATATCCAACCATTCCATCTGACAATATCCATCGATTTTATTTACAAACTACAACTCCGTCCTTGGCTTATCAAGTAACGCCTGAAAATTAAGTCGATTTTCTCTCATAAACCGGTGCAAAGAGTCCTCAAGTCGGATAATATGGTACCGAAACAATCAATACAACCCTTCAACCACACAATGGTGACATTTAACTCAAACTACGATTGGCAACCATAATCAACGTCATAATCGTTAACTGCCAAGGATGTGCGCATGCAAACGAACATTGTGATTGGCTTTTTAACAACAACTAAAAAAGGACCTCCATCCCACCACCATTGATCCTGGTAAAATGAAAAAAAAACTTTCATCCTTCCATCAGGCCGACACTCTGCCACCTTACTATCTCTTATCTCAATATCTGACACATCCTGAACACACCCCCACTGGTACTACCCGAGTGTTCATTAACTGACAGTCGACACAATTATTCGCTAGAATAGTTGAGTTGAATATGTTACGAGTACATATTCGGTTCTTTTCTGTTGTCCTAGCTTACTTTTTAGTCATTAAATATTGAATATAAAACACATGAAAACACAAACGTATCCTGTGTGTATTTGTGTAGCTATATTGTCCTTTCACAAAATAAAAACTAAAACAAAAAATTCAATTTAAATTGAAATGCTAAGGGGCGAAACCCGGTACAATGAAGGGAGGTGGCAAGCGTTATTTTGTTCTTCCACCGAGTTGTATGTGTGTTTGTGAAATATTAAAGGCGAGATGACATGTTTCGAGGGGGTTAGCTTGGTTTGGGGGACATGGCGGCCAACATATGTAGTAGATCCTCTCGTGCATTCAAATGCGATGTCTCATATGTGTTTCCTTTTTTTTTTTTTCGTTTGTAGGTATTGTTTGTTTGAGTGAGTTTTATATATGTGTGGGGTATTTCATGTATACACGACGAACATGAGTCTCTCGCCAGGACATATATCACTTTCGAGAGGCTGTTCTTGCAAATGTCACTGGGACAATGGATAGGGTGATGCGGGCGGTGGCGCTACTGGCACTTTAGGATGTTCCAGTAATATTTTGGAACTTCTGTATGGTCTTCGTATACATTTGGAACAAACAAGCAATTTGTTGTTAGGGCATTCCCATAGTGACGCAGGTGTTAGAGTTATGGACTATATAGGTACTCGGGTGTATAATGCTGTTCGGGTTTTGGTTTTCGTTTTGCCAAAAAGCCGAATCGAAATTTGATTAATGGAGCTCAAGGGGTATCCATTAGGAATATTGAATGCAAGTGAATCGACTAGGTGTTGGGTTGTTTGTGACCTTTGTCGGAGGGAGAAATGAAAGCTAAAGGGCTGAAATTGTCCGTTTGTTGTTATAGTGACAAATTGTTATCTGTCATATAGGTGAGACAACGTACGGTGTAGTCATACCAGAAGTAGCTTATGTCAAAGATTTCATTATCATTTTCGACACATGAACATTTTTTGGCACTTAATTTGGGCAACTCTAAGCCTTAATGTATTTAATTTCACGATTCGGTAATTTGCAATATATGAGAAAAATGCATTTTGGAAGTAACTCCAGAAAGTAACGTTAGTTCGAATGCTCATACAGAATCAATTCGTGATAGCAATCTCCAAATGTTGACTAGCATGGCAAGGTCTGCAAAATGATATCAAGAACAACAAAAAAACAGATTTTTAAACAGGACGCCGACATAAAATCTTATTGAGGTACAACATGTAGCACAATAGCTATGACTAAACTGAAGGGCTCTTAGTTCCTGCAAGTGCATTTACTGTTGTTGCGTAAGGAACTAATAAAGCACACAACTCCCTCAAAGCCGAAACACTTTTTGCCTCAAAGAACTCTTTGGAGTCATAAAAAGCAAGAAAAGGAGGCACCGATGCAATATTCTCAGGTTGGACTCACTGGAAGCATCAGTGGGCTCTCCTTAAAAATGAAGGAAATCGAAATGTTAACGTCAATTGCTCCTGGCATAGAGTCTAGCTCGTTAATATGGTCTGCAGGGCATTTGGTTTCAAAATTGTTGGTGCAACATTACAAGCTGACAATTGAATGTAGTATTTGGTTAAGGGGAACAAGCCATTTAAAATTTCAGCTTTGAACACCAACATCGATTGCTTAATCAAATGCGGTCCTAAAAACTAAAAAAGTGGTCGATTTGCCATAATTCCTGAGGCACTCCCCCTCAATGACCATATGTGCGTGTGCACTTCTTGCATGATGGCGCTCCTTCCTGTTTTTGTGCTGAATCTTTATAGCTAAATTGAGATACGCTTTTCTTGAAAATTGATACTACTGATTTGTAGATCATCACGAGAGGAGGGCCAGTGAAAAATCATTTAGGTGTTTGCTACATCTGGGAATCGAAAACAGATCTTCTGTGCGGTAGCTCATCGAACTAAACATTGCGCCATTGTTTTTCACTATTAAAAAAAAATTAGACTGTTATTGAAGATTCCCGATTCAACTAACTTAACATCCAATAAGTGTTAAGGCCGAAGGGATTGCGCAAGATTTTCACCGTTTTCGTTAAACTCTTACAATTAATATCACCACTGACCCTCCATAAGGCAATCATAGCGAAGTCATGTTATATTTTAAAGCTTCATCAGCAGTTGGGATATCTATTACGGAGACAAATACTTAAAATATCACTTACATTATTCATGTGATCATTGCAATACTTTGGGGGTTAGACTCACCTGTAAAATGACAAAAATAAATCTAATTAGTAATTTGTAAAATAGGGTTAAATATAAATAAAAAAATAATAATATTTAATTAAAATATAACTAACTATAGGATTCGACAGTAATTTTTTTTTGTATTAATTGTAAAAAAAAGAACTGTCGAATCCTATAGTTAGGACAACGGAATAGTGATCTACCAACCGGATCCAGACATTACACTTCTGAAAACCCCGTGAACTGGTAATTACACTCGTTAAAAAAAAGTTTCTCAGAGTCAGATCTTAATATTCCTCGTGGATAATTCCTTCCATAATAAAGTGCACTTGATTCATCTCAAAGGGTTATTTTCGTGCTTATAGCTTGACAGCTCGCTATATAATGTTAGGCAAACATTTAAGGCCTTAAATTACAAGCTTGAATGATCAAGTTGATATATGAACCCTTTGTGAAAAGAAACAGGCGATGAGCTGTCATGTGACATCTGCAATTTGATTCTTGAAATGATTGTGCAAAACTCCCAAGCTAACACCAGAGACGCAATTTTCAAAAAACCGGTGTTTCTTTTTAAAGGTTGGTTTTTCGAATAGAGATAAAACTAACATTTTGTAACATTTCACTCTAAGGTCATTTATGTTCTGTTTGGTTTGCCATTTTCATCATAAACAGGTTGACAAATGAACAACGCATGCAAATCATGTAATTTTTTTTCGAAAATAATGGTTCATTTCGCGAAGTTTACCGCAACCTCTGTCCATTTGATGGTCGACATAATCCTCCATCAGAGCAATTAATTCGGTTAACCATGGATCGTTTTCGAACTACGTTTACTTACTCTATGTGATAAAACGCATCCGCAGAGACGTCGAACAGTGCGCACCAATGAAACAATTGCGCTGTAGAGCAAACTGTTTAAGAGGACCCGAATGAATCGATTCGCCACCGTGCACAACAATTGGAGCTTTGTCCATCAACTTTATGAAAGATCCAGCTTGTGCAAGAATTGAAGCCGCGACACCATGCAATGCGTCGTGATTTTGGTGTATGGGTCGAAAATGAGATTGATCTCGATGCTGATTTTTATCGCAAAATTTTGTTCAGTGACGATGA
This sequence comes from Rhingia rostrata, assembly GCA_949824845.1. NCBI lineage: Eukaryota > Metazoa > Arthropoda > Insecta > Diptera > Syrphidae > Rhingia > Rhingia rostrata. The sequence goes on from OX463757.1 coordinate 103,730,984, forward strand.
GGCTCAGTTTTGGTTGAATGGCTAAGTCAATAAGCAAAATTGCCGCATTTGGAGTGAATACAGTCCACATGAAACCCATTACATCCACAAAAACTGGCTGTTTGGTGTGATCTATGGGCTGGTAGAGTCATTGGGCCATACTTCTTCCGAAATGGAGACCGGTATAGAGCCATGATAACCGACTATTTTCATGCCATCATCCACATGATGGCATGAATGTGGATGAGATGTGGTTTCATCAAGACGGCGCTACATGCCACACAGCGCACGTCACAATCGATTAATTGAAGGAAAAATTCGATGAGCGAAAAATTGTCAAGAATTACTCTTGCCAATGCGCTAAAAAGACAACTTAGTTGTAAAGCCCTCACTTGAACTACTAAGGAGAAATATTTGGTCAATTCGAGAGGAAAATTCTTCGAATAATCTTCGGTCCCGCCTGCGTTGACAGGCGGCTATGGAGACGAAGATTCAACCAAGAACTAAGCAATTTATTAAGAATTCAGCAGCGACATGCTCCTCGTCAAAAAACGTTGATTCCCATCCAGACGTCGGACGCAGTAGAGGAAGACCTCACCTTAACTCGCACAAGTAGAAACTGACCTTAACCAACTTGGAGTTAGCAACTGAAGGCAGTTAGCTGGGAACCAGGCTAATTTTTAGAGGCATGTTGGTTGCGGCCCAGGTCCATTCTGGAACGTAGCTCCACTTTAGTAAGTAAGTAAGGTTACATATGGTAAATGCAAATGCGGCCGTCAGAAAAGCCCACGGGAATTTTATCAGCTAATTCCTGGACTAGCACACTATTCATTAATTAAGTTCATCCCGATGACAGCATGATAATCGCGTTGTTAAAAGAAAGCTTTTCACACTTTCATGCAATGAGACCTAAACAACAAAATGTGCTACCAATAAATACCAAACATTTATTTTTTACAACTTAAATTAGACCTGAATGTCTTCCCTAATATATCTACATTTCTAACGTTGATTTATCCGGATCTGTGGTGTCATTAAAGGAATATGAAGCACTTCTCACGCTTCATAAACCATGCAAAGCAAAGCAAATCCCATGAAAGCGGACTGAACAACAAAAGCCACATATTTTGTGAATGCAAATTTGTCAATGAACCCGCATACTGTCATGAACTCATTTCAAAGCAACACACCACCGATTCTAAAACTGAAGCCCATCGTTCTAACAATATAAAGCCGTTTGCAGGTGTCCGCTCAAAGCCCCATACCCCTGATAGGCTTTCCATTGGTTAATAATCGTCTAGCACGTCGCAAAGCCTTACTACTTCATTCAACACAAAATGAAATGAAGAACAAGAAAATAATGGAAAACAAAGTTCAAAACACTCCACATACACAGCCAATGAATATGTAGGCTGTTCCTAATTCCGCGTATTCCAGTGTCATACCGCCAACAATGCCGGCCGGCTGCCTCACGCCCAACAAACCGATGAACCCCAACTTTCAGCACACTTAGCCATAATAATGCAATAAATGTGTAGAAAAGGTGCAGGCAAAGAGTTCGCTCAACTTTTACCAACACAAAACCCCGGGTTGTGGAGGGGGTTGCTGCTGTGGCAAGGGTTGACGACAACTGCCGTACCCCCCCCACACACACAGACAGAATGAGAGAAAAACAATTCTAATGGAAAACTTTCTTTTCCATAATTTGATTTAAAGTTACCCCGCACCAGCCAGCGAGCGCCTCCACACAAGTCGCAGCCACTCAATACATACGGCCGCACAAATAATGCGAGAGTCGGGTTTTGTGTGATTCCCCCCATTGGTTTCCTTATGCCGAGTCTATATCAGGCGAAGGCTTTATTGAGTTTAATTGTTAACAGGCTCTTAGTGCCGAGTTTAGTCATAATTTTGTTTGAAAGCATTTCTTCTCCGACAGACCTAGGATCTATATGCATGGTAGTAGCTGGAAGGCAGTTCCTTGGTTGTCAAAAAATATTTTATCAAGCATAAGGATTTTTTTTAAAATTTTTTTAAATTTTTTTCCCACACAAGCCCATGAGAAAAAAAAAAGAAATCCTTTTCAAAGGATAAGCATATCCATAGCTAATGGACTACATATTCTACGTGTATGATAAATTATGCTCAAGGCTTTTGGCCGGCCTTTCTGTTGAATTTTCATCGCTTTTTTTTCTCATCTGCGAAACATAGATAAAGTAGGTGGAGGATGAGAAAATGACCATCGGGAAATATTTGACTATTATTTTACAAGGACGTGGGCATCTGTGTAAAATGCTGAAAGGGATATTGAAGTTTAGTGTATGCATACGCTTTGAAGGGACAGACAAGAAGAGCCTCGGTTGTCGAGATTGACATTTAGAATTTCAAAGATGAGATGTGGATTCAATGAAGCATATGATTAGGCAGAAGGTATGTCTGGCGTTTATTTTACATGAATAAGCAATTAATCGAATTTAATGTAAGGGTGGGTATGGTGAAGACGGATGGAGGTATTTACCATTATCATGAGCGAGTGACAAATGGGAAATATGTCATTTCGCATAAATTGAATGAATTTGCATAATTTCAGGCGCCGAATTAATATTTTTCGTGCAATTGTAATGGAAATGGTGATGTAAATCGTCGTGGGATCGTTATAAGGCAGGTTTATCCATCTCCTTGGGGCTAAACGTATTGCTTTACCTAAAAACACCTTTCGTCTAAAATGCAAATACAAATTTTTGCTGAGACAGGCTGTTACTACCCACTCACGGAAAAAATTCTTGTTACAAAGCAATCAAGTGCCTTGGAAAGGACAGATTATCCTTGTTGATGACCATACAAATAAAAGTGTTTAGCGAAACAGGCTCGTTAGTATCTAGGGCCTAGCTTTTTCCCAGACCTCTTGTTTTATGTCGACTCCGAACGGATAGGTTAAGATAAGTTTTTCTTGGCAGTTGATACTACTCGGAAGATTTATCAGATCATCACGATAGAAAGGCTAGTGAAAAATCATTAGGTGTTTGCTACGGCTAGGAATCCAACCCAGACCTTCTGCGCGGCAATTGTTCGCACTAACCACACCATTCAGTCACTCACCTTTCGTCTGATGAGATTTAACTGTCAAATGAACCAGCTGGAATTTAAAGGGCTGAGCTGTGGTTAGTTTACATAGTTGACATAGGTTAGTTTAGGTTTGAGTGGCTGCCAGCAATTCGCCAGCAGACTTTTGTGATACCACATGGATTTCGTCCATCATCCTTGTTACCTGTGAGAAAACCAATCTGAGCTATTGCTGAAACGGAGGAGACTTCTTACTTCCGATTTTGTCAAATCGCAGAGATTTAAAAAGAAGTAAGCTGCAAGAGGAAGATTCCTTTTGTTTGATAGAGCTGAACAGTTACAAGGAACATGAATTATTCTTTCTGCCTTTTCATCGGATGAAGGCATAGTCTTTCTGCCTTTTCATCGGATGAAGGCATAGTCTTTCTGCATGCCTATACATGTGGTGTGATGACACGTATGATGACGCTAACGTTTGAACTATCGAATGATCCTTTGGATCTTCTTAAATTAAGCTTTGGCCAAATTTGTTTGGTTATTTGACACGTACGTCGTGCCAAGACTCCATCTGAGATTTGATTTTCTGCTAGCGTGCTGCTGAAGTAGGTTTTTGCATGAGTCGGGTACGACTGGTAATTTCGTCCCATGTCTGGCGAGTACCATATTTAGCCAGTTCTTCAACCTTATAGTTCTCTGGAATGCCACTATGCACAGCCACCCAGCAAACTTCGCTGACATGTTTCGTAAAGATGAGCAGCAATCTAGGCTTGTCTTTGAATTTGTTAAGACTGATTCCAGAGATTAAATGGCCGCTTGGCTGTCCGAAAAAACGCTAATATCCTTGGCACCTATTATATTCTCAATCAGCTAAGATGTGGCTTCTTTGGTCGGGATGACTTCCGCCTGGAAAGCGCTACAGCGATCAGGAGCATGGAAAGATAGGCTGAGATTTAGCCCGCCGGAGAAGACACCAGTATCCACTCCGTCGTTTGTTTTGGAGGCAACGCTATAAAAATGGATCGAGTTATTTTTCACAAGTTCGTAACTTTCCCATGACGATCTGTCTGGGATTGTGACCTGGAAACTGTAGTCAAAGTTTAACCAGATAAGGGTGCAATCGGTGTTTTCAGAAATATTTGTATGCTTGTTTAGTATTTTTGAGTGGCCAGTGGCTGATATAAAATTCTCTTAGATTTACTTAAGGATATTATCTGCATGGAAACACAAGTATCTTCACTTAACCAAGCCCTTTTATCGATTTGAGGAACCCGTCTCTTTTATATCATTTATGGAAGCAGATACGACTATGAGGATTTTTTTTTTAGAAGTCCATGGGCGGATTCTGTAGATGAAATCAATGGTGGCGTATACATACCAAGTAAGGATGGGCAAATCGAATACCTCGCATTAGGTCCTTCGACGTGTTCAGAAAAATGATTCCAATATTAGGGGTAAACAGAGATGAATGCAAATCTTGAATGATAGCGTTTAATTGCAATTGTATTTCAGACCGGAAAACATGAAACACATCTGTTGGTTATCCTCTGGCTGTTATCCGCATCAAGCAACGTCTGAAAACACCATCCACCATTATACACACACGGCATTGTCAAATCATGCTTAATATTTTATGAAGAACAAACCTCCTGTACCTAAGGTGCTTCGGTATCATAATACGATGAAAAAATTAAACACATATGCTTTATCTCCAAAATCGGCAGAGACAAGATTTTCGACGGATTTGTTATAAAGTGCCAAAGGCCTTCAGGAAACGACAACTGACGACTTTCGACTAATGAAATTTGGAGCAGCTTTAAAAGACTTATTCCCATGAACATCGTGGGTACGCGCGAAAAAACCTTTTTGGCATGAAGACAGTTTTTGAGATGAGAAACGCTGGTATGGAAAACACACATGTTACATTTTTTGTCTCATCATTGTTGTCAACAGTGAAAATGCTTTGATAACGAGAAGTTTATGCCCACGTCGAGCATTATTTTTGTCAAGGATTTTAGGTACAATAAACGTTTTTTCTTTTGATTTATTTTACATCTAGCCTGTGTTGGATACGATTTCAGCGCCATTGAACTTTAAGTCAGTTGAACTAAGGCCTAATTCGTTGGTAGAATAGTTTAGCGGAAGCATATGAGAACCGTCAAAACATACATTCTGACAATTTTTTGAAGGACACTTTTTCTGGATTTCATTTCAGAAGAGGTAATGGTAACTAAGTCAGTTCACGCAGCTGTTTAAACATAACACCAATGTACGACTGATATTGTTACGTGCAATGGCGTAATTCTATGACGGAATTATTATGGATACAAACAAATAGAACATCCGTGGGTATTTTGAACGAAAAATTCTTCTTCGTTGTCCGGTTTGCTTGGGAGGTGAATGGAGGGAAAGTTTCAACCCGCTAACAGGGACAGCAAACGACGCCATATTTCTTGCCGCTCTTTTGACATTTCTCTTCAGTAAGGTTTGTCATTTCATGATGGAAAGATATACGATCCAACAACGAGTCGAAATTATTAAAATTTACAACCGAAATTCGGAGTCAGTGGCCCCAACGTTAAGAGCGCTACGTCCAATTAATGGTCGTCAAAATCGTCCTATCAGATCAACAATTGAGCGTCTAGTGGAAAAATTTGAATCCACAGGCACAGTACAAAATGTTCCCGTGCCAGTGAAACAAAGAAGTGCGCCTAGTGTCGAGAATATTGCTGCCGCTGAGGCTTCAGTTGAAGAAAGCCCAAATGTGTCTGTTACACGTCATTCTCAAGCGTTGGGCATCTCTGTGACGTCGTTGTGGCGAATTTTGCGAAAAGATCTTGGCCTACATCCTTACAAGATTAAATTGACGCAAGAACTGAAGCTGCTTGACCACCAGAAGCGTCGTATGTTCGTGCATTGGGCTGAGCAACAACTTGAAAATGATTCGGATTTTCATCGAAAAATCATCTTCAGCGATGAGGCTCATTTCTGGCTGAATGGCTTCGTCAATAAACAAAATATGCGGTATTGGTCAGGCAACAATCCACACGTACTCCATGAGTCACCATTGCATCCCGAAAAAATTACGGTTTCGTGTGGTTTATGGGTCGGCGGCGTCATTGGGCCGTATTTCTTCCGTGATGATCAAGACCGGCACGTCTTCAAGACCGAATGGGAATCGCTACCGTTCAATGATAACCGAATATTTTTGGCCCCAATTGGATGATATGGACTTGGAGGGCATGTAATTCCAACAGGACCGCGCCACAAGTAATTCCAACGCTGTGTGGCTTGCACACAGCGAATGCCACAATTAATTTATTGAAAACCAAGTTTGGAGAACGTGTTATCTCAAGAAATGGTCCAGTCGCTTGACCGCCTCGGTCGTGCGATTTGACGCCGTTAGAGTATTTCCTGTGGGGCTACGTCAAGTCTATGGTCTATGCCAACAAGCCAGCGACGATTGATGAACTTCGTACGAATATCGAACGTGAAATTGCAGCAGCATCGGCCGATTTATGCTTGAAAACCATCGAAAATTGGGTTCAGCGTCTGGGCTTCTGCAAGCGTGCCCGTGGTGGCCATGCAAAAGAAATCGAATTCCATACATAATGGCATCCAACGTTCTTTCACAGGAATAAAGAATTTCATTGATATTCAAAACCGTTTTTGTTTTATTTAAAAAAAAACTTTTGTAGCGCTCTTATTGAAAACCCCTCCTTTTCAATAAACTAGATGTTACCGAAATTCGTCTATAGCCATGTCTCTTTCTAAAGTCGGAAACATCAATAAAAAATAAAGAAGTTATTTCATAGGGAGGGACAGAGCGCTTGTCATGAATAACTTGCAGTAGCTTTGCATAGATCGGATAGGTCTCAGGGAAAGGTATTTACAAATCTTATACCATTGGAGTTACTGTAATCAAAATGTAAGTACTGTTTGGTTCGATGAAAAATGGGTTAAACAAAATGAAGTTTCAACCTGATTCTGCTTGTAAGGCCGAAATCCATCTGGCGCAAGTGCAGCGGTCAAATCTAGTTTTAGAAATCATAAACGCGTGAGGAGAAAGAAAATCACCATTTTTTTGTTGATTGTTTGATTGTTTGTGACTCAAATGGCGTAAAAAAAAAGCTAAAAAAGGGGACTGAAATTCGGCACCAGTAAAATAAAGAAATTAAAATTTCGACTTTGATGGGAGTAATTATTGGAAAGCATTTTCTGAAGAACAATACGTTGAAAATCATCATACAGAATCCACGTACGAGTATGCTCCAATCGTAGTCAAATACAATTTTAAGATTTTGGTCTGGGTCTCGAGGCTTAGAGCTGTGGTTAAGGTTAGTCACTTAATCACTTGAAACACTATTTTCAGGGAACATCGTGAAATGTAATGTGAAAATCAACCGGTGGAACACATTTCCCTGTGACTTTCAAAATACCGGGGAATGTGAAGAACTGATTAATTTTGGATTAATATTATCATGCTGTTCAGTTTTCACGTAATTAAGTGGGTAATCTAGATCGAAACCCCAACCTGAAGACCCAGTCCAATTTATTACTCAACGCTCAACGCTTATATCTTATTATTGAGGCACCGGTTAAAATTAGACTAACGCCAATTTATAGAGTAGATAAGTATTTTCCATTTTTCGACGTCAACGTTTCTTGTGAATAAGCATGCATTTGTCCAGTAAACCCCTTCAAGCGCACGGATTTCTGTTAAGATATTGCTCAACTGATAGTTCCTAACTGAGATTTTTTATCACCTGTCCTGTTATCAAAAATACGATTCAACTAGCTGTAGAATACCCTTGTGCTAAAGAAAATAAAGATGGAGCCCTCTACGACCTCTTTTTTTTTAAAGTTTTTTTTTACAGATGTCGCGGGAATCGTATCAAGTTGCCGATTGGTTTTTATTCAGCATTCATTGACATTGCATTATGGATAGACTTACGACCGTCCGTTGCGTCATCGATTCAGTGAATGGGCTCTCGAAAGACTTGCTGAGGATCCACGGAAAATTTGCTTACTGGCGTATCCAGAAGTGGGCCTCATCGCTGAACAAAATGTTGATCGGGTACATTTTGTTCAGCAATGAGGCTTATTTCTGGCTAAATGGATACGCCAGCCAGTAAGCAAATTTTACGTATATGGGCCAGATAGAGCCGGAAGAGGTTCAATAGCTGCAGTTGCATCCACTCAAAACAACCGTGTGGTGTAGTTTATCGGCCAGTGGAACCATCGGTCAGTTTTTCTCAAAAAATGAGGCTTGCGCCAACATTACTGTAAATGGGGTTCATTAACGCGCTCCATTTTTTTCCTGAAATTGAAGTTATAGATCTCGACAACAGTAGGTTCCAACAAGACGGCGCTACTTACCGCACAGCCCGTGAAACAATGGACATATTGAGAGACCGCTTCGGTTAACATGCGACCACCATTACCGTGTTATTCGCGAGATACCGACGAATATGCTCGAACGCGTCATCGAAAATCGGAACGTCCGCGTGGACGAGCTACGACGCAGTTGCAGCCAACATTTGAAAGGGAAAATCTTAAAAAAAGTGAATGCCAAGATTGGTTCTTAAGATTTTTTAATAGAGATTTCACGATGTATTTGAATTGTTTGTGTTACTTTGCATTTAAAAAGAAACCTCTTGATTGATCCCCCTTAAAATAGGCTTCAAATTTATATTTTGCTTCAAATTTATATTTTGATTCAAGTTGATATTTTCCTTTAAATATTGCAAAACTTCTTGCAAGTTAGTTGTCCATCGATTTTCATCAAAATCACATTCTCCAACAAATATATTCCTTTCACAGAATTTTGAATTTTCAAATCTCCAATTGAACCAATCGACATCGAAAACCAATTGTCATGAAGTCCTTTCGAAATATCCAAACTCAAGTACCCTTTCCTTGTACAAAAATGATCGACGCTAATGAGTCAGGTCATCATTTGAAGAAATATTCCATTTGCGGTTTGACAAAAACAAACACAAAACATCAACCCCCCTCGTCACCTTCATTCCCATCCCACCCACAGAAAAAAAAAGATGTACACCCTAATGGTCCTTGGGAAAACGCCATTATACGAAATTATTTGCAATTGACGAAGGAAATCCTTCAAAATGATATCCCACTACAACGAGAAGTGGTGCACAAGAACATACACAAAGGACCCTCCTCCCTCTTCTAGAGTCCTGTATTTGCAAAGTCATAATCACTATTACAATGTGAAACTGCTTCCCCATTAAGCTACACTTTAGAAGCTTACTTTCTAAAAACCAGTGTTGCAAATTACATGTCCAATGGGTTTCCTATTTTCGTAGCGGCTACTGTATAATCTTAATCTATATTTGTGCTTGTGTGACTGCATGCAAAGCGCATTATCCACCGGAGCGCAAGGGGGCCTATTTTTAAGTTTGCTTCTCTCTTAAAGTACAAAAAAAAAATTGCAATGCGACATATGTGTGCATTTTTCTTATTCTGTTTCGTTTTTTCTCACACACGTCGAAATTTCGTTGTTGTTAGTTTTTTTTTTGCATTCTCTTTTGCATTTGTGCACGTTTATGTCTTTTCTTTTTGATTTCTAAGGATGCACTTACTACTGGTAGACAGGAGAAGCGCTATCGCTGCCATTGATCTGCGTGTTTACAATAAAAAAATGGAGGTACCTCTGTAATATGTTTGTTGTTGTTTTAGTTTGTTGTTGTTTCTTTGAAAATACATCTCGTCAGATTCGAGATAGAAAATTAATTCCACGTTACATGTTGTCATTTGATTGGTCCTTAATTTTATTTATTTTTGCGCAATGTTGCCACTTTTTTTTTATTTTTTTTGGTTCTTGGGTTGTTTTTTTTTCGCGAGCCAAAACTGTTTTTGCGAATTTATTTTTAAAATAAAGCGGCCGTTTGACGGTTTAGCAACATATGCACAAATCAACAAACAAACAACAAAAAACTACATCAAGTCTTTTTGGTAAATTCTTATTTTGGTTAAAAATAGACCGTAGACCAAATTTACACATAGATACTTAGCTTTTGGATGGTTTTCCCGTGTCTGATGGTGTAGACGGGTACTTTTTGTAAGACTTATATCCATGTGCATTATAATAATGAAATTAAATTGCAAATTGCAACATTTTTCGATGCAATTTTTGAAAATAATTGTCTGACAGTGGGCCTTTGTTTTGATTTCTTGGCGTGTGTATATTTATTTTATTCGGGTTATATAGAGAGGTATTTGTTGTTGAAAATTTGATTTTTTTTGTTGGCAAATGTGTTGCAACAGCGGTTCATAATAAATCAGAAAAAAAATTGTGTAGGTAGGTACATGTTTGGTTTGATAAAATCGCGAGAAGATTAATGAGTATTCACACTCTTGAGTTAATTAAACGATTTGTTTAGATACCTACGAACTGTTGGGCTCTAAGGTAATGGAAAAATCCGATCAGATTTGATGTGGCAGGTAAATATTTTTTTTTTACATTTCAAAGTTGGCGAGAAGGATTTTTCTACTGCCCAAGGACTGCCGATTCGTATTATTCAAGTAAAATGATGTAACACAACTTTAAGAAGTAGTGACAACGGTGTGTCAATATCGCATTTTCGAATAAGGACAGGGTGTCCGCCAGGAAGGTATACTACTTTTTTTTGCCGCCATTTTGGTAAAAATTAGTCTTGACAGTTCATATTTTGCAGTCGTGAAGTAAACACGTGGAATATTTAATATGGAAAAGTATTCGATAAGCCAACGTGTTTTAATCGTTAAAACATTTTATCAAAATCAATCATCGATTACTGTGACGATAAGAAAGTTACGTGGAGTTTTTTGGGAGAAACAATGTGCCAACAAAACGCACTATATTTATCGTGTAGTGAATGATTTCGAAGAAAGATGGTCTGTAGGTGATGGACCACAACGTACTGCAAGATCGGCTGAACACATTACTGCTGCTCAAGGAAGTGTTCAAAAAAATTCATCAACCTCGATTCGACACCGTGCTCAGGAGCTTGGTCTTCAAAGAACAACTTTGGTCACAATTCGACACAAGAGCTTCTTCCACGAAACCATTTACGCCGCCGTACATATGCCAATAGGATGTTACAGCTAGCCCATGACAACCCCGATTTTCATGAAAAAATCATAATGAGCGACGAGGCACATTTTCATTTGAATGGAAATCCCTCAAATTATTCATCAGTCACCCTTGCATCCATTAAAAGTTACAGTCTGGTGTGCAATTTGGTCAGGAGGAATCATTGGACCTTACGTCATTGAAAATGAAAACGGCGTAACGGTAACTGTGAATGGGGAGCGATATCGCGATATGGTTGAAAACTTTTTAGCACCACAACTGCATGCTTTGGGCTTGATAAACATTTGGTATCAACAAGATGGTGCCACATCGCATACAGCCATACTGCGAGACCTCTTTCCACAACAAGTTATTTCAAGAAATGGTGATGCTGATTGACCTCCACGGTCGCCTGATTTGACTGCTGCGGACTTCTTTTTGTGGGGATATCTGAAAAGCAAGGTTTATGCAAACAAATCAGAAACGCTTGAGCAACTCAAACAAAATATTGGTGGTGAAATTAACGAAATACCGCGTGAAATGTGTGAGAATGTAATGAAAAATGTGCTCAAAAGGGCTCGCATTTGTGAGACTAACAGAGGCGGACATTTACCTGATATTGTATTCCATACATAATTGCCGACATCAAATAAAACATTTATCATCAAAACATTTATTATCAAAAATTAAAAACAAACAAAGTAGTATTCCTTCCCGGCGGAACGCCGGATTGAGATATTGAGTACTGTTTGATTTTTTTTTTAATAACTCAAAACGAAAAGTATACAACAATTAGTGACACTTCTTCATCGAAAAAAATATGTTCATTCGCCATTTCGGTGAACTAAACTCAAAATTGAGAAAAATGAGGGTTACGCCACTCTACTTACTGTAAGTAGACATACTCTGCTGTAGATGTTCTTTAGGCAGAACGGGTATTATGATGAATCCAACAGATTGTTGGTTCTACATATTTACAGAAAATCATCGCTTTTTTAAGTGAAAAATCGTGATTCATTTTCGAATTTTTCGGATATCTTGAAGGAGTCCTAAAGTAGAGAACCAAAGCACCATTACTTGCAATGTGTCATCTCGTTGGGTCGCCCCACTACCGCACCTTTACAAACATGACGAATATCATCACTCAACAGGTTGTGGAAATGGCAAGGCCTTAAGCCCCTCGACAATTCGATGACAGTTAAATGTCATCGGATGTACATTATTGGCAAATGGCGTCTGAAAGTTGCTTACCCATGGAAATATCTTTATTGTGGAATGGTTGCCACGTACGTCAATTCTATAAACAGTGGAAATGATGGGTGAAAAAAAAGTTTTTTTTTAATATAGCGACAGGTTAATGAGTAGTGTGGTATAGGTACCTACGGTATTTAAAGCTGGCTACAAATACTCAAATGAAGTTAACCCCATGAGCAACAAAGATCACCAAGGAAATTTAACAACTCTGATCATCCAATACTAAGCCCATGACAGTTGTTAATGTGTATCGTAAGTTTTCTTATACAAGTCTTCAAATGTGGGGCAAGATAGAAAACACCTTGCTAAACAAACCAAAACAGCAATAAAATATTGCTAAACAATGAAAATGCGTGGTTCTTTCGTACACCGCTCCATTATTACTAACCCCGAACTGTCAGCTGTCACATTGTTTTTTTTTTACGTTGGCAACACAGTGCAAATGGCGCAAAATTTAAATTTTCGGTGAATTTTGAGACACTCGATATACATTATGTCTTCTGTCTGTTATAAATTTATGTTTTTATTATTTCAGAAGACCATAATTATTATTCAGACAAAATCCGAATCAAAGTTTAAGAATTCTGGAGAACTTGAAATACCATGTGACCAACCTGTTAAGCTTCCGAATTGTCATGTTTTCGTCAGTCTAAGCCATGAGAATTCTTCAAATTTCTATTCATTTATCGAGTCAATAATTTAAAAACCTAAGAGTTTTCGTAATTAGCATCTAAAGGGCGTCCCATAATTCACGCAAAATGTTGTTTTAATAGAAAATACAGATTTTTAATTAAAAAGCTTTTATTAATTGATTCATAGAGTATAGAGATTGGTGTTATGTATGGAATAGCTCATCGGATAAATGGCCGCCACGGATTTGCTGGCAAGTACACTTTTATTGAAATTTTCTATGACCGTTTCGTCTATATTTTGCTGAATTTCATTAATACACCGCTAAATTTTCTCTTTTAAGGCATTGGTGTACTTGTTTGCACAGAGGTTTGAATTTAAAAAAAAATCCAATAAAAAAAAGTCTAATGGCGACATGCATGAATGCATTTATTAAAGTAGCAAGTGGCTACCCGGGAACTTCCAACCAATGCCAAGGTAGTTAAGCTAACCTCTATTCGGTTGAAAAAAATGTGTTCATGCAAATCGCCATAAGTATCTATCTATCTCATAAAATTGATACATTAACCAAATTGCTAACAAGTGATACAATCCCATCAAATCGCACGTGAAACAGTGACAGTTTGTTTAAATCCCGAGTGACATTTTCCGTCATACTGTCAAATCACTATCGAGTAAACAAAAGATGTTCAATCCATTGAACAAAAGTGTCATTTTGGATTGATAGTTTTGAGCACCAACAATGGAGATGGTTATAGAGTCGTTTACATTAAATGTACGGACTGTCGGAAGATAGAAAATGCGTTTGTTTTGTTTGATATTTGGAAATTTTGTAAATTACTTTTAATCCTTTTAATAAACTATAAAACATTTTTGGTATGTTTTAAATGTATTTATTGGACAAGTAACTTTTATTTATAAGGCAGTAGAGATATTGCCGAAATAATCTGAAAATCAACCTCTTTTATTTTCAACAAAAGTCACGTCCGTACAGTACACCTTAATGTAATCCTTAGATTTTTAGTTCATTTTATATATGTATTTGTAAATTTAGATTATTTCAAGAGGTTTTTACATTTTTAAAATTTTTTGATCGTAGTTACCAAAATGTTAATTTTTAACTTTCTCTTACAAATTGTTTTCGTAAAAAAATTCGACCTCGAGATTTTGACTGATTTTGTATACACATTTAGTTTGGCCAAAATTCAATTCCAGGCCATTGTTTTTAATTTTAGCCTTTATATTAACGGTGGCATATGAGTCAAAAGCCATCAGTAGGTAGTGCTCATTACCACATTAACATGTAAAATTTTCATGTTGATGTTAATAATTTATAATAATAATAACGGTGTCGTATTAAAAATTATACATATACTCAATTTTGGCGAAAACTGTAAAAAAAACTGCATACCTAATTGTTTTCGAGAAAATCCATATAACGAATTTTTGCATGTCGGTCATATGAAGAGAATTGTCAACTTCTCGCGAACTATTTTATCAAATTGAATGAAATTCAGTTTATATACTACAATTCCACATAATTAGTTTTGGCCCAACTATGCCTAAACGCAATTTTCAACTTTGACTCATAAAGGAAAATCATTATTATTCACATAGACACCGACTCCTTCGAATTCCGGAATTAACGTTCGTATAAACACATTTTGACATTACTTATAAAATTTTTAGCAACAGTAATCATAACGCATATTTTTGTGAATGTTTGCCAAATTATGAAAAATTGCTGTGTAAGAGAAAGTTAGGTACGACGCATTCTTGCACCCACCACTCGTTTCATCTAGTTCAAGGTGAAAACCATTTGTTTGCACAATAAAAAGACCTGCTTTGTCATGCAATACCATGTTCCACACAAATTTATTCAAGAGTCTAAATCACCCGTATAAGATATGAGTTTCAATAAATTTTAATAAATCCTTCTTTGACGTTATCCACATGTAGTTATACAAATTTATTGTCGAATTGTATGGCTTTTCACTTTTGACTATGCTACTCTACCAAAGTCCCTACACAATCATTTTTCCACACTAAAACATTTCACCATTTTCATTTCGTACCATCACCGAGTCTTCTCCGTAAAAACCACATTTCACACACGATATCTGATATCCTTTTCATTACAGTTTTGAAAACATTTTTTAACGACAACAATTGAAGCGCTTAGGTGAAGAAAGGGTTAAAATACATTTTCAGGAAATTTGGTTTTTAATCGACAAAAAATGTACTTACATATAACTTTGATTAAATAAAAGCGTTACTATTAGAAAACTGTATATCTGTGCTTTATGTTGTTCATCAGATACAATCAAAATTATCGTTCAAAAACTTTAAGCACAAGTATCTCGAAACTATGCAAATGTCACTTAACTCTTTCATCTAAAGCCGGCTACACACACGCAGTTTTAACTGTCCAGTTTGCCTGTTCAGGTCGCCTGTTCAGTTCAACGGACCGCCATAGCGCATTCACACGCTCCGGTTAATATGTGAGGAGAATCAGTTACAGTTAGTGTGTTTTTGTCGTTCGATAAACATGGCATCTGCTTAGCCATATTGAACGAAAAAGGTCTTTACACATGTAGATTACACTTTAAACTGACGGTCTGAATACCTGATGCTATACAGGCTCCGGTTTTTCTAATAACAGGCGGACGGAACAGGCAAAACGATTGAATTTTCAATTTTTCTCCGAGCGCCTGCACATGCCAAAAAAACTGACAACTTCATCATACACACGTTCAGTTATAACTGCGCAGGTGTCCTGAACAGGCAAACCGGACAGTTAAGACTGCGTGTGTGTAGCCGGCTTAAGGACTTCAATTCATATTCATGAACGACTCCTGCCACCGTCAACAACTGTCGTGGATCTGACTGTTGACGGTGGCAGCATGCGCCACAGAAAAATTGCTCATTTCTGGAGATGATTCAATGAATTATTTTGATCATTGCTGAGATTTGGAGTAACACAGGATGATGGTTCGTAATTCAAATGAATGGTTCAGGAATTTACTATTTAAAAGTTTTAATGTTGTCTTTATGTCCGATAAGCCATTATTGATCTTGAACTCACTCTTTAAAAAACATTTTCGAACCTATCCCTTTTCCCCACTTGAGATTTCAAATTTCATAAAATCCTTTATGAGTTGATTAGGTAGGCTGATTTTAGGTAGAACATCTTGGTCAGTGCGTCGTTTATAAGATACACAGGAAGCCCTTTATTTTGTGTATATAAGATATCCCTAATCCCATTAAAAACAGTTTTCTTTAATCCTAAATTCGAATTAATAAAAATCAAATTAGCCTTTCCTTAATGTCAGAAAAATTTAAATTTCGACAACTAAATGACAGACAGACGAATTTAGGGAAATCCAATTAGCCTTGAGTTCCTGGATTTTACGTCAATTTATATCACGAGCAGAAAATTGTAAATTTCGCCTGAAAAACGACATCAAGTTAAGTCAAATGGATTAATAAGATTTTTGACCCAGTAGGATTAGATTTATAAAATATTTGCACATCTAGCTACGTATCAATTTTGTGGAAATACAGATACAATAGATAAAGAGCTCCGTTTATTTTTTCTTGATGATTTTTTTGGGGAACCTTCATTAGTAACTATTTTGACAACTATCAACGGGCAACAGTTGTTCGATTATACACAAAAATCAACTTCTTATCTCCAACTTGTATGAACTTTCAGTCATTGCATGCAATATGTGCTCATCTGGAAAAAGCATTTCGCGGGATATTTTACTATAATGGTATTTATTTTTCACAGTTAAAGTATTAGCTTCATTCTGAAACTTTAATTGACAGAAAGAAACCATTAGTTCAAGTCTATTTGATACTGTGGTACAGTGGCTCAGTTGTTAGTGCGTTGGGGTTACTAAGTAAGGAGTCTTGTTTCAAATCCCGAATGTTACACCACCTAAGTTCATGAGTATTGAACTCTCATGAGAAGGCTTTCAAAAGTTTTTTTTCGGAATCGGAAATCTTGCAATATTACGACAATAAATTTGGTATCTACTGGTCCGTACGTGTATCAATAGCAGTGGACCCATCCCTTGGAGTGGAGAACAAGTATATTTAAATTTTTCTAACAAAATCCTGTATCTAGCTAGCATTTATTTTCAAGGTTGGTCTTGTATCAGTATTCTCGATCAAATAAAATAAATTGTTACCACAGCAAAGCCGGTTATGACACAGGCTCTCACTTTTTCTTAGAAAACTTCACTTGCACTTAGTAAAAATTTACGCAATCTCCCAGTAGAGAAAAAGTCAGCCGAGACGTAAAAATCTGAAAAGCAAGAAGGCATCCATCCGGATTTAATGGATTACTAGTTGAACTCCTCGAATACGAAGGTCTTACCATGGAAGTGTGCATCAACCAAACCATTATTCTGGGTGGATGAAGTTATCCTAGGTGATCGGAATATCATCTACGAGATCCGATGAAATGCGCCAATTTATGAGGCATACAAGATCCGATGAAATGCACCAACTTACGAGGCATATCCCTGATAAATGTCGAATTTATTATTCTACCCAAAGCATTGTGTAAACGTCTGAAGCATTTTTGCAAAGTACCAGTGTAACTTCTCGCCAAATTTTTGCACTAAGCCAAATCCTAGAAAGGACCAACGCAATTCATGCCAAATCTCATAATTTTTCGACTAAAGGGCTGCGCATCTTAGCAGCGATGATGAGACTTGGGATTTCGTTAAAATTGCTGCAGCTGTGTTGGCTAAAGAACTCACACGATGTTACGCTCAGTTCGGAACGCGCTCATTTGAACCTTTTCAAAAATTTACAGTATTTCGGGAAGAACATGAGCTAGCATTCTACATCTAGCTTCGCATCGCCCTCATATGCTAGACATCTTAAATGACTAATGGCAACTTTTTAGAACAGGTCTATGTCGCTGTAAAGGTCGTAATTCGTCTCTAGTCCATCTACTCAAACAGGGGCGTAGATTTTTCGCTTGAAACGACCAAGGATTTCTTCATCCGCTCTTGATGCAGTCCTTGATTTAGCACTGTAAAGAAGGACTGGGATCGTTAGACTCTGATCGTCTCAGTCCTACTTTACTACTTCCATAGTTTCTCCTAAGTTTTTCGAATAACGGCTTTGTTACTCAATTGCCTTTTTAGCCCTAAGAAACAGGAGTTAAGCGGTGATCAGGTGAAAGGCAATGCGATTACATGAGAAAGTGATGGTCACACAATCTCTGTAACTAAATCCTTCTAAAAGCCGACTCATTTTGGGGAAATACAGTCGCGACATTATTCTTTGAGTCATTGGCAAGATGTCAGGACCAACAGTAAAGTTCATCGTTTCACAATTGAATAGCAACTTTTTTGTGATAGCTTAACTTTTCGGCCTCACATTAGGGAAAATCATAGTAGCGATGTGGGCGCCATTTTAAAAAAACAAATTTGAGTATCCAACTTGAAAGTTAAAGGTTTAGGATGCCACAGAAGTGAAATTCCCTTCGTGGCAAATTTTTCTGGAAACATTGAAATTGTTCAGCTAAACTTATTTATATCAATAGAGAGTGACTTAGCAAAGTTTTCATAATCAACAATTAAACGTCAACTTTCACCACCATTCCCAGACTTCAACCGAAAAACATCCTTTGGCCAAAACAAGTCAAAAAACAAATCCCAAAAATGTATCACTTTTGGTCCCGTTACTGTAACAACCTCGCACCATCCATCATGTATACCTCGCACTTTGCGACTTGCGAGAGGAGAAATGTCGACAAAAAAAAACTTTCCACACAGAGTGTGCAATGAGAAATGATGTGCATGCATGCATGCATGACATTAGGACATTTTCACGGATTGTCATACACAACTAATAGATAGACATTTTCCGAAACATACGTCGGAAAACAGGCTATACATAGAAAAAATAGCAGAGTACCTTGCTTCCTCTGCACCAACACGTTTCATATATGTACATCTCCATACACAAAGATGACAATAGATTTTCCCATGACAAGAAAAAAAAAAAACCTTTTTATTCATACATATTTCTATATCTGTATACATGTATTATTCTCATTATATAAGTTAAGAAAATGCTACATTTCGAGAGATGTGCATAAATGCCTCAAAGGGGGCGATGGAGCGGGACACAAATTTTAGCCTTAAATCGTGCTGGCTTTTAGAAAACTTACCTCTGGCACACAAGTCCTTGTTGGGATTTCCTTTTTTGTTGTTGTTGTTTTTTTTTAAATATCACACACACTTGCACTCTGGCGTTACAGCAAACAAAATATTGTTGTATATCAATATATATGTATATAATATATATATATGCAAAAAATAAAACGCGAGAGATGTTACTAATTTTTTTTTATTAAATATTTGTCCCACCTTAGGTATGATTTTTTAGTTAATAACTCTTCGTAATTCACTTTGTAAATATAAGAATAAAGTGAGTTACTCGAGTTTTCAAATTTGGCACAAAATTGTTTTGTTTTTTTTTTAATTTTTAAATTTTTTAAAATTTTTATGCGTTTTCTATGTTTTTTTTTTTAGAGACTTTTGTATGTTTTTCCGCTGTACCACACCGTATTGATTTTCACTTCCGTGTTGAGTTCGTATGCTGTTATGTTTTTTTTTAGAGTTTTTTTTTCCTGTGTTCCTCTTTTAAAATGGCAATCGAAAGGATTTGAAAAAACGTAGAATCACACAATTTTCTCGTTTTTTTTTTTCTTTGAATTGAAAGGATTGTTGAAGTTTTTTTTCGCTCAAGACTAGGGCAATTACAGATATCTATATGTAAAGCGGTTTAGGTTTGAGACGAAACGAACAAAACCTTTTTATTTTTTTTTGCTTTGGATATGTGGTTGCTGCTGGTAGGCTGTGACTGTGGTCTTAGTTTTCCAGGTGATGGTCGAATTGTTTCACTTTGAAGGGAGAGATATTTTGGATTTAAATGGCGGATTTGAGAGAAAAAAATGTGTATGTTGTGTTTCGGCGTTCCAACGCTCAAATAAAATTCGGCCCGAACTGTTCTTATTTGCCCTGAAGACTGAAGAGATTTCCGCGACAAGGAATTGAAGACCGTAAATCTGAGCGAATGTTAATGGTAGTCGGTGTTGGGGAAAACGCTTTTCTCAGTTTTTCCTTATTTTTTTTTTGATTGATTTTCTTAACATGTACACACATGAGGGGGATACACACTTGCACACCTCACGGGTAGTTGTATAGTCTCGCTCTCACTATAGTTACACCTAAATTAAGTACTATGAACTATGGGATTTTTTTTTCTTCGTACAAGGGGAATGTAGATTTTCCCGCTCGCATTCACTGAACGCTTTTCCCATCTCTCAATCTCAATGCGCAAAAGTTCCTCCAAGTGAACTTTGTCGGCTGTGGCGAACTCTCTGTGCGCCATAATGTAGGAAAGAGCGTGGCATCCCTTTTGAAGCGTCTATACAGCGGGGGGACATTCAAGAACACATGCTGTATGCAAATGCATTGAGGAATCCTTTTTCGCATACAAATGGACTAGTGGTTATGTGTATGTTGCCATATATTGTGCCGGGTGGGTAAGTGCAAGAGGATTGCCGTCACCGAAATCCTCGAGTTGGCGCATTGGGGATGGTATTTTTGGTCTGGCGGGGAAATATCGATGGTGAATTTTAAATTTCATTCATTCATTTAAAATTTATGCCAGCACAGAGTGTATGCAGGTTTATTGGCGTAAGCATTTTGTTTGTTTATTGGGCATATTAAGTGGTATTAATAATAAATGCAATGACAAATATTCGGCCTTGTTTAAAGACTCGTTTAATGTGATATTTAGAGAGACGCTTCTTTGAAACCCCCGAGCTGTGGTTGCATTGGAATCCCCTGAGGTGTTCGCATTTCATAGGCGGCTTTAATTTCAACTCTGTTGCCCACAATCAACGAAGTTGATATCATTGACAGCTTGCAGTGTGGTCTCTGGTGATACGAGTCTCTAGGATATTACCCCATCTACTAATTACGCAACTGAAATGAAAATTTCATGTTTATTGCGCTGTTTGTGGAATTTTCAAAGAAGGGCAGCTCTCCAGGGCCGAAACTCGTCCAAGAAAGCAAATAATTATATATGTAGGTTAGGCATAGTTTTAGCTATGAAAATAGAAAAAAAAATCAAAATTAAGCTTTCCATGCATGTGTGATCAATTGGCGCCCAACGTAGGACTGATTAGAATTTGGATAGGTACTCTTGGAGTTGACTCTGAAAAGAACGAGATTAAAAAAAAAAACTGAGAAGAGTGTACCGAAAAAAGACTAAGATAAGGTTAGGTTAAGAACAACAGATATCCACCAATAATGATCACTTTCCACATACTTTCATATTTTTTTAACTAACGTTGATGGATTTTAAGATAATGCAGCGTCAGTTCAAACTGCCCATATCACAGCGATTTCTTAACCTAAGTTTAATTTTAGGTTAAGACTTCCTAGGCCTTCATATAGGCCACAATAATCAAAACATTGAAACAAACTGATCGTTCATTTTTAAGGTGTAAGACGATGAAGATGGTCTTTATTTCTGATAAATCTCAAATATCTAGCTGGTCTGGTTAAACGCCAAAATCTGGCTATTATTTCTCTAAAAATTCAAGTCGAATGGTAAAAAACATTATTTCTGGGGAAATGTCCGAATATTTTAGGAGCTGGATATGTATTGAGGTGGCAATGAACTATAAGGCACGCAGTTGCAGCTTATAGCCACACTGTCCATCTAAATCAGTGTGGTTTTAGACCAGGAAAGTTCACAACTGATCAAATCCTCTCACTTCGGCAGACCCTGAAAAAATACTCAAGCCGATACCCAGCACCTATTCATCGATTTCAAAGACGCATACGACCGCATTTATAGAGACAAGCTATGCAGAACAATGTCTAGATTTGGTATACCGCCCAAACTCGTCCGTTTGCGTAGGATCACGATGGAGAGTTATCGCTGCCCCATTAGGGTCGGAAGCGAGGCACAATTTTCAGAGGCACAATTTTCAAATGCAACTACTAGCATACGCCGACGATATTGATATCAATGGTAGGACTCAACGTGATGTCAAATAGGGTTTAGCAGCAATTGGGGGTAAGATGAATAAGACAGAACGTCACCATTGGCAGATATAACTTTGAGATAGTACGGGACTTTGACTACATAAGCTCCGCCATTAACACTGACAACATCTCGACATAAATTGAACGAAGACTTACTTACGCTTACCGCTGTTTCTTCGTGCTAAGAAGGCGATTCCCTCGTAGTACAGGCCTAACTCGAACTACTAAGGTTATCCGATATAGACCCTGATCATTCCAGTCCTGCTCTACGGCGTTGCAACATAGTGTTAAAAGTGGTTTAATAAATCCTTGGCCGATTTGAGAGGAAAATTCTTTGAAAAGACGTCGGTCTTGTTTTCGTCGACGGGCTATGGAAAATTCAACCAAGAACTATACACGCTGGACATGTAGAATGAATGGACTCTAATACTCCGGCTCGCAGAGTCTTTGATACCCAGCCAGACGTCGGGCGCAGTAGAGGAAGATCTGGCTTAAGTGGTGCGCACAAGTAGAAACCGACATCAACCAACTTGGAGTGAGAAACTGATACCAAAACTTTATTTTTTACAGAACAAGCGAACTATGGAACAATCTCCCGTATATCCACCAACATACTATCTACAAGAATTCCAGAACAGAGTCAATAAATATATACAAGCATCAAACAAGTGCGCTCCTTAAGCGTTATAAGGTTGTTCGAAAATCAGCATCCACTTGTTGTTGTTCCAAAATCCATACAACGAATTGTCTCTGCGCTGAATGGTCAGAATTTTTGAGTCAATTGAACTTTTTAAGCAAGAAATTGAAGTCTTTCATGAGAATACGCTGTAAAAAGCTTCTCGAAATGCCAAATTTTTGACTACGGTGCCGAATTGTTAACTTATTTAAGTCTACCAGCAATCTGTCAGCATCACTCTGGCGAACTGCTTTGATGTTTTCAATGAATCTCTTCACAGTTGATGGTATTAAATCACTTTGACGGCCATATTTTGAACAAAAAATTTAGACTGTAGCTGACAAACCTTCACTATTTTTAAGATATTGCTCAACAATGAAAATACGTTTTTCTTTCATATAGCCAATCAGCTGTTGTTGCAAACCTGAAAAGATTAGAGAGAGGAATTTCGGATAGATCCGTAAGGTCGTAGAAAAAGTATTTTCCTGAGGTTCTCATTAATAATTGGCGAACGACTGGGAATGGGACAGAAAGTGTAGGAAATCCTGGTGTGTTTCTTCATCACCGCAGCCCCTACAAAGATGCATTTTCAGTAAGTGGCTTTTAAGTAAGTTGCGTCCAGTTAGAATAAATACTAGTGCCGAAACAGATATCTTGTTTATTTAAAGTAGTAAATGGGTTCTGACTTTGTCATACTTTGTTCAGGCCACATCCTATTGTATGTTATACAGGTGAGGAAGGAGTGATTTGAGGTCACATAGTGAGGGTTTGGCAGACTGGCCTGCCTGATCAATGCCGGAGGCAGCTTTTCTTCCCAGTTCATCAGCGATTGCATTGCCCTGTATGCCTTTGTGGACGCCAAGAAGACTTAGCTCTTAACGAAAACGCTTCACATGCTTAGGTTTTATTTCGACATCAGAGAATGCCTTTAATGCAGTCTGGCCGTTTTGGCTGACTCTGCTACTGCAATACCTCGGCAAAAGAAAAAAAATCCTGCTGTGCTAAGGGAGTGCTTTTTAGCTTTAGTATTTCTGAAAACAATTTATTTTCAACTCCTGCGTCTATTTTGGAGCCATCACTGTAGATGGATATGGTTTCGGTGCCCAGTTCGTTCCTTTCCCACTTCTCTCTACTTGGAAAGATGCAATAGAATCGTCTTTGAAAGAAAGGATGGGGCAGCATGTAGTCAGAGGACACAGCTGAGCCCAGGTATCTGTTTAGAAATTGAGCGTGTCCTTCTTAGCTCATTTTCCAGCAGTTGAGCTGGCTTCTTAGAGCACTTATGGCTGCAGATTCTTTCATGTAAGAGTCTAGTTTAGGATGGCTTCCAGTCCCGTTGTTGGTGTGGTTCTCATAGCGCTAGTAACTCCCATACAAAATTCATGACACAAAAAAAATATCTAGCATTACCGGCCCCTACAGGGCTTCCAATTAAGATTCTTCATTATTTGCATGTGTAAAGTAACATTTTTGGCACATTGAATGGAACCAAGGTTAGAAGGTTAGATTTTGGCAGATTTTTGAAAAAGATAACAGCACTGGAAATATTTTGGTGTTGTTACTTTCGGGATTCGAAGAACCGCTTTAATAACTTTTATATCCAAAAATGTTCTCACCGTCATCTCAATTAATATGCTCTGCACCATGAACAAAATATTTGTACCAAATGAATGACTAACCTCAATAATTGATTTTTTTTGTCAATAAACGCATTAAGCACCAGTCACATGCGAAAGCAAACAAATAATATCTAGTATCTGTGCCCTATATCATCATTATATTTATAGACTAGGTTAGATGATAGATACACGTATTTTGTGGTACCGCCGTCATCGTCAACAAGAATTTTATAAAATATGGATCGAATGAAAGGTGAATGAAGCACAATAGAGTCGCAGAATCTAGAAGGTTGGCTATCCAATTTGTATAGATACTTGACTCTTCAAGTTTGTATTACCAATACAAACGATGGTTTGTTGAACAAAAGTTGATATGTCGTCACTCACCGTACGGTTGTATAAACATCACCGTTCACAGATAAAAAAATTTTGTTGGCGCAACAGGCTCGTTAGTACCCTGGGCCAAGCTTTCTCACAACCATTCATGTGTGCGTGTGTACTTCTTGCACGATGGCGGGACTTCCTGTTTTATGTCGACTCCGAACGGCGAATTTGAGATAAGCTTTTCGTGACAAATGACAATTGATGCTACTCGGATGATTTGTCAATTCATCACGAGAGAAGGGGCAGGTGTTGCTTTGAATTAAACCAGGACCTTCTGCGTAGCAGTTCATTGAATTACCATCGCGCTACTGAGCACGTCACCGATTGCTAATGGATTATGGGAGGATTCCAAATCGATATCTAATTTTTAATTACACAAAAATATCAGTTCTTCAACTCATGTGTTAAAAATTAATTTAATTTAATTCACAGTTATGACAAAACCTGGCCTTTACAAAGATCTACATTAATGGCCTGAAACGAAAGATAATTCGTGTAATTAGTAAAATCTCAAGGCAGATTATTACTCATCACTTACATCAAATAGTCATCGGTCAAATAGGTTACTGGCCCTATCCCAGGTTAAATTTTTTTCGAAACAAACTACGGCTGGTTTAATTAAAAAAACTTATTTTATTAACAACAACGACCTTAAAAGTAACAAGTGTTCTGCGACTTCTTTCTAAACACACATCTCAGCCAAAATATCCACCTCCACCCGACGCCTGAGCTGTCGCCGTTCCACCACTACTGCTTGCGTACGCTTGATCTAAAAGAAACACCCCCAAAACCCTGTTAAAAATATTTTAACACACCTCGAGCCTTAAAAATTAAAACAACTGTTTACTCACTTAAACCATTTCCATAGTAATTATACGGATTATATCCCATTTGGTTTTGATTTTGATTATAATACGGATACTGCCCCTGTTGTCCCTGCTGATAGCTGGGATAATATCCATACCATGGATAGTAACCATAGTTGGTATTCTGCCCCTGTTGGGGATATCCATAGTAAGGATATCCACTATATCCGTAGTTGTAGTTTGGATAGCCATTTCCATAGCCATTGGTATTGTATCCTGACCCTCCACCGAACTGCGCATTTGCAAAGCGAACCATTAGCACCGCAAAACATAACATCGACAGCACAAATTTAGCCATATTCTCAAATGGACAATGAATCTCAAACTGAATTGGACAAATTAGCCCCCCGAAACTTTTATATGATTTATCTGAAAATCTGGAAAATCACAAAACCACTATGGCAGGTATTTTCACTAATGGTAAATCATCAGTTTTTATAATTATTGACCGGTGGTTTTGGTTTAGTCGACATTGAATCGGCGCTTATGCTGTTTTACACGCATCCGAACCCCAACGCGTTCGATGACGAGTTCAAGGGGAAATACCCCCAATTATGCAGATAAGAATCTGTTGACATGTAAAACCTTGAATTGCCTTTTTGACTAGGCACAACAATGTCAACAGTTTTTCGCGATTTCTAAAAGCCATTCAGTAGTCTTCAAAATTTAATTACATATTTACGATGATGAAATTAAATTAATACTCAGATAGCTGTTTTTTTTTTATTTGAAAAGAAAATTTGTTTATTCATACCAAAAACTTTTTTAAAAACGAAAACAAACTTAAACGACATTTTCGTATTCGGATCACCGCTAATTCGGATCTTTCCATCCGTACTTCTGTTTCTTTTCTTTGTAGTTTTTGTTGTTGTTATTGTTGTACTGATTGGATTTCTGATATTTACCACCACGATCCTCCTTGGGTGGGGGACAATAGCACGTTCGTTTCTGTGCGTCTAGAAATGACTTACAGCCCAGAGTGAGAGTCCCAGTGAAGAGCATTTTCGCTGCTGCTTTACACCCCTTGATGACGATATCGCTGGCGATTGATTTATCGTAGGTTTCGCAGTGTCGGTAAAGACATCGTTTAAAGTCGAGATCACAGAGTTCCTTGTCACTGTTGCAGGTGTCATAGCAAATGTCATGTGCATGACAACAGGCTCCCATCTCAGCCGCTGGAAGATATTCCGTGCTGATGGAGAGACCAAGAGAGCCACATCCGTCCGAGGTGGGTGTATAGAGTTTGTTTTGAGAGGCTTTTACATCTAGAATTGTAATACAGACCATTTGGAGAGAAAAACATAAAATTTAGAATGTTTTTACATTTTTTCTTAGTTTACTAAAATTAAATAAAGCGCCGCTTAAAATATGTGGAACAACAGTCATGTTAAAATGGCGTTTATTCATATTAGTACTGCAAAAAAATAAGAGAAGGCTACAATCCGCTGTTCGGACCGTTTAATACCCTATCCCATCCTATCCTTAAAATGAATATCCCCAAAATTTGGTCTTTATGGCAACTAAATATTGAATATGACAGACAGTTTATCAGAATCATGTAGTTATATGGTTCGACAAAAAAAAAACGTTTTTTTTCTGCATATGGTACGGCGTAGGGCATACAAATGTTTTTTGTAGGAAAACGCCTCCAAAAAGTGGCCGTGGGTTGAAATGATATATGGACGAAATGTTGATATTTTCATAATGATTTTGAAATTTTGCAATGATTTTACATCAAAAGTAGTTTCTTCCAATATTTGTAAATTTGACCGAAAAACGTTTTTTACCAAAAACGACACTAAAAAGTGGGCGTGGTAAAAAAAACTCTGTATAGACAAAAAATATATATTAAGATTGTCTTAATATCTTGCTCACAAACTTTTTCAAAACTATTTACCGTTTTGCCAAATAGAACGTTTTTTTCTTAAAATTGGGCGTGGCAGTGGGCGGAATTACCAAACACTTTTGCACTTGTTCTGCTCCGTCGGATAGAGAGTCTGTCTATATACCAAATTTTAAATCTCTAGCTCTAAATTTAAGGTCGAAAAATCGGTGACATATAGACGGACGGACGGAACACAGACATGGCTAGATCGACTCAGCTGGCGATTCTGATCCGATCAATACTTTTAGGTATATCTATCGAAATTATTTCTCTATGTTTTAAACTTAATGTCACAACTAACATATTTCTATTGGATAGGGATATAAATACAAGGTTCTCAAAATTACCCCCAGTGCTACTTTTTATTTGCAGTCAAAGACTAGACATAACTGGCACTTCACTCTTTAGTCAAAATATGCCGTGAAAAATTGTGATTAGAAAGCTGAGTGAAATTTGAAGGTCTTTAAGGTCTACCATTACTGGGGTTTAGCATAGAGCCGGCATTCAAAGAGTAGAGAAATAAAGAGAAAGATTGAAAATATATTAAGTGTAATGAAGACTCATTCCATGGGTGGTGTACACAAATTAACTGTAAGCAGTCTCTGTTTTCTTGTGTTCGATTACATCGCAGGACTTTGAACTAAAGTTAGTGTTACGTATAACCGAATCCTCGCCTATTTGTTTATTATTTTCATTTCATTAAATTTTGTTCTTTGGATTTTAGCTGAGTTTGATACCACAACTCTTCACTCAACAGGTGAACACATTATTTTTGTTTGATGAACAATAGAGATAAAAACTCTTAATGCTCAATAAGACTGGTCTATTGGAAAGTCAACAAGAAAGGTTAACAAAAGCTATTTTTTTTTATAAAAACCGGTCAACGCCATCTACAATTGAATAGTGGCGTAAATTAAAGGGTACCTACCCTCGAAGCTTTCCATTTACAATTTTTTTTTTCTAATTAAAGGCAAAAAAAAAATCGAGTGACCGCATAACGATTTCAAAACTGAAGGAATACATAATATTGTTCGGCTGGTTTTTGTAAAAAAAAATGGCCTACAATCGTGACCAAAAAACTGTAAATACGAATTTTGGAAAAAGATGGAATGTTCGTTCATACGCTGTAGGAGTAAAACGGTTTGCGTTTTATCTTATTCTCTGGCAGCCTAAACACTATAAATATATTTATGGTTGTCAGTATTTCGTTACACTTTTTCGTTTCATAAAACTCAATTTATACCATAACCACCCCAAAAGAACTTTCACTTCAAAAAATTGGCCTTAGAGCTTGGTGAAGCCATTATAAGCAGACGAACCTATGGACATTTTTTTGGATGCCCCTATAAACTTTTATGAATCGAATGTTCGAATCATTAACTTTCCCAAAAGTTGTTTTACTTCAAAAAGTTTTACACACGAAATATATACAATATTATTGCACCAATATTTTGCTATCATTTTTTTTTTTTGAATTTCGATATATTTATTATAAATGTTTTTTTTTTTAAAGGAAACGACCATAACAGGACTGAATATATCTATCTGAATCATTCCTCCCCTACAATCTATCACCAAAATAGGGATACATTGTGCTGAGCGCGATGAGGTAGGAAAAACGCAATCAATCTCAAAGGGTGTTTCTTTGTAATGATAAAGAACTTCCGATAGGGATAACTGCCAAACTAGCTGTCATGCTAATGATGTGTGTTCGACTTTCTTTTTCAGACTTTCAGTATAATTTGGCAAATTACAATGGAAAGACTAACACCAGAACAACTTTTATAAATCATGGAAATTTATTTCTAAAATTCACGCTCCGTTCGCCAAACTTATAGAGCACTTCGTCAGGCTTACGCATAATTGTCCATATGAGCAGGTAATACCGAATTTTCTCTTTGATAA
Source organism: Rhingia rostrata (assembly GCA_949824845.1). Lineage (NCBI taxonomy): Eukaryota > Metazoa > Arthropoda > Insecta > Diptera > Syrphidae > Rhingia > Rhingia rostrata. The sequence goes on from OX463757.1 coordinate 103,760,411, forward strand.
TATTCATCCAAATCGATCCGGTACGAATGGTACAGTAGAAGCCATTGCTACTGTAGACGTTAGTTTAGTAATAATTTAAAAATCCAAAGTGGAAAATTATAAAAAAAAAATAAACAAACTTTCAAAAACATCTAACAAAAGTCGCTCTCGTTTATGTTTGATTGGAAGAGGGAAAATTTTTAATCTATCAAAAACGCTATTCGATTTATTTAAAATGACATATGTCAAATTTTAAGGTCATATAATGTCCTTCAAACTGTCGCCACTACGATAGTTTCCGATGTTCGCTATTATTTCTCGTCCCCATCAGGAGATAAAAATAATATGAACTTTCGTCATAATCAACTGACGCATTGTCTTTTAAACCCATTGGTCCACGTATAAAGCACTCATCACCACAGAAATAAATTCCAAATGTAAAAGTGCATCATGCAATGTCGTTTGTTATTCTATTAAAGATTTTATAAGTAATAAATCACATCTTTATGAAGTTTTTCAATTTTCCGATAAAATTAACAAAAAAAAAAAACCTTAGCACTTTTATTTTCCCTCACTGAATATATTACTATGACGCAGAGTGTTTGCAAACTAATCTCATCATCTGTCACTTTAAACTAAATGTCATCGGTTCTTAATTAGTAAATATACGCTCCCGCGATAAGATGCGAATGCCAAATGTAAATAAAACACTTCTAATGGTTGAGATAATAATTACCACCGGGACAAGTGAATACGCAATTCTCATCGACAGCCGCATCGAAGACCTCATGCACCACCTTGAACTTCCGGGCGACGGTAATCAAATTGTGGAAAACATCACCGAAAATCGCTTCGGCAGCTATTATTGCATCACGAAGGCTGGCAATAGTACTCGAACCGTAACCGGAATATGCATAGGTGAGGAATGTCAACGCATATATTGCGATTTTCATATAAGAAACGTGCATTTTTGCTTTTGCTCAAGCAATATTGAAATATTAAATAAACAAAAAATAATTCAACGTTACGACGACACAAAAAAACACTTAACAGCACAAATGGAGGGACAGATCGTGACTGTCATGAGCGTATTAAGAACGAAAAGAGCTGCTTTATCTTTTTTTGTATCTAATGTGAGACTAGATACATTAGAAACGATTTTCTTTGAAGAAAGGTAGACAATTTATTTTTGAACTTGCGATGCGATGAGTTTGTTTTGGTTTTGTGATTTGTTGGATGGGAGAGAGAGGTCGTGATTTGCTTGGCGAATTCTCTCGTGACACGACATAGATACAATTTTGTTTGTGTTTTAACTTTTGACATTTAATGTGCGATGTTCTAAATTAACAGTGCCTCTCAAACTGTAATGGACAAGTAAGTTCAGTTACCAGGAGGCAAATGGAACACTCCATCAGTGAGTAAATGATGTGCTTGCGAAACAATTTTTTTTTCTTCAAGTTTTATTGTAAATGAGTCAGATACAGTTATCGTTGAAAACGAAACAAAAAACATTAGAAAACTGAAATTTTGCTTCAAAAGTTGGTTAGAGCAATCATCGGAAAATTCTGTCATTGAAATCACCACAGTTAGGTTAGGGTTGATCATACAAAAATTAAAATATTTTTGGACAAACTTGTTTTAAAATTCAGAAGCTTATTTTTAACACCAACTCGTCAATGATTTAATTTATAATGAAAATCTACAAAAAGTAACTAAAAATCATGTTTGGGTGCAAGATATGGAACAAGGGCAGTCTAAATTTATTAAATTTAACAGAACGAAAATGGTGTTATGTACTGTCAAAGTCTTAAAAGTATCTTTTTTTTATTACGCTATCAGTTCTGTGTAGTAGGGAGCTTAATACAAGCAGCATCTACGAGTAGAGATTTGCCACAGCATATAACATGCATGCACAGGTTCATAATTTAGTGCGTTTGTTAGTGACAGAACATAGAAGTTATTAAATTTAACATCACTAACTAAATTAATAAACAATAAATTCAATAAAGTAAGGTATATCTATACAAGAAACAAAATTTATATACACTTATTACAGCTCTAGCAAACAGTTTCGCAGAATGTTTTTTAAACTACTATTAGGAAAGGCAGAGTGCAAACAAATACATTAATTAATTTTAATTCAGAAATTTCTTTTTTTCCTCTGATTTATTTATATTTTGTTTATTTATCAAAAATGTATTCACATTAAAATTCAAAAATTGTCAGCAAACAATCAAAACCACAGAAAAGGATTTTCCTGACCCCGATAAAAATGAGTTTGTCAGATCCAAAATCGTATGTTTTATCGAAACACATGACACAGCAACAGTAAGAATAACTTCAATTTCGAATTTTTTTGTTTGAACTTGCTGTTGAGACCGACGTTGGGTATAAGAATATTGTACTGTTAATGTTGAGTTGTGAGATTTGATATTCAGTGGAACAATATTTTTAGCAGAAGGTAAATTTTTCTGTCAAAAAAAATCGATTTCCTTATTTCACAGCTTACAATAATGATGAAAAACATATATGGAAGCGTTTAAGCAGAATATGTGAGGAGGAAAATCCAACAAATGTTTATCTTAGCTTAATGCAGATAAATCTCCGCTTTGCCAAGTGATGAATCGTGTTCGACTTTCGGAGACTTCGGAGATGTCGGAGGAATCCGTAAGTGGAACTTGTCTTATATGTTTCTAGCACTAAGCTTCAATGAAACGTCAAATTGCATTCGGTCGAAAAAGTAAATACAAGGCTTAATTAGTGAGTATGTCAAGACTTGGTATATGGTGATTCGAGTTCAATCCAGTATCCAGAATACGGTGTTTCGTGTCTACTGCAGTATCGAGAAAACAAAACACAAAGCAAACAGGTCGCATATGGAATGAAGATTGGTATTTCATATTAGCATTAAAGAATTTGCTGACCACTGTAATTAAATCTATCGAGAATCTTGGTACATTTATCTTCTTCCAGCTCATTTGTCAACGATAATCGTTTTAAAAGTCACTGAGTGAGTAACCTGGGTAGAAAATGTGCTAAAATAAGCTGCCGGTACGTCATCCGGTAAACAAACGCTGCAGAATAGTTAACCAATCAGTGTTATTAGTGTAGTAGAGGATAAAAACGATTAAGATGGCTAGGACATGTAGAACGAATGGACACTAATACTCCAGCTCACAGAGTCTTCGATTCCAAGCCAGACGTCGGACGCAGTAGAGGAAGAGCTCGCCTTAAGTGGCGCCCACAAGTAGAAACCGACCTCAACCAACTTGTTGTGCGCAACTGGAGGCAGTTAGCTAAGGACCGGGCTAATTGTAGAGGTTCGTTGGTTGAAGCCCAGGTTCATTTCGGACTGTAGCGCCACTTAGGTAAGTAGTTGATGATATTATGTAACAAAAAAGCGAGTTTTCAATTGCAAAACAAAAAAAGTGAATTTAATCACATCGGTTATCGCGAATAAATCTTCCTTGAAGTTTTTTCCTTGTCAGCAATGTAAATCAGATTGCTGGAATGGAACAGTTTCTGGGAAAAATTCATTCGCGATAGGACTGATTCAGTTGTCAAAAAGCCAGATCACCGCTTCGCGTTTGGCATTTTTTTTCGACTATATACAATAAAATCGAAAATTTAATAAAAAAACTGGGTGTGCAAAATAAAATGGTAAGCGTCGTCGTAAACTTTTGCAATCGCATTGTGGCATTTCATCCGTCACATCTAAACAATATGTCAACAACCGAAAAAGCAGAATAACTAAATTTTTTTTAACAATTAATAACATGAGATTAATGTACGTTTCCACCGAGTCAAAATGTTTCATTCCAGCGAAATTCGTGATTTCAGCCGATATGCATTCCGCCATATGACTCCACATTCTGTGATTCGGCATTTCGCTGGAATTCTGTTTGAAACGAGGTCCAACAGAGTAATGTTAAATCAAACATTCCTTTCTTCCCTATAAAAACTTTTTTTTCCTATAAACGTCAAATTGCTCCGTAAATGTTTTAAAAAAAAAATCTTTCAGGAAACAAATTTCAATTAAAGAAAATAATTAAAAATACTTTTAACTCATGAACATTCCAAGGGTGTTCTCTTGCTTTTTCCTGTCCAAATAGCTGCTGCATATGCCATTGGTAGCACGGCGTAATATGCAAATGGGCCTGTTGAACATTTTGTGGGCACATGAAATTGTTGACCTTGGGCCAGTTTGCGCGATACGCGTTGTGCCTGGTATTTACTTTGTGTTTGGGGGTAAAAAGATCGTTAGTACCCAGGGTCTAGCTTCTTCTCATAGCTCCCATTTTATCCGAAGGCGAACGATTGTGTTGAGATAAGTATTTCTTGCCAGTTGCAAGTACTCGGATGATTTGTCAGGTTATCACAGGAGAAGGTGCAGTGAAAAAAATGTTTGACTGTTGTTGGTAGGAACACTATTTCCAAATGTTGAATTTCGTAAATGAAATGACGAGTTTCTGTTCGATGGAATCGTAATAAAAGTCAATTGGCTAACCATGTCGTTTGTTACGTTCTACTTTCGCGAATCAGGACAATGGACAAGTACGTGAACAGTTGATGGTAAATCAATACGCCACGAGATCTACCTTAGTGTCCCGAAAGTTTAAAGAGGTTCATGAAACGTTCGTCATAGACTTACGATTCTTCTCAAGTTGTAAGCATACCGCAATGCGTGATACACTTATTGACTTATTTTAATACACTTTTGCATTCAACCTTTTTTCTGCTACACCCTATGCAATTGAGAACAGTTTGCAATGCTAGATGTAAATCCGAATACGTTTTTAGAACTCAATATGACAACGCCCAAAAGTACCTTATTGTTTAACCCATTTAATACAGCAGAGTTTCAAACCATTTAGTGTCACATTGAGCAAAACTTGCAACTGAGCTACAAACAGCAGCGACAAAATATATTCACTGCATATAAATAGGTGTTAACAGACCTACCGACATTTGCAACTCACCACACAAAAAGGCGATTCACCATTTGACGTATCCGCCGGTCTTAAATCAAGCGCCATTTATGCTAGAAATACATTGGCTGCATTTCGATTTCAGATCCAATAAGAAATCTATGATAAAGCTTTGTTCTGACTCGTCAAAATAGTCGATTGCCTAATGAGAACAGAGCTTAATCTATGATATCTTACTTAATCTGAAATCCGAAACACGGACATTGATACGCACAATTACCGGTGAATTTTGTATAATACATCACACATTAACAACGTCGACAGCAACAGCAACGTTGTCGTTAATGTTGCTGTTGATGTTCCCCCCTGTTTAACATGATTCCGGCACAAACCTCACGAACACAACATATTTACAACAAACTCACTCACGTCCACCCTTAACACCCAAATTAAGGGTGAATTTCCCACTGCACATGTGCACCAAATTCACCAGACCTGTCAAAATCAGATTCATCCAATTCGTTTTTGCTTCTTCTTTGCATGTCCGTCTTCTTCTTCCTGGTTTAAGGGTTGAATTTCAATTGCGTGCACATTTTATTAGCTGAAGAGCGAGAGCAAGTTCAAGCATTTTCCACAAATGTAGTTAAAAAGCGCCTCTACACAAACCCCACATGTACGCGTATATCGACACAGTGTACATTTGTTTTATACTCAACACAGAGACACCTCGCTCAAGAAGACAGAACAAATCCACACCGAGCAGCAGTTACACTCCTATAGTCTAATAGTCCTTGCTGCTCTGTACAAATACACTAAATCCCATGCACATTCCGAGCGAAAAAGAAATGAAAAATAATAATAGAGTGTAGTGTATCACAAGTGAACGTTAACCAAAAGAAACGTCCTGCTCGTCCTTTCAAAGTTTTAAGTGCAAACGTTTTCCTTCTCAAAAAAAAAAAAAAATGACTGTTCGGGCTGTAAAAAATTAAACAATAATGTTAATTAGAAAAAGCACAAGTGGCTAGAGTGGTGGACCAAGAGTCGTCGGTGGAGAGAAGTGGATTTTCGGTCGAACAACACTCACGGCACAGGGGACGAAAGAAAATTCGCCCAACTAATAGGAGGTATATATCGATTTTCACAAAAATATGGCGGATACACCATACACTGGGCTAGAAAGAGAGAGGGGAACCACTTTTTTTCGTTTCCTTTTTTTTTTGGACCGACAAAATCCGATAAATTCCACTAGAAAGTGTAAAAGGTTTTCTATTCCGAGTTTAATGTGGGAAATTAAAATAAAATTGTGGTTGTACAGTGCGGTTTCAGTGCTAACGGTGTGGTGAAGTCAATCTTGCATCCTGCAATAGAAAAAAAAATGAAATTGTTATTACCAGTGGGCCTATTTTTCCTCCATTCCGTTCATGGTTAAATGCACTCTTCCGAGAGTGCGAATAGAGGAGGAAGTGCTTAGAGCATCTTACGTAAAAGCATTCGTTCACGGTTTCGGTCGGGATAGGAGAAAATTAGCAGCCGTGCATAAGGACGAAACGTGATCTTGGTGCTTAGACAGGTTTGGGTGTGATTGATTTTTTTCCTCTCCCTTTGTATGGATACCTAGTATGGAGTGGTGTGTGTGATTTAAATGCAGTTCCCGTTGCCTATGGGTACTCTGGTGGTGGGGTCATTTCCTTGTAACATCTGGTTTTTATTCAATTTTGAATTTTTCCAGAGGCGGTGAGTTAACTTCATTGTGGACGTGGGTGGGGGACACCAGGTTCAACAAAACTCATTTACGTGTGGTTTAAGTGAAGCATTTGTTCAATCATCCCCCAGTGGAGCAGCATCCAGACAAGTTTTTCTATACTCGTGCAGGTTGAGAGGAGGACAAGAAAAAAAAAACGAGGAAATCTTAAGGCCCAAGTCGACTAACCCGAGTTGCTTTAAAAGTAATATCCTTTTCATTGAATGGGCCTTTTGAATGTTTGCATTCAAATATCAAAGTTAAGCTCGCTATGAATACTCGAGAAGGGAAGTGTCTTCGCGACATTTTATTCATAGGCACTTTTTTTTAAATCTTTTCCTTTGTACGGATGTGAGGAAAGGATGCAATCTTAATGTGTTTGTTGCTCTTTTTCCTGCAATGAGAGTGGTATTCGAGGGAGTTCAGTTACCTCCATTACGAAGGTGTATGGGAAATACATCTTTTGTTGTCAAGGATTTAATTCCTTAAGTGCTTCCCGACCACAACTGTAATATAGTTTTATGCAATGTTGTTGTGTATTATTAACCCAAAGCGGTAATTCACGTGACCTTCTTCGGATGACTTTTTTTTTAATTGTAAGCCCGTCTTTATCTTTCATCTGCATGTTGTAGTATTTTCTCACCATATTGTCATCTTGTTCTATTGTGTACCTACATTTTCTGACAATCCTTAGAAAAACAATTCGCTGTCTATTTTCCAAGTGGATGAGTGGGTGGTGTATAGAAATTTTAAATTGAAGGCGCTTTAAGAAAATTGCTAAGCACACAAAGAACTGTTGCACACTTGGACAATAGTTTGTATGGTTATACAGAAGGCTTACGTTGAAGATTTACACATATTCTGAAGATCTGGGCTTACATTAGGGGAACAATATAAATTTGCATTTTGTATTAAAATTTTGTTTTCTTTTATTTCGCATTCGTGAAAGTCACCACATATGTGTGTCATATGGATGGCATCAATTGTATTCTGAGAAGTTTATAAGAATCTAATATCAGGCTAAAGTTCAAAATCCTATAAATGCAAATTCGTTGCCAAGCTTTAGATTTAAACCTTCTCAAAGCAGACATGTGTCCAGACATGGCAGGTCCACTAAATTTTGTTTCTCCTCACTAGCTAATTTGTTGAAAAAAGTCAAAAAGAGACCAGATCGACAATTTTACCGTCATTTCATGGAGAGCCATTAACATATGGTGCAGTAGCTTTGTAGTAAGTGAACCGGAATATCTCGAGAACTGACTCGGATCTGACAAACAACATCAAATGGTATAAAACTATCATGAGATTCTTTTCAAATCAGGGTTAGTTGGCGTTAAATTGAAAAATATATATAAAGGGTGATCCATTTCGAGGCTCCCTACTTTTTTAAAGAAAAAAACACAGAAAATTCAAATTTAATGGAGAATGTTTATTATCATTTGAAAGAACATTCTTTGGCATTTATTTTTTGAAGATTATGTCTATCAAATGTTGGCCGTTGCTACGTCGCAGATGGTCCATCCGTTGAGTCCAATTTTCGATCACTCGTTCGAGCATTTCGACTGGTAACTGGCGAATGACACGCGTGATATTTTCCTCCAAGGACTGAATCGAAGCGGGTTTGTCGGCATAAGCTTTTGACTTCACATATCCCCACAGGAAAAAGTCTAACGGGTAATATCACACGATCTTGGTGGCCAATCGACCGGTCCAAAACGTGAAATTATGTGCTCACCGAAATGTTCTCTCAATAAGTCCATTGATTGATGCGATTTGTGGAAAGTGGCGCCGTCTTGCTGAAACCAAATGTCGCCGAGATCACGAGCTTCAATTTCAGGCATCAAATGCGGCAATTTTGTTTGTTTACATACCCATTGAGCCAGAAATGGGCCTCATCGCTAAAAAAATTTTCCTCGAAAACGTCGGATCTTCTTGGAACTTTTCAAGAGCCCATAGAGCGAAGCGATGTCGCTTGGGAAGGTCGAGCGGCTTCAGTTGTTGCACAAGCTGTATTTTGTACGCTTTCAATTTAAGATCTTGACGTAAAATGCGCCAAGTCGTTCCATACGTCAGTCCGAGTTGCTGTGAACGGCGCCGAATCGACTCTCTACGGTCTTCGTGTACACTCTCAGCTACGGCCGCTATATTTTCTTCACAGCGTGCTGGACGTGGTCTATTCGGTCGAATATTATCCAATAATGAATCTGTTGGAAATGTTTCACCCGTAAACGTTTACTATTTGTGATTAGGTACATATTATCCTAACAGGAAGTCATGCAACTCAAGGATATGTAAATAAGAAACGACCATTGCAACTCCCCAAGATCAAACAATGAAGTACTTGAAAAGCGCATAAAAAGATGCGTCACTAGGATGAGGCGGTATGCAAAATCTTGCAAAGAAAGGTAAAACATTTATTTATTACGTTTTTCTACGTTATGTCTACATGACATTGCCCGCCATTTTTCGATATGACCTCTATAAGACGGTATGTAAGAGACTCAAACTTTCTTTTTTAAATATTCGAGTGAAACTAGGGCCAAGACATCACGAATAGTTTCGATTAAAGTGTCTGCCGCCTTCATACACCTTCCGAGATGACCATGGCCAAACATTTTCGATTATGTTCAAGTCCGGTGAATAGGGCAGTCATGACAAAAGTTCCAAGTCTTCTCATGGAATCCAACTTCTAGCAGCCCTTGAAGTGTGAATGGGGGTATTGTCTTTTTGGAATATCCAAGGCATGAATCCGAAAATGTTTTTCACTATTGGAAATGACCGTTCTGGCAAACATTTGTAGTTGTTTCCGTTCATTGTAAAGGACAAAAGGTCCAACTCGATTGTGGCATAGTAGGTAATTATTCCCCACATCATTACACTTGATGTACGGCTGTGATCAGTCTTGCCAAAATAAGATCCCCTTTCTAAGATCATGAAAAAAAAAATATTATAACCATCAGGGCCGTCAAGATTAAACTTTTTTTATCCGAAAAAACAACGCGATTCAATTCACTGCCCCAAGCTACATGTTCTCCTGCAAAATTCATTCGATGCTTCTTGTGTACTTGCTTCAAAACAGGTTTTTTTTAAGTTTTTTCTCTAGATAGTAACACTTTTTCGTACCATCCTTCTGACCGTTGCTTTGCTGGCTGATATACCTCCATTGGCCCTTATTTTAGTCCCTGCTAGAGAAGAATTTGGGGCAAGCCGTAAAAATATCCGCCTTTTTTGTAATTTTGTTGCTTCCGAAGGGCTCAGTGGCGCGATGGTTAGTGCGTTGAACTGCCGCGAGAAGGTCTGGGTTCGATCCCCAGCCGTAGCAACACCTTAATGATTTTTCACTGGCCCTCCTCGCGTGATGTTCTGACAAATCATCCGAGTAGTACCAAACGTCATGAATAGCTTATCTCAACTTAGCCGTTCGGATTCGGCATAAAACAGGAGTTCCCGCCATCGTGCAAAGAAGTACACACGCACACATGAATGGTTGTGAGAAAAAAGCTAGGCCCTGGATACTAACGACCCTGTTGCGCCATAAATTTAATTTTTTTTTTGCTTCCGCCGTTCGTTCTTTTGGTTTTTTCCCATAATTGTTTGCAACAGTCCAACTTCTATTAAGCCTCCTTACAATTTATCGGTTTAAGTTCGTGAAAACATCTATTTTCCTCATTTTCCGGCTTCAAAGTCTTTCCGGAACCCATTTTTTGAACACAGGTACTTAACAAAAGTTTTCGTGTATAAAATTTCCAACAGGTATAAGGAGTGCAACCCGATAGCAAAATTTATGCCCTCATCTTAGTGATCGCCAGTGTATAAATTTGAAAGAAATATCATTCTCCTATAGCTAGGAATGGAGATGGCAGGTTGTAAGCCTTAACTTAAATGCCAAATTTTAGTTTATTTTTCACTGGAATGACAATCCTTGGTGTATAAATCGATAAAGGAGGATTCTGTTCTCCATTGAAATTAACTCCTAGATAATATATGATTCGCTTTAGTATGATCTTTGGTAAGTAGGATAATTCCAAGATTCACTAGGTTTCATATGGGACTAAATTCGGTCTTAAGTGAGCTGGCAGCTACTGACAGCTATTTGCTCTTGATTTAAAAGACGTCACGCAAGTTATGGACATCTTTTCTTCGTTAAACATTATTCCTGAAAAGACCCAGGGTCCATACTACTGCCTATATTGGAGGTCTGTTGACGTTGTTGGAAGTGCTTTCGTTACTTTGTTGCAGTGACATTAAACCGTCTTTGGTCAGTTCTTTTATTCCGGCACAAGGCTTCAACATACTGGGAGTTGATCTGGGCGTTCATATAATATGAGTTGACCTCCTGATGTACCACAAAGGTGGTACATCAGGAGGATCAGGAGCTTGCTTAACGTCTAGGATTGAGTCTTGGATTTCTTTGATGCTGTCCTTTGTTGTTTTCTTTATCCGACATATTTTATTAAGCAAACCACTTGGAAAGACTTGCGTAACGTTCGGTAGAATTCTCCGTATAGCACGGTAAAAATGCGAGTGTTAAGCCACGCAAATACAAAGGTGGTACACGCGTAAACCATAGTATTAATACCACCAGGGTGTAAAAGGTATTACGATATAAGCATAGACCTTACGATAACCATTACCAGATGTTGTTGAAAATTAGGGCGGCCTGTCAGCTAATCAGCTAAACTGTCGACCGTTCTACTATCTATCACCTACTTACTACTATTTCTCCCTCTTCGTCGTTATGCTTATGACGATGTACACTTATTACCACTTTCCTCTCGCTAACAAAAATTCTATAAGAATGTTTTAGTCCTAGGGCAGCTGCAACAGAAAGTTGGAATCTGGGTCTATCGGAATCGGAACTAAACGAACTCCACTGCAATGTTCCGCAAGTTTTATATATAGTTCAGGAGGATCAGGAGCTTGCTTAACGTCTAGGATTGAGTCTTGGATTTCTTTGATGCTGTCCTTTGTTGTTTTCTTTATACGACATATTTTATTATAAGCACACTCTTAAATATTTAAGAGCATGGGCTTCAGGGAAAAAACCGAAAGAGGATCGAAAAAATTCTTGGGTACATATTGGTATGTTAAAAATGGACCCCTGTGGGACAGTGGTAGTGGATCAATTATGGCTTTTTGCTGGACAACCTGACGAATCTTTCGAAGTATCAATTATCATGAAAAACTTATATCTTTTCAAATTTTCTGACTCGGTAAAAATGTCCCTTCATCGTGTATGGTGAATGGGTGCTTAAAAAGCTAGGCCCTGGTTCTAACGAACCTATAGCGCTAAAAATGTGTGTTTGGTTTTTTGGGTAAAAATCTTCCATATGTGATGAATGGCTGCTACGAAATGACAAGTCCCTGGCATTTAACGAGTATATTGCGTCCGACTGGCGGGAACGAAGCTAACTGACTTCAATTGCGCACTTCAATTTGGTTGAATTCGGCTCTTCTTGTGTGCGCCACTTAAAGCGACGGCTTTCTCTACCTTTTTCGACGTCTGGCTGAGAATCAGTGACTCCTAATATATGCTTGAGGATTAATTCGTGTGCATTAAAATTTTAACGATTTGTAAATCAACTGCCCCAAGGTCATAATGTTTCTGACAAATTCATTGCAATTTTTAGGCAAAAAAAAATTTTGTCAGTTCCAAAGGTACGATAGTCATCACATTGCCTCTGTGAGATCACATTGTTAGATAGAAAAAGTCCAGTTTTCAAGGAAAGATTCAAATTTATGAAAACCTAAGGGACTGAATTATCAGTTGGCTTAGCTTTTTAAAGAAATATGCTACATGCCAAAACCAACATCATCGAATTTGATTGTCAGGCGTCAGATACTAGTTGACAGCCTACTGCTTTGTTTCTTAGCAACAAAAATATCTGCATTAAGATTTTTTACTGATCTTTGTGTAAAGGTTATTTTATTTTCTCTTATATGATCTTTGTTAAACGATTTTGAGTACGAAAACGGCATCAACTAAAAATCATTCCATCATTCAATTCCCGGGAATTTTTTCCTTGTCAGCAATGTAAATCAAATTGCTGAATGGAAACAGTTTCCTGGAAAAATTTATTTGCGATAGCCCTGAATAAGAATCGGTAAAAAACTGAAATCCCACAAAATTCTCTGAAGAGAGAACCCCCAGAAATAGAATACCAAATCAGCATTCAATAATTCAGGGGTTACTGTTCAGTATTCTCATGTTGATTTTGTCTCTTTTTGTTATAAACCTAATCAGATGAGGCGAAAATGTAACGCCTATGAATGGTGTTTCATCCAACGGTTTCTTTTAAATCATAGGTTATGTTGACACTGTTTCCCGCTCAAAATCTTAACAGAAAGTTAGTATCTCATACCTTCGCACAACGAAATGAGTTGCTTGATGATTGAACAACGTTGGGAAAATCTTATAACCAAAGTGAGTGCTCTGTAGCCCAAGAAGTGCGTTATTTGAAAAGAAGTTTTAGGCGAAAGGAAGCCCCACCGCGCCTGCTGTAAGCAAGTTTGTGCAAAACTTTCGTAGGACTGGTATGCTAGTGGACAACGGACAGATGAGAATGTGGCTGCTGTAGCCGAGAGTGTGAGACGTAACTCACGAACATCAACTCGCCTGAGGAGGATTCTGCACAAAGTTCTCGGATTATTCGATTGCCCAATTGACTCAGCAATTAAAGGCGCACGCCCATCAGCTTTATAAAGGCCTATCGCCAATAAATTTTCCCGGGATTGTTTCCATTGTCAGCAATGTAAATCATATTGCTGAATGGGAACCGTTTCCCGGGGAAATTTATTCGCGATAGGCCTGATTATCGCTTTGCAGTTTGGGCCTTAGAGCAGCTTGAATTGGACAAAGATTTTGGACGAAAATTCATATTTTCTGACAAAGCGAATTTTAATCTCGTTGGCATAGAGATTCTGGGGCTTGGGAAACCAGCACGCGTTATTGTCGAGACGCTGATGCATCCACAGAGAATAACAATTTGGAGCGGATTGTGGAGTGGTGGCATCATTGGACCATTTTTCCTCGAAAATGAGGCTGGGAATAAAGTTTCGGTCAACGGTGGGCGTTACAGAGTCAACTTAGCCGACTTTTTTCTTGACTGAAGTAGAAGACATGAATTTGGACGACCTGTGACTCATGCAGGATTGCGCGCTATGCCACAATCGATTTTTTGCGCACCAAATTCTCAAATCGTGTTATCAGCTACATTGACTAGATATGTCAATTGTTCGCCTCCGAGCTGCAATTTAACTCTTTTAGACTTTTTTTTTGTGGGGAAACGTGAGAATCGATATTTCGGCGTTACAGATTCAAGTTTACCAACAACTTTTTTTTGACATTGAAGACATGAATTTGGACGACCTCTAGTTCATGCAGGTTGGCGCGCAATGCCACAATTGATTTTTTTTGTGCACCAAATTCTCAAATCGCGTTGTCAGCCACCTTGGTGATGTCGATTGCCCGCCTCGGAGCTGCTCTTTTAGGTTTTTTTTGTGGGGAAACGTAAAGGATCGATCTTATGCCAACAGTCCGGAAACGATTTAAGCAATTAAGGCCAATATCATCCAAGTAATCAGTGAGCCACAGCCCAAAATCATCAAAAAGGTCTTGTAAGGATTAATGTGACACAATGTGCTACTGCGAAGCCAGCCGAGACGGCCACTTGAACGACGTTGTGTTCCATAATTAATGGGAATGTTTGCTCTTACAAATAAAAATGGATTTTTTAAAAGAAATTTGGCCCACTTGATACAACGCCCTAAGATGCTCGAAAATTTAATTTTAATTTTGCACAACTATATCAAGACTCACCACGCACACATAATAACTTACCCAACGGCATAATGCACATCTTAAAGCAAGGATTATACGTCCCCACATGCATACAGGCCAGCTTAAGACGTAATGTACAATGCCTGGACATTCCCAATTATTGATTTTAATCTCAAAGCTTTCGCTTACATAAGTTTAAATCGATTTACTCACTCGTACCTTGTAATTCCCGATAATCCCTTGCACCATAAAATGTGGTTTAGATGCAATTAAATTCTCATCACAGAGCACCAGTATTAAAGACTTATATTCGAGTATCTAGGGATTCTTTAACACGACAAGTTGCTGTAGTATCTTTTCGAAATGGGGGAAGAGGCCAAATTCAAATTGACTTTTGCTCAACCGAATTCCAACAAAAGATCAACTCTATTGAGGACATAATTTATAAATTTCTCCAGCAACCCCCGTTGCGACCCCATGTTTATCATTGCGACCCCATGTTTATCAACAATTTCCGAAAAAAATGTCATTTCCCTTCGTTTTGTTTTTTTACCGCTACTGTACAACACAAGACTAGACATAGAACAGCATTGAAATGGTCTTTGGTAGTTTTGCCTTCTAAGGAGTATTTTTCTTTTTGCTGTTTTTTTCTTCAAATGGTTTCCTTCACATCAACCCCTAAGGGCACATGTAGTACTCGACTCGTATATGGGGGGTGGTCGTGATTTACTTCCCTTCCATGCACATATACTCGAACTCGTACGAATGCCATTGCACTGTCTTGGGTGTATGGTAATTCCATCGCGGCCAGTTATGAGATCCGGATCATAATAATAGTTTTACATTTCATTGAGAATTCAACTACCCTCCGGGGGCACTCTGCACATTTACTACAAGGGTGGCTTTTAATGTTTTCTCTTATTCGTCGTTTCTCTTTCTCGTTTCAGATAAAACACATCAAATACTCATACTAATTGATATTACGCTAATAATCGACTACAAAGAGAACACAACAGAAAGGACTCTAATAATACTAAAAGCACGCCTCCTGTACATTAACGACTTAGACCCGCTTTGGTGATATTTAGAGACTTAACGATATTTACTTAGAAAACGCCACCATAACCTAACACAAAATTTAGGTTAGCTTGCACCACCCTGTTGTATGGAAAGGTTGTTGTTGTTATTTTTTAAATCGGTGTTGTTGCGCGGCGGTGCTTATAAAGCGGTTGGGAAAATTACAAATTCAAAATGCAAAAGGAAAACAATTCAGCCCCGGAGAATCATCAATTTGTCGGACCGTACCGGTTGGAAAAAACCCTTGGCAAGGGTCAAACTGGTGGGTTATCTACCTAAAAAAAATATGAAAACCCCAATCAATTTAAGCTGAACTAACATTGCATACGATTTGCATCTTTATTTGCAGGTTTGGTTAAGCTGGGTGTACACTGTGTGCTGGGTAAAAAAGTTGCCATAAAGATTATCAACCGGGAGAAGTTGAGCGAATCCGTTCTGATGAAGGTGAGTAGCAGTTAGGGGAGGGGGTGGTAGAGTGCGCGCCTAACTGTCTACACTCTTAACCTCCTTATACGGTTTGTGTGTTTATAGTCAAAGTTGAGGTTAATCACGCAATGTCCGCCCTATATTTAGAATGGTTATCCCACTTTTGTCTTTGATCGATCCTTGGAATGAACAAAATTTTTTTTTTCTCTTGCCTACAAAGAACTTTATTAACGCTGTCTTTGTGTGTGTGTTCTTTTTCTTTAATTTGATAGGTTGAACGTGAGATAGCGATTATGAAACTAATAGATCATCCCCATGTTTTGGGGTTGAGTGATGTCTACGAGAATAAAAAGTATCTGTACTTGATACTAGAGCATGTATCCGGCGGGGAGTTGTTCGATTATCTGGTGAAGAAGGGCCGCCTGACGCCCAAGGAGGCGAGGAAGTTCTTTAGACAGATAATATCGGCGTTGGATTTTTGTCATTCACATTCGATTTGGTAGGCTTTTTTCGTTGTGTGTGTGTGTGCGCTCTATTTTCGTCATATGTAAATTGATTTTGTTATCCTTTTGTCTGGCGAAATTTAGTCACCGAGATCTGAAGCCCGAAAACTTGCTGTTGGATGAGAAGAATAATATTAAGATTGCTGATTTTGGAATGGCTTCCTTGCAACCAGCCGGATCTATGTTGGAGACGTCGTGCGGCTCACCACATTATGCTTGTCCGGAGGTTATTAGGGTAAGTATATGTTTATTGGTATAGTTTTAAAAGGTTCCCCTTGACATAGGCACGCACTGTTTTGTTTGTTGTCACGCCACGTTGGTATACCACTAATACAATAGATGAAGGAGATATTGGGATGAGATTGTTTGATAGGTGAATTTGAAAATCGATATGACAAGCTGCCACCCTAATGGTGGGTTGTCCACCCTATTTTTACAAACAAAAAGCTATATATACCGTTCTTCCTTTTTCTGATAAATGAAGGATGAGTGGTAAGAGTGGCCATTTCTAAAGCAGGACTATCTGGAACTGAGGGTGTTGGGATATGCATTTAGAAAAGAAACCTTTATATCTGATTCTAAAAGTTTGTAACACTAAGGGTGGTATGAACAAACGAATATTAAACTAAGAGTCTGAAAAACCAACGAATCTCATATATTTTCTCAAGTAGTTCTGACAATTTTAGTCAGAGAATAGATAGAATGGAGGATTCAACAAAACAGAATTATCATAAGACATCGAAGGAATGTGGGCGAACTCGTAAAAGTGAGTTAGATACCTACACATTTTTGTAGTTCATTTAAAGGCGTTATTTCAGAACGAATTTTCTGACATATAAACCAAACAAATAAACAAATTTTGTTGGCATTAACAGCCCATTCAGGACGTCAAAGCGGCACTTGATGTTTTAAAGGCATTTGACAGGGTTTATCATCAAACACTTTTGTCGAAATTGCGTGCATTTGGAATCGATGAAATACATTCTTCAATGGATTAGACATTTTCTTTGGAATCGTTCAATTCAAGTTGTTTTTTTGACGGTTTCAAGTCTGCAACTCACCAAATAAATGCTGCTGTCCCTCATGGCTCAATTTTCAACTTGTCTCCGACTTTCTTTCTCATTTTTATAAATGTTCTCATGACTGCAACTTCTAATTCAATTCAATCCTTCGCCGATGACAGTACTCCCAGCTTTTCATATTCATTTCAGGTCCACGTCTCTCATCTCCGAACGTAGACGTAAACTACAAAATTAAGCTCATTAAATTCCGATCTTGCTAGCATTATCAAATGGGGTAAATCCAACAGAGTAGAATTCAATGCTTCCATAACACAATGCTGTCTTCTGTCATTAAAGCGAAGCCAAAATCTGCATCCGTTGGACTTACGTCCAAGAAACCGAAAAGCTTTCCATTCTAGGTATGTGTCTTAGTAATGGCTTACGTTGGAACGACTAGATATTGCAAGTCGCTAAAAACGCAGCGATATTTTTTTAGGTTACCTTAATCGATGTAAGAAATATTTCACTTCCTCTGATCTGGCCTTAATATAGCTATAAAGCGTATTGTACGTCCTAAACTTGAGACGGGGTCAGTGGCGCGATGGTTGGTGCGAAGAACTGCCGCGCAGGTCTCGATTCCCAGCCGTAGCAAAGACCTTAAATGATTTTTCACTGGCCCTTCTCTCGTGATAATGTAAGTAATCATCCGAGTAGTATCAGTTGTCAAGAATAGCTTATCTCGAATTCGCCGTTCAGAGTCGACATAAAACATGAGGTCCCGACAATGTGCAAGAATTACACACGCTCATAACAATGGTTGGGAGAAAGCTCGGCCCTGGGTACTAACAAGCCTTGTTCGGCAAAACAATTTTGTATTTGTAAATTTGTGAGTTCGAATGTTCCACTCCTAGATAACATTCAAATGCGTGCAAAAAAAAATTGTAGGATGACAAAGGAATAGTGGATGACATAGGGATTAGTTTCGATCGAAATATCTCCTGCATTACCTTGTTTTATCGCGATTTAAGCAACCAATACGCCGCAATACTCGTCACTCTATGAAGGAAAATCAGTTTATCCTCAAGCCTATCTAAAACATATACATACAGGATTTTCCTAACTCCTTGAGTGCGCTTCTCCCTTTATGTCCGAAGCTATTATTTTTCCCACAAAGAAGATAACCTCCTGCTTAACGCCGACTCTGAGCGTCATGAGAAGCTTCTCATGACAAAATCTTACTCTTCGATATTTGTCAGACTTTCACAAGGGGTGGAGCAATAAAAAAAAACCAGGTGTTGTCACTTTGTAGATTTTTACCAGGGACCCTGCGCTTAGTAGTTCAACGCAATTAACAGTGATTTTGTTTTTGCTAGAATGCCGTCATATTTTGGCCGCTGGATTTTTCTGTGTTAGGTCAATAGTCGGTAGGTCCTTTGTAAGCGAAATTTTCTTATTGTTTTACTGATTTTCACACATTTGAATGCTTACGAAAGACTTGGAATGATTTTCGCTGTATTATTAAATCAAAAATGAAGTCAATCTTCCTTCAGTAATGTAATAGAACAATAATTCTCTTAGCCAATTTAGCACGTGAAATTGGTCCGCTTCCAAACTGTGAAAGCCGTTGTTCTACAAATATGAACACACGCACATATGAATATTTGAAGAAAATTAGAATGCCTTGATTTTTGTTTGTAGAATTTTTGAATGAATTGTAGAACCAGTTCATTACATCCGCGATGATGGCCTTCGGGGCTCTATCAGCGGCTACTACTTTCTAACCTTATATTGAATCTCTTGGGTCCTCTTCAAACAGTATAAGGTGTTTTCTTAGAGGAATAGATTTTCTTTTAAATAAAACAACAAACTCAATAGAATGACCAAAAATGTTATATTGGCTCGCATCTTTCATGGCATTTAATTTTTAAAAAAAAATTCTGGCATATGGCCTCCGCGACTGCGCCTTAAGAACGCCATTCTGCTGGTCAAATTTTGCACCACCTTTTGGAGCATACCCAGCCTCATATCGTCAATTGTGCATCGCTTGTGGGATTAATTTCTTAGTGATCAATCGTTGCTGGTTTATTAGCATATACCAGAGATTTGACGTATCTACACCCACAAAAAGCAGTCCAAAATCAAAAAATAAAAATCTGATAAAACTTCCAGTTGATTCTCAGCTTATTCACCGAACACATGACGCAATTAATGGTCCGGCTTTAATGGCTTTAATTCTTGCACCAGATTGATCTTATATAGATGTAAGCTAAGTTCTTCCCTCGAAATTTTCCAAGTAGTGGACGGGTAGATACGAAGTTGCTGAGAACGGCGTGGAATCTATAAATTCCGGTCCTCTGTCACATCCACGCCTACATCGGCGATGGCTTTTTCTGTTCGCGAAGTACGGGCTCGATTTGAACGAATATTATCAAAAAGAGTAAATGTAGTCATGAATCGATCCACAGTATTGCCTTTTGGCTGCTCATATGGACGATTATGCGCACCGTTAACTTGGCGAATTTCTCTATAAGTTTAACTAATAGAGCTCGAATTTTTAAAATGAACGGTTTTTAAACGTTGGTTTGGTGTCTTCTCATGGTTATTACAAAGTATAGTCAAACAAAAGTCAAACACACTTCATTAGTATGACAGCTAGTTTGACAGTTATCTATATTGAAAGTTCTCTACCGCTAAAAAATATTTTGATTTTGTCTGCCCAGAGATTCCATTACAATCGCCTCTTCCTAGAGTTTTGTAGGACCTCTTAATTAGGGTTGCAATTGCTTTGAATCCACTTAAGTATCGCCCCCCAGTCCAATCACTGTTGCAAGGCATAAGACATTAGTATTCCACAAATCCTGTCAGCCCTCTGAAATTGTACTGTTCACTGTTTTATTGACATAAACGCCTCGCAGACTATTACATTTTAGTTCCTTCTTAAAGTTGGTAAAAGCTCCGTTTGATAATAATTCCCTCAGAGATTGAAGATTTTATAACAAAAAAAGTTAGTTTAGGGTTTAATAGTTTTATAGTTTATAAAAAAGAAAGTTAGTTTAGGGTTTTATAGTCAAATAAGGCAGCAGGGACACTCGCATTATACGCCATTGTAAAATCCCCACCTTTGAAAAATTCACAAATCGATATTCTTCAACCACAAAAGTTGACAGTTTAACACCGATTCTGATTATCAAGTTTTAGAGCAAGCTTTTCATGACAGTTTTATACTCTTTTGCATGAGGTGGAGTATTTGTACTTTGTATTCCACAACACTAATCCCCTGCACCCAGATGTTAGATTAAGAGTTCACATAAAAATTCGAACGTTTTTTTTTTATTCCCTTTTATCCAAAACAATGTTTAAAACTTCCCTTGAAGGTAATTAATGTTTCAGTCTAAGTTCTGTACACCTCTTTGTTCCCACATCGATTTTTTATTAACCTTAATTGCAACTGATTTGACTAAGGATACAAATTTATTTAAATTAAGGCCAATACATGGAAAATTGCATAGCACGGGTCATTGAATTATTTTATCATGATTAAAATAAACACCAGCTACACATTGCTATTATGAGGTTCCGGTTGGTAATAGTTGGAGGACCCGAAATGTCCATTTGTATTGTCGTTATCCATACAAACAAATCGGTTTAATTCATGTGCACAGTAAATTCAATCAGGAGGCCGTTTAGTCCTTTCTAGTGGATGTGTAAATGGTCAAAACCAAATGAATTAGCTTTAAATGAAAAAAGTTCAGAACCACAATAATTTGGGGTGAAATTGGATTTGGTTTTCACCGGAATTTTTAACTCAAAACATACATAGTCAAACGGCGTAATATGTCCAATGAACAGTTGCAGTAATTATGTGGATACGGGGAGTTTTTTTTTGCTATGTGATGGAAGTTATTCATCTAATTAAGTACACGCCATACAGAAGGAGAAGGAGAAACAATGCATTTGTTTGAGATTTGTTGAATAGCCTATCCCATTCCAACCTAAAATTAAACATTCCTAGAAAGTGGGCGTGGAATTATCACACTTCATCAAAATCTTTTATTGACAAATCCTTCGCAGACATACATGGCTAATTCAACTCAGGTAGTGATCCTGAGTCCAGCCATATACTTTAAGCTATAACTAGCTTCTATTTTTCTCTATATTTCTCCATGTTATGTTACAAACAATTTATCGAAACTAATCAAGCCTATCGTGGATAAATTTCCCCGGGAATTTATCCCTAGTCAGCAGTGTAAATCGAATTTCTGAATGGGAACATTTATTCACGATATGCCTGAATATTCCCCTTTTGGAATAGGGCGTGAAGAGTAATACGCGCGATCTACAATAAACCTGCTACACTCCAGAAATAATGAATCAATATTTTATAAAACTAAAAGTTCAGGTTTACAAGCATAGAACAGAATCCTTTTCAAAAAACAAGAAAAATCGCAGTTTTGTCTCAGTTGATAATAAGAATATAAAGGAACTAATTCTGCAGACTGTTAAAGAACGATCACGAAGAGTCTCTCGCTGTCTGTCAAAACCAACCATTCAATACTGGGGACGAAAGCAAAAACTGCCAACCAAACAGCTATCCTTTGAATGGAAACTGTCCTAATCGAGAAATATGAAAAGGGGGATAAGGATTGTTAGTGAAAATACACCAACTCATTAGAAAGGTTTGGTCGGATGAAGATAAGCCTGAAGAATGGAACCTCAATATAGTTCGGCCGATCTTGAAAAAAAGAGATCGTCTGAACTCCGCCTATTTCAGAAGCAAAAGTATCCTCAACTTAGGAAACGCTATTCTGTCTGCAAGTGCATGAAACCGTTCACCAACAGCCTTATCAATCAGACAATTTTTTGATTCGAAAAAAAAACTTAAGATCTCCAAATCTATATAAACTACGTTTTTAGGGAAGAACTATACAAAGCCATGTCTAATCTTGTGGTCATGTGGTTTCTTCAATATTGTTGTCACTCTTGTCATTGCATTGATCAAAACCAATAAAATTTCACTACCGCATCTATGGGTATAAAAAAAAGAGCGCCTTAAGTTTTTTAAGCGGCATGACTAAATCTAGGGCATGAGGGGTTTAGTGGCGTGATAGTTAATCCGATGAACTGCCGCGCAGAAAGTCTGGGTTCGATTCCTAGCCATAGCAACACCTAAATGATTTTTCACTGGCCCTTCTCTCGTTTTCATATGACATATGATTATATGACATATGACATATGATTATATGACATATGATTATGTATATGACATATGATAATATGACAAATAAATACATGCCATATGTCAAATGGTTCTCTCGTGATCATATGAAAAAAATTCAATTTATCAATTGTCAAAAAAAAGCTTTTCTGAACTTAGGCGTTCCTGTTCGGCATAAACAGTCATGCAAGAAGTACACACGCGCACGTGAATGGTTGTGGCAAAAAGCTAGATCCTGGGTACTAACTTTCTTACTAAATTTATACCTTCACCAAGTAATGGTACACAAGATCGATGAACCAGGCAGAACATTACAATCGACTTCTATATATTCTGACGACACCTCGTCGAACAAATAATTACTCCTGCCCACCACCCTTTCTACGACCTAAGAATGCAAGAAAGTAATTAAGTCCTTAATTCAACTTCTTGTGAGATCCAATATAAGACTTGATCATTATAGTCCTACTTTGGGACTGAACCACAGGTTTGTGATTGCTAGACATGCTAAATATTCCGGCCTTCATTGAAATCTTCGATTCCAAGAAAGATGTAAGATACTTTGGATAAACCCCTATTTTTACCTGTTACACGCAAGTAAAAACTGATCTTGACCAACTTATATTATGCAACTACAGTCAATTAGCGAAGATCCGGGGTACTATGAGGGGAATACTAGTTGAAACCTGGGTTCAGCTTGGACTGTTTGCTTCTTAAGCAAGTTTTAAGTGAATATAAGACAAAAAAAAACACTCACCAATGAACAAAACAGCATACATTTCTTGAGAAAGCTAGTTAAAAGGTGTATACTCCATCACAGAATAAACAACTTCCACCCATTTATACGTCAAGCCTTCAAGTCTCGAATTCACAAATCACAAAATCACTTTTTTTGCAAAAAGAAAACGCACTCTTTTGACTATAAATATACAGATGGATTAACTTATCAAACACTTCCGAGGAATCACAAGCAACAACATGTTACAACGATCACAACAACCTTCCATAACATGGGGAAAACAGTCGCAATCACAAAAAACTCGTGCTTTCTCCAACAAATACGCAACAGGTGACAGATCGAAAAAACAAACACTCCCGATGGCACACAAACACTACAATGTGTGAAATTGAAAAGGACAAATGCTTTACACGTGCAAACAAAATGGAGCTTTCATCACACTCACTTTGCCCAAAAAAGGAAAGATCGAACACTAAACACGAACAACAATGATGCAAAAAAAAATAGTAACCTCGAAATGTGCGTCACGAGTTTAATACGCACTTTGCCCCGAAAGGAAAACCCGAACATTCACGACTAAACACGAGCGACAACAATGTTTGCCAAATTAAAAATAACCTCGAAATGTCCCATGAAATAACCACGAATGAAATAACTATTTTGCAATAATTCATATGAAACACATTTTGTTGACTTAATTTTCCAAATTATTCACTTCGTTTCACGTCCTGTTGATTATTAAAATTTTATTGAAAATTATTTTTCGACAACAAAGCGATTCGCCGCCTTCTTCGTTGAAAATTTCCCGAGCATAATGGTTTGAGCGTATACAGCTATCTCCCTTTAATCACTTAATCCGAACACGGCTTGCAATAAATGATGGTGCAATGCCTTTGACCCTTTTACTCTTTTCTTTGGCTTAGAATTAGAAGATGTCATTGCACGCGTAAACTGCCTAGACTTTGATAAGTAAGTGCGACCATCGTTGCAAAAACAAAAGTGCTGGATGAGTAAGTGTGACCATCGTTGTAAAAAAGTGCTCGATTTCATTTACAAAAAAAAAAACGGTGACTAAAATATTAAAAATGATGGTCTCTGTAAGGTAAATTTGCTGAATAAAAGTGTGATAAATATAAATCTGTACACATTTTGCAATTGTCGAGCAGGGATTATTTTTTGAGAATATTTTTATTTACTACGTAGGATAGATTGCAATTTTACGACGACATTTTATGAACGACCCTAAAACTTTACCACTAAATAATGCGGTAACCCACTGAATTGAATCTCGATTTAGTAATTTATTTATTGATAGAATTTTGTTCCTGTTGTTCTCTTTCCGCTCAGTGTAGCACATACGTTTGATGTTGGAAAGTGACTGATTAAATGTCAAAATGGCATTTCAAAAGTTTACAACGTTTTCCATCTCAGTTTACACACCCAATTCCTGTGAGAAAATTCCTATATTATTGGAAAAGTTTTCCCATACAAATTTTGACAGTTTATTTATCACGTCGTCATTCTATCACGTTTACGACGTTTACGACGACTTTCTGACGTTGCATGAATATCCCTAATGAAAAGAAAATAAGAAATAAACGGCAAAACAAATAAAATGTAGCAAAAATGGAAGAGAGACTTTCTCAAATCAAACAAAAATGCATTTGTGGCGAAATTACTTACGAATGACCATATTACGACCACAAGACGTTAACATATCCAAAGATCTCAAGTGAATGTGTTTAATGTTAAAAAAAAATCACTAAATACCACCACAGTGAGCTTACACTGCTCTCTCTGCATGTAGGTCAAACGAACGTTCTGATCGAACTTGATTGCTGCACTGTATACAGAATCACTTCACATGCGATTCGAGCATAAAACCATCTTTGTGGTTGCTGCGTCCGTCGTAGGTATTTGAAATTCATAATACGCTACAGGGGTACTGATATTGATACCCCAATATTCGCATTACCACCCCAGCATGAAACAACAACATAGCATACGATCGACGAAATATCCCCTTCGCATTTACCCCCCGAGTCTGAAACGGCTACAAAGTTTTTAACTGTGATGCGTACTCTATGTAGTTCTATACCTTTTTGGCAACTTCCACTAACTCATAAGCCCAATCTGGTCGGGTGAAAGTATGCCTGAAGAATAGAACCACAGCATCGTTTGCGTGATCCACAAAAAAAAGAGACCCTATCAACTGCGCCAACAACAGAGGCATAAGTCACTTCAAAATCGCCTACAAGATCCTATCTGCCGTAATATGTGAACTCCTGAAACCGTTTACTTACAACTTTATCGGCCCTTATCAGTGTGGGTCTAGGCCAGGAAAGTACACAACCGATCAAATTTTCACACTTTGGCAGATCCTTGAAAAAACTCAAGAAGTCCAAATCGATACCTAGCATCTATTCATCGATTTCAAAGCCGCATACGCAAGCATAGAGATAAACAAAACAGAGCCATGTCTTGTTTTGGTATTCCGTCCAAACTCGTCCGTCTATGTAGGATGACGATGGAGAATTCTCGGTGGTCCGTCAGGTTCGAAAATTACCTCACCGAAACTTTAGATGCTAAAAAAGGATTAAGGCAAGCCAAAGCACTGTCATGTGACTTCTTTAATCCGATTACTGATTACGGATTGTGCAAAACACACGAGCCAATACCAGAGGCACAATCTTCAAAAATCGGTGCAACTGCTAGCATACGCCAACGATATTGACACCATTGATCATGGCCACGTTTGTGAGTACAGATAAAGAAGAAGCAAAAATGGGTCTAGCAGTAAATGACGTTAAGACAAAGTTTATGCTGTCAACACGAAAGGGGACACAACACCGACGAGTTGGACAGAACGACACCATTGACAGATATAAATGTGAGGTAGTACGGGACTTTATCTACCTCGGCTTCGCTATTAACTCTGAAAACAACATCTCGTCAGAAATTAAACGAAGAATCATTCTTGCCAACCGCTGTTTTTTCGGGCTAAGAAGCCAATTTAGTAGTAACGCCTTCACTTGAACTGCTAAGGAGATCCTATATAAGACCCTGATCATTCCAATCCTGCTCTATGGCGCTTAAGTATGGACCATATCAAAAGCGGATGAAGAAATCCTTTGTCGATGCGAGAGGAACATTCTTCGATAAATCTCCGGTACCTTTTGCGTATTCGGCTCAGCAGACGAAGATTCAACCAAGAACTATACGAGCTGGACATTGACATGCCCCTGGTTAAAAATCTCCGCATTGGATGGCTAGGAACATGTAGAACGAATGGGCACCAATACTCGCCTAAAATGACGCGCACAAGTAGAAACCGATTTTAACCAACTTGGAGTGCGCAACTGGAGGAAGTTACCTAAGGACCGGGCTAATTGGAGAGGCATGTTGGTCAAGGCCCAGGTTCATTCCGGACTGTAACGCCACTTAAGTAAAAAAGTAAGTAAACACGAAACATCGATTTTTTATCGTGTTTTGTAACCTAGTTTCTTCCAAACAAAAAAAAGCTTGCAGCCAATAAAGCTGATAACGCAAGATACTCTAAATAATTGCACTATTGATCTTTCTATGGTTGTTAATATACACACATTCTATCAACTGGCAATCAAGTGCAATCATTTGAAAGCCAATAAATAATTGAATTATGTGGACGAACAGACTTCGAAGGATATCAGTTTTTTTCATGAATGAGCTTAGAGGAATACATTATACATTCGTGTAAAGTGGAGGCTAAAAGTACAATAACTCCAAATCCGAAATTTCCAAACCAAACAATTTAGAAACAAAATCTAGCAAATTGAAATCCCTAATCCCAATGTCATCAATCAACGATGAGGGACTCTTAAAAGATTTTTAACTGTCGAATTTTTGAAAAATTCATGAATTTTTCTCGGGTACTTCGAATAAAGCCAAGTCTAGAGATTCAATTTTCAATCAATTTTTCGAGCATTTGGGGCCGTATGTTGGCAATTACGCCACGAATGTTGGCTTCCAAGTCCCCTAACGTTTCTGGTTTGTTGGCGTAGACGAGCGACTATACATATCACCAAAGAAAATAATCCAATGGTTTCAAATCACACCATCTTGGTGGCCAATTGACAGGTCCATTCCGCGAAATTATGCGCTCATCGAATGTTTCCTTCAATCAATCGATTGTGACGTGCGCTGTGTGGCATGTGGCGCCGTCTTGTTGGAACCACATCTCATCCACATTCATGCCATCCAATTCGTGAGCAAAAAAGTCGGTTTTCATGGCTCTAAACCGGTCTACATTAAGGGTAACTGACTCTTCAGCACCATTTCGGAAGAAGTATGGCCCAATGACTCCATCAGCCAATAGAGCACACCAAACAGTCAGTTTTTGAGGACGTAATGGCGTCTCAAGGGTCTCATGTGGATTCTCTTCACTCCAAATGCGGGGATTCTGCTTGTTGACGTAGCCATTCACCCAAAAATGAGCCTCATCACTGAAAAAAATGTTGCGATGATAATCATCGAGTTCAGTCTCATTTTCGGCCCATACACCAAAATCACGACGCATTGCATGGTCTCACGGCTTCAATTCTCGCGCAAGCTGGATCTTGAAAAGTCGTTAGCCAAGATCTGTGCACAAAATCTTCCATAAAGTTGATGGACAATGCTCCAATTGCTGTGCACGGTGGCGAATCGATTCATTCGGTTTCTCACTTCGCTCTACAGCGGCAATTGTTTCTTCGGTGCGCACTGTTCAAAGTATCTGCGGACGCTGATAATACGCATGCGATTTATCGTATTTCGCACAGAGTTAACGTAGTGCAAAAACGATTCATGGTTAACCGAATTAATTGCTCTGATGGACATTTATCATCTACCAGAAGTGATGAACGAAATTTGTTGCGGAAATTGGTTTAATTGGAAATGTAAAGAAAACAAAGACCTCATTGATTGAACATTCTCAATATACCATGACAACTTTTCAAGAAACTATGCTTTTATTTTGAAATTTGAATTCCCAATATCCCTTTGAACATAGCTTTATCATTCCATCTCAGTAATCTGATTCACCAGAATTGCAAATCTCCAAATACCCATATAAGCAACTTCTAAATTTAAAATTGCATATCAATGACCTATTATACCAGCTGCACGCCAACACAAGGATTCCCCCAATTCATTCAGTGCGATATTTAAATGCAAATAATAAATCATCCCCCTCCCAGCTTAGATGAAAGGAATTTCCAAACTTTTCCCCAGAATGTGCATCAATTTGCAAAACATCACAATGGAATAAGTGCACCAATTTCCAACCAAAAAATTATTCAATTGCCATGCAACAAAAAATCGAAAAGAAAAAATTCTCTTCCTCGAAAAATCAATGAGCTATGGGCATCCTTTCCGGAATTCCTTAAATTGCTGGCACAACGTAGTTTTGCAATCCATTGTACATGATACGTTCCATTGGCATCGTACATTTTGGAAGCATCCCATTTCATTCAAAAACTATTTCCCCATTGATTTTATCTATCCACACACTCTAACCATATATTTCTATCCATTTTGGTATTTTGTCTATTTGGGAACAGGGTGAAAAATACGATGGCAGAAAAGCGGATGTCTGGTCATGTGGTGTTATCCTGTATGCCCTGCTTGTGGGTGCACTGCCATTTGACGATGATAACTTGCGGCAACTGTTGGAGAAAGTGAAACGCGGCGTGTTTCACATACCGCACTTTGTACCGCCCGATTGTCAGAGCCTGTTGCGGGGAATGATTGAAATAAATCCTGAAAGGAGATTAACTGTAAGTATGCCAATGGGGATATTAGAACCGTCCAAAACAATAGAATGACGGAGGTGCTTCGTTTTTGCAGTTGTCGGAAATCAATCGACATCCCTGGGTAACGGCTGGCGGAAAGGGTGAACTAGAACTGGAGCTACCAATGATGGAAGTTGTGCAGACACATGTAATACCATCGGCCTCTGCTGTGGATCCGGACGTTTTGAATGCCATATGCTCGTTGGGTTGTTTCAAGGAGAAGGAGAAACTCATCCAGGAGTTGCTGAGTGCAAAGTACGGAATGAATCAAGGATTGCGATTTTTAACACAATAATCACATGGATTTTTTTTTTGCAGTCACAATACGGAGAAGGTGATTTACTTTTTGCTTTTGGATCGTAAAAGACGGCGTCCCGCTCTGGAGGATGACGAAGAATTGGCAAAACCCCGCACTGAAGTGGATTCCGTGGATCCACCGAGAAAACGTTTGGATACATGCCGCATAAACGGAACGAATTCTCCGACATATGGACAAATTAGTGAGGGCTCACCACTTACCCCAAGAAGACAGGCATTCAAGTAAGTGTTTTCCATACCAACATCCATTGAAATTGTCTTATTATGGGTGTGTTCTCTTTACAGCTTCCGGTCTTATAGCAGTTCAAGAAATCATCAGCGTCGATCACCCACTTCGGTTTCCTCTGTACGTTCATCTTCATATCACAGTCCGACACGGTGCAGTTCGCCAATTAACTCTTCACAGCAGAATATCATCTCAAGGCCGTCCTCACCAGCAGCGGGCACACACTCGTCAAGGCATTCATCGTACACCTCTTCATCGCAATCGTCAAATGCCAATCGAACACCATCCCAAACTTCGACGGTATCCTGTCCAGCAAGTGGTGGTAGTCCAACATCAGCAGCAGTGGCCGCTGCACAGGCAGTATCAGCTGCACAAGCAGCGGCCGCCCAAGCTAATGCACATCATCGTGCCAATTCTGGGCCGACAATTGCTATAAGTGTTTTTCAAGATCCAGAAGCTAATAGTGGTTTGTAATCCCCAACGAATACCATTATCCTCAAATATATATGAAACTTTGTTTTTCCAGTTATGAATCCAACTGGATCACCCCTTTTGAATAACAGTTCACAAGTGATGCCCGGATCGGGGTGTAATTCGCCTGGTGGTCAATTGTGGAAGACTCGCCTAACGAATATTAAAAATAGTTTCTTAGGTAGCCCAAGGTTTCATCGGAGAAAATTACAAGGTAACTAGGATTCTTTTTGACATTTGAGCCTTATTTGACGTTATGCTATAATTCTTGGAGAAGTCTCCGCAGATGAAGTCCATTTAACGCCGGAATCATCGCCGGAGTTGACGAAACGATCATGGTTCGGAAATCTAATAACAACGGAAAAGGATGAGACTTTTACGATTTTAGTCAAAGGAAAGCCCATTGCGACAGTCAAAGCACATCTAATTCATGCATTTTTGTCCGTAAGTATGTTTTTGACATCTTTTTTGACAGGTAACAGTACTTTTTTTTATGTTTTAGTTGGCTTACAATATGCCTAAGACCTTCATATCATGGGTGATTGTGGAGGATTTTAGAGCGTTTAAATATGCTAATAAGTCTGTCTGTGGGCTCTATGACATCAAAGCCTTTTTAGTGGCAGCTCTTGGAAAGCAAAGCAGACAAATTGTGACTTTTAATATTTTTTTTAAAGACATTCTCGGCACCAGTGGACAGTTTTGTGGTCACTCATCAGAAAGATGTTGGCCATTAGCATTATCCAGCCTTGAACGCACCTTACTTTCCAAAGTATTACTAATGAAGCTTCATTTGTTCATCATCATGTTTCTATGCTTTTAGCAGCTCTTTGAAGTCCCAGGCAGGAGTTTAGTAGTTTATGATTTAAAAAGTTAAGCAAATTTTATAATATGAGGAACCGAAATGGGTTGAAACCGAAGCTCTAAGTCACATAAAGCCAATCAAGCTAAATTATTCAAACAAAATGAAGATCAATTCCATTTTTAAGGAATTTGCAAGTGACTTTCCTTGGTATTGAAGAAGGAATTCACAAGTCACTTTCCTTGGCATTGAAGAAGGAATTCACAAGTAACTTTCCTTGGCATTGAAGAAGGAATTTGCAACAACGCTAAAACCCTCACATTCATAAACGCGATAAAGGAGCTGTTCATATCCGGCTCCACCTGTGACCTAATGCACCACATTGTGTTATTACCAACAGTTTCAGGTCAGCTATAAAGAAGCCTCATTAGAACACAACTCCCGAAGTTTTCTCCTCTTCTCATGAACATTGTCCTTATTGATTGATCAACTGACGACAAGGGCACGAAATAACTCGTTTATACAAAGTAATCTGGCATAACCGGCCGTAATAGGTCCTCAAACCTAGGTTCCCCTTCAAGTTATTATTTCTGCCGTAAAGACGAGGACCTCTTCTTTAACGCCACATCCGAAATGTAAATTTATGAGGCTTCTTATGACAGTGTTACTCTTGGATGATCACTTTCGTGATTTGAACCAGGCATCCTGTGCTTACTATACTAAGGCACTAATTACTAGGCCCATTATCCTAACGTTAAGTAACGTTAGCGCACTTCATATATATTTTTGAAGGTTTTTTTCGAAGATTTCTCCATACGACTACTTTAAGCTGCAGCTTGTACGCCTTTCAGTGGTCGAAAGCTAGGTTGTATGTACTTTGTTTTAGTTCCGATAAAGGTAACCCTTAACGACGTGTATGCTCGCCAACTTGCTCGTTTGCGTTATCCCCTTAACGACGAACAAATTTGGCGAGCATTAATTTCGTGTTAATTCTCTATACCGCAGCGCTTACAGCAAAAATGATGCCGAACATCAAGGCCAAAGCACACAAAAAAATCAAAAAATTTCGCCAGCAGCGATCGGCTTGCGAACCAGCCCCTAGACCAAAAAAACATAGCGAGCATGAGCAGGTTCGGCGAGCATATTCGTGATTTAGGGCTACCTTTACTCCCAAAGCAATACCCTAAACTGAAACCAACGAATCAACATCTTACATGACCTATTCCCTTCATACCTAAATCAAAGCAGTTTATGTAGGTTATTCACTTAATCCAACCTAGGTTAGGTCTAGGTCAGAGAAAATGAAGAAGTGCCTCAATTAACTGATACAACCCCCTCCCTCACTATTTTTGCCAAATTTTGTTTCCAAAGTCCTCCGCGGGTAGCATGCCTACCTGAGACACATTCACTTGAATTGTTATTTGGAGATAGATAAACAAGTTTCAGCTCCTCAAGAAGTCTTGCAAGACTTAGGACTTTGAAACATCATGTCTTATTCAACGTTTAACGCCTTTTTGAATGTGGCATCTTCGTGGTCGAGCAAACCCACAAGAAAATAGGCGCGTTTCGATTCCTCACTAAGAAAAGCAAAGATTTTCCACAATATGCTGAGACTGAGAATAAAATTTGTTGGATTCGCACCAAATTCATTTGCTGTTTGTACTCCGTGCTTAATCTTACTGCATTTACTTCGCAAGTCCCACAAATCGTTTCATCGGTTGATTTTTTGTGTCTTGTCTTCTGTCAGCTGCATTCCTTTTTTCGAAAATTGTGTTGTTTTCCTCTCATCTGAATAGACGTACACTATGCTTTTGTGCCGTTGGTTTCTTCTTGTTTATTTCTCGTTTGCTCTTCTTGTTCATTGTGTGTATGTCTCGTATTGTCTTGGAATATTTGCATATATGTGTGTATGTCCACGTCTGGTCTGAGAATTTTTGCATGCATACGTTATGTGTCGTTCGTTTCTTTCAGCTGCATAGCTAGTTCTTTTTGTCTCTTGTGCTAATTTCCTCTCATCTGGTTCTAAGTTTATTGTGTTTCTGTCCATTCTGTGTATGTCTACGTCTCGTCTGGGAATTTTCACATACATACGTTATGCGTCGTTGGTTTCTTTCAGCTGCATCGTTCTTTTTGTCTCTAGTGCTGTTTTCCTCTAGTCTGGTTCCAAGTTTACACTTCAGCTTTTGCATCGATGCTTCCCAGCTGCATCGTTCTCCTTGTTTATGTACATTCAGTGTATTTCAACGTCTTGTCTCTTTAATATTTGCAAACGTACATTTTGCGTCGTTGCTTTCTTTCAGCTGCATCTTTCTTCTTCTGTATTAGTTTGCCTTTCTGTTTTTTGTGCACGTTTTGTAGCTTCTGAAATTCCTACATAAAGGGCATGGTGTAGACACTCTGCTGAAGCCTTCAATAAATTTAAATCTGTAGCGCGGCGGCTCTTTAGTAGATTATTTATGTTTATCTTTAACACTTTATCGATGATATGCACTGGGGGTTCGAATATTAACACGATCTGAGGATCGGCCTTATGATTTTAAAAGTCACTGAAGTCAAAATAAATAATTGCTTTACACTTTTCTTAACCATACTCGGTGCTCAAATCGATACAAATTCAGAGCTGTAAATTCTATCAAAAAGGAAAAAATAATATTGTCACCGAAAAGCGAAGATCAGTCGTTGGAAGCAGGCAACTTGGTATATGAAGGTGGGTATGCGTGGTTATGTATGCATAATGATGTCCCTATCCTTGGTCTGTTACAGCATATGGCACGGGCTTTAGGGATCAATCCTGATAAGGAAAAAATTTCTAACATCGTGTCCGTTAACCCCAACAACATTCAATTTAAATTTTTCGACAATGTGCCTTCGAGATTGGAAACAGCAATGAAAATATACAAATTGAACAGGCTCTGGGGATTATTCTGAAAAAAATGTTACCACATGGCTTAGCCTTAGATCGTAGTATATTCCAAGGAGTTATCCTAGCCATACTTAAAGCTGGTAAATGGGCTTCGGTGTTTTACATATCTCAAGATATGGTAAAAATGTATAGTCAAGTGGAAAACAGAATCGGGCAACAAATTATTGAAACGAACGCGCCCAGTTTCGCAAACGGAAAATGTGAAAGTAGTTATCATTCCACTTAACATTTCTTATAAATCGTTAAAAAGAAAGCCTGAAATATGAAATTTACAAACGCATATTCTTTCTTCCAAAAACTTTTGCTAAATTGAGCACATCCAACACAAACAATTTTGCTTCTGAATATTTTCAGATGGCGGAACTCTCCCACAGTGTTGTGTCGCCAACTTCCTTCCGAGTTGAATATAAACGAAATGGTAATGGTCCTGTCATGTTTCAACGACACGTAAAATTTCAGGCAAGTCTAACAAAAAAACATTCAACGAAATTTGCAACCTTTTGAAAACTCTGAATTCTTATTTCAGGTTGATATAAGTGCCATATGTAAGCAAGGTGATATTGCTGATATGTTATTTGCTTTAACGTTTACACTATTATCGGGTAAGTAGTTATCCTTTTAAGTTACCATTCAACAAGTTAGAAAATGTTGTAGAACGTGTTTCAGGCAACATTCGACGTTTCCGACGAATTTGTGAACACATCCAATCACAAGTGTGCTCAAAACGATTTCCCGGTCCAAGTAGTCCACCAAACATCCCAACAGTTACTCAAGCTGTATCGGAAAGTTCCTCATGCGGTTCCGTGTCCAGCGAACGATTATGTTTTAAGCGACAAGTGAGTTAATCTAACACCCCAGCCAAACTAGAGCGTGGGAAATTAATTTAGTTTGACATTTTATGGTTTGACAGATTGAAAACGAGCTAGAAAGTGATAATATTTTCACATACAAATCTGGAAATGGCCGACGTGCATCGACTACGAATAATAATAACGCCAATCCGGATATTCCTGGGAGCCCAATTGCTGTGAGATCAAAGTAGGTGATATTTCGTTTGACAGATGGTTTAGTAGAGGGAAACTTTATGTCAAGTGTATGTTTTGATTGAAATTTCCATGTTTCGATTGACTTTCAGTTCTGAGTCCGCGGAACACGACCGAAATCGTGATCATCAAACCGAACAGCGTCAGGCGACAACAATGTCGGGCAGTGCAATAGCATGAGAATTATTTCTCTGATTTAGTTCACTTTTCGAATTATCATTTTGGAAAAGAAATAGACAAGACAACAACAACAGCAGCAGCAATCGCAAAACCAACACCATCAACAACAACAATACCGACTACATCAGCGATCAGAATTTTATCAAACATAGTGACAGAAAGATGGCCGACAACAACAACAGCAATAAACGATCACGAAAGCGAACACGGATACATGACAGCAATTCGGTGCATTCAAAGCACTATCGCAAAATCGCTGGACGCCGCCATTACATCACAAGCGGAGTGGATGCATTGCCAGAGGATGGGAGTGAATATCATACTCCGTCGGAAATTCCATTACACGACGCAGTCAATGATGCAGCAGCAAATGCAGCAAAAAATCAAAGTAATTATACTGCACGTATAAATACTGCACAATGTCGTCGCAAAAAACATCACCAACAACAGCAGCAGCTTCATCAGAAGCAATTACAACGTCAGCTGCAGCAGCATCAACATAATCTAGTCCTAAATGCTTCCATTGGCTTTGTGCGTTTTTATTATTTCTATCTCCTTATAATAATATCTGTAACTATTGTAATTATAATAATTATGATTGCCGCCAATTTTAAAAGTATTAGTAACATTTTTTATACGCCCACCATTATGACCACACCCACTATAAATACACTTAGATGCACTGAGACGATTTCTACTACAACTACTACTCCTACCACCAGCCCTAGTCATGATAGCTGCTCCGGCTTGAAAGTGCCAGCTACCGATGGCAGCTATAACGAACTTTTACTACGTTTATAGAAAAAAGTCGAAAAGTTTAAAAATGCATTAGTAACATAATTATATTCAAATATTTGTAGACGACAGGGTGTCTCGAAGGTGTAGATGCTTTTAGTTTGCTTCAAAGGTGCTTTAAAAAAAAAACATTCATACGTATTTCACCCCCCAATTAAACAAAAAAGTCTGTGTGTCTCACGTCCTACACAATTTTTGTACAGAAAACAAATCGAATCCACCCCGCTTTGACACAGTCCTTCACCTCCGAGCTACCCTGTTCATTTGAAACTTATCCACTACCTAATCCAACCAAACGAAAAATAATAATAAAGCGCTATCTGGTGGCGAATATATTTTGTATACCTTCTAATCTTTTTTGCATAGAGCTTAACAGATGAAATTACAAAAAAATAATATGCAGGACGATCATACAAGAGCAAGAAATCCATTTAATTTTTTTACATAATAAATAAATTATATTTATAACTTACGCCATTGTAATTATAAAGTAAAACCTAATCACAAACAACACACAACATACACGCATAAAATTAAATTAAAAAAATAAGGAAACAAAAAAAAATCGTTATAAATGCCTACAACAAAAAAAACCAAAGATAGACAAACAAAAAAAAATTAAATGAAATATAAAATAAAAATAAAATAAATTGAAATTGTTAGCTTTTTTGAATAAGATTGTAAAATATTAAATAAAACCAAACATAAATTAAACTTATAAAAAAAAATTATTGTCCTACCATATAAAATAAATATAAATATGCATACAAAATATAATAATTAATATACAAAATATCACGTTTTAACAAAGAATAAGAAAAAAACAACTCACACACACACAGAGAAATTAAACTTCGGAGATAACGACACCATCTATGAACGTAGTAATTGTTTAAAAATTTTTTTTATATATCGGTTCTCCTACTTTTTCATTTTATTAAAATGTTTAATTTTAGTAAATATGAAAATTATTATTAAAAACAAAATTTTGAAAGATATTTGCGAGTATGCTCACCGACGGACTTGTATATGTATATGATGATATTATTAATAATGAAAACATTAATCCCTTTTAAATAATTAAATGAGAAAAAAGGCAAACAAATATATTATAAATAAAATTATTATTTTATTTTTAATTTTAATTTATTTATAGGTTATATTTGACAATATAAAACTTTATGTGAGAGAACAAAAATGAGTAACACATTTTCGTTTATATGTTTTGATTTTGGTTTTATTTTTTGTGCTAATTGTTATATATATACATAATTAAACAAAATATATATATTTTAAGCTTTTTTCAAATCACACTCGTTTTGCAATGCAAATGCTGTTGCGTTTTTATTTCACTTTGTGCTTTTGGGGTGACGCTGTAAAATGATTCATTTGGGATGTCAATCGCTGGGTGATGGCAACAAGGTAATCGGAGTTTAAAGTTTTCAAAGTTTGCAGATGCTTTGAATGTTTTTTTTAAGGAAAACTTCTTTGGCGTGGTGTGAATTGGATATGATGAAACGAAAAAGTGTAACGAAAAAGAAAGACATTTTTATGTATTTATAAGGTTTAGGGTGGGAGAGAATGATTTGAAAAGCATAGGCTGAATTACAAAACGTAGTACTTTTGCATTAATCAAGCGTTCGAATTACTATGATGCAAGGCATAGGGTGAGTTCATAATTGTAACATTTTTACTCATGCCATGCGAAAATTTTCGATTCAATGCAATTATGAAAAGAAATACTGCTGCAGTTTTGCAGCAAAAAAGTTCGTATATGCAGACAATTTTTGTTTGTCTTTCTTTTTTCCGTGACAGCATTTGGTTGTGTTATTTACAAAAACATATTAATAATGCTAATTAAAGGAATAATTGATTAATTTAACCGTAGGAGAATATTTAGATGACGTTTTCAGAAACCATTTTCGAATGAAAAAGGCCACATTGCAGATTTATTCTCTATAATGCTATAAATGTTATTTAGACCTTAGTTTTTTTAAATTGAAAATTTTGCAGCAAAAAAGTTCGTATATGCAGACAATTTTTTGTTTGTCTTTCTTTTTTCAGTGACAGAATTTGGTTGTGTTATTTACAAAAACATATTAATAATGCTAATTAAAGAAATAATTGATTAATTTAACCGTAGGAGAATATTTAGATGACGTTTTCCGAAACCATTTTCGAATGAAAAAGGCCACATTGCAGATTTATTCTCTATAATGCCATAAATGTTATTTAGACCTTAGTTTTTTTTTTTTTTAAATTGAAAAGTTTCTTTTATTGAAAAGTAGATTTGTCTCTACTTTGGAAGAAAATTTATTTATTTTCGACCCCAAACCTCTTTGAGGCTGCCACTTTTGGTAAATATTTTGGGAACTTTGCCCCAAAAATCTGATTTCTCCATTCCTAAACATATCCAAATAACCAGTTTGGTGTCAGCATCCGACCACAATTTTTGTTCAAATAATATATTTTAACTTTTTAATAAAAAAAAACTTAATTTAGTTTGGCTAAATTTAAATCTAAATTTTTATTTTTTTTTATTTATTTCACTTACATGATTTCTCCTGCCACTCGGCAGCAAAACAAAATTCAATGCAGAGTTGATCGCAGTTTGAATGTCAGTTTGCTTATATGAAATGCAAAGATTATGCAATTTTTTTTTAAATTAATGAACGCAAAAGTTACGGTGCTGCAGCATTTTTACTTTTATGAAGTCAGCCATACTCTTGTAAAATGCATTGTGAATGCATCAACTGCAAAAGCAAAATAAAAGAGAGCGTCGGGAATGATTATGACGCAACTGGAACTGACATTTGACATTTTAGTTTGAACCGAAATATGTTGGCTTAAACGTGTTGTCATTTTACGAACCAACATTGTTTGTTAAGTTTTTAAAAAGTATAATGGTTGTTACTAATTGCTTAGACGTTATTTGTGGTTGAAACATTTAACGATAGTTCGCATCGAAGTCGTTCCAAATCGGCAAAAATTACAAAGCTGCTCAAAAGCATTTCTAACCTGGCATCAGAAAAGAAGTTTGCATTCGCAATGCCCATTTTTTTTAAGTTTTGGAACTCAGCCATACAGTTTTACTTCTACCGCGTATGAGCTCTCACTCGATTTTTTTAAAGACATCATTCGACGAATAATCAAAATGGTAGTAAAAACCAAATTGAAAGAAAGGATAACCCATGAATTTAAAAATTAAAAAAAAAATCGAATGTGAGTTCACACGCGAGAGAAGTGAAACTGCTAACTTCGTCAGCTTGTTGGCATAGACCATTGAATTATTGTAGCCCCATAAAAAGGCCTTAAATCATTTGATCTCTGCGGCCAATCGAGGGGTCTGTTTTTCAAGATAACACGTTCACCGAACTGAGACTTCAAAAACTTGATTGTTGCATCCGCTGTGTGGCTTGTGGCATTGTCTTGTCGGAACCACATATCACTGTTGTTCAATTCCTGCAATTGCTCAAAGAAATAACGTTCCAACATGTCTCTGTAGCAAATACCATTTATCGTAACGTGACGGTCACTTCGGCCGGCATGAAAACCGCACCAAACAGTGAAAACATACTGTTTCATGAAGCACATGGGGGTTATCACCTGTCCAGCAGATAACGCATATTTTGCTTATTGACGAAGCCATTTATCCAAAAATGAGCTTCAGAGTTGAAGATGACTTTGCGATAAAATTCTTCATTTTCATCCATCATGTCCCGAGCCCAATTCGAGAAAATACGTCGCGTCATATGACCATGTGGCTTAAGTCCATGAGTAAGCTTGATCTTGTAAGGGTGTAGGCCAAGGCCAATTCGCCATAATGTGGTCTGGGAGAGGCACAATTCTTGAGAACGCCTTGAAATTGGCTAATTTGGCAC
Organism: Rhingia rostrata; assembly: GCA_949824845.1. Lineage (NCBI taxonomy): Eukaryota > Metazoa > Arthropoda > Insecta > Diptera > Syrphidae > Rhingia > Rhingia rostrata. Next base: position 103,800,243 of record OX463757.1, read on the forward strand.
GTTTGCGATAGACCCCTCTACCGCAGAAATATTCTCTACACTTATGGCAAAATTTAGTCTCAATGGCACGGCAGCATTAAGGAACGAATTTTCTGGCTCAAATTCTGTCACAGCGACTATGAATTACTTGCCTCAATCGGAACTTAATTTGCTATACGGGTATCCGTTACGGAACAAAAAAATCGCGTTCAATTGATTCCGCAGCAATTCTTCGTCGGAAAAATTTTGAAAGAAAGAAAGAAAGAAAGATAGAAAGAAACTTAATAAATGACTATACGTTTGAGAGCAACATTTTCGAGATTTAATATCGCGGGTTTTCTAGTAGAGTTAAAATTAAAGATGCTCTGCAGCCGCAAATTGCAGAATTTGTGCATAAGGGAATTCGTTTTCTCCCGCTGTTAATTTCTCAAAAGGTCACTTAATTAGGAAAAGCCGAATCAGTTTCGAGAGCTGCTTGTGCACTGATCGCAACATTTTGACTCACATTTGGAGAACTGCCTTGAGGCTAGTTTTAAATCTGACGGAATGTATTCCAGTAAATATAGAGTCACCTGGCTTTCTGAGAAAATCATTAGCAGATTGTATACAAACTTGTATGAAGTTTACGTCTCATATCAGTAGTCCTTAATAGCTAGAAAAAAATTCTTTAAATTCTCAAGTGTTCCGTTAAACTTGCTAAAAAGATCAGAGTACTCATTTCGTAACTTTCAAAATGATAATCGTTGACGAGAGTGTAGGAGACTCGCTAGGTACGTAGCATTTACTTTTTATTTTGCGTGTGTGCATGTGTACAAAATTACACCGTTCATATTTAGAAAGTCTTCTTCACTATCGTCAACGATTATCGTTTTGAAAATTACGGAAACAAGATCACCAAATTATTATTACCATCATTCACTACGGCGTTTATTTTTCGGAGCAGTCAGTACAAAAATGGATTTTTTTAGAGTTTTGCCGTCTTTCTAGAACATCCTTCAGAAATTCTCAACTGGAGGAACGAATTGTTTTAATTTTGGGTGTCATTCATCGATGAACTAAGCATTTCGTATTGGTTAGCAAAAATTGGATTTGTGAAATTTAAAATAAGGACGGAATGGTTTTGCATGTTATTTTTAAATCTTGGAGGAAAATTAGATTCTGCACTTCATCTTCCAATTGGTACATATTTCATAAAATTTGCTTTCGAAAAAACGCCGTAATCGTGCTGCCTGACGTTTTGGGTAAGTATTCAAAAAATTTGACTACTAAAATTCAGGATCTTCGTGCTCTGTTATAAAAGTGACGCCATAGGTGGCTTTATAAAAAAAAACTGTAAATAACCTGTGATATTATGCAAAGTGTTCTTGTTGATGCTTCGTAACCAAGCTTTTTAGCACACTTATCAAGCTTTCAATTCATTAATAGTATGCACAGTAAATTGCACTCTTAAGCACACCATCCACTTATAGACCAAATTACTTATTTTGTATGAACGTTATTTCCAGCGGACTTAAAACTTCCTACAAGGGCAAGTCTTTCATATTTTATAGATATTTTAATTAGAAATAGATACCGTTCAATTATATATCGAATAGTTTACCCAAAAATGTGTTAACGTAATTTAGAATAAATAAATAAAATGAATTATTTGTTATTTTTGGAGTACTGTGACGTACACGTTTTTGTTGTTATTCTAGGTACTCATTTCGTAACTTATTGAACGATTATCGTTGACGATGAAGCGTATACGTGTATACGTACCGTTCAATTTGTATACATCCGCACTCACACAATATAAAACTTACACGCTACTTGCTAAGATCGTAGCGTGTAAGTTTGATATTGCACGTAGCGATAAAATCATCTCAGTATCGTAAACGATTATCGTTTTGTAAGTTACGGAACGAGTACCATGGTTTTTTGAAATATTCGCTATCCATCAAGGTCTACCATCTGTAAGTGTGGTCTAAATGGTTTAGAGATTAGTGTGAACCAAAATGGTGATGTTTTGAGTAACAATGAAGGATATGAGAGGAAATCAACGATTCTTTAGTGGCTCATTAATATTATTAGCTGGTGATTTCCGACAAACTTGACCAGTAGTTCCTCGATATACTCCTGCTGATGAGCTTAATGCGTGTTAAAGTTCATCCATTCTATGAAAATATGTGAGAATACTCACATTAACCACATGTCTGGCTGAACGAAATAGCTACATGAAGACGTTACATAAATTAATGAGGCCATTTTAAAAGGGATACTAGAAGCAGTGTTCACATTCAAGTCAGTCGATTAACTAAATAATGAAGGGGAGGTGGTCAATTATGGCAAAGAATTTTTAAATTCGTTGGAGTTGCCATCCCTGCCATCGCATTTAAAACAATTTCGAGTCGCAGAGATCTGAATCTGAAGGCGAGGTGGTCAATTATCCCAAAGAATTTTTGAATCCGTTGCCATCGCATCTAAAACAATTTCGATTCGCAGAGATCTAAATCTGAATAACATCGTTTCAGTTTCTAAAATTTTAATAAAATGTCCACACAAATAGAAATAAAAATAATTAATTGCTGAGTATTTGATCACCTGTCAAAATCGTCTGATCATTTCATCAGCAAACTTGCTGGGTTAACTCAATGTTAACTCTGGATTTAAATAAACTGAACAACTAATTTCTCGATTTAACTTGAGTTTAATCCTGAAACTAGGATGACCTCGCACTGAAAACCAAGCCTAAGATGGCAATGAGCAACTTTATCGAAGCCCTTATCTAATTAGGAAATTAAGGTGAAGTCGTCAAATTCCACATATCCCGATGATACTAACTGATGTGCCATTCAAATTCAAATGTTTGCAGTTTAAAGCACGACCGGCTTTTGCAATAACCAACAATAACGCTAAGGCACAATCTTTGCAAGCGTGTGGTTTGAAACTGTATGGAACCTGTTCAAGTGTAGGTAGACCTGCTAATTGGTTTGTGTTTGCATATGAAGGAAAAACCAAAAATATTGTTTATTCATTTCAAAAAAGAAAGAATTGCTTTCAAATTTAGCAAACAATTAAAGGGTCAAGAAAAGTGAACGAAAAGTGGTCGTAGAGTGCTACGAGGTTGAAGTAAAACTTTACGCATCGACGTTGCTCAAATAGCATTCCTCATAATAAAAACAAAACAATCTAAAGTAGTGACGAAAACCTTACACATGAGGCAAATAAAATGTCGAATACACCGCTCCGAAATTTCCAATCAATTTAAGAAAAAATTTATTGCTTCACACATCACACCTCATCAAAAGCATTGACACAAAAACACATATTTCGTCTCCACTAACCAGGATCATTCTCTCCCGCTCTTGCATGTTGTATTTTATCTTCGTCGTACATTTGTTGTGTCCGCGCCTGCCCTCATACCCATTCAATTTCAATTTGATGTGCAATACGTGCTCACTTTGCTAAAGCCTCACTTGTGCTCACTTTTTCTAAAGCCAGTCCCTATATATGCCAACAGAAGCGGGAAGATCCTTCTGTGTCCATTTATAACGATGTGATTTGATTGGGTCATGATATTTCAGACGAAGATTCAACAAAGAATTATACGAGCTGTACAGCGACATGATCAAAAAAATCCGCATTGGACGTTTAATATGACTAGGGGACATGTAGAACGAATGGACACCAATACTCCGGCTAGCAGAGTCTTCGATTTCTAGCCAGACGTCATACGCAATAGAGGAAGACCTCGCCTTAAGTGGCGCGCATAAGTAGACCTAAACCAACTTCGAATGCGAAACTGGAGGCAGTTAGCTAAGGGCTGATTGGATATGCAAAACTAAAACAACTTTACGTTTTATATTTGAAAAGTGTTTTTGTATTTTTCGTCCAAACCCATTTTCTACCAAAAGCCTTAATAACTGATAGAAAATTACCCCCAATACCCCAAAATCTATATGCTGAAAGTTCAAAAGAACAAGAACGCTTTGGCTTCATACAATTTATGAACATTTTATAAAAGCGTGGAGCAATTATCCGCATTCCACTACGTACCTAGCTATTCTCGCTCACAAGAGAGCACAAAAAAATTTGCATTCAAAATTTCATAAAGAAAATAGAAAAATGGCAAAACATCTATTACTCATTACGATGTGAAGCTTCCCCACGTGGATCTTTTTATAGAAATAAGGACTAGACAACAGGTTGCACTTGATCTAAATTTATCATTACAGAAGTTGACTTGTGCACAGAATTTTGAATTAAGTCTACTCATGGGCAATCATGAAAGCTGGCTAGTTGAATACTTGTTATTCAAAATGTATTTCGTTTTATGAATAATTAATTAGATTTAAATTAATGTCCATTGTTTTTTTTTTTAGTGCACGGTAGATAAGTTAACGGTGTAAAAATACTTGCAGGGCAAA